>OY754312.1:31523350-32152674 GCA_963573325.1 Astragalus glycyphyllos
CTCCCTTCTCAACTTTCTTCTGCTCTCGCCTTTCTCTAAAAAAGAGAACCAAGAAGCAAGTGACTTAGCCCAGCAAGCCTCGGGGTACAAGGAGTTAGTGCTTAAGTTAATGCAGCAACATGCATTGTGATGAGAATCTAATTGATTCCATGATAGATTGAGGATCTAACTAAGTGATTTCTTGAATCAAAGATAACAAATAGGATAAAAAGAGAGAGGGAAAAGAAACATACAAACGGGTTAGGCAAGAAGATGAAGAAATCGCCACATCCAAGAGAATGATAAGATCAAGGTAGAATCACCACAAGAGTAAGAGGCTCTTGATTAGACTCAAATTTGGTTCTAAGAAGAACCCTAGAGAAACACTCTCTATTCTCACTATTCTATTTCGTCAAAAAGTTCCCTTCAACTTACAAAACCACACCTATTTATAGGGAATAGATTGTGGACTCACTAAAGTGACAAACATAAACCTAAAACCCCAAATTCAAGCCCAAACTAGGCCTTACACAATTAGGCATCTACGAATGAGAAATAACGCGCCTAAAAATGTATGGCTTATTCCAATTATAAAATTCATACGAAATCTTAATTATAAAGCTATTTAAAAGACAATGAACAATTTTAGATTATTTGCTATCATTAGGCAAATTAATTTGAGCTTCCAATTGTTCTTGTTCTTTAATCTTCTTTGTTCTTTCTCTTTTAATTGGTCCAAGTGCCATGTCTGGAATCTTCATGCTCTTTGTGTCCATAACATTTCTTAATGCTCTTGCGGTCGCCATCATTCCCTCCTTCTTAAGAAATTCGACCTCGAATTTGATCTCCATTGTATCCCTCTTCTTATGACGGTATCTCCATTGTATGTTACATAAAGAAATAACTCAAATCAATACCAACTTACCTCCCGGGGTCAAATGGAAATTGGGAAGAATCAATATATTTAACAAATATAACCAACACCCAACACCATAAAAAAGTAAATTTCGAAACACGAACATGACAATTTTTTTCCGAATTACCAGATACAGATTCATTCACTATAAATGTCTTGGTATTGTCAAACCCTTTTAAAATTTCAACACATTGACCTTGTATCAAAGATGGAGTTAGAAAATCAATATCACAATGGTTATAGAGAGCGCACAAGGAACGACTTGGAGACATCATATTTAGAAAATTTTCTTCTCCCATTTGAAACATAGGCAAAAAATACAAGTTAAACCTTTTCATCATCAAATTTGTAAAATTTTCAATCACATGAGAAAACTTAAGCAATGCAATAAACAAGTCATCCAACATGAATTTAGAAAACTTAATTGATTTGACACTTTTGTAAGGAATCAAATCAAAAGAAACTTCCCTTGAATCAACTTCTTCAAGCAAATGGACTTCATTGGAAACTTGCAAATTGGGAGTAGCACCATAAGGCACCAAACCACGAGGCACCTCTCTTGAATAGACGTCCCTATGCATGCTCAAAAATAGATCAACAACACTAGGGAAATTGTTAGCATAAGAAAACAAACAATGAAATGGAACTTCAAGTTTAAGCATAGGCCTTACCAACAATGCTCTGTTGACCTCAATCTCCCTTTTTAAGAGATTTTTATTATTCCCCATTTCTTTCTTTTCAATGTTTTTCTCTCTCTTTTCCACTCTTTTGCCACACTCATTTTTATTTTCTTTCAACTCTTCTTTCTCTTTTTCTATTTTAAGTTTCAAAGCCAACATGTCTTCTTTAGCCTTCTTTGGACTAAGAGGGGGAAGAGTAAACTTACTTTTATTGTGAACAAAAGTGTATTTATTGGATTCACCATCATGAAAAACTTTCCTATCAAATTGCCAAGGTCTCCCTAGCAATATGTGGCTAGCCTCCATGGGTGCTACATCACATATAACCTCATCACAATATTTATCAATGGAAAATGATATCTTGACTTGTCTATTTATCTCTAGTTCTCCATGATCACTTAACCATTGTACTTTATATGGACTAGGGTGTGGAGTAGTTTCAAGATTAAGCTTTGACACTAACCTAGTGCTAGCAACTACCTCCATCAACTATCAAAGAACATATATTTCCTAGAATAAGACACCTAGTTTGGAAAATATTAGTTCTTTGTGAATCATTCTCATTTTGCTCATAGGCTTCAACAAACTTACTAACCATGAGCAAATCTCCCTTTTGAGACTTTTCCTTACATTCACTCTCATGTGAACTAACACAACCATTTTTCCTTAAGACCAAAAGTCTTTTAGTTGGACAATTTAATGCAGTGTGCCCATACTCCAAACATTTAAAACATTTCATGTTCTTTAACTTAGGGTTTAAAGAAGAAGAGTTAGAAATTGTACCTTTACCCTTGGAGGTTGCAACATCAGGTCTTTTGGGTGGAGACCCCTCCTTCTTGGAATTGTTCTTCCAACTTGAAAAGTAGTAATTTGAAGGGGATTTCTTATAGGCCTTTTTTATTTGCAATTGTTTTTCCACCTTAATGGCTTGGTGGACAAGATCTTCAATTGTTACAAAATGGTGACGCTCAACTTGCTTCATTATATCTTCATTTAGACCATCAAGAAACCTATCCATGGTATTCTCCAAATTCTCCTCCACGTTAGCTCTAGTCATAGCCATCTCTAACTTCTCAAAGTACTCACTAACACTTTTAGTTCCTTGAGTAAGCCTATGCAATTTGTCACGCAACTCCTTTTGGGTATGAGAAGGAACATGTCTCCTCCTCAGCATGGCCTTCAAATCTTTCCATTTTTCAATCGGCTCAAGTTCACAATTGTAACACCCCGGAAATAATTTAATTAAAAAAAAGTTGATTGAATTATTAAAATAATTTGGAGGCGGGATATAGATAAATTAAAAGGTTAATATTTTATATGCGTAGGAGGTGAAACGAGTAAAGGAGGTGGTGACGTAGAGAGCCCAGTGTTTACTGAGCCCTCAACTTAAACCCTGGGGGTTTAAGCCAAACCCTCATTCGCAGCAAGCAAAAGAAAAACGAAAGTGAGAGTGAGAGAGAGAGCACGCGGCGCAAAGAGGGAGAGAAGAGGAGGGTTTCGCGAAGAATTTCAAAAGGAGATCGTTCGTGTTGCTGTGGTTTTGTTCGTGTCTCGTTCGTCGTGTTCCGGAGCTTACGTTATTCGAGGTAAGGGTGGGCTTAACCTTGATAATGGGTTGATGATAATTATGTGTGGGTAGTCTAGGGTCTTGTTGAATTGTTCGTGTTGTTGCATATCGTGTTTTCGTTGAGATTGGTGCTTTGATGATTATTGCACGTTATTGTGATTTGTTTCGTTATTTGTTGTTGCGTGATTGTTGTATCACGATGATTGTGTTGTTATTGTTCGTGTTTTTGTTGTTGCTGTGCGTGGTTGATTGTTGTTGTCGCGTTGTCGAATTGTCGTTTTTGTTGTGGTGGTTGCGGTGTCGTTGCCGTTAGGGTTTGGTGTTTGGCAATTTAGCGATTCTGGACACAGGCTCGGTTTTTCTAAAACTGGCGCTGTTTGGTTGATCCAAAAATTATGAGGTTGATTTTTTTTGAAAATAGACTTAACGCCGGTCGTTTTGGCACTGGTTTCGTTAAATTCGGAGTTGTATAGCTCGAGTTATAGGCGATACAAGTTAGGTTAAAATTCTGGAAACGATTTGGGTATAGATTCGGTATTTCGGTGACTGGGAACGTTGTATTGACCGAAAAATTATGTGGTTTATTTTTCTGGAAAATAGACTTAATGCTTGTTAATTTGGCACTGGTTTGGGTGCGTTTAGAGTTGTGTAGCTCGAGATATGAATTCCACAAGTTAGAGTAAGATTCTGGAAACAATCTGGACACAGGGTCAGTGTTTTGGTTACCACGTTTTCAAAAGAACTCCTTTTCGAACGAATCCAATTTCTTTGAAAACTAGACAAAATTTGCCCCAGTTTATGCACAAGTTTCATGCAATTTGATTGAGTTTTGGTCACTTTGGAATTGCTTGAAATTGAAGGACAGAAACTGTCCTCTTTTGCAACTAGCCTGTGTGCTTTTCGAAAACTGTACCTATTGGACACTCTCCTTCAAAAACTGAACTTAGGGATGATAACCAGACCCATAGGGCTTTCCAACAAGTATTTATTTGTTGAAATCCGATGTCGTTTGCTATTTTAATTAATTCGCTGAAGTAGGTGCGATGTGCCTAGGCGCTGTGCGCCAGTCTTGTGCGTGGTGTGCGTGCGCTATGTCCGCGTTGTGGAGCCGTCTGGTGCTAATATTTCAGGTGCGGTGCTAGTATGCTCAGGAGAGTTTAGTGGTAGCTGTGATGCTACAACTTGGTGCTATTTTTGGTGAAATCATTTGTTTTGATTCTGGTGATATAGTATTTATTTTAAATACTTGTTATGGTGAGTTGGTGCATAATCATGGTGTCGCATTGTCATATGCATGTTTTGGTGATATAGGCTCTGCCTCTGGTGTTTGTTGGTGATATGCCCGTCGTGGCTCATTTTGGTGATCGGTACCGCATGCATATGCCCACTGGAGGGGTTGCATATCATCCCATTGTCTATGAATGTTATAATTTTGGTGGTTCACTGTCAAATGGATTTTTCCTTTGGTATCTGGTGCTGTGATATGGTGTAATTGTATTGTGTTGCTGTAGTTACCTGATGCTAGCATATTTTTATCATCTGCTTATTACCTCTGTTAGACTCACCCCTTCTGCTTGGAATGTTGCTCTCATGCGGCAACGCTGCAGGTGATCGCTAGTGCTCGTGGAGGAATTGCTAGGTTTTGCTTCCTCTCTCGTTTGGGTCTGTGTCAGCTCTGATATGTAGCACCGGGGAGTCGTTAGTTATCGTTTTGAACTATTATTTTAGTTATTGGAAATTGTTTTAATTAATTTTGGAGATGTCTTTAATTGTTAATTCTGGAGATGTTTAAACTGGTTAATATTTCCGCTGCTTGGTGATTTCTTTTATATAAATTATTTTGGAGATTTTTTTTTTGGAATAAATGGTGTTTTTTTTTAAAATGGTGAAAAATGTAGCGCCCTTCGAGGTGACTCTGATAATTGTCTATTTAGTTGTAATAGTAAAAGGGGGGTGTTACAACAATTCCTCCAAAGCTTTTTTTCTTGATCCCACCAAGTGCATAACTTCTAAACTCCAACACAACAAGCCTCAACATTTGTTCTTCACTAACATCACAACAAGAGAAAACTTGTTCTACCTTAAGCTCCCAATCAAGATACGCTTCGGGGTCACTCTTCCCATGAAAGTTTGGAACACTCACTTTTTCTTTCATCTCATTTTCTCTCAAATAATCTCCATATTTTCTCTCTTTTTCTCTGTCTCTCCTCTCATAACTCCTTTCTTTTTTATACTTTCTATCTTTTTCTGTCACATTCTCTTCATACCTCTCATGCATCTTTTGGAGCAAATCTCCAACCTTATACTTCTTAAGAATTTTTGCAACACATTCTCTATTATAGTCAAAACCTCTATTCATCATTCCAACAACAAGATAACAAGTACCAAATGATCAAGCAAAGTAACAAGAAAGAACAATAGTCCTCACCACTCGCTAAGTGTTTACACTCAAGAAATGTATCACTCGTGTATGTCGCTCAATTATGGCTTATTCTATAATGTTCACTCTAGCCTTTTTCCACTCCCTAATGCAACTCTTCAAGTTCCTAAAACAAACCAAACAAGTCTCAATCAAGTTTGTGGAAAAACCTCTACACAATTGTGGCAAAACACACATGAAAGTTATCATTCAAGAGGCCAACAAAGACAAGAGAAACTTCCAAGACACAACTAAGGAATTTAAAAGACACGAAAGAAAGAAAAACAAAGGAAGACACACTCAAATAGATAAACAAGGAGACGACTTAAAAAAAAAGAACAAAACTAATTGACTAAGTGGTTCAAATATGTGGAAGGTAAGATACTAAAATAAACTTGCAATGTTTGATAGAAGCAACAAATATGCAAAAATGATTGATGTATCAAAATGAACAATTCTGGACTTTTTTTTTTTGTAAATGCCCCTTTTTTTTATAAGCGCTTTTGTATAGAATCACTTTTTTTTTCAGCACTTATCTTTTCAGTTTTTTTTTTGCATATTTGAATTACCCTTTTTTATTAAATCAATTTAGGCTTTTGAATTTCCAGAATCGGACATATATGAAAGAAATAACATCAAAAACAAGTTTGCAATTAGAATATTAGATTACAAGATCAAATAGCCTCTAGTGATGAAGATAAGTGATGAACAATAAGAACTTGTGCAGAAATTTCCAGAAACAGGTTTGAAATTTCAGCAAAGTTAAAGCTAATAATCAAAGGAGTAAACCTTCCAACACATACTAAATACAGATGACACTGATGAGAGTACTTGTTATCAACAAGAATAGAAAACTAGACAAATTTCAAATTTTTGGATTAACCTAAAAAAAGAATGCAACAACGACGCTAAAAAAAAACCAAAGCACTCATCCTTTAGAATGTTAACGTACTAGACTGCAACAATGAAGCTATTTGCTGATTGAAAGAAATTTTTAAACCAGCCAGCAAAATCATGCCAAACAGAATTAATTCAAAACCAAATTGATAAGGTACGCGGAAAGAAAAATTCAGATTTTTTTTTACTTGATTTATGGACACAATAACACTTGGTAATGGCTCTGAATACCACTTGATGAGAATCTAATTGATTCCATGATAGATTGAGGATCTAACCAAGTGATTTCTTGAATCAAAGATAACAAATAGGATAAAAAGAGAGAGGGAAAAGAAACATACAAACAGATTAGGCAAGAAGATGAAGAAATCGCCACATCCAAGAGGATGATAAGATCAAGGTAGAATCACCACAAGAGTAAGAGGCTCTTGATAAGACTCAAATTTGGTTCTAAGAAGAACCCTAGAGAAACACTCTCTATTCTCACAATTCTATTTCGTCAAAAAGTTCCTTTCAACTTACAAAACCACACCTATTTATAGGGAATAGATTGTGGACTCACTAAAGTGACAAACATAAACCTAAAAGCCCAAATTCAAGCCCAAACTAGGCCTTACACAATTAGGCATCTAAGAATGAGAAATAACGCGCCTAAAAATATTTGGCTTATTCCAATTATAAAATTCATACGAAATCTTAATTATAAAGCTATTTAAAAGACAATGAACAATTTTAGATTATTTGCTATCATTAAGCAAATTAATCATTTGATCTTCCAATTGCTTTTGTTCTTTAATCTTCTTTGCTCTTCCTCTTTTAATTGGTCCAAGTGCCATGTCTTGAATCTTTATGTTCTTTGTGTCCATAACATTTCTTAATGCTCTTGCAGTCGCCATCAGAGACCTCCCACTGTGGTCGCCAATGTTCTGCACTGTACTTCCGACCTTGAAGGGTGGTCCGAGGCAGTTAGTGGTTGATGTCCTTAGTCAATGACCGTATCCGATCCTAGCTGGTGTTGTACCTGCAAAGTCACTCTGATGCTAAAGTCAGTGGAGTAGTCTTAGCAAAGTAATAAATGTGAGAATGCTTACCATTAATGAGGCAATGAATGTTGTATTTATAGAGTGTGGTGGGGTTTGTCTCAACGAATTAGGACCGTCCGATCTTGCGATTCGATCTGAGCCCTTGATGTTTGGATTGGGCCCTTTGATATTGGGCCTTTGTGTGGTGCGAATAGATGTGAAAGAAGGGGATGTATATGGTCAAAAGACTCACCATAACACTAAGCAAATTAGCTAACTTGATCTAATTTCTCATGTAATTAAGATGGAAATTAGTTAGAATTTATTAATATTTTAGACTGTCAAATAAGACTATCTTTAGTTATAATTGAGTCTAGCGGTGGCATTTTTAACCATTAGTATGAGAGACACAAGTTGTGGGCCCGTTTGTTACAGATTAAAAAAAAGTTTTTGATGTTAAATAATTTAGATATTAGTTTTTAGAGATTTTGGTGTGTTATTCGGATTTGCCGTTGGCTATCAATCTGGTACAAGGTGCTACTAACAATTATCACTGCTATGCTGTCTTAATCCACAATATAAAAGACATGCTAGCCCGGCAATGGAGTGTCACTTTGAATCACACGCTGCGAGAAGGAAATTATGCTGCAGATTATTTAGCAAAGTGTGGCAGTAACATGGAAAGTGCTTGGGAAGTTTATGAGCATCCACCACATGGCATGGACGACATTCTCGCATCAGATTCTAGTCGAATTCCTATTCTAAGAATTTAGTTTTTTTTTTCTAGTTTTGTTCTCTCTTTCTTAGCTTTCTTGTACCAAAAAAATTTAGAAGAAAATTGTCTTTCTTATTTTCATTTTGATAATTATATATTACATTAATTATTTGTTATATTATACCCTTAATTATTTATTGTAGAGAAAGAAATAAGTGTAATGACTAATAAACAATCAAATGTAGCATAGGAATAAAAGTAATAATTTTATCGAAGACAACAAATACTTTTAGTATTCTTAAGTTTTTGTTAAACTACTTAAACTTTTTTTTAGTCACAAAATTTTTATTAAAAAAGGGGGAAACACAAGAAACAAAAGCAAGGGGGGACAATAAGCAAAACCAAAACAATACAAAAGCAAAAACATAAATAAAAGAGCAATAAAAAAAGAGGAATCAAACATATCTAAAGTTGTGCTTTCTCTTTTGCCTCTATTTATATTTTTGAGCTTTAGATATGACCCCTGTAAAATCATAATCAACCTTGTCAGGAGTGTCAACGTTCTCTAGGTTATTCTCTCTAGCTTCTTGTTCTGACCAATATTTTCCATCTGTTCATTTGGAGGAAACATCTTCTAAAGAGATAACATCAACTCATATAGGAGATTCTTCACTGTCTGGATAAAGCACGTCAAAAGCATTCACAACAACCTGCAAGTTTTCATTGCTTTTATTCAATTCATGCAAAGTTTCAACCACTTTATCCACTAAAGCTTCATCGTAAATAGCAGGAGTCTCAACAGTTTCTAAAGTCACCACCGACTTTGAAGACTGGCTAAGAAAGCTAACCTTCATATCAGTGGTCTTTCATTTACCTTGATTCACGTCCTTCACCTTAGGGACATACTTGGAGACAATTTTAGGCTTAACAACCGGTTCTTGAATTTGTTCCTCTCGAGTGCACGTCACACCATACTGCATCTGATACTTACAATTGCCTAAAGCATGACCAATATTCTGACAGTTCACACAAAATCAATCAATTTTCATATTCAATACCCACAAAGAAGACATAAACGAATCTCTCCACCAGAATTTGATTTCTTATCCACGATCGCAGATCTATGTCAACTAGAATTCTTGTAAGACAACTTAAAAGACGGGTAAAACGACAACCAAATTAGAATCATGTATATTTTTTTTATCTTATTTTTGCACAAGTATGAATCTATTTATCATGTGACTTCATCCTAGAATAATCGGGTTGAAATTAACTTTTGAATAGTTGATGCCTAATACAAGAATTTTGAGTTTTCGACTAAATTGCAAACTTTCATACCATACTTTTGAATAGTTGATAACTAAAAAATAATTGATTTTAAAGTTGTTATTATAAAATAAAATTTAATTTGGATGTCACATAAATTATGACCTATTAATTTCTCTGTCTATTTACAAAAGAGTACACCATTCAAATGTCGTAGACTTCGTTAAAAAAAATAGTAAAATAGGCTTGTGCAATAAGTGCAATTGCAATAAGTCCGTCCAACGACGTCTCCTTCTTTGACTGAAGCGTTAAGAGTCTCCAACGACGAAGTTCTAAGAATGTCCAATGGAGTTAGTCCGTCCAACGGATGCTCCCCTATTCTTTCTGTTGGTAGTTTTGTGCAGGAAACAAATCCATCTATCACTGACAAGCTGGTCGGTACTGCCGTGGGAGGATCACGTGTTGTTAAGTCTCAAGAAGAGGTTCCCCAATCTTGCCCATCGAAACATCTCACAGGTTGTCAATCTCTAGATCTCCCTTCAATTCCAAATGTGCTTATTTCTCCAAATCCAGGTCATGCCTTACCGAAAAGAAAGCAGAGAAAATTGTTACGAGTAGGAGTCAAAAGGAAACCGTCGTCCGGTAAACTGAAGAAAGCTACCCGAGAGCTTGCCGAAGTCCCGGGTGAGTCTAACCAGGTGATAACTCTATTTTATATAGAGTTATTTGTGTTTTTACACTTAGATAATTGCCCAAAATCAAGTCTATTATGTGTTAAATATGTTAGTATGAATAAAATAACAACATTTATAGTTTTAGGATAAGAGAAGCCCATAACTTAGCATTTTATTGTATATTGGTATGTTTGATGTGTTTATTTAGTGCAGCCGCAGTCTAGAGCAATTGCACCAGCTAGTGCAACAGCATTAGGTGCAATTGCACCACTCTGTACCGAGAAGCAGCTCACAACACCACATTGGAAGCACCTCAATTCATACCATTGCTATAATGCTTAGTTGGAGTGCTGCTAGCTCAGAAGTCACATGGGGTCACATGGCCACTTGCAAAGGAGGCGCCTACAATCAAAAAGGCTTCACAAAAATCTATCTTTCAAGACATATGGCAACCTTTTATTGGACCTCAAATTTAAGAATGAGTGCTAAAATCCAAGATGATCTTAACTTTTAAAAAGTAACCATGGTTTGGTTAACTTTATCAGCAAGGAAACCTCAACATGAAGGAAACCTCCAAGGCTATAAATAGGACTCAAATTCTCACTTAAGAACATCATCTTTTCAATTTCTTTCTATCATAGTTTTTCTTTTAGTTCTTTTTACATTTTTTTTTAGTATTAGTTTGAGAGGAAGGTAAGAGGAAATTGACAACTTCTATCTCCACTTCTTCAAAGAGCTAATAGGTGCAAGAAATTGGTTGTAAGCAAATATATGCAAGAATTTTCTATTTGTTACTCTTTTGAATCCTCTTGTATTTTTCTTCATTGCAATATGCTTTCATTCACTTATATTTGCTTTATCATGCCCATCATGAGCTAAACTCTTTTGAGTTGGGATGTTCTAACTTTCCAATGATCTTTTGAGGAAAGTTATTGTGTTTTCAAATGGTGTAAACACTTTAGTTCTTGTGTTTAAATTCTTAATCTTGTTTTTAAGGTTGATCACTTAGAACAAGTAGAGTTATATTCACTTAATTGTCTTATAACTAGAAATCAAGAACTAAGTAAGGATAAGTGTTTAATGAAGCTTTTTGTTAAACTTGTTTTAATGAAGTTAGCTTGTTAATTCCTTGTTAATTCTTAGCTTAAGGTTAACATAGTCCTTACATCAAAGTGTAGAGAACTTAAGATACAAGAGTGTACTTATTTAAGCAACTTGGATCATCTGTAAAGGGGCGAGAGAGGCACTGACAACCCTACTCTTTACCGCAAAAAAACAGGATCATATAGAGCTTATAACGAAACTCTGACGAAAGTAGCTGACCAGCACACACTGATGCAACTGCACTAAGTGCAATTGCACCACAAGAAAACACAATACACTCAAAAGTGATTTAACTTGTGAAAACATCCCAACTTTCATTTTCAACTGATTTCTTACACAATTTACTTGCTTTCTGTTTAATTTATTTTCATTTCAACTTCAACCAAAACCAAAAATTCTGAATAGTGTAGTTGCACTAGTTTACATCTCTTTTCAACAACATATACAAGAGTTAATCCAATCATTGTGGGTTCGATCTTTTATACTATAACTTGTGACTGTGTATACTTGCACATTTTGTTATCTATTTACACACACCACCAGGCAGCTGTCGAACCGCAACCGTCCCATCAAGTAAGTAAGCATGATTCATCTTTGTTTTCAGCTGGCACAGTTTTATGTGGGGTTCATTTCGAGTGGAGACATTGGTTTGTGCAACAATAAGTTCTGGGCCCTCTAGAGTAAGGGGGTAGCAAGAAAAGTCTGGGAAAATGCCAAGCGCTTAGGGGTTGAAGGTAACTTACCGGATGATCATTATATTGAGCTGATTGAAAACGGGGAAAGAAGAGACGAAGCAGAGAGTAGTAGGAGGGTGCATAACAACCTGAATCCATGAATATCTTATCTTTAAATATTAGAGGGTGGGGTGACCGTGGGAAGCGTCGCCAATTGGTTTCTGTTATAAATTCAGGTTCTTTCGATTTTGTTTGCATTCAGGAGACGAAAAGGGAGGTGATGGTAGAGGGAGAGGTTGGAATGTTATGGGGGAACCGATCCTTCCAATGGCTTCATCAACCCCCCTCAAGTGGTTCTTCGGGAGGGATTCTATGTTCTTGGCTTGAAGGAGCCTGTTTGGTGACGTCTCATTTTTCTCGTCTTGATTTTCTTGGCATTAGTGCGGTTGTTCGTAATAAAGTTGTTCATGTGGTAAACATCTATACACCGTGCTCTGCGGGTGCGAGACGAAGGGTGTGGGCTGAGTTGGTAGCGGTTAAACAAAGTCTAGGGGCTGGAGAGTGGTGTATTGTAGGGGATTTTAATGTTGTTTCTAGCAGTTCTGAAAGAAGGGGCAGAAGTGGGAGTACCTCTCAAGTTGAGTTAGATGATTTTAACAGCTTCATTGTAGACATGGATCTTGTTGATGTTCCGGTGTCGGGGAAGAAATTCTCTTGGTTTTGCTCAGATGGAATCTCTATGAGCAGGTTGGACAGGTTTTTGATTTCAGAGGGTCTTATGGTTGATTGGGGGATCACAGGTCAGTGGATTGGCAATCGGGACATCTCCGATCATTCACCTATTTGGCTCCTTCGGTCATCGAATGATTGGGGCCCGAAGCCGTTTCGTTTCTTCAACGCATGGCTGAGTCATGATGACTTTTTACCTTTTGTTCAATCTTGTTGGAATGGTTTTAGCAATACAGGTCATAAGGCTTTTGTTTTAAAAGAAAAGTTGAAGTCTCTCAAAGGAAGCATTCGGAGTTGGAATAAAGAGGTTTTTGGTAAAGTCGACTTGAACATTGATACTCTAGTTCGGGATCTGAATTCGTTGGACGATATGTTGTGTGAAGGGTGGGATAGTGACGTCGTGGCAAACAGAAGAGAAGTTTCTGCCTCGCTTTGGAAGGAAATTTGTGCGAAGGAATCTTTCTTGGCTCAAAAGTCTAGAGCAAGGTGGATAAAGGAGGGGGATATGAATTCAAAATACTTCCACTCTCTAATGAGGTATAGAAGAAGACGGTGTAGTGTGGTTATTCTTAGAGATAACGGGGAGCAAGTGGAGGAGGTGGATGCGGTAAAATCTTTTGTAAAACAACATTTTGAGAAGTGCTTTTCTGAGGCAAATCATAATAGGCCACTTTTGGGCGGTCTTCAATTCAAGCGTTTGACTTCATCTCAAGCAGATTCTTTGATTCAACCTTTTACTGAGGAAGAAATAAGGATGGGTGTCTGGGAGTGTGATGGGGATAAAAGTCCGGGTCCGGATGGGTTCAATCTCAACTTCATTAAGTCTGGTTGGAGTTTCATGAAAGAGGATGTGGTAGGTTTTTTCAATGAGTTTTTCGCGAATGCTTTCCTCCCCAAAGCTATCTCGGCTTCATTCATCGCCTTGGTTCCTAAGAACGATAATCCGCAAGGTTTGGGGGAGTTTAGGCCTATATGCTTGATAGGGTGCATATACAAAATATTGGCCAAGGTCTTAGCTGCTCGGCTCAAGAAAGTTATGCCAAGTATTATTTCTCATCATCAATCAGCATTTATAGGGGGGCGACAAATTCTTGACGGTGTTGTGGTGGCGAACGAGTTGGTTGATTATGCCAAAAGAAGCAAGGAAGAATGTATGTTGTTCAAGGTGGACTTTGAAAAAGCTTATGATTCCATCTCTTGGAATTTCTTGTTTTACATGTTGACTAGAATGGGTTTCCCCCAACATTGGATTGCTTGGATTAAGTCTTGTGTGTGTACTAGCTCCATGTCGGTTCTAGTGAATGGTAGCCCAACTCAAGATTTCAAAGTTCAGCGTGGTCTGCGACAAGGGGACCCTTTGTCGCCTTTCCTCTTTCTTATAGTGGCAGAGGCCTTGTCGGTGATGATGATGAAGGCGGTGGATATTGGTGATTATCAAGGTTTTTCTTTCAATGAGGATTTGAACTTTTCTATTCTTCAATTTGCGGATGACACAATGTTTGTGGGCAAAGCTTCTTGGGCAAATCTTTGGAGTATCAAGTCTATTTTGAGATCCTTTGAGCTTGTTTCCAGTTTGAAGGTAAATTTTCACAAGAGCAAGCTTATAGGTATCCACACTCCGAATGGGTTTTTGGAGAGAGCTAGCACTTTCCTATTTTGTAGAATGGAATCTATCCCCTTCAAGTTTCTGGGAATCCCAATTGGCGCTAATCCAAGGAGGGAAGCAACTTGGAGCTATGTTTTAGGAGCAGTTAGAAACCGATTGTCTTTGTGGAAGGGTCGGTTTCTATCCATTGGAGGCCGGGTAACTCTTATAAACTCCGTTCTTAATAGCATGCCGCTATATATGTTTTCTTTCTATAAAGCTCCGAAGGTAGTAATCAAGAAGATGGTTAAAATCCAAAGGGATTTTCTTTGGGGTATCAAAGAGGGGGAGAGGGGAATGTGTTGGGTGGCTTGGGATAGTATTTGTAAACCAAAGGAAGAGGGAGGTCTCGGGATCAAAAACCTGGAATTATTTAATATAGCTTTGTTGTCTAAGTGGAAATGGAGAGCTTTATCGGATCCCTGTGTGAGTTGGAGTCGTATGTTATCTTGTAGGTACGGAGATTTGGCCTCTTCATTAGTTCAGGATTTGGTGGATGGTAATCGTCGTAGGGACTCGGGATCCATTTGGTGGAGGGACTTGGTGAACTTGGATGTTAATGTAGAGGAACAAAGAAGGTTTGCTTGGTGTGTTAGAAGAGGTTTGGGTGATGGTGCTTCAATTAATTTCTGGAAAGACCAATGGCTTGGGATTGACCCTTTGTTTAAGGTCTTTCCTCTCCTGTATAATGGTGTTGGACAGCAGAATTTAACGGTGGCTGAATCCGATGTCTGGCATAATGATTCTTGGCATTGGTTGGAACCTTGGCATCTCGGTAATGATGCTGTCCGAACAGCTGAGGCAAATATTCTGCGAGAGATTCTCCAGCCCGTGGCTCCAACGAGAATGAAGATGGATTCTTGGATTTGGCCGCTCGATAAATCAAAGAATTATTCGGTTAAAACCTTTTATATTCAGCTGGTCCGTGGTGATTTATCCTCTAATGTCTCGGTGCAGCAGAATTTTTTTGCAGGTTTATGGAAATCAATAGTGCCTTCGAAAGTGTTGGTTTTTGGCTGGCAGTTGCTGTTGGATGCGTTGCCGGTGCGCGAGCAACTATTGCGCAGGAATGTTCTCCACTTGGAAGAAGATGCTCGTTGCTCATTCTGTCACGTTCAGCGTGAGTCCGTGAATCATTTGTTCCTCCATTGCGGTTCGCGAATTCGGTTTGGAAGTGTGTTACATCTTGGATTGGTGTTGCTCATGATTTGTCTCTGGATGTTGTTGGTCTTGTCCACCAGTGTTGTTGCTTGTGTAAGGGGAAGAAAGCAAAACGCACGAAGCACGTGGTTTGGTTAACTACTTGTTGGAGCATATGGCTGGCGAGGAATGGAGCTATTTTCAATAATGAGGAGCCTAATATCGAGATGGTGGTGAATCGTATTAAAAGTCTTTCTTGGTGTTGGTATATTTATAGATTGAATTGTAATTCCTCCTTTTCCATTTCAATGTGGTGGTCTAATCCACTACAATGCTTAAACAATTTGTAGTCTTTAGGGGGAGAAACAGTGAGTTAGGTTGCTTATCCTCACTGTAGTGCAGGTGGTACGAGGTACTCTTTTTCCTCCCTGAGTCTTTTTCCCATTGGGTTTTGGCTTAGGTAGGTTTTGAGGAGGCCCTCCCCCTTTCCTTTATTCCCATTGTAAGGGCTGGGCACCCCTTGTGCTCCCTTCAATAAAAGTATTGCTTATCTAAAAAAACAAACAATTTATGGAAATATTAAGATAGACTTTTGAATTTTGATTGTTGAGTATTTTAAATTGGCTTCTAAATTCTAATTTAACGTGACTTCTAAGGGAAGAAAGAATAATATTTCCATTTTTCTAATTAGCGATTATTATGTTCATGATGTTGGAAAAACCTTTAGTTTTGTTTTTGACCAACGTGAAAAACCTTTAGTTAAACGCATTAAGAATTTAAGATCCACTTTTGTCTTGTCGGTCAAAATTTATCTCCTATTTTACATTTTTTTTTTTTACAAATCTCCTATTTTACATGAGAGGGGTCAAGTATACTATAATAACATTTTAGAATTGTTATATCATTAATAACTAGTATGTATCACTCATGCCATAAAAAAAGCTATATATAAATTTAAAATTGGGTAAAACATATTTATGTATGACAAATTCACCATAAATGAACCTAGAGATGGGATTCCACCAAAGGTAGCAATCCTATCAGGTATTCCACCATATTTATGATGGAAGGTTGCGCATATATTTTCTTCTCTGAAAAAATGAGAGCAAACAAATCTCATTTGCTCTGTTAACTATAAACACATGTTCTTGGATTAAAATTAAGTTTTTTTATAAGTTAAAAATAAGAAGTTGATTACACATGTTCAATCTACCATGTTTAAAGAAATTAAATAGAGCAAATAAAACAAGGAACAAAATTATCAATTTTTGTAAGAAATCCTGCAAAGAAGTGTTGTATTGAATCTTCAGAGATTGATGAGGCCATTTTTTCTGGTACATCTAATATTATTTTTCAAACAAATAATAGTTAAAAACTTAAAATATACAGTTAACTAAATAAATATGAACTGTTGGATCTCTCTAAAATAATGGGAAAAATCCTACTTAAACCAATATGGGATTTTTATACGAACACTAGAATGCAAAGCGGATCCCAGTTCCATCCAGAAAACGATCAGTGTGCCACCCTTTGTTCTGTAATTCTTTCAAAAATATCGGAAAGACGCCATTCATTTTCTCATAAGCCTCTTGCAAGACATTAGCACCGAGCTCATGAGAAGAACTCTCAATTTGTGAAGCATATGCAGCAACTAGCCACCCTCTCAATGCATCTTCTCCACTAGCATCTTGCTTCAATACCATATCAATGCATTTATCACCGCGATTTAAAAGAAATTTTTCTTTAGGGAATACTTGTTTTAATTCAACAAGCTTGGAAGGCTTAATAACCTCGTGCAAAGCCCTCCCTACTCTTACATTTCCAGCATCTTCTTTGAGTCGCGTAGGAAACAACAGATCTTCTCTGTATCTTAGATCAGCAGGGCTTGATACAATTCCAGCCTGCTTTGGAAATCAAATAACAGTTAAACACTATTTTCAATTTTTCAAATAAAGGAAGGAAACTAAGACAATTTTCATTTACTACAATAGTCCGAATCAGACCTTGAGAAAATCAGTCACGATCATTGCAGTTCGTCGTGGATTCAAGGTATTGATAGGAGTTGCTCTCATTTCTTCAGACACGCTATATACATGTATAATTGAAAGGAGAGGACAGACAACCAACTGACAAAAATGTTTCAGAATCTATCAGTTGGAGTAATCAATACAATACTACAATGTATATTTACCAATTACCATTGAGATACGTAATATGATTATTAAGACCAATTGTTGAAAGGAGAGGGGATGCACAAACAACTGACAAGAAAGTTTCATAACTATGGATTGGGAATCATCAATAAAATGTATATTTGCACTAAGACATGCTGCATGATTAATTACATCTCTAGAAAGTAAAGCAGAAAAAGAAAGGCTTCTTTTCACGTTTTAAGTAAAGGCGCTCATACCAAATGTAAGTATATATACGACTTATATGCACTTGGGCGTGACTCCATAAGCAACATTTGATTTAAAATCTTACCACGACAACATTTATTTCTAACTGAAGAGATTCATTTTTGGGGATTTCACACCCACCACTACTTTTTGTTTAACTTGAAATGTCAACTTTTCAATTAAGTTTATCAGTTACAGATTTGTTGATTTAATATTTCCTCAATATAATGCCTCAAAGTTTGTTTATTTTATACATTGCCGCCATAAATATAAAAAGCTTCAGAGGTGGAGAAAATATTAGACTGCTAAAGTTAATACTTTCAAGTCAACCAAAGTTGAATGATATAAGTCACACATAAGAAAAGTTGAGTGAAAGTATGAAGAGTAATTTGACCGAATAATTTTGTTAAAGCCAAAGAATTAATAAGCAAAGTTAAACAAACTTTTCATGTCAGTATCCACTGAAGAGGAAGACTTAGCCCCAACTTATTGGAGCTAGAAGGAAATATAACCATGAAGCTCGGATCTTGAGCTCTCTCCTAAGTCCGATTTCACAGAAGACTTTTGTTCCCTTATTGCTTTTTTTTGACACAGTTCCCTTATTGCTATCCATTTTCATATTGAATTAAAATTTTCTTCTTCGTTCTTTTTCTGGGCAAATTGGCATGTAACTTTGTAACTAACTTCAAAAAGTTTCAACAAAATGTATAATCTTCCAATCCTCAGCATTCTAGTAGAAGCTAACAAATAAAATCTGTATACCTTTCCCGGCATTGATGCACAGATAGTAGAAGCTAATTGAATTCCAACTCCAATTCCCACAACATTACAGAGAGTTGAAAAGGCCTCCCCTTTAGCAAATAGATCACTGAGATTTCCTTCTTTAGCAAATGAAGAATATATAGGCAACCGTGTTGCTCTTGCTGCAACAACCGCCATCCCCTGTTAACTCCATAATAACAGAAAAAGAGAAGTCAATAGCCAAAAAAATAGCATTCACTAGAATTCTATAATAGGGTGCTAAAGTTCCTGGTCATGAAGTGCATAGGGTTTAATAAACAATTAGAACTAAGTCAGCCTTAAATTACACCAAAAGCCAAAATGTGACACTGATTATTTTTAAGAAAAAACAAAATAGTCTCCAAGCCCATGCCTAAATCATAGAAAGCCAAATAGTCTCGATAAAAATAAAAACCTTGGCAAAATTTCCAAGGCCTGCCATTTCAAGAAAAAGATGTGGGCATAATGGAGAAAGCACTTCCAAGCCCATGCCTAAATCATAGAGCACGTCAGCTGCAAAATGCAAAGTTAATCAATGTCAGACAACTTGTGAGCTAGTCAACCAAATAACAGGAAAATACAAGAATGGGAGAAAAGTGTGGAAGGGATGAGAAGAAAAGCTCCAGCTCATTTGAGCATACCAAATAGTCTCCATCGTTTAGGGTCAGAATCCATTCTTGCGCCCCAGTTACTACATATTAGCTTCCCTACATGTTGCATTCCATCCTTTAAAATCTGGATGTAAGCAGCATAAACAGGTTATACAATTAAAGTACAGATGCCTCAATTACTAGTCTGGGAAACTGCCAATTGCAAATTACTATCAACTTACCCAACTAACAGCAGTAGCTTGTGCAGGAGTGGGCCGTAACCCTGCAGCAATTAGCAGTGACTGCAGAAAAATAACCATACAGACCAAAAACATCTAATCAATAATTTCACATGAATCCAATTTTGTTACTACTAACAAAAAATGTATCAAGAAGATGGGTATATATAATGCTATTTATATAATGTGTAAGGAATAAATAGAGCATTTTCAAATTGGTCACTGACAAATTAGTCGGAGACCAAATGGAGAACTAAAAAGTACCAATTTAGAGCCTGGGACATGAAAATGAGGGTCAAATTAGTCCCTAAAATATCATCCCAAATGACTAATTTGACCTACATTTGAGATCGTTGAAGACTAAATTGGTACTTCTCATTTCTTAAGAACTAAATTGGTCTTCACAGTTTTGGTTAGGGACGAATTTGGGAATTCACACTAAAAGAAGTTTACTTGTTAGTTTACATGCTTTAATTTAATGGCATTTTGAAGTAATTAGAAGTGAACCTGAGTTGATAAGACTGACATTGCTGCACTAGTAACATGTTGCACTGCCCTAAACTGTGTGTATCTAAGATAACCTTCATTCACACTAAAAATGAAAGAAATTTGAGTCACTGAACAAGCTTATCTAATCCATAAATAAACAATACATAACATAGATTGAGGAAAGAAAAATGAAAAAACCTGTATGGATATCCAGAGGGGAAAAATTTATTCATGAAAGATCCAGCAACCTTTTGGTATAACGGTCTTGAATCATCGACAAGAATTACCTACAGAGAAATCAAAAAACAGTTGTTAGGGTAACGAAAATGAAAAAGTTAACCGAATAACAAATAGTGTGAATTTTGGAAAAGCCTGGAAGTAGAGAGAGGAAAGAGCGTACGGAGAGTTGACCGTCGGATTGGAAATGGTGACGGCGACAAACAGAGTTAGAGGTTTCGAACCAGAAGAGGTGACTTTCTTCCTTCTCCATTTTTGGTACTGTCAATGTGATGTGGTTTACAAATAGTGATGAAGTCAACAGGCATAAATGAAATAGAAAAACACATGAGATGAAGCGGAACCTGCCTACATCCATTCATCCTTACAGGATAGTATTATTAGTCTTCCTGTCTTTTTTCTTACTTATTTACTAGAATAGAATTTACGATAATTAAATTATTACTTTTCTACTTTTTCTCTTTTTATAAACACCCAAAGGTTGATCAAAATTCAAACAGATTTTTTGTGGGGCGTTAAACAATATAATAGGGGTATATATATTGGGTGGCTTGGGATAAAGTGTGTCGTCCAAATGTATTATTTTTATCTGTTGTTGTTGGTTCCTTTGGATGGCTCGAAATGATGAAGTTTTTAATGATGCAAAATGGCAACTTGGAATATTCTTAACCGATCTAAACAATTTTCAAATGATGCTATTAAATTTTTGTCTGCTGGGGTGTCTACTCGCCTCCTAGATTGGTTTCCTTCTACCAACAATTGTATTAAACTTAACGTTGATGAAAGCTCCATTGGGAACCTAGGCTGTAGTGGCTATGGGGGATTGTTTCAGGATCATACAAGTGGTTGGCTTCTTGGTTTCTCGTGAAGTTGTGGCATTCAGAATCATACAAATCATGGTACCGGGGTTGGAGACTTCAGAATTGGATCTTGAGCTTAACAAAAAAATTGTACCTCTGCTTCTTAGCTTTCCAACGCATACTCACACGCCCCCATAGGATAACCATGGACGAAGTTATGGTCTGCAGACTAAACAGCCCTCAAGGGTGCCGCGGAAACCGGCAAGGTGCCGGGGTTGTAGACGTCATAATTGGATCTTGAGCTTAACAGAAGAATTGTAGCTCTACTTCTTAGCTTTCCAACGCATGCTCACACACCTCCATCGGGTTACCGTGGACGAAGTTATGGCCTGGAGACTAGACAGCCCTCCCGAATACCACGGAAACCGGCAAGGTGCCGGGTTACAAGGTGTCGGGTTTTAAATCATGGTACCGGGGTTGGAGACTTCAGAATTGGATCCTAATCTTAACAGAAAAATTGTAGCTATGCTTCTTATCTTTCCAACGCATGCTCACACACCCCCATCGGGTTACCATGGACGAAGTTATGGCCTGGAGACTAGACAGCCCTCCCGAATGCCACGGAAACCAGCAAGGTGCCGGGTTACAAATCATGGTACCGGGGTTAGAGACTTCAGAATTGGATCTTGAGCTTAACAGAAAAATTGTAGCTCTGCTTCTTAGCTTTCCAACGCATGCTCACACGCCCCCATAGGATAACCATGGACGAAGTTATGGTCTGCAGACTAGACATCCCTCAAGAGTGCCGGGTTACATGGTGCCGGGATAGAAATCATAGTGTCGGGGTTCGATATGTCAAACCCGGCAGGGTGCCGGCCTTCGTTGGTGCAGGGGTTCAAACCCAAAACCCGGCAGGATGCCAGCCTTCGTTTCGACATGGCACCTCATGGTCAAGTATATTCGCCCAAGGGGTTATGGCCATCAAAGTGAGCTTGAATTATACCCTTGGCGCAGTTTACCAGTACTCGGCTCGGATATAACTCGCCCAAGGGGTTGTGACCACCAAGGTCACTTGAAGTATACCCTTGGCACAGTTTACCAGGACTCGGCCTGGATATAACTCGCCCAAGGGCTTGCGACCACCAAGGTCACTTGAAGTATACCCTTGGCACAATTTACCAGGACTCGGCCCGGATATAACTCGTCCAAGGGGTTGTAAGCACCAAGGTCACTTGAAGTATACCCATGACACAGTTTACCAGGACTCGGCCCGGATATAACTCGTCCAAGGGGTTGTGACCACCAAGGTCACTTGAAGTATACCCTTGGCACAGTTTACCAGGGCTCGGCCCGGATACAACTCGTCCAAGGGGTTGCGACCACCAAGGTCACTTGATGGAAAGAATCACAAGATTCCTACCTCAGTATGTAGGGAAGATGCTAATGATCATGGTGGCTCTCATTGATTACTCTGTTACCGACAATCTTTATTTGTCTCAGCGTGCCATGGCACTCTTGACTCCGTTACTAGGATTCCAATGGGTGTATTTAAAAAGACCGTCTTGGGAAGATGATTTTAGTTTAGAGCTAATGATGAGGTTTCCTCTGTGAGCCAGGCAGTCCCTTCCTACGGGGTATGTCGGGTCTCAAACTTGTTTCGTTCTGCCCCCAGCTATGGAGTTGGACCCTTTTCTTTCTTAATATTAATGGATTTTCTTTGGAACCAGTGTTAATGTTGGTGAGCTAGAGCAAAAACTGTACTTGCAAAATGAACTTTTGTTAATCATTCATATCGAGCTTTTACATTATGCTTTTGTGCCCAAACAACAAAATTCTTAACTAGTCCTAGCTCTAGGCTCAGGTTCTGATGCTTTGTTCACTATTCAGAGTCATGGGTCTCCTCCTCTTCTTCATTCACGTACTAGGCGAGCTTCGCGGATCAGCTCTTCAATGTCATCCTTGAGGGTGTAGCATTTGTTGGTACTGTGCCCATAACCTTTGTGATAATGGCAATACTTCTTAGAGGTTCGGCCTTTCCTTTGTACGAGAGGTTCGGGCTGTTTGATATCTCGAAACTCCGCGTCGGCGCATTTAGCAAGGATCTCAGCCTGGGATGTGTTCAGCAGGGTGTACTCTGAGAAACGACCTTGTCGGGGTCGAGATTCAAAGGGAGCTCTCTCAGCTTGGCCTTGCTTCTGCCACAGCTCTTCGGTGGTCTTATAGGTCCGCCCGTCCTCTTTGTTGCTAACCTTGGCTTCCTCTTGGTAAGTCAACTTATTCTCTTCGTAGTCTATGTACTTTTGAGACTTTTGGAGGAATTCTGCTAAGTCCCTTGGCTTGTTGATTCCCACATTAATTTCGAAAAGACTTCCTTGCTTGAGGCCATCTTTGATCCAAAATAGTCTTTGCTTATCTTCCAAGTTCCGAACACATGAAGCTTCCTAATTGAAACGCTCAATATACCCTCTAAGTGTTTCGCCTTCCCACTGCTTGACAGCCCTCAGCACTTCCTCAGATTTTGGCTTCAGTCGGGAGGCGGTGAAACGGGTCGTGAATAGTCTTGCCAGTTGCCCCCATGAAGAGATGGAGTTTGGCTTCAGCTCTTGGAACCACTCTAATGCGGTGTCCTCGAGGGTGAGAGGGAATATCTTACAATGAACAGGCTCTCGAGCGCCTCTATAGCGCATCATGAGTGAGAAATGAGCCAAGTGCCGGTCTGGATCTCCTGTCCCATCGTACATCTTGAGTGTTGGGAGTTTTTCCAAAGTCCTTGGAATCAGGCATTCCTCCACCCTCCGAGTGAAGGGTCCTTCATCCGCAAACCTCCTTGAATTGCAAGGTGAGACATCTTGGAAGTCAAAGTCTTGGTATCTGTGCTTGTCAGGAGATCTCCTCGATGGCGATCTTCTGCGACGTCTCTTGTGAATCTTAGTCCTGCTCCTCGACCTGTCGCGCGAATCAGAGGAGTCACGCGAAGAAACCTTGGAATGGGTGTCATCAGGCTGATAAGTCCCATCCAGAGAGGAAGGGGACGCCCTTGGTGGTGAGCCGGATCCCTGAGGCTTCCTACGCCGAGGAGGAGAGCGATGCACATGCTTCCGCCTAGGTGGGGAACGGTGAGCATGACACCTCCGAGGGGGAGAATGGCAACGTCTTGATACCACAGTCATTTGAGGAGGAGTTCCCCAAAAAGGAGGAGGTTGCTCGGGCATAGAGGCCACACGTCTCTCAATTTGCCTAAGACGTGCCTCTTGTAGCAGCATAGTCTGAGTGCGGTTGGCCAGAAGGTCCAACAGTTGGTTGACATCCGGCGGATGAATCCCTCCCGTCGAGGGAACTTCTTGCGCAGCTTGAACAGGGGTGTCTTCGTGGGTGGCGATGTCGCCCTCAGGAGTGCCTTCAAGCTGGGGTGCAGGCACGACAACACTCTTAACTCGGGGTCTGCCTCTTGGAGCCATGGAAGTGCAAGAGAAAAGTTTCTAAGAGTAGGAATGGTGTGAAAGGTAGTGACCTCCCACTGTGGTCGCCAATGTTCTGTACCTAGCAGTGTTAGGCTGACTGCGTCGGTGGTCTCTTGCGGTATGGCTTGATGTCCACGAGCGCCGGGGAGGGGGACCTGCGAAGCCACTCCGACGCCCAAGTTAGTATTGAGAGTAGGTGAGTGATTTAGCAAGGAATGAGAGTGTACCTCATTATGGCAACGTGAGCCAGTATTTATAGGAAAGCGAGCCCATTGTGAGCCGTTGGATTGAGCGAGTTGATCTGAGCCCTCCAAATATGGGAGTTATAACTGGGCTTGTAGATTGTGGATATGGATCAAAGTGATTGGGCCAATCCATGTTCAATTGCTGAATGGGCCTCGTGGCTCAGTCCAGAACAGTTGCCCCCCAAGCCGAGATTATTCCGAAGGATGGTCTTGGCTTGAAGCATTTTTGTCGGTTCGTCCAACGTGTCGGGAGCTTAGCCCTCCAAGGTGTCGTGTGATGATGTCTTGGCACCTCTATGGTGTCGTGAGACTAAGCATCCTCATGGTGCTGTGTGATTGTGTCTTGGCACCTCCATGGTGCCGTGTGCTAGGCGTCCTCTATGGTGTCGTGTCTAGGCTTTGGCCACCCCATGGTTTTATGGGCATGATTTTGTGCATGGTGGAGAATAAGACTCTTGGTGACCACACACTTCATTTTCAACTTGGATCCATCCTCTCTTACTTCTCTCCTTGGTAAGCATTTTCATTCTCTTTTCTTTGGTGCATAGGCATTGCGCTGGGTCCACAATGCGTCTGCACACGACCGGTCGAATGCCGGGTTGTGTCCCTTCCATGTACTATCATTCAGGCAATTTATCAAACACCTGATGGGCAAGGCAATCCTGGTAGGGTGCATAGTTGTGTTGCATCCAAACGCTGCCTTTCAGGCAATTTGTCAAACAGCTGGTGGGCACCTCGTGGCGTCTGGTCAGATTTTTAACATTATATGCTACCATTGCATGCTTCATGAGAATGTTAGCTCTTAGTGACAAAAGAATGTTGATGCCTGATGGCATTGGTCTTCCATAAAAGTTATAGGTGAGAAGGGAATGTTGGTGCCTCATGACCTTGTGTTGATCAAAATCACACCCCAAACTCATAAGTTTTTGCGAAAAATGGAACCATATTGGGGATAGCCTTCGGACACCGGCGCACCTCCTCGCAAACCGGCAGGGTGCCAGGCTCCAGTTCCCGCGTACACCCCCTCTCCCAAACTCCGAAACCGCCCTATTGTTGATTGCCCGTGAGCTTGGAGATACCCACCCCTATGCTTCCATTATTTCCTACATCAAATCATTTTCTCTTAATGCTTGAGATTTGACTTATGTTCACACGCTTCGTGAGGACAATTCGTGTGCTGATTGCAAGGTTGTCAAAACTGGACCGGACCGGCCGGTTGAGCCGGGAACCGGATCCCTATCCGGCCCAAATGAACCCCAGAATCGCCTGGGGTGAAAACCGGGAATTGAACCGGATAACCGGGAACCGGACAGGAAACCGGCCAAAAACCAGGGAACCGTGCAGAAAACCGGATTTGGTTTATTTTCCTTAAAAACTGGTATACCAAGTTGATTTTTGGAGAAAAAATGATAAATGATGTTGATTTTTGGTATATGAGATATTTTTTATCATTTTTTATAATTAAATTGATGTTATAAATAAATAAATAATTAAAAAACAAATGTGTACACTAATATTACTATGAGAGTATTTACATTATAGTATCTAATTATCTATGATTGTTGAATATTATAGTTTTATTATGTCATATTATAATTCTTTTTTGTTTTTTATCCTTTATATATTGTAAAAAATATATTAAATAATCTATTTAATTAATTCCAGTTCAACCCCCGATTCAACCGGTTGAACCCAAGAACCCCTGAACCGCTACCTCTTCCGATTCAATGTCCGATCCGATTTTGATTACCTTGACTGATTGGTTAACAAAGTTTGGAACTAATGTGAACTATGGAGACTTTACCGTTGTTTCTCCTCTCCTTATAACCCATGCTATAGGGATAGAGCATGTTAGACATTAGTTTGTCTTTTGTTTGCTGTTTTTTATTTATTTTCATTTTGATCAAAAAAATAACTATATAATATAAGAATAAGATTAAATACTCAAAATGACCACCCACAAAAAAATTATGTATTATTTTTTTAATCAAAAAATATGTATTCTTTTTAAATCAAATCAATCCAAAATTATTACTTTTCTCATAAAAATAATTTTTTTCAATTTTTTTTAAAGTAAGTAATTCTCAGTATGTTACACAAACAGAATACAATTTCTCACTTCATAAAAATCTCAAAAAATTAATCTCGAAAATACTATTTAACAAAAAATAGTTACTTTTTAATCAATAAAAAACAGGTCTAATATACTAATTAAACCTAAATAAAAAGCTGAACTATTAAGATATCCCACATATTTTGCTCAAAAAAAAAAAAAATCCATGTATAATGGACGCGGCGAATCGACATAAAGGGATGATGATGCAAGGAAGCAGCGAATAAAAGTGGGACCCATGGGGCGGTGGAGAGTCTTAATTTATGTGTTGGATTCACGGTCCCGCATCTCCGCTTATTAGCGTTGTTACAACGCACCGCCCCACTCTCAACTCCTTTTCCCTTTCTTCTTTATCCTTCTGAATTATAAAACCTCACCAAACTTTCTTCTCCAATTCAGTTCACTACTCCAATTTACCATTCTTCCATTCATTTCTTCAACTCCAATATTTCCCATGTCTTTCAGAGGCCTCAACCGGGTAACACTCTAGTTTATCATGTTTTTTCATATATTTTTTTTTAATTTATAGAATTTATAATATTTTCATGTTTGTTCATTAACCCTAGTTGATAGTTTAGTATTTTTCTGGAAATTTCAGGAAATTCATTGATCGTGAGAGTATTGATCTTAGATTAATTGAAGAGTTTTTTTTTTTTTTTTTGATTTTTCAGCCAAATGCTTCATCAGGAATGGGTGTTGCTGAACACAGCAAAAACACTTTCATGGAGTTGAAGCAAAAGAAGGTTCATCGTTGGGTGATTTTTAAGGTTGATGAAAAGAAAAGGGAGGTTGTGGTTGAGAAGACTGGTGGTCCTGCTGAGAGTTATGATGATTTCGCTGCTTCTTTGCCTGATAATGATTGTAGATATGCTGTCTTTGATTTTGATTTTGTCACTGCCGAGAACTGTCAAAAAAGCAAAATCTTCTTCATTGCATGGTTAGTTAGCTTTCTCTCTATTTTAATTATGCAAAAAAAAACCATTAGAACTTTGTCTGCAATTAACTTATAATCTTGCTTTGACATCAAGATGTTTCTGATACATGACATCTAGTATGTATTCTCTTGTGCAATCAAATTCTGAAGTTCATTTGATTTTTGACAAAAATATTTTGACATACAAAAAATGGAGGATATCGCAGTTCAAAATCCTGGTTAATCATATTCGAATTTATTGTTAATTCAGTTTAGTTTATGGTTAATGAGTTACCAACCTATTTGTGGATATCACAGTTCAAAATCGTGGTTAATCCAGTTTAATAGGTGATTAATAGGTGAATAACCATAAATTGAATTGAATAACCACAAATTTGAATGTTATTAACCATGATTTCAGGTGTTTAACTATATATAGATTTGGATATCTTAAAATTGTGATTAATCACATTCCAATTCGTTGTTAATTCAATTCAATTGATGGTTAATGAGTTACCCCACCTATGATTTATGCACTATGGACATATCTTTTTGTTGTTTCAAAATAACTATGTGATGCAAGTCCTTTAAGCCTATGTCAGTATTGCATTGCTTCAGTGGGTATTCAGATAAATAACCTAATTAAATGCAAACGCTTAATATAGAAAAGTTTGTATAAGCTTTCTAGCGAAAATGATGGTAAATTTTACATAAATTTTGTATAAGCTATTTCCATAAGCTATCCTAAGGCTGCTTATAAAAATAAGTTGAAAACAACTTATTGGTATATCATAAGCTATCATTATAAGCACACATACTTGTGCAAGTGCTTATATCATAAGATAAGCCTAAATAAGCTCTTCTATTTTCCGCATGTTTCTATGTTTATTGTTTCATTGTCTTGTGTATATTTCTTGTCTACAATTTTCTTACATGATTGGGTGCCTATTTTAGTAAATGTAATATTTGTGTCTAACTCACTGTAAACGTTTCTAATCTGATTGCTGCTGATAGAAGTTCTTGTGTTAATATGAAATAGCGTGACATAAGTAAAGGACGGCAAACATCTTCATGGTTCAGTTAAAATCATATTAGGAGTTAGTTTTCTGAACTTTTTGGCAGGGTGGTGGTGATTAATTTATCTAGTTCCAACTTCAGAATTAATATTTAGAGAATTTTAGTGTTGTCAAAATGTTTCAAGTTCATTCTTTTTGTGGAAATTGAAGAATTTCTAGTTCTAAGTGCTAAAGCTTGGTGTGTGAGATAGTATTGGAGAAGAAAGAGGATATGGAGATGGATGTTTTATTGAAGAATAGCCTTGATCATTATACCAAGATACAGAGCCCGGGGCCAAGAATGCTGCAATGGGGGCTCTCTGCCCCCCTCTATCTCCCAAATATTTGACATACCTGGTTCTCTCCCTCCCAAATGCTTTGTTTGGGAGTTGGGAGGGAAGAGGAAGGGAGGGGAAGAGAAGGGTTTGGAGGTAAGTGGAGGGGGAGGAAAGGTAGGAAGAAGGGACAATTCACTTCCACCTTGCTTGAATGTCGAAAACCCATCAACCTAAGGAACTTTGAAAAGCAAGTAGAAAGACGGTTTTGGAAGGTTTTTAAATATTCCCTAAATCCTTAACAAGGGAAGAGTTTATCATATGTTTATAACCCTTTCCCTTCCCTTTCTTCCCCTCCCAAACAGACTTGTGTCCTAAGAGTGTGCTTTCCCTTCCCTTTCTTCCCCTCCAAAACCTCTTGAAGGAAATGCTATTCTTTTTCCATGGTTCATTTTTACTTCATCAACTAGAATTGCTTGTCATGCTTTCATAATTACTCTGCTTCTTAGAAAATTTAGTATAAATATAAACATGGATTAGAAAACCCTTTGTTATGTTGATTTTCTTTAGTGATCTATTTGTTTCAATTCTGGAGTTGATTGTCCACAGAAACGTCAACAATTATTGCTATCTTGTTTGAGCGTCATTTCTGCTACCACTTCCTAACATATTTTCCATCATTTAATTGAACTGTCACCTCAATGTCTTACTTGGAGTTTGTGTTCCTCCCCTTGTTCTCGTGAAGAACCGGCTTGGAGAGGACCTTTTTATTTATACCAGCTTTCTACTATCCTCGGCAACAGGCTTCATAATTATTTTACTTTTTATATGATTCTGCTACTGAGATATCGTTCTTAGTTATTAACTGCTTGATATTTGATTAGGTCCCCTTCAACATCTCGAATCCGTGCTAAGATGCTCTATGCGACAACTAAAGACAGGTTTAGACGCGAGTTAGACGGTGTCCATTATGAAATCCAGGCTACAGACCCCACAGAAATGGATCTTGAAGTGATCAGGGACCGAGCACATTGAGATCTCAATGCAGCTATGGATTTTCTCTTCAAAATCTACTAGGGTTTATTTTACCATCTGCAAAGCCAATCATGCCACAAATATATACCTCTAATAATGTGAATATGAAGGCTGATGATGGGTTTAAGCTTTTGGCTGCTACTGTTGTAAATTCCAGTCTACTTGACTGTATTGTATGAGCATGAGCATGACTTTATGGATCCAGATGTCTTAGATATCAAAATCCAGATCTATATTTCCCTATAATGGGTATTTTAAGTTTTGATCTGTATCTTGTGAAAAATCAAAAGCTGATTATTTTTGTCTTATTAAATAGATATTAAATAGATGATGGGAACTGCAGGATGTAAGAATATGGTTTTGAAAACAATCTGATAACAGGTCACCCCAAAATATCAGACTCCAATTTTAGGATTGGGACATTAACCCGAAATTAAGACTAGGTAGTCGGTGTACTAAGTTTTGAATGGAGTGAAAAGAATAAAAATGTATTTACTGTAATGGACATAAAGTAGTGTAAAATGATGCAGGTAAAAGTTTAGCTGTTACTAAGTTACAAAAGAAGACCATTAATTATATAGAGACTGATTGAAATATCCTTTAAAAGATTACCTTAAAATGTGTGAACCACAAAATGAAGACAAAGTGAAGAGGACCCAAGTCAGTGAAATGGACAAGGCATCCACAAAATTATTGACTACCAAGTTTAAATAAGCGATACGTTTGAAGAGCATTAGTCAAATTTTGCTGTAAGCATCTGTCTTAACAAATTTGAACCACAACTAGTAGTCTAAAGGTCAACATTTTGCGTCTGTCAGATATAAAATTATATGCTCATTTTCCGTGTTCACACAACCAAGTATAGAAACACTCTAAAACAGACACACATGTATAGACAAGATTCTTGACTATTTTAATATTCAAATAACTCCAATCAAGTCTCTTTTGATAGCACTTTCTCAACAATAATTATCTTCTCAATAAGTCAAAACAAAACATTGAAACAAAAATAATTCATTAAGTAAATTATTACCAGAAAACAGTCGGCAAAACCGGGTATTGAAGATACCATACACTCCAATTGTTACACATTAGTATTTGCTAATATTAGCAGAACTAATGACTCCTCAGTTCCTCTAACATAATGTCCAGACAAAATTTGTCAGAAAGATTGGAGAGAGGAAGGGAAAGCTTTATTGGAGTACTTCTTAATAAATATAATAAACATATAACCTAAACAAATGGAACAGTTCTGTTGTTGTGAGAATGAGATTGCTCTAACTCTTGTGTGGTTTCAACTTCCTCATCATTCTCACCTGACATCTCTTCCAAAGATTTTCCATTTGCCTCAGGGACCAAGAAAGTAAAAAAGAAGCCCAAAATGTTAACCACACCTAAGACAAGCAATGAATTCTTCATACCAATACCTGCAGGGTACCCTGCATCAGCTTTGCTCTTGTCCTTATTTTGTGCCAGATACAAGAACCCAAATGCACCAACTATAGCCCCAAGCTTCCCACATGCCGATGATATTCCATGACAAGTAGATCGGAGTCTGGCAGGGAAAATCTCGGCCGGTACAACAAATGTCGTGGCGTTAGGTCCAAAATTTGCAAAGAAGAAGGTCAGGGAATACAATACCACAAATCCTATTCTGTTATCCTTATGAGTCCAGTGATCATAAGGAATGGCAAGAGCAAACATGAAGACAGTCATAAAGAAAAATCCCATCAATTGAATTGCAAATCTTCCTATCCTGTCAATGAAAGCCACTGTAAACCAATAACCAGGAACAGTACTGCAGAGAGCAATAAGTGTTTGAGCTCTTGCAATTCTATATACCTCCTCAAGTGCATTCATGGTTTCTGCATGAGGTATCCAGCCAATTGCACTGAAGATATCCTTCTGGAAGAGATTTTGACTATAAAATGCAATATCAAGCAAAAACCAGGTGCTTGTTGTGCCAAGTAGATGTAGTCCATGGCGACGAAGGAACTCCTTCGAGAACAAGCCAAATGAATTAGTATGTGCCTGTTCCTCTTTCTTTGGTTCAGCTTGAATTTCTACCTGAAGAACCTTGGACATATCGGATGCAGCCTGCGCCGTGTTCTTAGCAACAAGAGCAGTGTAACGAGCAGTTTCTGGCATCTTCATACGCCAGTAGTAAGTCAATGCAGCTGGGAGTGCTCCTACCATCACAATTATCCTCCAAATGTAGTCTGCTTGTGGAACAGTTGAACCAACTGGATCAACCGAATAAGGTGGAGCATCAAACCTAGCCTTGAATGCAACTGAAATTATGATTGCAAATATACCACCAGCCAAAATTCCAAAACCCTGCATGGCAAACACTGCAGCAATGAAAGCACCGCGAGTCTTTTTATTCGAATACTCGGACATTATGGTAGCCGAAAGTGGATAGTCTCCACCAATACCGAAGCCAAGCCAAAAGCGGAAAAAGCAAAGAGTTGCCATGACAGATTTTGGACTGTGTCCAAAAGAAAGGCCAGAACCAACTGAGCAAATAACCATGATCATCAGGGTCATGCCATAGACATTTTTCCTACCCAACTTATCACCAAGCCAGCCAAAGAAAAGCTGTCCGGAAAGTGTTCCACAGAAAGCAACTCCATTCACAGCAGCTGCTACATTAGGAGGCAACGTACCGGGCTTTGCTGCGCCATCGACGTGGTAGTATATGCGGCCCAGCAACTTTGTTACAAGGGATATGCAGAACAGATCATATGCATCGGTGAAGAAACCCATCCCAGCTATGATGATTGCAGTAAAATGATACCATTGTGTTTTCGCCACATCAAGTGCATTCAGCACCTGAATTTGCTCCCTAGCCATCACTTCTCAAGCTGAAATTGCAATAGTGGAACAAATAGTTAGAATTTGTTGCTGTCTTGAGATATTTGTTTAGAATAATTATGAATTTAAGCGCAACTAATCAAATTTAGAATGTTAATATCGGATTAAATCAACCAACATACATATTTAATAAGAAACTTATGAGTAATGATCACACCACCAGTTGAACCATCCCAACTCAATAGAAGGCTATAAAAAATTGAAAATCAGTACAGAACTCTAGTGAACAAAACCAAGGAATAAACTGTGCTACTCAATAAAAACAAATTTTCAAAGCAATCAAGATATCAGATAATTGAATTAAACAGTCACAAATTTTTTTCACGGAGAAACAGGGAAATAAAAAAAAACAACTAATATAAAACGTGAAATCCTATCAAATGAATTATAAAGAAAGACCCAAATAGATATTAGGACACAAAGATACTCCACAGAAGTTACAAAAACAAAAGATTTGATAAATATACGAATTAAGAACTAGTTAAATAGTTGAATCTGATTTCAGATATATATATTTTCAAGCTCTAAATCTAACCAGGTGATGAAGGAACCACTTTGCAGTGTTTTGAAATATTGAAATTTGAAACTGATTGATAACACAATTACAAACAAACAATTCATATTTTTAAGGTCAAAACAACTGCATGCATGACTCAAGGTAGAACATAAAACGTGTAAATTTTGACGATATAATAGTCACACATGACATGAGATGATGCATGCATGGAATAAGACATGAGAGAGATAATAATATGTAATAAAAAAAAAGAAAGAAGAAGAAGAAGTTGTAAAACTGACCTGCAAGTCTAGTGCAACAAAGAAGCCTAGAGAGAGAAGGGGAATGGAATGGAATGAAGTGTGTGCACAAAAGAAGTGATTTATAGGGAAGATTAATTAAGAGCACAGCTCATAGAGTCTTACATAGGTAGAAAAATAAGATACCAATTTTGAAAACAAATATTCGATCCGCATATACCCCTAGCCTGCGCTTTTACTACTATTACCTGTTATGCTGAGTTGTACTTACCAAACAAACCGTTCCTTCCCCGAACCGCTTCCTCACTTTACTTAAGTGCTTCTCCCACCGCACATTTTTCTATCCTAGCTAGTCCCTACGTATAACCTATTTAGCAAAAGAATTATGCATATGTTTTGTTTACCGAATCAGTACGTAATACTCTAAATAAAATATAAACAAAATCACATTTATTAAGATAATGACTAATATACTATAAAAAAAAGAAATTGTAATCACAAAATTGTTGTATTTCTTAAAATGTTTTTTTCCTTTCATTTAATTTTTTATAGGAACTTGTTTAGTGAAAATAAAGAGTTATTGGAAAAATAAAACATGCATCAATTAAATTGTATTTTAAAGTTAATAGTAATGTTTAGTAATTTTAATTATATTTTTTAGACAAGAAAAACGTGACTATATTTCATTCGGTTATGTCTTTTTATTTTCAAGTTAATTAACATTTTAGTTTGAAAGTTTGATGTCATACTTCTTTTTAACTTTTTTATGTCATACCTCTTTCACTCGCATAGTCAAGTCGCCCGTGAGGCGAAGATAACTAAGCCGCACATGAAGGTAGTGTACTGAAACAATCAAGTCGTTCGTAAGGACTGTGTACTGGCATAAGCCAAGTCGCTCGTGAGGTGCAAACAACTAAGTCGTCCGTGAGGGCAATGAAAGATTAAGGCACCCTTAAGGATTGTGTACTAGAACAACTTAGTCGCCTATAAGGGGTCGTAACCAAGTCACTATGAAGGGCTTTTAGGAACTCTGATCTGTCTTATTCAGCATATCCGGCTCAGCCAATAATCGACTTAACACACCCATGACCTGGGCCTTACCTTTTCCTTTAAAGAAAGCTTAACCTAGGCAGCCTTTATTGAAAGGAACCAATCACTCCAAGACTTATGCTTCCACCCATCAGGAAAAATTCTACTTATAAGGGACTCCAATAAAGGAAGAAAGACGATTCACTCATTTGCGAGAAACCCTCGCTTACTAAGAGGAGCCTAGTCTCCCACTTTAACGCAAGTATTGGCGCCCACCATGGAGATAGTAAAACTACCTCCAACCTCACCTTCTTTAGCCTTCTGTAGACAGGCAGCTTGACCACACCATGGTCATCACCTTCAACAGTACTTTTGGTACCGGTGTCTCTGAGGTCCCCGCCCCACCAACATGGGAAGAGATGTAGGCCACCCTAGAATTGTTGCACCAAGAAAACCAAGCCTTTAGCAATATATGAATACCATCAACAATGAAGGTGTGCATCAAGCGGTTCCTATGCAAGGGTTGAGAATCCCAAACCACTTCGGTGAGCTTGCTATAAAAATGGAGGCAATTGATGAGTGAGTAAAGGTAACAAAGGTCATATAATATTTTTTGGTCTACTAGATGAAATGACAAATAAACACTACGTATACACACTACCACTGTCGACAACCGGGTTCGAACTCGAAAGCCGGTGTCCCCATGTCGCTGAAATTGTCAAGGCAACAATCGGGAGAAAAGGTCATATAATATATTTTTTTGTCTGATGGTCGGACTGGCAATTGCCAGGACCTAACACACACAAAAGGGAAAACCAAGGATCGACACCCAGTGGGGACTGAACCTAGCAACTGGGTGTCCATAAACAGTATTTCTACCGCTGTGACGAATCAACCTCGGACAAAAGGTAATACTACCTCCGGACTCATATATAAACAACAAACAACTTTTTAGATTCATTGAAAAAAAGGATGTATCTGGACTACATATAGTTCAGATACATCACTTTTTCAATGAATTTAAAAAGTTGTTTGTTGATTATATAGGATTCTAGAGTTAGTATAATATGGGAATGATGAAGCTTTTTTTATTAGTTTCAAACCTTTTATGAAACAAAAGTATTGACTTGACTTTTTTTAGAAATAAGTCAAAATAATTGGCTAATTGCATTTCTCAAAAGATATTTTGCTAACATTTTTATTTTGTTTTTCAAGAAATAGCTAATCTGTTCAATAAATGTCTGTGGAGCCACACACGTTTTGGACGTCAGAACTTGCTTGGCTGATGTCAGAGCTGGAAAAATGGACATGATTATCAATATAATAATATTCAATGATCTAATTTATGAAATTAAATGTTTATATTGAGTTAATAAGGGGAGTTATGGTATCAAAAGCAGCTATTCATAGGGTATTTGAATTCCTACCCAAATCATTCAAGAGTGCTCAGATAAAATGATTTAGATCTCATCCAATTTAATTGCACGAAACTGTAGACTTTGAAGTACTAAGATTCATTTAAGAGATTGATGTCTCTCACTAGATGTTTTTTTTTCTTATGCATAGATCAAGAATTAAGCTCTTGACCAAATAGTTAAGGAGTCAAGTATTTACCACATGTTCTACACCATGTTTGTATATTACCAACTTTTTAAATAAGCTCTTGCAAATATGAATTTATCCCTTATCATCTCGATTACTTCATCCTTTTTTACATATAAGCAAAATTCGAATATGCACGTCTATTAAGAATCGTTAAAAAAAGAAGTATAATTCTCATATTATCCTTTGCACACTTAGGAAAGAAAAGAAAAGTTGAAAAACCAAAGGGAGTTAATTATATTGAAAAAAGAAAAAAGTGAAGCCAATTAATAAGAACAGATTTGACACATTAACTAAAAAATTTATATTTAATAACACGACTTAGTACTAATAGATATTTTTAGTTATTTACGAAAATCGAGTGGGTAACTTTTATTTTGACCTCTAACTATCTTATCTTGGGATATTTTAGTAATCCAATTGGTCAATATGGGTGAGCTGGTTCTAGAGTCTAGTGTGATAATTAAAGTCAAAGTCAATGATACAGACAAAGGTAGAGAGAGAGAGAGAGAGGAGAGAAACTTTGGCTATCCATCAGAGTCCCCAATGACGGACCCGCTGAGGAAACTGAAGTGGAGGAAAATGAAAACATCAAGACAGCGATTGCCGACGACAACAACAAGGGGGGTTTACCACTTTCTTCTTCTCTCTCCTCATTTTGTAGTTTCTTCTTCCTTTTTTTCTTCAACTTTTTATTCCTTCTTTTGTTTATGACTATGTGAATTTTGGCTTCTTATTTGATTTTCTAGTAATATATTTTTGACATGGGATTCGGATGGTGACATGAAAGAGACCGCCATGGTGCGATCTATCATCTATGTGAACATACCAACATAACCCGTAGAGGATATAGGACACCTAATTAGACTTAAAAGTTTTAAAATCATATCATAGGTATGAAGAGAAAGAACTTCTCTAATGAGAGACGGAAAGGAGTAAATTATGACCATATAAAAATATATGAGTGCTTGTCAAAAAAAAAATATATGAGTGATTATGATCGAAAGTTATTTAGTGATTACATAATCATTTTAAAAAGTCATATAGTTTCTTTTGCTTTAATTTTAATCATTCATGATTTTATCACAATTTATTTCTTTCACAACCCAGGGGTGTGTTTGAGCGGTTGGGGCTCATTCTCCCTTAACCAAGTGTTGAGGGTTCGATCCTCGTCTAGGGTGTGACACTACTTACCCCGAAAGTAGTTATAAGTAAAAAGTATGAAAAAGAGTCAATTTGATTTTCAAATATAATTGCCAATTCATTTCTTGAAATATTTTTCGCGAGTAAAAGATGTCGTCTAACTCTTAAAACAATTTATAGTAATAATAGAGGCTATGCGACAAAGCCTTTCTTCAATAAAATCATATAAACAGTATTTATAATAATATCAAAAAACTGTAGCAATAAAATATTTCTTTAATACAGCAACCAAAATGACTTGAAATATAATATTTAAAAAGTACAACCCAAATCCCGATGTCACATAATCAGAGCAATCAACATTTAATTCAATTAAATAAAAAGAGTAACTACAACACATAGTATCATCCTAAAAGCTACTAGCTGATCCATAGTAATCACATCTCTGCCGATTCACGATCGTAGAAGGCTGCTCCCTTGACACCTGGAAGTCAATCTAAAAAAGTGGTGCACGGGTGAGAAAGAGCGTCCAAACCATATAAGGAACATAAGACTGGGACTAAAACAGCAAAGACAACCACAATCCATCAAATCAATATCAAACAGTCACTCTCAAAGAGTGACAAACACAACATGTCCATACAGCAAGACGTCACCGAGTGAAGCCACACAGGGCTCGTACGTAAGAAGTGATGAGGTCACATCACACTGTAAAAATCACTACAGTATACACGACAAACATAACCTGTATACAAGGTTAATCATCAACTGAGATCATCATCTTCAAGAGACGTAGAATACCACACCAGTGAATCCAACGAACATGCCACACGTGCTCGGTTATTCATCAACTAAGGTCGTCCTCCTGAATCTGGTGCAACGTCGAAAAGATCCTACCCACTACTCTGCGATAATTCAGGATCCATCTAACTCTGGGTAAGCGGATGCAAGTGCCCTCACATCCCGGGAAATAGATAGAGTCTAGTCAGGGTACCCCAATGTTTATGGAACGCCCCAGCAGTGCCCCACTTAGGACCCTCCCACTGGGCCTACCCGCAAGGCCTAGTCGTGGCCGTCTCTAATACTACTCCCATAATCGTTTGCTTACCACCCCACCTATCATCATCCCTACCATCATTGAGGTACGACTCGCTCCTACTGCAACGAGTCCTTGCCCATATTGCGACAAGGTTCCTCCTATACAATTTCAACATTTGAGGTACGGCTCGCCCATACTGCGACGAGTCCTTGCCCATACTGCGACAAGGTTCCTCTTACAATCATCAACTTTTAAAGTACGGCTCGCCCATGCTGCGACGAGTCCTTGCCCATGCTGCGACAAGGTTCCTTCAACGAATCTCGATCACGAAGATACCCCTCGTCCATACTGTAACGAGTTCTCGTCCATGCTGCGACAAGATTCTTCAACACGAACCAGCTTGCTAATCATCGACGAAGGATAACTTGCCCATAGTGCGACAAGTCTCCGACAACAATATCCATAAAACCAACCAGCAATCACGACCAAACATGAATGTCAAGTCGCTTGACAATTTTAACAACTTCAAGTCGAACTTGACTACACTAATCGATGTTAAGGTATCACTCAAGATCTTACACAATTTTAACTTCTCGTATCAGATAGACTTACCTATCACTCTAATCAATCAACACTATACACATCAACTCATCCTATACCTTATAACTATCTCTTCATTCTCATTTAAGTAACTTACGATTCGTTATAACTAATTCTCTGGCTATATCTACTCACATTGGAGTCATTCACTAAACTCAGCACATTAGCTACAGTCATCCAATTAATAAAATTACAGTCATCCAAACTATGTACACACATTACAGTTATCCAGAATAATTACAGTCGTTTACAGACATTTAAATTATTACAGTCATCCGGAATAATTACAGATATCCAAATATGAATCAAATAATTAATAAATAACTAAGTAAACGAATATATACATGAAAATCAGAATAGCGGTAATCTATACCATTATAGTCCTATCCCCTATTCCCATATAGAATAGAAACCCTTTCCCCCCGTACCTGATAATGAGTTGTGCTCCGATATCGAATCAAGAAAGGAAAGCTACAAGTTCTCAAACATAATCTGAATCTGGTGGCGTGACAATTAACTCGAGTGCGTACTTAGTCGATGCAACACTTAATCTTGGTAAGCTCCACTCTCTCGTACAGTAGCTCTACTTATCCTCTTCCGTCAATCACAAAAGTCGTCAATGCGTCAAAGGGGAACGTCATAAAACAACAACCACAAATAGATAAAATATACAACTCATTTTTCATTGCTAAAATAATTTACAAGTAATATACAAAAATATGGTTTGAAAAATCAAATGCTCTTTTATTTGATTCTAATTCATATCTCAAAGTCACACCTACTAACTAGTGTAATCCTTCTAAAAATTACTAGTCAGGGCTCATTAGTAAATATAGCAGCGTAGCACACATATAAAATTTGATAAAACAGAAGCTTTACAAATCAGAAGCTTTACATATATATATATATATATATATATATATATATATATATATATATATATATATATATATATATATATATATATATATAAAATAATTTCATAAGTTACTTCTAATAAAATATCTTTTATAACCTTTAGTTTCTTTTTCAAGCAAAACCAACGAACATATCTATAATTTTAGTTTAAGGCAAACATATCTATAGCTATTCCATAAACTCAACAAGTTGGAAATATAAGTGCCAATATATCAATTATTGGAGTATGCTATATTAATTATAAGTGCCATAAACTCAACGAAAATATCATTGTAGTTATAATATTATATTGAAATCCTGATATAAAAGACTTTATGCTCACCGAATTGAAACGTGAGCTATGAGGTTGGTTGCGCAGGTCCTCGGAGATGGGAGAAGGGAGCATAGAACGAATGGGAAGAACTCTGATTTGGGTCTATAGCACGAATTCTATCGCTGTTGTTACTGGTGGAACCGTGCTCCAATGGCTCAAACTGAGGGCAGAATCGTGTCCAGTGACTGATTTCGAGTGGGAACGTGGGGTTTGAGGTTCAGTCGTGGCTTGATGAAGGAGAACGAAATTGAAGAAGGAGCTCTCTAGGGTTTTACCGATTCTGTATTTTTCAGCTAAGGAAGAAGAAGAAACAGAACCGGGTCGGGCTCAGGACTGGGCCGCGTGAATGGTTTAAGTGGGCAGGGGTGTAATCAGCGAAACAGGGGGTGTGTGCGAGTAAATAAGCCCAAAATCAGTTTTTTGTTCATTTTTAAAGCCCATTTTAAATATAGATATCATTTGAACACCTCCATAACCCAAAATAATTACTAAAAATCGATTATACTTTAAACACCAATACTTCATAAAATAAAATAAAATAAGCAAAGTAAAATAATAATATTTCAAATACAGTGTTTCTAAAAAGCAAATAATAACAATATATTACTATAGCATATAAAAATACATTTAAATGTGATTTCAACTAAATTTAATAGCTCAAATACATACTAACTTAAAATGATTTAATCTTATCCATTAACAATAATTCATAAAACAATCACATAATAAAAGGACCCCAACACACAGAGATCGGGGTGTTACATAGGGTACGGAGCAACTTTAAATCCCTGGGTCAGCTGTCCCACCCTTTGAGGTGTCTTCAATCCAGCAAGGGGATTAGTCATTGCGTTCGGTGGTGGATACCTTGGTCTCGACCACAAAAAAATTATTTCTTTCACACTCTCATTATAAAACTCCCCTCATTTGATACTATCCCTCATATCATATCATAAATCATAAATATTATAATGAGTAGATGCCCAATTTCATCATGATAGTTTAGTCCTTTGACAAATTGGTCTTGACAATTTTTAAGAACAAAATTTATCATTGACATCTACTATGATAAGTTGCCAATAACCCTCCAACAAAATTACTATTCTCTCCTCCTTCTTATACTTATACTGATATACCCTTTTGGTCCAAAGTTTAAACTTCCTTTGATGTTGTTTTAAAATTTTTTTCCCCACTTTTTTAGTATCAAAGTACACAATTGCAGATACTATCCGTGTAGCTACTTCCATCAACTACGAGCAAAAGTCTCTTTCCCACATCTCCAGAAAATCAGGATGTCACCTCACAGTAACAACACGGCAAGCGAAACAAATTAAAAAGAAAAGACCACATTTCAAATATCATCTGCCAAACAACTTGGAAAGGAAAAACCCAGCAGCTAGGGAAGACGGGAAAGCAAAGTAAAACGGCGATAGCGGAAACGCGAACCAGAAAGCGGGGGACTACGACGGCAACCTCAGGCTCAGTTCAACTTCTTCACAAATCATAAGTAACTCTTCATCTTCCTTTGCTTCTTCTTCCTTTTCTTCTTCAAACGGTTTTAGGAGGTTTCATGATTCTGTTCTTTCGGAGTTTACGGCTTTAGCATTCAGTTTTTCCTTTATCCTTTAAGCATTTAAAAAATTTTGGGCTTACGGGGTTTCAGGATTGCACTTCGTTACTTATCTTAGGGTTTTCATTTTTCCCAACATTCAGATTCCCCTTCGGTTTTCATGTTCGTCCCTTGCTTTGAACTTCTGTTATCAACTTCATGATGTTACAATCCAGCATTTTAGTATTCAGTTTACGGTTTTTAGATTTCACTTACTGTGCATTCCTGAAGCTCCTACATGCTAATCTATTTTTTCAGTAAATCCACTTGCTTTCCAATTTGAGAATCATGAACGAAAAATAACATTAACTTCAATGTCATGAATCATCGTACAGTAACTTCAATATGATGATATTTCCACATTAACATTAACTTGATAAATATCATTTCTTTATATGTTGAATAGTGTTAATACTTTCTTTTCAACCATTCTTTAACTGTAAATATCCATTTATCTTTGTCGTCAGCCATGGCACGTCCGCTTGAGACTCTCAAAGCCCTTAATCCAAAACGTGATTTATGGAGAGTCAATGTTCGAGTCATTGACTTTTGGACAGTTACACACGGCGGCAACCAGCATGTCGAAGGCATCTTAAGGGATGAAAAGGTTACCTTTCTCTCAAGTTTGATTTTCATTGCATTTACCTCTATAAGAGCAAATTTCTAACTAACCCTTTTTCATACTAGGGAGATACAATCCATTTTGTCATTCCTTCAAAAGAAATGCCTTCGTGGAAGACATCTTTGCAACAAAACATGACCGGCATACTCCAAAATGGATCTCTTCAACCAAATGACTTCCAATATAAGGTTTCAACACACCCTTCTAAATTGGTGTTCAGTTTACGTACTACTTTCAGACAGGTTGACCTTCCCGGTATCCCTTCATATGAATTTCAATTTCAACCTTTTGGAGACATCCTGAATGGAAATTATAAACCTGATATGTTAGTAGGTAAATCTCTCAAATGTATTGTTATCTCCCTCTTTTGTTTATTTGTCACATATTATTTGACTCATTATTTTCGTATTTCTGAAATAGATATCATTGGTGCCGTTCATCAAATTCAACATAAACATATTGAAGCTCATGTCACACATAAGAGGATTGGCTTTACTCTAACTGATCCAACGTATATAGTGTCGTTAAACTTTGTGACTTCAATTATTTTTACTTTCAATTACAATTATGCCAACACGATGACAATCTTTCTAATTTGATGCCAGCTCTAATGTTGTCCATTGCACTCTTTGGGGAGACTACGCATTGTTCTTCTCTGCTGCCTATGAAGAAAGATCTGATACTACTCCGTTCGTTATCATTTTGACTCATGCTAGATTACAACCAGCAAAAGGTAACCAAATTTTCACTTTTCCATTCACTTCACAATTACATCATCAACCGTCACACTAACCGTTTCACATTTTCCTCTAATTGCATCCCCAGGAACGTACCCTCTCCAAATTACCAACCACTGGACTACCTCTAAACTCCTCATCAATCAACGGCTTCCACCTATCTCTGACTTCAAAAACAGGTTGATACAATAACCCATATTTCACATAGAATGAGCCATTTGAGACTTATCTGACCTAACACACCATTCCAATTTTGTTGTTACAGCTTCACAAACGACCAGATCATTGAACTATCAACCCAATCTCAATCCCAACTGACTGCAGGGTCTCAACTCAATTATTTTGAGACAGCTATGCAAAGGGATCCAATAAAAAGCCTACAAGAGATATCACAACTTGCACAGGTATTCTCAACACATATTCATAACTAATAACAACTTAACTTTACCTATCCTCATTCTCCTTTGCCATATATTTCTCAAAAATCTAACTGTTTCCCGGTCACTTCGTAGGACACTTACTGTATCACTGTCGCAACTACTGCAAAGATTGTCATCAACGAAATAGGCTGGCATTTTCGGCTGTGCAAGCTGCCCAAAGAGACCTAAACCAGAGGGTACTGGGTTCCTTTGTAAATGTAAGAAATACCATGATCATACTGTGCCAAGGTACCTATGTTTTCCACCTTTAAGCATAGTATCAACATCTTCGAATAATTAAATAGTAATCCCTCAATATCATTCATTCGCAGATACAAGTTAGAAATTGAAGCTGCTCATAAGCAACATACCTATAACTTTATCTTCTGGGATAATGACTGTCAGTATATTATAGGACCCAAACTAATATCCACTCTTATTTCCTTATGGTCAAGATGGATATAGATGACATCTGCTATGTAAATAGAGGTGGGCGTCAAGGTGCGAAGAGGAACAGAGTTTCAATCCGAGAATGGTTATCTTTTAGAATTCAATCTAGACTACAAGAAGCACAAACAATCTTGAGATCACGGAGACTCTTCCAGCAGTTTTTGGTTGATGGTTATAGCATGCTGGAGTCTGAAAGATTGAAATTTATAAGGAGAAACCAAAGTAAACTTAGAGTTGATAAATATAAGAGTTTAAACTCCTCAGGTCAACAAAATAGCCAAGCTTCTACCAAAGGGAAAAGAATCATCTAGCCATCAAGTTTTGTAGGTAGCCAAAGATATATGACCCAGTTGTACTTTGATGGAATGGCAATATGTAGTCATGTTGGTTTTCCTGATCTTTTTATAACTTTCACATGCAATCCAAATTGGTCGGAAATCCAAAGACTATTAGGTCCAATGAACTTGAAGGCACATGATCGTCCTGACATCATTTCAAGGGTTTTCAAAATGAAGTTTGATGAACTTCTAAATGATTTGAGGAAGAAGCATGTTCTCGGGAAAGTGCTTGCATGTAATGTTTTTATCTATATTTGATAACTCTAACATCATTTTTCAATTCCTTTATATTTTTCTCTTTAACAATTACAACTCATCAATGTATTTTTTTCATTGTCCAGATATGTACACAATTGAATTTCAGAAGAGGGGACTACCACATGCACACTTACTCATATTCCTCCACCCAGGTAGCAAATATCCAAGAACCGATGATATAGACAAAATAATTTCAGCAGAAATACCAGATCGTGAAAGGCATCCAGAGTTGTACAAGTTGGTTAAAACACACATGGTTCATGGTCCATGTGGTAGACCTTTCCCTAATTCTCCTTGCATGAGGGGTCAGAATTGTTCAAAGTTCTTTCCAAAAAAATACCAGCCTACAACAATTATAGACAAAGATGGTTATCCAGCTTATAGAAGAAGAAATGATGGAAGGACTGTGCTCAGAAGTGGTGTTCATCTAGATAACCGCCATGTTGTGCCATACAACCCAATGTTGCTATTAAAGTACAAAGCACACATCAACATGGAGTGGTGCAATCAAAGTGATTCAATAAAGTACTTATTCAAATACATCAACAAAGGGTATGATCGCATAACTGCTGCAATTGAATCTGGATCAGCTGAAGGAAATAATCAAGAGAAAGAGCATGATGAGATCAAACAATACCTCGACTGTAGGTATGTATCACCCTGTGAAGCCGTATGGAGGATATTCTCTTTTCCAATACACGGAAGAAAACCAGCTGTAGAAAGGATGTTTTTCCATTTAGAAGGAGAACACAACATTTTCTGGAATGAGAATCAAACAATTGACGATGTTCTATTAAGACCAAGTGTCACTGAGTCAATGTTTACATTTTGGATGGAAGCTAACTCAAAATATCCAGAGGCTAAAAATTTAACATATAGCAAATTTGTCTCCAAATTCACATATGTCAAGAGCAAAAGGAGTTGGAAACCACGTTCAGCTGATTACACTATCGGTCGTCTTATTTGGGTTCCACCCAGTACTGGAGAGCTTTTTATTTACGGTTGCTGCTTACTGTTGTCAAAGGTCCTACTAGCTATGAAGATATAAGGACAGTTGGAGACAAGACATGGGACACTTTTGGAGAAGCTTGCCAAGCTCTTGGATTGCTTGAACATGACAAAGAATATATTGACGCAATTAAAGAAGCGTTTCGCTGGGGTTCTGGTCACTTTTTGAGAAAGTTATTTGTCATCATGCTTTTATCCAATACTCTTAACACGCCAGTTGAAGTTTGGAATAAAACAAAACATTGGTTATCAGATGGAATTCTGTATGAACAAAGAAGACTAACCCAAAACAAAGGTAAATTTTATTTTCATCAATTAATATCACTCTTTATATTTGTTTACAATCTAACTACAATACTATTACAATTAAGATATATGTTTTCAACTTTTTTACTCTTTATCTCTTCAAATGTTAGTGCAGAATTTACAAATATCTTTTGCAAAAGATTACAAAGTGCAGAATTTACACCTTCCTATAAGCAATAATCAATTTTAGTAGACTTTGGCATTGAAGTTAATTAATCTATAATACATTTCTTTATATCTCATGTATATTTAAACTGAGTTGCCTCTTCCCTATATAGATTTGCAACTTGCTGAAGATATAATTCAGAATCTTACTTTAATTGAGATTGAGAAGATTCTACAAGCAAACAGAAAAAGTCTCAGAGACTATGTCTCAATGCCATATCCAAAGGGATTCGTAATTAATCACATAGGCAATAGACTTATCCTTGAAGAGTTGAGCTACAATAGAGAAGAATTAAAAAGCCAATTTCAGACACTATTCTCCTCATTAACAGGTTAATATATCTTTTATTAAATACTGCAATTCGAATAAACTTTCCTAACAGTCAATTAATTGACTATATGATCACTCAATGTCTGATATCAAATGACAGATGAACAAAGAATAATATTTGATAGAATCATGCATGCAGTCAACAACAACTTAACCATTGTATTCTTCCTTTATGGTTATGGAGGTACTGGAAAGACTTTTATGTGGAATACTTTGGCTACAGCATTACGGTCTCAAGGTCATATTGTACTAACTGTAGCATCCAGTGGTATTGCATCTTTATTGTTGCCAGGAGGGAAAACAGCTCACTCTAAATTTAAAATACCTGTGCCTGCTATGGAGAACTCCACGTGCAATATTTACCAAGGGAGTGAACTTGCTGAACTATTGAAAGCTACAAAGTTAATCATTTGGGATGAGGCTCCTATGACTCACAAAATTTGTTTTGAAGCACTTGAAAGGACAATGCGAGATATCATGGGTCTAAGTGATGATGATTCGTCTCTTTTCGGAGGCAAGATAGTTATCTTTGGAGGTGACTTTAGACAAATTTTGCCTGTTGTCCCTATGGGAAGCCGTTCTGATATTGTTCATGCTTCACTTAATTCATCATATATTTGGGATCGTTGCGAGGTATTGACTTTGACTAAGAACATGCGGTTGCAAGGTAGTTTAAACAATAGTAATTCAGATGAAGTTCGAAAGTTTACTCAATGGATCCTCGATGTCGGAGACGGCAAAATTAATGAACCAAACGATGGATATGCTGAGATTGAAATTCCAAAGGAACTTCTAATTACAGACTTTGTGGATCCTATTGAGGCCATTGTGAAAACAATCTATCCAAATTTGATACAAGAGTACAATAATGAAGATTTCTTGAAATCAAGGGCAATTTTAGCAGCTACCATTGAGATCGTGGATGAAATAAATGAATACGTATTGAAGTTAACACCAGGTACTTTAACTATGCTTATGCATTTCCAACTCTTCTCTTTACTTTCAATGAATAATAGTTACTCTTTACATTGTATAGTTCATAACTTCTTTTACAATATTCCTGTCAAGTAGGTGAAGAAAGAGAGTATCTAAGTTGTGATTCAATAGATGAATCAGAATCTTCTGAAAGTGAACCATACCAAATGTTGACCCCTGAATTTTTAAATTCTTTGAGAACTTCTGGCCTTCCAAATCATAAAATTAGATTGAAGATAGGGACTCCCATCATGCTTCTTAGGAATCTAGACCAATCAGAAGGATTGTGCAATGGAACTAGATTGATTGTTACAAGACTTGCTAATCATGTCATAGAAGCTAAGATCATGTCAGGGAAAAACATAGGAAATATTATATATATTCCAAGAATGAGAATGTCCCCTTCGCAATCACCATGGCCTTTTAAATTAATGAGGAGACAATTTCCTATTGTTGTATGTTATGCTATGACTATCAACAAGTCTCAAGGGCAATCATTACAAAATGTTGGATTATACTTGCCTAAACCTGTTTTTAGCCATGGTCAATTATATGTGGCACTTTCAAGGGTTCAAAGCAAAGAAGGATTGAAAGTACTTATTCATGATGGCCAAAAGCAACCACTTACATCAACAACAAATGTTGTCTTCAAGGAGGTTTTCCAAATTCTATAACCATCGTAAGTAAATTAACACTATTTCAATTTATCAATATTACCTATTCATTTCTAAGTACAATTTTAACTTTTGTCCCCATATATACAATATTTTAGGTGCCAACGGCATACTCTCTAATGAAGAATTCTGTGTGGAGATTACAAGCATACATTTTGAATTTCAGCATCATTTTTGCTACTTACTTGATGCTAATTTTGTTTATTTTCTAATATTACTTGCCAATTATGTTGAACTTCAGGCTGTAATATTTGAATAACTACCTGTAGAAGTACCTTTTATTTTATGTATGTAGGACTACAATTATATACTCCAGCACTTATCTACTGCATCTAGATTCAAAATTTTAGTATTTCCAACAATTTCAAATGCACAGTTCAATACAAACACACAAAACAACAAAACCCGTGCGGATGCACGGGTATTCGACTAGTTGTCAAATAGAGACAAACTAATCTCCGATCATTCAATATTAAATCTGTCGGTTAACCTTGCATGGGTGACACGTTAAGTGCTCACTTAATCATGTTTTTTTGGCACAATTTAACTCTACGTTTTGTAGAATTTTCAAAAGTGAGACATTTTGTCCTACATTTTTTTTGGGACAGATGAGTCCCTGGTCTCTCATTTTCTCAAAACTTAGTTTCTCTAAACCAGAAACCAAAAAACATATCACATGGTTGGAAAACACAAAGGAGAACACCGGAAGTAGGGTCGATCCACACAAGCAACTAAAGCAAAGGCTTTTGGCCTAGAAAATGTGGATAAAAAAGGGGATCAAGATTTTATTTTTACGTAAGATTACTAGTAAATTCTGTTTTCTAACAACAAACTGTCGCTAGCTCAAATAGTAAGTGGCGGTAATACTGGTTCTTCTGACAAATGTTCAATCTCTGCTGGTAGGGTCATCGCAAACAATTTGGAGGTCTTGTTCAAATCTTAAAATTTGAACCCAAATTATATATTTTATCGAATGAATCACCAAAAACTCAAACAACTTTATTTAGATTGAGTCCCTAGTTATATTACTAATTTTTTTGGGCCCTAAAAATTCGATCGAGCTGAGGTGGCCTGTGCAACTGCACAACGCGCACAACTTTACTACCTGTCCTGTTTGCTGGGGCATGTTTTGTTTAGATTTTTTAACTAATTTATTACATACATGACTCACCAACTCCAATTAAACAAGAAAAGCTCAATAAAAAAGGCCACCTAAGGAGTTGGTGGCCCAACTTTGGAATGAATGAAATCTCTTAAATAATTTATTTTTGTCAAACTTAAATGATTCATTTAAGCTTTTTTTTATCGGACCCTCACGGACGATCCACGCAGTATCCCAAAACTGTTAACGAAGGATTAATCTGTGCTCGCTACTTGGGACTCTTAATCATTTCGCTGGCCAACACCCTATTTGACGTAGGCGGGAATCGAATCCGGAAGCAAACCGGATTGACCCCATCACGTCCCAGCAGGAATTATTCATTTAAGCTGTTTAAATAGTATTTTTAATCCGGTTTTTTTGTTGCTATTAAAATGCTCAATAATTTTTTTATTAAAATACTAGAAAATAGTGTTAAAAGTATATTGAACCAAATATTCACGGTGTGTGTTGTTTTACTATTTCATAGGTCTCATCTTAGAGTTTGTTTTAGGCTTCGGTAAGTGTTGGGCTGACCCTATGGAAAAGGAAACAAAAATAATTCCTTTAAGCCAAAAAATCATAAAGAAATAATTTCTACTTCCTTTCCTTTGTTTTCCATTGTAGTAGCGGCAAAAAACATCATGAAGAACCTCACTTGTGATTTAGTCGGACCCATTCGAATATGTGCACGATACGTATGAAGACGCATGTGGCATGGACGCCCTCTGTAGTGCTATCTGTGTCTCCTCGAGTGTCCATTGCACTCCTCGACACTTCTCCTCGACTAGTAGAGTTTTCCTTTGTTTTCAGAAGCCTTGGTCGGCATTTTCGGATACCCTCAATACAGTACCCCATAATATTTCTTTTTATTTTTTGGTATTTTTTTGCATTTGCTCCCTCTTTTTTTATTGATGTGCATTTGCTCCCTTTTATTTTATAATAGAATGTACCTAATGATTTACTAATTGATATTGTTGCATATCCTTTAGAGTGTATGCAGATTATTAAATAAAAATGATTAAGGAGAGAGTGAAAATAAGCTACAATGGTATAAAGACAATAGAGAGAATAAATTTCCTCACTTATCCTTAATTCAAAAAAGAAACAAAATAAAATAATAGAACCAAGTCATTGAATCACTTGTTTACGTAATTTCCCTAAAAAATATCTATGTTTACCTATCCTACAAGTTTCTCTACCGCAACTTACCCTCAAAGTCCCACTACATAACCGGGTATCTGGCTGCTATCCCATATAGGTAAAAAGATACCACAACTTCACATCTTTTCATCACATTTAAGAAAAAAATCTTCAACCAGCCCAATTTTTAGAAAAAGCTGATACAATAATAAGCATAACATCATCTGTTAGTTTCATGTTAACAACAGTAAGCATAACATTTTTTTTATTATCGTATTATTGGTGTGTAGTATTCACCAATTTTGTCGATAATCAATTTACGCCGACTGACCATATAAGCATAACATATTGGTAAAGAGAAATTAAATATTTAGAATTGGAGTTAATAAACCACTAAATAACATGCTATTGATAAATCAATTTAAAAAAACAAGTAGTATCAATGTTTACAGATCTTATACAGCGAGCAATAAAGACAGGTTTCATGATGCGGCCCCTCACACCATACACTTCTCAGAGACATGAATCTAATCTAATGGCACCAACCAATGAACAAGTTTAAACAATAATATTGCATGCAACGCATATTAAGATACAAAGTAGCTAATTTTTATTTGAATTTAGAAACCAACACACTTTTGCTGTGCCATTTTTAACAACTTAGCCCGGAATATTTTGCAGGCAATGAAACAGCAAGAATGTAAACAAAATAAGAAAGCAGCAAAGGTATTGTTACTTTTAGTGAACACTCTCCCAAAAATAAACCAGTGCGATTTTAGTTAACCAATACAGCTATCAGAGACTTACTGATCATCAAAGTTTAAAAGCAAGATAACAAACTAACCTTTCAAGAGTAATACGGTTTTAACAAAACTCAAATATGTTCAACAGTAATTATCTTGGAACATTTCAATCATACAAATTCTCTAATGATACTATTGTTTTCCTCAGACACTTGAGAGAATAAAACACTAAAACAAGCATAGAGAATACAGTCATTGGTTATTTGAAGTACTAAAACTTCAATGGTTCCCCATTAATATTTGCTAATATTCGCAGAACTAATGTGTCCTCAGTTCGTCTAGCAAATATCTGAACAAAATTTGTAAGAAAGAATGGAGATGGGAAGGGAAAGCTTTAGTGCATCCGTGCAAAATTGAAGATAGGGCTATAGTACCATATCAATATACATTAAACAAATAACCTAAACATGTGAAACTGTTTTGTTGTCGTAAGAATGGGATTGCTCAGACACTTGTCTGGTTCCAACTTCCTCATCATTCTCACCTGACATCTCCTCCAAAGATTTTCCATTTGCCTCAGGCACCAAGAAAGTAAAAAAGAATCCCAAAATGTTAACCACACCCAAGACAATTAGTGAATTCTTGACACCAATACCTGCAGGGTACCCTGCATCTGCCTTGCTCTTGTCCTTGTTCTGTGCCAAATATAAGAATCCAAATGCACCAACAATAGCCCCAAGCTTCCCGAATGCAGAAGATATTCCATGACAAGTTGACCGGAATCTTGCGGGGAAAATCTCCGCTGGCACAACAAATGTCGTGGCATTAGGTCCAAAATTTGCAAAGAAGAAGGTCAAGGAATACAATACCACAAATCCTATCCGGTTATCCTTCTGAGTCCAGTGATCATAAGGAATGGCAAGAGCAAACATGAAGACAGTCATAAAGAAGAATCCCATCAATTGAATTGCAAATCTTCCAATCTTGTCAATGAGAGCCACTGTAAACCAGTAGCCAGGAACAGTACTGCAGAGGGCGATAAGTGTTTGAGCTCTTGCAATCATATAAACTTCCTCAAGTGCATTCATGGTTTGTGCAGGTGGTATCCAACCAATTGCACTGAAGATATCCTTCTGGAAGAGATTTTGACTATAAAATGCAATATCAAGCAAGAACCAAGTGCTTGCAGTACCAAGTAGATGTACTCCATGGCGCCTGAGGAACTCCTTTGAGAACAAGCCAAATGATTTAGCCTGTTGCTGATCTTCTTTCTGCGGTTCGGCTTGAATTTCTACCTGCAGGACCTTGGACATGTCGGATGCAGCCTGCACTGTGTTCTTAGCAACTAGAGCGGTGTAACGGGCAGTTTCTGGCATCTTCATCCGCCAGTAGTAAGTCAATGCAGCTGGGAGTGCTCCCACCATCACAATTATCCTCCAAATGTAATCTGCTTGTGGAACAGTTGAGCCAACTGGATCAACCTGATATGGCGGAGAATCGAACACGGCCTTGAATGCAGCTGAAATTATTATTGCAAATATACCACCAGCCAAAATTCCAAAACCCTGCATGGCGAAGACAGCAGCAATGAAGGCACCGCGAGTCTTCTTATTGGAGTATTCTGACATTATGGTTGCTGAAAGTGGATAATCTCCACCAATACCAAAGCCAAGCCAGAAGCGGAAGAAGCAAAGAGTTGCCATGACAGATTTTGGACTGTGCCCAAAAGAAAGGCCAGAACCAATGGAGCATATAACCATCATCATCAGGGTCATGCCATAGACTTTTTTCCTACCCAACTTATCACCAAGCCAGCCAAAGAACAACTGACCTGAAAGTGTTCCACAGAAAGCTACCCCATTTACTGCAGCTGATACATTGGGAGGAAGTGTACCGGGCTTTCCAGCACCATCAACATGGTAGTAAATGCGGCCGAGCAACTTTGTTACAAGGGATATGCAGAATAGATCATATGCATCAGTGAAGAAGCCCATTCCAGCTATGATGATTGCAGTAAAGTGGTACCATTGTGTTTTCGCCACATCAAGCGCATTTAGCACCTGAATTTGCTCTTTCGCCATGACTTATTAAGCTAAATTTGCTAGTTTTCTTCTGTTTCTATCTTCCGGGCTTCCCTGCAGAAGTGGAACCAAGGTCAGAATTGCTGACCTGTGTTGTGATATTTGCTTAGAATAACTATGAATTTAAGCATAACTGATCGAAGTTAGGATGTTATCAAATGAAATTAACCAATATGCATAAATAAATATTACCAGGTGACTGACTAGAATACATACATAAACCTATGAACAAAGATTACAGTATTACAGTACCATTGAACCATCCCAACCCAATTGAAGGTATAAGAAATTGAAATTCAGTTCAGAGCAATTTTGAAGCCATAATCGAGATGCCCCACTTTCTTACCAGATATCAAGAAACCCGCTAGGCACTCACTGTTTCTCAATTCCTTCCAGGAAATTGAGTTGAACAATCACTAAAATGTATTAAATAAATAATTATTTCCAGATTGAAAATGTCTAACAAACAAGAATATATATATATATATATATATATATATATATATATATATATATAGACACACGTGAAATCTTATCAATGAATTAATGAACCGCACCTCAGACTGTCACACACACTCACATACCCCGAAATAAAGACGGTGCAAACAATTCACTTCCTGCACAAATTGATACTTTAGGACACAAAGATCTACAAATGTTAATACTACTAAAAGAAAAACAAAAAATTGGATGCATATCAATCAAGTTATGATGGGGACATTTCGTCAGAATCTTATAACAAATCAAGAACTAGTGATTTTAACGGAAGAAACAACTATATATAATTACGATCAAATCAGCAGCATGCACAAGATCATTCAGTGTAAACAAAAAGAGATGTCAATTCCAAAAGTATTTCATAAAGCATCAATTTTTTTAAAAAGAAAACCCTCGCTTTGTGATCGTCGCGTAATGCATGCATGGGATGAGATCGTGGAAGATGAGAGAGATGATATTGATAATGCCAAAAAGAAACAAGAAAAACAATAGTATTGAAAGAGAATAAGGATTTACAGAAGTAAAACTAACCTGGAAGTGGAAGAAGGTTATGGAATTGTGTAGAGAGAGAGAGTGTGTGTTGAGAATAGAAGCAATGGCAAGAGGGGAATTTATAGAGGCAGCAACAGAAAGCACATGAGAGAAATAAATAATAAATAAATAAATAAATAAAAACAGTTGGGAAACCAAATATTCGACCCGCATATACCCCTTTTATTGCGGACTCGTTTCACTCAGTCAAACCGACTCAAATCAAATTTGTATTTTACGACGTCGTACCTTCCCCGAACTCCCTCCTCCCTCCTTTATGGCACCGCCGTCTATTCTGCCATTATTGGACCACTAACATCCCATCATCTCATTCTTTTTATTTTTTTTACCAGGGTATCTACACCCGAACTAATTCTCTTGCTTGATTGCAGACACCTCGAAGGGTGAGATTTAAAACTGTTCCATACCCAAGACAAAGATCAAACTCTCGACACTTGGTTAAGATAGGATGAGTCTTAACCGCTCAACTATACCCTCCGAATTCACTCAGAAAAGTACACTCAAAAAAATTATTTTACTTTAAATTTGCAAAATATTTGGAAATTTTTATTCACACAACCAACCACCCACAAAAAAGTTTCTCCTTTTTACTCCAACCACCCACAAAGTTTTGATTGCGTGTGCATAGTGATTTATATTTTTTCGATAAACAATATTTAATTGAAATAAGTATCAGGTATGTTCAAAACCACAAGTACAAAGTGGAATCAAAAATGGTTTATACAAATAAGAACACCATGAGAGCGGTAATAAGCTAGAGTATCTTCCCACCCTTAAGAAACACAGAGAGAAAATTTTGATCTGTGCCACAATCGCGTCAACCTTAGCTTCTTTCCCTCTAAAGTGAACACCATTTTGAGCTAGCGCCATAGACACCAACATGTTGTCAAGCAAAGCAAATATCTAACCGAAGCATTTTTTTTGGGCATAGTGATTTATATGTATCTTTTACATAATTAAATTTTTTAGAGTTTAATTGTTGTGCACTATCGGCATAAATGAGTTTACGTCGATAGCTAATCACAAAACACGATTTAAAAGACTTTTCATGTAGTTGTTAGGACATTCAAACATTTTTAAGGATGTTTAGAATTATAATTTAATTTGTTGTTTTGTAAAAAAAACTATAGTGTATATAAATTAAATATTTCTTTAATTAATTTTGAGTTTAAAGTTAGAGAGGAGATAACTAAAAAATAAATAGTGTAGAAGGAGAAAGAGGATGAATAAAAAATAAAGAAATAATGATGAGTGAAAAAAAATTAAGAGAGAGATATAGAAAGAATTGGGAGAAATATAGATTTGAGGTGATGTAGAGTTTACATGTCAAAAATAGACACGCTCGGATTTTGCTTCTTCTCTTAATGATCACTTTAACACCCTCAATTTTTTGTTTACAACTTTATAAGTGCTTTCTTTTATGTGTTTCCTTCATGCTACTACCGTGTGTGTATTTTTTTCCCTGAAGTTCTTTGTATATTTTTTTTGGTACAAAGAAGTTCTTTGTATTTTACCAAACTAAAATTATATTCAGAACCTAATGTATCATACTAGGTTGCGGTTTAAATTTCGTTACAAAATTCTACCGGAATTTAGACGTATTTTGGATCTGTCGGACAAAACTTACACGTTATAAAAACCCTAACCGTGACCCGAATTTGAAAATATTCGACGACAATTTTCTAAAAGATAGTTAGGACTATTACAGATTAGTTATAAATTTTTTAGTTGAAAAAATGAAAAAGTTCATTTTCTCTAAAACAATGATTCAAAGAGATAGCTAAAAACATCTATATAGAAACCGATTGAGAAAACAAAACACTAAAAAAACAACAAGAAATAATATCCTATAATATCTAGGTTTAATTTATGATAAATTATTTAACATCAAACGTGATGTTAATTGCACAAAAATGCTAATTATCGTTTAATCGTATTAATATATTAATATGAGATAAATATAATAGAGATAGGATAACATTATCATATATCATATCATGTGTTTGATATGTCACATCTGATAAGATATAAGATACTATATGTTATTCTTTTTTTTAGGTCCAAAATAACTTATGTTATTCTGTTATATATTTTAGACAAACAAATAAATAATGATATGATATATATTATATGTTAATGACAAATCTACCCTTTTGACAAGTCTATCACTTATTTTAATTTTTTAAAAATTTTAATAGATTTTTTAATTTTAGATTATATAAAATGACAATATTACCCTTATCATAAAATCATATACTATTTTAAATTAAGTACTAATATTTTATATTTTAAATTTAACATCAATTTGTATTTTTTGTTTTTCAACAGATTTCAATTTTTATTTTAAAATATATTTTAAAAAGGTAAATGAATAAATTATTTTATTATCATGGTTTTTAATCCATCTCAAACTCAAGATAGAATTTTAACTAGAGAGACAGAATATGATAAGTCACATGGTTAAGTTATCATATATATCCTGGCCCAACAATTACTGAACTGACACATGATATAATAGAGTTATTACACTCCGTCTTCTTATTCTGACCACCAAAAAGACTCTTAAATTAAATAACACTCTCGAGTGACCTCTCATCACCACTCATTTCCTTCAAAGTTCAAACATTCCTCTATGTTGTTTTGCTTGGGTTTTTTTTATCCAAATGTAACGGGCTTCAAATCTCCCTAAAACAACAAGTTAACTTTTTCCTCTTCTCAAAAGCTCTAGACAGAAACTCTCACCCCACTGACTCGCATGCTTGTTCTTTTACTTTGATATAAGTAGTATCCAACCTCCCCCTGTTATTTTCAAGTTAAGATGGTGTCCTTGACGCAAGATCAAAAGATGTTTTTATTACTTTATTTTTCTTGTTTAAAACCTTATTTAAATTTGGATCATTATCAAGACATATAATATTTTTTTCCACCACCATTTCTTTTGGTTCGAGAGTTCTTTTCTAAGAAAACAAATAGAAAGCAACTTTTTATTTAAAAAGAAATGATTTTTTTTTTACAAAGAGTGCGATTAGTTAAGCTTTGAATATAAGTTTTGGTAGTTTTTCATTTTAGATCTAATTAAGCTTAATTGTTTGGTTTTGACTTCACCTCCCTTGCTCTATTTGTATTCTTTTTTCTTCCATTAATTAATGAAATTATATGGTAGGTGATGTGATGCAAATAAACTTATTTCTCATGGCACTTTTATCTAGAGATATGTTTGGTGGAACTTAATCCCTAAATTTGTCAGAGAATTTCTTCCGCAGTAGGATAGTCTAACATTGAAATTGGTTTATGGTGGTCAATGCTTAATAACAAATCACCCTAAACTCCATTGATGACTGCCATCGCCCGTAACTAGAAGTTTATGTTCGTTCAAGCCTACAAAGTTTATGTACTTTTCTTAATTAGTTTTTTTTTTCTTAATTATAGTCTTTAGGTTAAATTGCAGTTTTGGCCATTTATCTTTGAGGTTGGTGTCACTTTGACCCTTTATCTTTTTTTTTTCTCGTTTTCGTCCCTCATGTTTTCTTTGTGTGTCATTTTGGTCACTACCGTTAATTTTTTCTAATGGACGCCACGCTGGCAGTTAACTGCTGACATGGCGTCTTAAATGTCAGTTCTAACAGTAGGGACCAAAATGACACACAAAAAAAAAGATAAAGGGCCAAAGTGACACCAACCTCAAAGATAAAGGGCCAAAACTGCAGTTTAGCCTAGTCTTTACTATGAAGCTAGTATGTATAGACATAACTATTAAATAGTATATTGGATGTATAATTTAATCTTTTTTTTAATTTTTAAAAATTTCCGACGGATTTGCGACGAAAAGGTGTAAGAGTTTGCGAGAATTTCTGACGACTTTGCGACGAAACGTCAATTTGCGACGAAAATCGCTGCATTTGCGACGGAAATTGCCGTCGGAAATCATCGATTTTCTTGTAGTGTCAATAATGACTTGAACAATGCCAATAAAAAAAAAAACCAAAAACCAACCAAGTCCACATATGTGTGTGTGAATATTACAGTTGGGTAAATTTTTAAAAACTAAATTTTCACAAATTGCTTTTAATATTATGTATGTTGTTAATATGTAAGTGACGAGGAATTAAAATTTTTTGTACATATGCATAAAATTTAAATTGTTCAGAAAGGAAATCATATAGTGATTTACTTAAGACTAGCATAATTGGGAAAGCCGATATTGTTAGGCTATATATTTTACGTAGTAACTCGAGTTCGAATTTGAAATCTCTATTTTGTATGTATTCTGCAGACAAAAAATATAGCAATGTATTTAATTGCTTGGGTTACTAGTATAAGTCCTATATAGGATACCCGTTTGAAAAGAAAAAAGTCATATTAGATAGTACTCAATCGGTAAATAAGATTTTACACACAACAAATTTGTCTAACTTAAGAAGTGTCTGCAAACTATTACTGATCCAAATGCCCTTAACTCTATTCGAGGTCTTAGATAGTGTGATTGCCTTTTTCCTTTGGAAGGGATAGTCCTAAACTCTCTTATATGTGCCCTCTGGAATCTGGGTGATCTAATCCTCATAGCATAGAGGCAATTTCTAGTCAAATTTCTTGTGTCAAATATATTCTACAGCAATTTTGTTCTATTTCTTGTGTCAAATCTATTCTCCTAAAGTTTATTTTCTGTAATCCAATGAATTTAGAAAGATAGTGAAGTTGAAAGGTTTCTTTTCTTTTCTTTTCTTAATGGATAGATTGGATGAATTTACAAATAAATTACTTAGATAAATGATGGATAAAAGGATTCTTTTGGTGCACAAAGTATAAAGATGGATAAATCACGTAATACGACGTTACTCCTAAAAACTAAAATGTAATCATTATAAAAAAACAAAATATCGCATTATTTAGATTTGTTCTTTTTCTTTTGACAAAAAATTAGATTTGTTCTTGTCTTGTCAAAAAAAAACATTAATCAGATTTGTTTGTATGGGGTTTGATTAAAGTCTTGTTTGACAAAGATCATTGGGTTTGACTTTTCCCACATCTCTTCCTACTCATCACACACCCATTAACCTCATAAATCCCAAAAAATAGCCCTACCTTCAAATCACTTCCTCTCCTCATCCTCTTTTTTAACGCAATCGCTTTCGGTTCAGCAGAGCTTGACCGAACGGGTTCGGCGAACATGCACCCATCGAACGGGTTCGGCGAACACCCACCGTACGTCAAGGAAACTTCAGAATCGTGGTTCAGGAAGAAAGATGGCAATCATTCAAAATAATATGAAAAGGAAAAGGAGAATATGCTCAAGAATGGGAGAGGATAATGGCACTATAACATGACCTAATGCAACCTTTTGTGAAGTTGAAAGGTTTGGATTTGATCCTAGTCCAGAATTTTCCTTGGAAACTTTTCAGAGATATACAGATGAGTTTATGGTCAAATACTTGTTTGGTGGGGTGCCCCGAACTTGTTAAAGGGGGTGTTTGGCAAATATTGTGATTTTAACAGGTACAGTTGCCTGTCACTGTACTGGTTCGGTCGCCTGTCCTCGAACTCATTAAAATTTGAAAAAAAGACAGACACGCTTGGAATATATTGTTTCATTAAGGGTATTTTGGTAATTTCACTGTGTTTAGGGGTGTGTGGTGAGTAGGAGGGAATGTGGGAAAAGTCAAACTCAAAATTGTTTCTTGGGTTTGCAATTCATTAACCCAAATACTCACAGAGTGGGCTAGTCTAACTAAGTGCGATCCTTGCAATCCCCTGGGCCTTCCATCCGTACCTTATTATAATTTGGAGTTAGGTGTAGCTATTAACACCACATCTTTTCCAAAACACCCTCCAAATATTCTGCTCTAGGAGATCATTCTTGCTTGGTTTTCTCCTTTTAATTAGCTAGCAATACTCTTTTTAACACTCTCCCTCCAACACTTGAAATTTATTGTAGTTGAATATTCAAATATTAGTTAAATGTCAATTTTTCGTCAGTTTACAATTGTTGACAACTAGTTCATAACTTATTTCATTTCTTTGGTTTCCTCACATTTTTAAATAAGAGTGAGAGTATGTATTCAATTCATTCTCTTCAATCCAAAGAGATTTACTTCTCAATTTTTTGTGTTTAATTCAATATAGTATCAAAATATTTTTCATTGCCTCCTCTTCATCATGTGTAATCACTCTTGGTTTCTCCTTTTTTCTCGCACTTTCTTGCGATTTTTGTGAGATTTCGCTTTGCGAATTTTGTTTTCTTCATCCTGGACCAAGCTTTATAAATATGAAAAAAATATATGAATCTTTTTTTTTAAGTTCTTTTGACAATCCCAACCAGCTTCTAGTTTCGCACCCTTTATGACTATGATTTACTTCTCCTCTGTGAGATAGATTTGGCTTGATTTGTAGGACTGGTATTGTCAACAAGATGGTCAAAGAATCTTTCACGTTTGAATACATTTCTTGAATGTGCTTCTAACACTCAATTAATAAGCACCCCACTACATAAAATTTATGTTGTTCAGCCCTTGATTAGCCACAGGCAATCAAAAAATATGCGTTAACTTTCTTAATGAGACACAATGAGAGTTACAGGTAGATAAGAGGACAAATTCTACGCACGAATCCACTTCCTTCCATTTTCCATGTTTCTTCCTCGGCGAATTCATGAATTCAAAACCCTAAAGATAAATTCGAACTTGGACCAGCCTCCGGGGCCCATATCAACGATTCCAAGGGATTCATCCTTCCCCTCAATAAGATCTACGATGGAGATCAATTGGCGTCACATTGAATGATCAGAATTCGTCTTCGGCACACACGCCTAAAAGAGGATCAAGTCACGTCATTGACACTATTCTTTTTAAATATGCTCTTCAATCAATGCACCAGGTGTGAACATTTATTACTACCTGGCACGTTTTCTCTGAGCTGACTTGAGTGTTGAAGTGTATGCAGGTACCAACCCCCTCGGATCAACCCGATAGAGCATCATTTGGAGCAACAAGTCTGATATCACACCTCTGTAGCATCTCAGCTTAGCATTCTCAACTGAGACCGGCTTCCAGGACAACTCAACTAAGTATGTCATTTATTTAATTAAAATTTTAATTTTGTGACATTTTTAGCAATGCACGTGTTTAAATTTTTTTGCACTCATAGGCATCGTAGGCCCGCCACTAGTCACATTTAGATTTGGTGGAATTTATTTGAGTCTTAATCATTAAAATGATGAACTGGAAATAGAGTATTAGCGCGTATTTGATTATACGATGCGATAATTAATTTTGACAGAAATTATTTGTATAATTGATATTAGTTAAAAAGTAAGTTGAATCTAACGTGATTTTTGTTTTAATATTTTACAGAAAAAAGAGATTTTTACTAATCCTTATTGTTTGGATATGCTAGATTGAAAATGCTTTTGGTGTAAAATTACCAAAATAAGTCTCAACTAAAAATTATATAAGAAACTTTAAAACTCTATAAAACAGACAACAACAAAAATACTTAATTAACATATAAAATATATAAACTTAAAAGGTATAGTGCCTAGCAACAACTTTTGTTTGGTTTTAAAATTCAATAGATGTCTTGAGCCACTAATGACTATGAAATGAGCCTTTATAGATCCCAAAAATCACAAATAGTTTCATATTTAAAAAATACATACCTTCTATGTCACTTACCTAACAACAGTTGTAAAGTTAGATATCTTCACAGCTTATGACTAAAAAAAAGACATCTTCACAGAATCACAGCTGTAACAAAAGAAATGCAGAAACAAACCGTCACAAAGTAGAAAGTAGAAACGCACACGAACAACATGAAAATGGGTAAAATTGAGAAATAGCGAGTGACGTCAGTGATTTTTTATAGGCAATGTTAGTTGTTAATTGTTAGAGGGGTGGAAAAATATTAGTTTTCAGAGTTTGAACCCTAGACATTCATCTTATACTCCTTCAACATTCCTTTAACTCATCAACTGAAATACCTATTTGGGATTCACGTCAATGGAATTGATTTTCTGTCGAAGTTAAAGCTCCAAATTGTAGCTTAGGGGTAAAATCAAGTTTGGAAGTAAAATTGATTTTTTGTTTAAACAACCCAAACAACTCACAAAATATGAAAATCACTTCTCCCACTACCTAACACGTGTCTGTGGTGTTTAACCCTACCCCCAAAAAAAGTAAGTATAGTATCAATTTTAGTACAAACCAATTTCCCTAAAAAAGGCCTACAATTCTTTATTTAAGATATCCATTTGGATTTATTGATCAAGTAGTGCAGAAAAAACAAATACATTCGTAATTCATTTTGTGCGGGGCAGGATATCCCCCTCACCTAAACATATGGCCTACAACATTATCAATAATTCAGTATTTTTTTAAATAAAGTTATTGAAACAGTTTTTAAACTAAAACTAGCATAAATATCTGACAGACAGATATTTGAGTTTTTTTTTTTGACATATAACATGCTTAGTTTATGTTTAAATATTTATAGCAAATTTAATACACACCCGGCCCACATGGACCCCATATACATTATTGGCAACGTTCGCACATTGAATAAAATAAATATAATGTGTTTTTCTTTACCATAAATGTATAATACGGCTTGTTGTTCTTTATTCCAATTTCCTGTACTTTTAATTAAAAACAATTACGTTTGTCAAAAAAAAAAAAAACAATTACTACTTTCGTACCTCTTAAATATTGTTTAAAGAAACTAAAAAACTCATAAACTTTATTATTTTTATTAAGGTTACTGGTCTATTTCGTATGATATACTTATTTCTATTTATATTAAATAATTAAGAAATTAATAATTAATGTAATCTTTGATTATAAAATTGATAAATAAAAACAATAAACATTTTCGTAAAAATTTACAAGCAAGAAAGCAAGAAGGAAGTAAGTTGTTTTTCGGTCTGAATAATAAAAAATAGACCAATTTTATAATTATACTATTTTTTTTGAAAAGAAATATATTAATTGTTGTTATTCCTTTTATACTTTATTTTATTGTGAGATTTTTGTTAACCAAAAACCAACCTATTCCAAAATAAGCAAAGGTGTCCCAAGATATTAAGGCTTCAATTACATATTTGAAGGTGACACTTTATAAAAGTTAATAAGAAATATTGTTTTTATATTTAGACCAAAAAATATTGTTTTCTTGGTACCTGCCATGACTTTTGTAGTCTTATTCTTATACCGACAATGGTAGCGCGCATAGTTGGGTAAAAATGATATTATTGGTGAAAACGTAAGGGTATAGGGTTCGAGCCCCGCTCCCCCCTCTCTAACTACTAACATACTAATTACTAATTAATTTGTCTATGAAATTAAAAGCCTCAAACAAGTTGATTAATAGTGTTCTCTCCGCTCCATTACATGTCATCTTATATTGCTTTACACATATTAAAAAAATCAAATGAAAGTAAATGCAGCTGTTTCAAACCTTCACTCTTCCTCACCAGCAATTTTCTTTCTCAGTCTAATAATGATGCCAACTGCAACAGGTGGAAACAAAGTGGTCAGAGACTTCCTCGTGAGGCATTGGGTTTCTGTCAGGAAATGAAAAACTCCAAGAGGTGAAATTTGTGTTGTTTTTTGGTATGCATTCTCTATTTGTTCTTTGTTTTTACTATGATGTTTCCATTTATATAGATTAAAAAGAAGGTGTGTTGTTGCCTTGGTGGCATTGAGATGTGGACGCGATAGTGGTGTAGGTATGATCTACAAGACAAAGGTAGGGATGAAACTCGCCTCATTCATCAACATAATTATTGGCGAGTTTCAGTGAGAAGAAGAGTTTCAGATGAATGAATGATGTTGATGATGATATAAGCCTTAATTAACCACGTGTTATGCCAACGTGGACATCCAGCTCAGTTTAAGTTAACGTTGTTAAGAAAAACTAAGAGCAATGACCTAACTAGAAACGTTTTAAATTTTGCAAGGTTCATTTTACAACCTTTTTTTTACAGGGGGTATATGGATTCTTGTGATATTTGCAGGGGGTAAAAGCTATTTAAGCCATAAAAATATAATAAAAATGAAAAAATGTAAGACTAAAAAACAAAAGTTTAACATTAAATATAAAAAATATAAAATTTAGTCTTACTTCGATATTTTAATATTTAAAAAGTATAAAGGTGAAAATAAAAATATAAAAATTAGTACAATTTAATATTTTATTAATATTTTTATTTAAAGACACATATTAAAAGATTAGAAAATCTATTACTTAGAATATAATATACCTATAATAAGAACATCCATGTAATGTATTCTGGGCGGGGGATGTGGACCCCCATCCCCGAATTGACTGGGCGGGGATTTTCTCCCCCATCCCCGTCCCCACAGGGAAAACTTCCCCGCCCATGGGGCAATCCCCGCGGGGATCCCCACTTGCGGGTAGAAATTGCCACCCCTAAACAAAGAGGCTTTGGGCTTGGTACAGTTCTGGTCAACAAGGGAGGTGTTGAAGAGGCGTTGACTGTGGGCAAGATGGTGATATGGGAAGCATTTTTTTTTAAAAAAAGACTAGGTTAGCGACATATTTAGAGAGAAATTTTTCCTTCAATAATATTGGTTAGCGACAAATTTAATCTGTCACTAACCATTAGCGTCAAGGTTTTTAGCGATCGAAATTGTCTGTCGCTAAATTTGTCTCTAATTGCTATTAGTGAGGAAAAACAAAAGTTAGCGAGGGAAAAATCCGTCGCTAATACCCTGTTGTTTTGTAGTGGCTTTTGTCAGATGTAGAAATTATTTATCTATATTCCTAAGCTTTCAGGTTAGCTTTGTCCGGAGACATACAAATCTTGCCGCTTACACTTTAGCAAAAACATCGATATGAGTTTGTTGTTTTCAAAAAAATGAAGTATATATGAGTTCCGGGAGCTTCCTTGAGGGTAAAAATATATGAGTTTCAAGTATTTAGGGGTAGTTTGAAATTCTCAAATAGGATCCTTAGTAAAATTCATAATTTGGATTCTTTTCCGTACAATTATTACGATTATTTAAATATATGATATTTGTTCAAATCCTTTCCCCACCTCATCCAATGAGGCAAAGTCAAGCATCGTCGACATGCAATTATTCATTTTGATAAATACACAGTAGATTCTCCGTGCACATAAATTAATGTGGGGAGTGGGGACTATGTAAATTAACATTAAATATTAGTTTATATATTTGATCTCCCGTAAATATTCCATTTTTCTATTTACCCAATGTAAAAAAAAGTTTATGGTTATCCTGTAAATATAAACAGTTTTTGGTCACCTCCCTCTGTTAGAATATATAGTGTATAATGGGTAAAAACCATGTACGGCTACCCCCCTGCAAAATATAAAAAGTTTACGGTTACCCCTGTAGGGGATAATTAGAAACACTTATTATTTGCAAGGTTGATTTTAAAACTATTTTTTTACAGTGGGTAAATGGAAAGTGGTTAGAAATTAGTGTGTTAGTAGTTAGAAGAGAGGGGGAGCGGGGTTCGAACCCCGTACGCCTACATTTTCACCAACGATGTCCCTTTCACTCAATCACGTGAGCTACCCTTCCGGAACAAATATTTAAGCTTTAAATATTTACCTGAATTTTGGCGCCATGTACATCAATATTTATGGAGTACTATATTATAAAGTTCTAGATATTATTGTCTTATCGATCATTTTTTTTATTGTAAAAAATCGATCATTTTTTGTAATATCATTTTATTTGTTTAGTGGACAAGATTAGCCATTCAATTTTTTTTTACCTTTTAAGTATCCATTTGATAATTAATCTGTCAAAAAACAAAGTGTCCGGTGGTAATGTGGTACTTTTTTTATTTTTTGACAGTAAGTACTTTTTAAGACAAATGATTACCATATACTTGATTTTTTACATCACTTCTACACCAATGAATTACTTTTTTCTGTAATAGAATTACTTTTAATTGTTCCCATAAAAAATATGTTTTAATAAAAATTTATTAATAGATATAGTATTTCATAGTGCAAATAAAATTACATGCATTTGATTTCAAGTAAAAAGGAAAAAAAAGGATAAGTATTTTTGAGTTTTGTTGGATATCCATACCTTGCGGTAAGGAAAACAAGTTTAAAATTTAATTTATTTTTAAAATAATTAAATAAAAAAATATGCATCATTAAGTGATTATGTGTTGGGTAAGATACCAAACAAGACTTGGAGATATCACAGTGTTCACAAAAGAAAATATTTTTCAAAACAGAATTATAGTCCTTTCTGAAATACCGCACAGACCGGTCAAACTCGGTCGGTATACATGGTCGAGCCAAGTTGTGCATCGTAGATTAGTCACCGATAAAGCCGATAGATATTTGCGCACCAATGGCGTGGTGAAAAAAATACTTTCTGAAGTTGTCTTTTTTCACTTTACAGAGTAACCATGAAGAAAAAAAATTCTAGAAGGGAGATAACGAAGAAGGAAGAGAAGGAATATCCAAAATTCCAAATTGATGAACAAATGTCAAAATCTATGAAACTAAAAACAGAAAGTTTCTATAACTAGTAACTAATTAAGAAGTTGTCAAACTCAAAAGTTGGTCTAGATACTCAGCACCCAAATCCTCCAAAACCAACACATTTTGTTCACAACTATTGTTGGTCTCAATCTGAATCTGATGACTAACATGAACATCTTCAATCTTGGTTTTCTTTCTCTTATTGGATTTTTTTCTCATGATATGTTTTCTTTTGAGTGCCAAAACAGGTGAAGTACCTTCTTTACAAGGCATATCTTTAAGAGATTCTCTCACTATTTCCTCTGAGAAATTCAACACTGCTAATGAACCTCTTGTTGAATAAGCAGCTTGATCATAAGCTAAAGCAGCTGCTTCAGCTGTATCAAATGTTCCAATCCAAACCCTAACACCATTTCTTGTTGAATCTCTTATTTCTGCTGCATATTTTCCCCATGGTCTTGTTCTTACTCCTCTATACACCCTTTTCTTATTACTACTTTCTTTTGCTACTAGTGGTTGTGAAGATTTTGATGCTTGATTCACTTTTGTGTAAGTGTTTGAAGAAACTTCTTGTGATTCATTGCTAAGTAAAGATCCTGAAGAGTTTGATTCATTGGATGAATATTCTGAGTTGTTGTTAAAGTAGTTGAAGTGAAAGGTGTTTTCATTGTTGGAGAAAATGAAATCTTCTTCCCATGAGAAATTTTCAGGGAAGGAAAGAAGGTTTTGGTTTTGGATTTGGAAGAAATCTGGAGAATCAAAATCCATTTTTGGAAATCTCAAATAAAAATGTATACAACAAATTTTCTTGATTTATGAGTTGGAATATTTCTATATATATATATGCTTCCTTGTTGGATATAGATAATGATATATATATGTAACTACTATTTTTAGTGGCTGGAATTTTGAATGAAGATCTAAGGGGGTTGGCTCATTTAAATACCCATTGAAAAGAAGGGAACAAAAAGACCAAAAAGATTGAAAGATGGTTGATTTATTTGAATCATAAAAATTAATAATTAATAGTTTTGGGTAGCAATTGTTAAAGGTAAAGTTGATGATGTTATATTGTCCAGAGAGGATGTCTTTGAATATTTTTATCACTGCTTGTGTATATTATATAAAGAATGAACCTGACGCCTGAAATTAAATCTCTTCTATGATAGAATATAAATTTAGGCTTTACTATGATTAATCTAGGAGAACCTGGCTGACTACGAGTACTCGACTTTGTCGGTCCGTGTGATTCTCCCCTTCCAACAAAATTTTTGTCACATCTAATATTTGAACTCGAGACCTTAGAGTGGGATCCAAGTCTAGTTATCACTTAGACCAACCTTTGTTGGTATATAAATATTAATTTCAGTATGATAAAAAGGGTAATTTTATTTTTATTTTTTTAAAATTAAGGCACGTGAGTCAAACAAAAAATTAAGCAACGTGGGCAGCTCCTAATGGGGGGCTTAAGGTTGAACCAATTTGGTGACTCCTGTTCCTGCACATACTCTTTCAACTTCAAAATTTTGTGGCTTTGAAAGTTTGGTTTGTTTTACTTTTTAATTATTTTCAAAAATTAGTAAACATATTAGCTATTATATATTTAGTTTTGTTTTAGCATTTTTTTGTTACATATTTTTGTTTTAGTATGTTAACAATTTTTTTAGTGTCAAGCACCGCGACTGACAAAAGCATTGGTTTTCCGTTTGTCTATTTTAGGTCTTGGCACCTGCCGCTGTCAATCCGACCATCGGATCAAAAAACTCTATATATCTTAAGTCTCTGATGATGCTCACAGATCGACGAGTCATTGCAATATTCCCAATCATTTCAATTCTATTTCAACGTGCTTTTTTTCTTAATCAAGTGGTCATTCAGATCATTTGAGCTTTTTTATTGCTTTAAATTGTGATTAGAGTTACCTATTTACTAGAAAAGTCTCATTTTCGTTTGATTTTGATTATGCGTTGATGGACTTGATTTTCAACCTAAAATAACCGTCAACAAATATAAAGTAAAAAAATATTTATATAAAATAAATATAATTTAGTCAAGATATACATGCTTCCAGGTGCTTTTGAAGAGAATGACTCATAAATCAAAAATAAAAAGTGTACTGTTGATTAAAAAAGGGCACATTTTCAAGTAATTGATACATTGAATGCTTTTTACTTAATAAGTGTATTGTTGATTGTTTTTGATAAGTATATTCTTCATTGTTTAACCTATATGTTCATCCTAGTAAAAATTGATATATTTGTGTAAAAAAAAGTAAAAATTGATATATTAGATTGCTTGTAGAAATAAAGAATGCTGATTTTTTTAGAACATATTTCCTTTTTTTTTCCTTTCTAAACTGGGTATCCTCTGTGCGCAACTGAAGAGACTAATCTCTTGAGCGGGATAGGACCATAATGGGCGGGAAAGCTTCCCCCCAAGAAATTTAACATTGTTGCATGCCTGTTGTGCAAAAAAGTGATGTGCAAGTATACACAGTCGCAATAAGTAATAAAGTGAAAGTAGAATATCGTTCCCACAGGGATTGAATTAATTTATAAGTTTAAAATAGTAGTTTTAAAATGGTAGTTAAAATGGTAGTTTTAACTATGGCAGACTTTGCTTTGGTTAAGGGACTTGGGTCCTTCGTCAATCTCTATAGAGCTGAATTGTCTACCAGTGGTCAATGGAGTACAGGGAGAGCCTAACACTAATACCGAGTTTGGAATGCTACTTTCTTATTGTAAACGTTTTTTGATTAATTTTCAAAGCTTTAAGGTTAGCTTCGTTAGGAGGCAAACTAATTGTATCACTCACGCTTTGGCAAGGGCGTCACGATCCTATGCTAACTCCAAGGTTCATGATTTTAGTCCAACCTGTATTGAGAATATTCTTATTAATGAAATGATCTAAGTTTCTTTGTGTAAAAAAAAAACTAGTGAGAAACAAAGTAACAAAATAAAATAAAATGTAATCAATGGTGTGAGAACAGAATTTAAATAAGCTAAGTAAATATAAATTGTATTACAAATGAGAAGGAAGGTAGTTGGAATGCTCTCCACTAAGTAAGTCACTTTTAACAGCATTATGTTATATATGATGCTCCAGCAATGAATGCTGTAGCAATTGATGCGTGCTTTTCAGCAATTAACATCAGAGTTTCATTACAAGTCTTATGTCTAAGCTCTAAATAAGTTCACCCCTGTATATGAAGTACCCACAGTATCACCCTATGGACTATGCTATCCTATGTCTAGGTTTTAACATGGAATTAACAAAGTTTCCTTTATTAAACACTTATCTATATTAGTTCTTGAGTTCTAATCATAAACTATGTCTGTATTTATGGTTTGCATTCACTTTTAGTTGGCCAATTCTAAAGATGAATATGAAAGAGTTATCATGCAAGAACTAAAATGCAAACATCAATATATAACATAAAACTAGTTAAAAGTTCATTACAAAATTTATGGCATCCAACTACAAAAAAGTTTAGCTCATGCTTGAGATTACTAACGACATACAAACTGATGTTTAAAGCCTTTATATACTAATGTGTGATGTGGACTTGTAAACAAGTTAGTAAGAAGGAACTACTCGCGCACACAAGCTTGGGCCAAAAAAATGTGTTGTAAGTGTAAAAACTCCAAGGCTAATTTGTGAATTTTTCCACTTATTGAAATATTATTTTTAAGTTATTTTTTGAATTTGAGAGGGCTTATCGGAAAAATGTTATTTTGAGCTACTTTGGCCAAGTTATTTCAGCCTTATAAAAACCCACTAAACGCCTACATTCATTATGTGTTCTCATTTTTCGCCTACTAATCGTTCCACTATTTCGATTATCAGTTTTGATTTCATCTTAAACAGTTACTTTATGAGCCTATAAGTAAACCCTCAGTTATCACTTCTAGGCACCCAAAATATTATTTTCCTCCTTGCCCTTTATCACAGGAGATAAACTTATTGTACCCTGGGGGATTTGCATGCATTGGGTGGATAGATCTTATTTCACAGATTTTGTTTTGCATCTTCGCTCTCGTTTGCGCTTGTTTGTTGTTGTTGACATCAAACACTACAAGAAAATACAATATTACCAACGAATTATTACTAACGGACCACAACTCTGTCGCCGAATCTAACATTATCGATGGATTTGGCATTCGGTAATTAACGAGGAGGATTCCACATTTTACAAAGGTATTTACCGACGAATATGCTTGTCGGTATTCAAAAATATAACCGTTGAAACATACCGACGGTTTTTCCATCGGTACGAAAGTAACTTTCTGATTTACTTTATTACCACGGGTAAGATCGTTGGTAACTTTTAATTAGGTCATACACTGCGAACAAAATTCATTTCTTTCTATTTTCCCTCTTCTCTCTTCTTCCCTTCTTCTACATTGCTGCCACCATCTCAAGAGAGCACCACCACCATCGATGCGCCTCCCTCATTGTCGTCGCTACGTCCCTCACTATCGCTGCCACTATTGCTCATTCTCTCATTTTGGTTTTCCTCTCTTCATTTCGGTTTCTATCAAGTAATAAGTCTCCTAACATTCTTTGCATGGTTTTTCAGAGATATGAACTGAAAATATTCCTAGATAGGAACAATGTTAGGTTTTTATTATTGTGGATGTTGTTGTTAATGAATTGATGTTGTAATTGTGTTAAAAGCGCGTTTGGTTAGGATTATGGAGACCATTGCTAAGATAGGAAATGAAAATGAAATTGAAATTGAGTCAGGAATTAAATTGTTGTATGTAGAATTAGGGATACCGTTGAAATTGAGATTGTATTGAAGTTACAAATGAAATTGTGTAGGATTTAATGTTGTTGTTAAATTGACAGTTGATGATGGAAAAGGGTGAGGTGTTATCCCTCACCCATATTTGGCTCGAAATCATCTCCATTGAGATAATTTCGAGATGATACTAACTACAGTTTTGTTGGAATTAGAATCAATTTCCTTCATTACTTGGATGGAAAAGAGTTTTGTTCTGTCTTTGACCCTCAGATTTGGCTTGACATTATCTCCACTGAGATCATATCACTGTGACTAATTTGATAGGCTAATGGGTTTGTTATGTGAATCTAACATATTATTTTCAAATGCAAGTTGATGAGTTTTAATCAATTGGATCGTAGTTGGGTGTTATCGATGAATTACCAAAGTGTTCTTATAATTCATTGAATAAACCCTCAATTTGGTCTCTATACTATATCACTCTCTTTCTCGTTTGGTCCTTTAAGTATATAAATATAATAAATAGCTCCTAAACAATTCTAAATCCATTAAATTAGTCCCTCAAAAACTCTCAAAATAGGAGAAAGAGTAATAATTCAGAGACTAATTTGATGAAGTTAAAATAATTTAGGGACCATATTAAAATAGAAAATAATTAATTAAAGATTTTAATTTCAATACACATATTGTGTATAGGCTTTTACAACCATCACCAATCACAATACTTGGAGTGATTGGTTACTAATTGACTAATTGGTGGTTACCAATTGACCAATTTCTTTTTTATGTCTCTAATTCGTAGAAAATGTAAAAATCCTATACATACTATTGTGTATATAAATTAAATCCTTAATTAAAAATGTAACAATTATTATCGCGGTAAAAAATAAAACGACGCTTTCCAAATCTTTAACAGTCTAATTTGACTGTGCACGAGTTGCCGTTGGTGGAAGTTTTATACGAGGATAAATACCAAGAAAATAAATACTTTTTGTTGCTAATAAATGTGTGTCCAATTGATAAGGATTCAGGTGACATCCTTATCAATTGGACACACATTTATTAGCAACGGCGACCGGGAAAAAAAGTGAAAAAAGGAGTTTAAATAGTAACATCAAGAAAATAAATACTTCTTCTCAGAAAAAGAGAAGTTTTTTTTGTGTGTGTGTGATAATGTAGCATATTACTACCATTTAACTACTTTATATTATACTAACAAATCTTGAAATCACAATACCTGATAGTAGGTTGTTAGATTTATGTATCTGTAAAACAAGTTTGTAAAATTCGTACGTACTATATTGTATATATTTAATTTGTTCACTTGATAATAAAAATTATATATACTAGGAGGAGGGAAATAAGTTAGATTAGTGTTGGTCCCGGGAGTGATAATAGGGTTGAATGCATTGTATTATTTACATTCCAATGATCTGTCTCTGTCTAACTTCTAGACTTACTACTGTCACATCAGCCGCCACCCCTCTCCAAGGGTATACTACTCACACTGTATCTATCTGTAAGCCATTTTTGAATATTCATTTTCTTCTAGAAATTAAATACCAACAGCATTGCATTTATCCAAAATGTCTATCAGTCAGTTACTCTAACTAATTGTGTTAATTTCATCTAAAAATAATAATTGAAATAATTGATGTTTACTTCCTCCATTCATATTTTGTACCAATATGTTAAAATATCATCGTTTTGCCAATAAATGTTGGTCTAATTGATAAGGATTTTGGTGACATCTTATTAGTATATGAGTTCGAATCATGCTGTCGATATGATGACCTCGTTGGTGGATAATATGTAAGTATTTCTATAAACACTCAAAGAGAAGGTTTTCCTCGACCCTGGTGAGCACTTGAGACTCAATTTGTCTAAACTTTACCAATACAAAAAAATGACATTGTTTTGGTACACCAAAAGTTGCACAATGAATGGGAATCAAGGCTAAGGCAACCACCGAAACACCTTATAACAAAAGACAAAACTATGACGACTCCTAAGCGAGACAAAATAGTGGTGACTCCTAAACTTTGTGTTTTTGCATTTCCTTTTCAATCCATACTTCAAATCCATTTGTTTAGGGTCGTTTAATTTGAGCTTTTTTTATAGGCAACGTTAGTTGTTAATTGTTAGCAGGGTGAGGGAAATGTTAGTTTTCAGGGTTTGAACCGTGGACCTCCTTCTTATTCCTTTGATATCCATTAGCTCGCCAATTGACCTACTTTCTTAGGATATTTAATTTGAGTCTTTATCGTTTTTAGAGAAAATTAAAATATAGCTACGACATTATTATAATAAATATTTCTCAACGACCTAGCTATATACTATCGACAATACTAAGCCCTAAGTAAAGTTCTATAACGACAATGCATGAACTATTGCTTCACATGCTACAAATTGTACCTCCATGGTAGAAGTGGCGATCCCAAATTATTTTTCACTCTTCCATGATATTGTTCCTCCAGCTATTAAGAAAACATACCCAAATGTCGTGGCTTTCTTCGAGTCTACACATTCGACAAAGTCTAAATCCTAGTAGCTAACCCCTTCAAGAGATGATTTGGCCTTCTATAAGTGATCATGTGATCTTTGGTGCCTTGTAATTTTCCTGCGATAATTTAGTCTCTTGAGGAGCAAATACCTCTACTTTTCTGACCATACTTAGCTAAGGTTACCACGTTTCTCACGTGGTTGCTCTTCTTGAGAATAACAGGAAAGAGTAGAAAGAATAGGGTAACATAGGTCATTCAACAATCTACCCCCTTTTTGCTTCATATTGGGCAACTTGGTTGGGGCGCCCTTGTCTCGGCTAGGTCCTTCTTCAACTAACTACTCAGCAGTTTTTGGGTGTTAACAGCAATACATGAAAATGAATCAAGTTGATGGATATCGGTTAGTAAATTTTATCCGAATCCAGCTACTAAATTTTAAATCATCAGTGATTATATTGTCCTAATCCTAATCTTTAATTTATAGCTAATCTAGAGAAACAAATTAGTAAAAATCCATAGTGGATACGGTTATGATGACCAAAGATGATAAAGAGAATGAAGACAATAGGCTAGAATGATTAAAACTATAATAGATGGACATTACTACCCACTTGTGTAATAAAGTTTTCAAGCAACTTGCATGGTAATAAATATAAGCAGTTGTGAATATTAAAATAATAATAATTTGTGCGATAATGATCAGTTTAGGCCCGACGCCTCGTGCTTTTTTAGAAGAAAGAAGCAGATACATGTATCCCTCTAAGAAGAGTGTAACCTGTCCTAACTAGAAACAAAAGGATTTGCATGACAGTTCCTTTTCAAAGAGACTGATTTAACATCTTTCTAATATTATAATTCAAAAATTATCTGGTCATTAGTTGGTCCATCCATTTGATCGTCGATCTGGACTTCTTGCAAAATTCAAACGTCAAAGTCAAGGGGAGAATATACCGTTGGGAAGCCTTTATCTAGCTTGTTGATTCTTCTTCTGCTATTTGAGAGCTGCTTTTTATGCCATTTTATCTTGTGCTATTTTTTTTTGGTCGAATTATCTTGTGCTATTTGAGAGCTGCTTTATATGACATATGCCATTTTGGCCCGATTGGGTAATAAGAACTTATGCATAAGCTGTTTTTATAATACAAGATAAACTAATATTATATTATTTTTCTATAAGCTATAGACTCTTTTCATTAGCTATTCTAGAGAGCTTGCGGAAATTAGCTGAAAACAGCTTATGAATATGTCATAAATTGTTTCTATAAACTCTCCCAAAAAGTCTCACAAGTGTTTATGTCATTAAATAAACTCAAATAAGTCAATCCAAACAGGCCCTTTATCGGATTTGCAGTGGCAGATTTTGACTAAAAAGTCCGGGTGAGCCGCTAATGAAAAAGACGTGAAAACTCATAAACGCGTGAACGGATACGCAGAAACGCAAATACAATTAAAATAGATAAATATAAATTAAATTTATTTAGAAATTAAATTAAATGACTAAAAATGTAATTTCGATTTCACATAGAGACTCAATTGAAGTTTTTTGTAAAAAAATAATTTTAAATTTATTTGATTCTAATTTAAAAATGCAGAAGATATTTTTCAAAACTTATCAACTATCTATTCATAATTTCTAATTTTAATATAAGAGATATGATAATATTAAAAATATGAATAAAATTCATACTTCAAAAAATGTAAAAAAATACCAAACATTTATATATATATATATATATATATATATATATATATATATATATATATATTACCTATACATTGAGGAAAAAATATTATTAATGTACAAAAAATTATTTTGATCAAGTATCATACATATTTTAAATTTGAGGAGAGCTAAAATATGTATGATACGTAATCAAAAAATACATATTTTAAATTTGTAAATTCAATATCAATAGCAACTAGTAGTTTAGTGTTAATGTTTGCCTGGGTCATGGACTCGATTCCCATAATATTTACAATTTGGAAAGAATAAAAATAATAGCAGTCATGATTTTCAACACAAAAATGACAACAATAAGGACTGAATAGAGACACTATACCGACTTTATCCATTGTTCAGATGTGCGCAAAAACTAATATCTATTTAGTAGTTGGTTTTAAAAATAGGGGTATTTTAGTAATTTTACGTGATTTTTTTGAGCGGGCCATGGCCCGACCCAACCCAACCCATACAAAGATTCGCCCTGTAGATTTGGATGTACTCCCTCTATCACATTTTTCTATAGTTTACGATTTTAACACAACTATTAAAAAAATGATTAGTAGTACAAAAACATGAGTCATTTATTAGAGGTAAAAATCTCATAATAAATAAGAGTATAAGTGAAAAAAGTATTAAATATTATATTAAAAATGTAAAATAAAATAAATTTAGGGCAAATTCATTTTGCAAAAGCAACAAACAAATTGGGGTAGTAGTAGTAATTTTGAGGGAATAGAATTTTAATGACTTTTAGGATTTTTTAAGAGGGCAAAATGATCAAAAATAAGATAAATGAAAAAAATACTAAATGTTTCATTTAAAATGTAAAATAAAAATCAAGTTGAGACAAATATATTTTGCTAAATCAGCCAACAAATTTGCACGGAGGTACATTCTTTTTCACCAAGGATCAACCCATTGCTGTCAAGACAATTTTGGGATAGCCTGAACTGAACAAAAAGTAATTTTTTTTTTACTATGTCATTTGTGCGCAGTTTTCATCGGTTTTGCTGATGACTAATCTACGCTGGGAAACCTGGCTGACCACGAGTACCCGCTATGCCGGCCCGTGTGGTTCTCCCCTCCCAACAGAGTTTTTAGGATCCAAGTCCAGTTATCACTTGGACCAACCCATGTTGGTAAACAAAAAGTAATTTCTATCACTAACTTACTAACTTTGCATTTTTTTCAACAGGGTAAATTATTCGTTGATAAAAAAATAAAGAAATTAAATAATTAAGCAAGTTTGTTTAAATGATTGGCTATAAGCTTTTTAAAAACAATAAGTGATTTTTTTCTTAAAAAACTATAAGATACAGACTCTTTGTTTTAACTATATACATCACTACAATTTTTGAGGTGTTTCTCATTTTTCAAAACAATATTGATATATAATTTATTCTATTCATTTTTTATAATTATAAAATACTATTAGTGATATACTATTATTTAGGAAAAAATTATTTTGAAGTATCAGTATTTTTTTTTTGACGGATTGAAGTATCATTATTATTATGCATGGTTTATAAAATAAGATGCATTTTAAAATTAAAAGATTAATAGTCTAAACTATTACTACCCACACCCTCTTTATTTTTGTTTTTTTTTGGTCGAATTAAAAGATGCATTTTTTGTTTAGATATACACACCCCTACAATGGGCCAGATCCTTCCCTCTCTCAATGCCAATGGGCTATTTACTTGAGCCGCCAGCCCGCCCACTATTTTTAGTTACACCTCTTATTAATTGATCCAATTGCTAAGAATGACCCAATTCTCCTAAAAAGATAAACTTACTGACCCAATCCTTGATACATTTGCAATTGCTAAGAATGACCCAATTCTCCTATCAATGATTATTTGCTCACTTACAGAATGTCTGATCATCTTGAGGTGATAGGCTATTTTGACTTTGATTATGATGGTTATCTAGATGACCATAAATCTACTTCATGATATATTTTGTGTTAACAGAAGGAGATGTTTCTTGGAACAAAACAAACAGTTACAACTACTTCTACTATGGGAGCAGAATATATTGCTTGTTATTAGGCTACTCGTCGAGTATGTTTGGGGAACTTAATTTTTGAATTTTATGTTGTAGAGAGTATCTTGAAATCTTTAACCATATATTATGATAACTCTACTGTAGTGAACTTATCCTATAATATTAAAAACTCTAAGTGTTCGAAGCATTTCGATACTAAATATATGTGTCAGAGAGAATGTTTGGGAGCACGGGTCTCACATTGAAGGTATACCTATAGAGCTTATGATTGCATATCCCTTAACTAAGATGTGACTGTTAAAATTTTTGCGAATCATATAACCCATAAGGGGTGTTGTGATATCTTTGATGCCTTAGATTAGTGGTAGATTATATTTTGAATTTATTTTTGACAAGTTATAACCACTTTTGTTCTAAGTTTTTTTTTTGGCATTTTGGCTTACTGTTATGGCATATTGTCACCAGACATATGGATAATATTTTTGTGGAGTGTTATGTTAAAAGATATATTTATCGTGTAAATGATATTGTAAATGTTAATTTTACTATGTATTACTTTAGATTCATTTATTTTAGGCTTAGTTCATTTACTTCATTCAATCTGTATATATACTCTGATTACACCATCAATAAAGTTAGAGAATCATTTTACCATATTGTGACATGATATCAGTGAAAAACTCTCTCTCCAAACACTTCTCTCTCATTTCCCTCTCGTAACCGTTTTTCTGTTTCAAGCTTCCGTGGCTTCTAACAAAGGTTCATCCTCTGGATCTTCCTCCGATGACTCCGATCATTCCAATCAATCATCGCTGCAAACTCCTCGCCGGCGTAATTCTAAACCTCATGATTATTCTGATCCTTACTACATCCACCCTAATGAGAATCCCTCTCTCGTTCTCATCACTCCGGTGCTCGATGGATCGAACTATCACTGCTGGATCCAGGCCATGACTATGGCACTGGAGATGAAGAACAAGTTTCTGTCCGTGGATGGATCAATTCTTCGCCTTAACGCTTTCGATCCTAAATTCGCATTGTGGAAACGATGCAACATGTTGACTCTATCGTGGTTCAATCACTCCGTTTCTACAGAGATCTCTTCCAGTATTCTCTGAATCACCGATGCCTACAATGTTTGGAAGGAATTGCGCAACTGATTCTCTCAAGGTGATAACACTCGCACCACTCACCTTCACTACGACATTTTCTCGTTGAAGCAAGGTGAGACTTCTGTCCCTGCTTATTTCACCAAAATGTGTATTCTATGGCATGAACTCTGCAATTATCGTCCAATTCTTGCTTGTCTTGCTCCTCCCAAGACCTGTTGCTGCCACGTTGCGAAAACTGTCTCTGATTATCGCGAACGTGATGCTATGATGTCGTTTCTGCAAGGATTGAACGATAATTTTGCTGCTGTACGATCTCAGATCTTGCTTATGGAGCCTCTTCCTCCACTTGCGAAGGCATATGCCATGATTTTACAACAGGAACATCAAATTGGAGCTCCAATTGTGCCAGAAATTTCTGTTGCATGTGTGCAAACCTCTGCACCTCCTTCTATGGCTCGTGGCAAAGGAAAACCCTATCCTCCGCGTGGTAATCAACTATGTACTCACTGCAATCGTACTAATCACACGGTGGACACTTGTTGGAAGAAACATGGTTATCCTCCTGGTTTTAAGCACAATGCCAAGGCTGTGAATAATGTTTCTGTAAAAGAATCACCTGCTGCTTCTCAATCTGCTTCTTCACCTGTTAATCTCACTGTAGAGCAACTTCAGAGTCTGTTGTCTCTTCTTCCTGCTAGTTCTCCAACTGCCACAGCTTCAGCAAACATGGTCAGTGTAAACAATGTGCTCACTACACCTTCAGGTATACACCCTTCCTTTGCTGCCTGGCTTGTCACTTGGCTCGTTGACGCTGGAGCTACTAACCACATATGCTCCTGCATTGAGTTCTTCTCCACATTCTTTGCTATTAAACCTTTGCTCATCACATTACCTTCTGGAGACACAAGATATACACACTACAAGGGCACCATCTATCTAACTCCAACAATCACTCTATATGATGTCTATTATGTGCCTAATTTCAATTCCTAAAATATATTATTAAATATTGTCGAGCTTTTTCTAAGGGACAATTTATTCTAAAATCACATGATTAGTTACTTCTCGTATGTGCTCCATATTCCACAATTCATAATGTTGTTATTGGGTCTGAGAGTTATAAATGTTTGGTATGTATGATATCAATATCCTTATTATAAATGTTTGATTTTTGAATACAGAAAATCACCCCAATAGGACCAAAGATTTCTGCATACGTGAATTACTTAACTACTTCTTGTTCAGTAATCCTCAATTTTAAGAATTGTATTTAATTTAATTTTATCTTAACATTAAGATGGAATCTTTGTTGGCGTTCTGAGATGAATTCACACAATTCATACTCAAGAAAGGAGAAGAATCAGAGAGAAATTAAGAGAGAATTGATAACAGAATTTTACTGTTTCATTGAGATTAAGCAACTAACTGCTGTTACAAGCTTATTAGAGTATATATGGACAGTTTTTAAGACTGCCACGTCACACACCAGAAAACTTAAAAATGCAGCTTAACTGCTAATACAGGTAAATGAAATACAGAAACTAATAACACTGTAAAAAGACCAACTAGCCCTTTGGACTGACTTCAATACCCTCCCTCAATTCAAAGGGGTCAAATGTTGTCACACCAAGATCTTCTCTAAGCTTTAGAAATTGGTCTGTCTTTACTGCCTTGGTTAAAATGTCTGCAATCTGCAACTGGGTTCTGCAGTGAGCTATCTCTATGACACCCTTCTGAACTTGGCTCCTCAGAAAATGGAATTTGGTGTCTATGTGTTTGCACCTCCCATGCAATACTGGGTTCTTTGCTAAGCTAATGGCAGATTTGTTGTCAATTAGAAGCTTTACAGGGACTTTAACTTCAATCTTCAGTTCCTGCAATAGATTTATCAGCCAGATTGCTTGACAAGCAGTCACAGCACCTGCAATGTATTCAGCTTCACAAGTAGATAAAGCTACTACTTGTTGTTTTTTAGAGCACCAAGAGATTGGAGCACCTTTAAACATAAAGATGTATCCTGTTGTACTCCTTCTATCAGTCAAGTCTCCACACCAATCAGCATCAGAGTAGCATATCAAGGCATTTGGATCATCAGTAGCTTCAGAAGGAAAACAAATTCCAAGTCTTAAGGTTCCTTTCACATACCTTAAGATTCTCAAAGCTGCTTTGTAATGTGACATTTTTGGTTTGCTCATGAACCTACTGATTAGTCCAACTGAATAAGATAGGTCAGGTCTAGTATTGCACAAATACCTCAAAGAACCAACCAATTGCTTGAATAGGGTCTCATCAACATTTTTACCCTCAGCATCAGTGTCTAATTTCAAGTTTGTTTCTGAAGGTGTAGAAGCAGGCTTGCAATCATACATACTGAACCTTTTTAACACTTCAATAGCATACTTCAGTTGGTGGAGAACTATACCTCTGTTAGTGTATAGGAATTCCATTCCTAGGAAGTAAGTAACCTTCCCCAAGTCAGTCATTTCAAACCTTTTCATCAGCACTTGTTTGAAGTGATCTATATCAGAGTTGTTGCTGCCAGTGAGTAGCATATCATCAACATACAAACACACTAGGATAGTGTTGTCACTGTTTGTATGTTTCACATACATTCCATACTCTACTTCACACTTTGTAAATCCTTGCTGCTTGAAGAAAGAATCAATTTCAATGTTCCAGGCACGTGGAGCCTGCTTAAGTCCATATAAAGCCTTGTGAAGTCTATACACCTTGTTCTTCATATTTTCTACTTCAAATCTTGGTGGTTGAGAGACATATACCTCCTCCTGCAGTGGACCATTCAAAAATGCAGATTTGACATCCAAGTGTATTAGGGGCCAATTTTTGCTAGATGCAACTGCTATGACAAATCTAATTGATTCATGCCTGGCTACAGGGGCAAATACTTCAAAATAGTCAAGACCAGGTCTTTGCAGAAACCCCCTAGCCACCAGTCTTGCTTTGTGTTTAGCAATTGATCCATCAGGCTTCAGTTTCAATTTAAAAATCCATCTAACACTTATAGCTTTTTTATTCTTGGGAAGCTCAGTTAATTCCCAAGTCCCATTCCTTTCAATTGCTTCAAGCTCTTCCTCCATAGCTTTCTTCCAAACCTTCTCTTTAACAGCTTGTTCTGTGCTGACTGGTTCTGCATCAACCAGCATAACACAGTGAAGAATCTCACCTTCACTGTCAACTTCAGTATCAGGGAACAAGTCATAATCAGCCAACCTCCTTGGCATTTGTCTATTTCTCTGAGGTCTTTGTACCTGCACATCTTCACCTTCTGTGCCACTCTCATCTGATTGAATTTCATTTTCAATCTGAGGCTCATTTTCAACTTGCACTACCTCTTCAGTTTCTTCAACTTCTAGTGTGTTTACTGCACTAGTTGTTGAATCTGACTTGTTCCAACCCCATGCTTCACTTTCCTTCACCAATACATCCCTGCTGACTTCAATTTTGTTTGACTCAGGACAATAGAGCTTATAAGCTCCAGTAGAGTGATACCCTACAAGTATCATTGCCTTGCTTTTATCATCCAGTTTCCTTCTAGTTGCATCAGGCACATGTTTGAAGCAAAGTGAACCAAATACTTTTAAATGGCTTACACTTTGTTTCTTTCCTGACCACTTCTCAAGTGGAACCACTTCCTTCAATTTCTTAGTTGGGCATCTATTCAGAATGTATGCAGCAGTAGCAATTGCTTCACCCCACAGAGTGTGAGGCAAGCCTTTCTCTTTCAACATACTCCTTGCCATGTCAAGCAAGGTTCTATTCCTTCTTTCTGCCAAACCATTATGTTGCGGCGTGTAGGGGGGTGTTACCTCATGTTCAATACCATTTTCTTCACAGAATTCTTTAAACTCTCTTGAGTTAAATTCACCACCACCATCTGTTCTGAGATACTTGATCTGCTGCTCACATTGTTTTTCAGTTTTTACTTTAAATTTCTTAAATTCAGCAAACACTTCATGCTTGAATTTAATCAATGCTACCCATAGCATCCTTGTATATTCATCAACAAATGACACAAAATATTTGTTTCCACCTAGAGATGGCACCTCAAATGGTCCACATATATCAGAATGTACAACTTCTAGAGCATGAGTTGCTCTTGGTGGTAACTCAGCAGTGAAAGGTAGCCTTGATTGCTTACCTTTTAAACATACTTCACACGATTTCTCTGGTGTCACAGTTGTTGGAATGCCAAGCACCAAGTTCTTAGACTTTAAATGACCTAAACTTCTAAAGTTTAGGTGTCCCAACCTCTTATGCCATAGCACACTCTCAGTTTCAATTTCAGTTGCACTGAGGCAATGAGTATCTGCTGCTTCTATGTTCACCTTGAAGGTTCTGTTTCTCTCCAATGGGGACTTCAAAATCAGCCTCTTCTCACTGTCAAATAGAGTGAATACACCATCCTTCATGGTCACTGAGTATCCCTTCTCAAGCAACTGACCTACACTCATCAAGTTGCTTTTCATGCCAGGCACATACCATACATTTTCTACTAGCACTGTCCTACCATCCTTCAGTTTTATCAGAACATCCCCCATACCTTCAGCATTCAAGTACTCATCATCAACACACTTAATCCTGGTTCTTTTATTTGAATTAAAGTTAATAAGCCAATGCTTATTCCCTGTAATATGATTTGAACATCCAGTGTCCATATACCACCAATCTATCACTATATCAGCTTCATTAGTGGTCACCATTAACATCACTGGTTCCTCTTCAGAGTCATCTTGTGCAACATTTGCTTCTTCCTTTTTATTCTCCTTATTTGACCAACACTCATCAGCAAAATGGCCATACTTATCACAATTGTAGCATTATATTTTTCTCTTATCAAATCCTCCCTTCTTCTTATTATAATTCTGCTTATTTCCTTTCCAGCCTTGATTAGAGGATTCTGCTTTATCATTGTTACTGTCACTGTCTTTCTTCTTATTTCTGTCAAGCCAAGCTTGTTTCTGGTTTTTCCACTGAGAGTTGTTCTTATTGTTTCCTCTATTATTCACTTGTGCCTTAAGTGCTTGTTCAGTTTCTTTACCATTTCCTCTTTCAATTATCAACAATTCATGTGCCTCTAATGTGCCTTGCAACTCATCAACTCTAAGTACACTAGTGTCTCTAGATTGTTCAATAGCAACCATAATGTGATCAAATTGAGGAGTCAAGGATCTAAGTACCTTTTCAACTATCAGTTGTTCAGTGATTGTTTCTCCGCACATCTTCATTTCATTCGTGACAGTGACAACTCTTGAGATGTAGTCTGCAATCTTCTCATTGTTCTTCATTTCCAGATTCTCATATTGTTTCCTCAGCGATTGCAATTTCACCTTCTTCACTATGCATCTCCACCATAGCATCTCACCAGGATGTCCCACGGTTCCTTTGCTGTCATGCATTCAGCAATTTTTTCAAACACTTTCTGATCCACACATTGATGTATGTAAAACAATGCTTTCTGATCTTTCTTTCTCAGTTCTCGTTGAGCATTCCTCTACGCCTCTGTAGCGTTATTACCAACGGGAACATAGCCTTCATTTACCAGTTCCAACACATCTTGTGCACCGAATAACACTCGCATCTGGATCGACCAACGATTCCAGCCTTTTCCATCGAACACCGGTAATTTGGTGTTGAGACCTCCGTTTCCACCGTTCATTCTCTCTCTCTGTTCTTCAATCACTCAATTTCTCACAGATCACTCGTGTTTACCAACCCTAGAAATCAAACGATGTGATTTCTTTCGATTTCGAACTTCAATTTAGCACAAATCGAAGAAACGAAATCACACACACACTCACTTCGCTCGTGTTTCCCAAGATCATTCACAGAAAACTCGCTCTGATACCAGTTTTGTTGGCGTTCTGAGATGAATTCACACAATTCATACTCAAGAAAGGAGAAGAATCAGAGAGAAATTAAGAGAGAATTGATAACAGAATTTTACTGTTTCATTGAGATTAAGCAACTAACTGCTGTTACAAGCTTATTAGAGTATATATGGACAGTTTTTAAGACTGTCACGTCACACACCAGAAAACTTAAAAATGCAGCTTAACTGCTAATACAGGTAAATGAAATACAGAAACTAATAACACTGTAAAAAGACCAACTAGCCCTTTGGATTGACTTCAACAATCTTACTAAACGTTAACGTTAGCTGACACATATTTGAGAGACCAATTTGGTATTTTACTCAATTTATAATTTTATATGCAAAAGTTGAAATTCAAACCGCCAATCGCGACCCTGAACGTCAAGCGTACATGCATAAATTCATTTACCACCTTAATTAAAGAGAATTGGAAGTAAATTATGGAGGGAGGAGATAGAAGCGCAGAAGTAAGATACAGAGGGGTTCGTAAGAGGCCATGGGGAAAATTTGCAGCAGAAATTCGTGACCCTACAAGAAAAGGAACCCGCTTATGGCTCGGAACATTTGACACTGGTGAACAAGCTGCACGTGCATACGATGCTGCTGCTTTTCATTTTCGTCGTCACAAAGCCATTCTCAATTTCCCAAATGAGCATGCAAATTCATCATCTAGTTCTAATCCAATAAACTCTGAAGGTCATTATGGTAATTCTAATTTAGAGTTGGCAGATGCTACAGGTACCTCTAGACGCGAATAGAAGAACGCTATAGCTACATGTTGTGTAGAGACTAGAGATTGGAATTTGCCTATACATTTTAGCCACATTGGATACTATAATTTTTTTAATAAGTCAAATATTTATTAATGTGGAGTACTAAGGTTATATTTGACAACCAATTTTCTGTGTTGCTTATCGCTTAAGGAAATCATAACATCGCATAATATCAACAGATGAGGAATTAATATGATCTAATCTGCCATGCACAAAACAAGCAAACTAAATACCAAATAAGGGAATGCTACTTAATTACTGCGAAGGAACTGTTCCAGAAATTTTGTGAAGTTACTTTTCAGGAAAAGCTGAAGATTTGTGTGAATTTACATCAATTGAAATACAACAAAACAGTTCTGCTTGTATCTTTGCAAGTACTAACAATCATGTCATTTGTAAGCAACGGTTAAGTTAGGCAAGATGTAGCTCAATTAAAACACGTTTGTTGGTGTTTTGGTACACCAAAAATGTCATATTGGTTGGAACCTAAGACCAAAGGTAATTTATAAACACCTACAATCTTAACTCTTTTAATTAAGGATAAAACTGTGAAGGCTCACATGTGAGTCAAAACAGACAATACCTCAAAAGTTGATGTCGGGACTTGAGTTTAGAGCAGTTAACTTGGCATTACATATATGTATCTGTTAAGCTCAAGTAACTCTTCTTTCATTAACTCTGCGGCAGCTTTTGTTATGTGAACTTCTTGTTTTGCTCCCTGCACCAAAACTTCTCAAGTTGTTGTAAAGAGACACCAAAACTTCTTGCCTTTCTCCTTGTAAGGCTTAACAAGCACTTTAGCATCACAAACAAAATGAGTATTTCCTTTAGCTAAAATGAGTTTCATTGTCTCAGCTGCAAAAATAGTCATATCATGCCCCTCATTCTTGTATTTCGGAGAATTGAAGCAATATATTCTTTAACATTTAATATCAAAAGTCATGACAAGAAAAAATAGAAAGAAAAGAAGCTAGCAGTAATTAGTTTAATGACTATTTAATTACATGCAACATAAAGCTCAAACTGATAGAGATTAGAGGCATCATGAAGTGCATGGTATTGTATAATAGAGATTAGAAGCATCAAGTGGAAAGCACATACTTATCAATTTGTAGAATTATGGTTGGAAATATCAAAACATGTAATGAGTGCAATTGATATTGTTTGATTTCGCAGTATTTGTAGATTATGGCGCACTCTTCTCCCTCTCCCTTCCTCTTACACATATCGCATTCCACACCATTGTTTATGTTGTGGATAAAAAGGGAACCATTTGGTGGATCAAGATCAATCGTTCGTCTTTGTTCGATTTTCGCCCATGATGAACTACACACTTGGAGAGAGGAAGTACTTGGTGGAGTGTGATGAAAGTCTCAATATTATTATGGATTACAGAGGAATTGCATCTACTTCTTTAATGGAGACAAGGTTTTTGTGCCTTCAACTTGTACAAATACAGAGCTAAACGAGATACACATAAACTATATATGCAGCACATCACATTTCAGATTGAATGCATATTCGGTATCCGACATATATATGGTTAAATTCAATCACTTTTATAGTTTTCAAATTCAAAAATCAAGTTCCTATATTTGTATAAATTTTACTACCTGAATGCTTTGAATTCTTTTTTTGGGTTACTGAAAGCTTAGAATTCTAGTTCAATAAAAAAAAAAGCATTGATTCTGCAAAAAGTAAAAAAAGCTTTGAATTCAGATAGATATATTTTGTAATTTTTTTTGGTAAACCAAAATATCTTTCACTGCGACTGTGGAGACTAATTATTTGAAGAATCCTATATTCATTTAAGGGATTGACCTCTCCCAACAAATGTTTTTCCATACTCACCAACCAGGGATCGAACTCGTATCAAATGATTAAACAACTCAAGTATCTATCACTTGTGTCACATGTGTAAGTAAACCAAATGAGTTGACCCAGTGACAAGAATTGTTTCGGGGAGGTCTCAGATTTAAATCCCCGTTAGTCTCTTTGGTGAGGTAGATGTAATTACTTTTGTAAGTGCTCAAAGAGCCCAAAGGTCTTTCCTACCTTCGATTGGGGCATTATCTCTCACCTAAAATTTTCTCTAACCAAAAAACTTTACATGTGTAAGTCAGTCAACATTATTCAGATTTATACTTTTGATGAAAGAGGATAAAAAACATAATAAACTCGTGAATAAACATTTGTAACCACAAAGCAACTTAATTATAAAGTAGTAAATTCACAAACTAAGAATTAAAATAGTTGAATCATATCACTCCTACTTGAACAAATCGTTGTTGATTGTATTTTCACTACAACCCAAAAGTTCCTCTAACAACTTTTCATCCAAATACTCAAATTCTATAACTTGATTAGTATCAAGCTCACATTTAACCACTGAAGACGAGGACGAGGACGATGATGACGAGGACAAAGAGGATTTAGAAGAACAAGCCACATTGGCATTGCATGAAGGATACTCATGTGGAAAGTTCAGAATAGCAGAAGCACCTCTCATCTGAAATGCAGCACGATCATAAGCTCTAGCAGCTTCTTCACCAGTGTTAAATGTACCAAGCCACACGCGAGCTCCATGCCTCGCCGAATCTCGAATCTCGGCCGCAAACTTCCCCCACGGCCTCCTTCTTACTCCTCTATACTTAATTTGCTTTGCTTCTAATTCTCCATCCTTCACTTTTTTCTTTAAGTTTAACTCCTCTTCCATTGTGTACAAGTGTAACTATATTATAACTTGGCTTTGCCTTTTTATATTAAGCAAAAAAAAACCTAGTTTTAGTCTATAAGTGAAAATTTATCAAGGTTCAATGGATGAGTAAAATTATTAACGTGCATGAATGATACCTTCATGATGTAGATTGATTCAACGTTAGAGTGAGTTCAACGTATGTGGATTAGTTCACTGCTTAAGGACTCTATGGAAGGCTTTGGCCACCAAAATTCAAAAATTTCTGTTTGGATTATTATTCATAAAAAAGTCACCCCAGCTCAAGTTGGTATATAGTTCTAAGAAGACAGATTATGAGGTCAGGAGGATCATGCATCTTGAGCTTATGTTAGAGATAATTATTTAATCTTAATAATTAGTAGTACCTAAGAGAGATTAGGATATAGAAATTATAACAATTTGTCTTCTCCTATGCCACTTGTTTCTCTATGACTAAATAATCTAGCTGGTCCTAAGATCAACTCTATAGTAGTGAAATTTTAACAATATTAATTAAAGGGTGGAGGAATTAGGAAATTAAAAAGTACATGAAATTCAACATGTGGTTACTTAACAATATCTTAAGGTGAAACATTGAACTTCAACAAGTTTACTATCTATTTTGTCTTACATACATAATTGATTGTTTTAGGTTCAAATAGAATCTGGATGGAGGCCTTTTTGATAGATTTGCAATGTCAGCTATTGATGTCATCTCGAATATTCTCCTAATCTTAAGGGGTATATTAAGTATAAAGTCAAGCTAAATAGAAAATCATGAAAACGTGGCAGTGTGATCTTGGTCATGGTCTTCAGTTTCTTCCTTGTTCCTTGTGGTGAATACATTGCTTGTACTATTTAATAGTAGTATTAATTACTTTCATTATTTGCAATTGTTTCTAGAATATTACATAATTTCATTGTTGTGATCAACGAGCTTTCAAATTTTCATTGTTTTGATCACATGGATGCATGCTGTTGCCATTCAACTTACAAAAGGTCTTTGATGCAAATAAAGACAACTTGAAAAGTACAAGACACAAAAGTAAAGGTTGAAAACAATGAGACAAGCCAAGTAAACAACCCCCTAAACAATGTATTATATTATTATTCCTCTAATAGCCACCATCATCGTATCAAATCTTTAGAATTATATATTCTTGGCGCCCTAGAAAAACTTCGACAAAAAAAGATTTATGATATTTTGACAGAAAAGTTGACACCTTAAATCAACATCGAAATAGCTTAAATACGAAATTAATTAGGTTCAGTTGATGATTAATAGATATATCAGTTAGCAAAACTCATTAACTATTCACTGAACGAAATTAGCCATGAATTTAAATATAGTTAACTAGAATTTCCAGACCCTTTGTTGGCAGCCTTAACATGTTTCCACCTCAAGCTGAGACTATGTAACGGTCTAACCTCACTCCAAATGAATCTATTTACAGCAAAGAATAGATAGAATTTCCAAATAACTAGAATAGAAGGGGACAATTATGACCTGGAAATTCATGCATTCCATATAGTTGAAAGCAAGAACCTTTCCAAACAAATAATGAAGGAGAGGGACAAAGCTATAGTCAAAAGCCTGCAGTGCTGGTATTTATAGTGGGAGTTTCCGGAGGTCTATTATAAATATCACCAAAATGAAGATTAAATTCTCCTGCCTCTAAGTCATCTGTGCAAGTTGTTTTACATAATTTGTGATGATCTCTCCAGTATATTCGCTGTTCTTGATCTTGATCATCTGACCCTCTATCAGAAAACTTATCATAATCATTGTATGTTGTTCGGTGATTAAAATCTGGCGGCTCAAAAAAGCTTGTTTCAGCCTGTCTACCCTGTGGATTACTTCTATCCCACCAATGACTCCTGGTAGGGTGAGAAACTTCATTAGAATCTTGATCATGAATTAGGCTCTCCCTGAAGATGGGAGCTGATGTGGAAGCACCGAGCTGAGAAGTAGCGCGACCCTCCCTGTACTCGTTCGAGTATTCTTCATAGACAGGTTCCTTCTGTGTCAAGTCGGAGGGCATCCAATAGTCTCTAGAATAAGGTTCTGTTACTCCAAATGGTTCTAATGGAGCATCGCTCAAAGTCACATCATGAGGTCGAGACGTGTAGTACCAATCAAGGAGATAGGGATGACTGTTCTGGTTGGCTTCAATCAACCACAACGAACCCAAGTGATTTCCAGTTACAAAAGTACTGTTTGGCATTTCCGCAGAAACAAACCTGTTTCTGCCTCCATTGCTTCCGATATTGGGACTATCCCTCCACAACCTGGTAGGGGAAGATGCATGCCTGTTTGCATGTACTGATAACTTTCTCTCTCTGAATGTTCTAAGATTTAGCAAAAACTGCTTCCCCTGAGCATTTGGTTCCCATGATGGGTAACTACTCTGAAAGCTGTAATGACAACAGAAGTTAAACAAAATAGAAACTTATCTAAAGACAGTTCACATGTTTTCCAAGACAATTTTTTAAGTAGTACATGAATTCTGAGATATAACTTATAAGTTGCCGAAGCAGCTATTTTCACACAGACAAAAATCCTACAGAGAGTAGAAACATAGTTTTATTTTGTTCCATCTTCCAAGATTGTTCAACTCGAACTCAATAGTTTACATAAACTCGTGGAAAAGAGAGTAAACTTGTTGGAGTAAGATTTTACCTAATATTAAATCAACCTATAGAAGAAAAATATACTTAATATAAAACGGTTTAACAACAACGATTCAATATTCCACCTAATAATAAAGCCAAGTACCAACCCACAACAATAATGTGAGCTAGTACATTAGTACTAGATAAGATTATCATGCATTTCTGATCAAATCATACATAAATTACTCAAGTGAAAAGAATAAAAAAAATAGCTAATTTGACCTCATAATTTTTAGTCAACCACTTTATTTCATAGTTGAATAAAACAAAACAAAAATAACACTGAATTGTAAAACTAACTTTAAAAATTCAATATATATTGCAACACAAAGGTATATCAACACAAGTAGCCAACAATATTGGCTAATAATTTAAATTTAAGGTCAAATTAATGTAAAATTATAGACTTGTAAACTCGCTAGTAAAATCAGGAGCTTCTAATTTATCATAGTTAACTTAAACTTTCATGACTTCATTAAAAAGAGACTTTACATGCAACTTAACTCATTTTTGTGGTCTAAAATCGTAAACTATTAAGAGTTTTAAGAGTTAACTTGACAAGAGTTTTACAATTGTGCCAAGAACCACAAAATAAAACACACACACAGGTTTCAGAATAATCACAACCGTAACGGAGAATTAAGACAAAGCATATATATAAAAGCTAATGGAACGTTTGCCTTCCTGTCCCTAAGTTGGATAAAAAATTAATTATTTTTTCCGTTGATGATGTTCCTCCCTATACCCCCAAAAAGCAAAATAAAATCAGAAATGAGCAACTTTTACTCTATTACATCTGCTATTAAAGCTTGGAGGCAGGTTAAAAGACAACAATCAAACGAAAAGCAGTAAAACCTGAGCGATTTGTTGAAACAACCTCAATGAATATACAATGGGATAGAACTTTATTAGATCTGCCAATGACTATAACAAGCTTTTCAAAGCCATACCTCAACAACGATTTCTCCATCTTCCCCTGTGAACTCCTCCGGCTACAAGGGGCATTGTATGGGGAACCATAATGACTGTTTCCATGCTCTTGAAAATCGAAGGTGCTAAAACTGTGACAACATCAAGGACATAGCAAAATATAATCAATATTCTCTGGCATCAATGCATGAAAACTGAGACAACCCCTTGCCACCAACGAACAGCGAGAGATGAGGGATGCATATTAAAAAAGAAGAAAAACAAAACAGTCCATGCTAACCTGCAAACATGCCCAACACCTTCGACATTTACAGTAAACTCAGTAATGAACTGCAAAATATCATCAACTTGCTGCAAAAAGAAAAAATTAAACAGTGAATACATTATACTAGATGGCATATCAATAAAGTTATCTCCAAGTGTACAGAAGTAACCTTTGGGACAATAAACAGAAGTAAATATGGAGTGAGGAAAATTGAAGCCATCTCCTCAAGTAACATCATTCCAGTATACTGCACCACACAAAAATACATGAGCATGATATGTATTCAAACCTATTCTATCATGTAAATGATGAACAGGTAAGGTTCATGCTAACATAGTGTGAATCCATTAAACAAAAACCTCAGGTAGAATACCTGGAATAAGGTTTCGAACTCGATGCGGACTATTTCAGTACTTTCCTTGCCACGCCATCTCTTTGGCATATAATGTGTATGTTGAACCACCATAGATACTGCTCCCTCTGGATCTAAAACAAGTTGTTCATCTGCAATTGCAGCCCGGCTAATAGCAGTTATAGTTCCGAAAACAGCAGCATACCAAAACAAGTTCCGACCAAATATCTGCAGTGGTTTTTTGGGGTAAAAAAATTAAATAACAGTCCTGACATTGTGTAAACTTAGTCGAATTTTAAATAAGTCCCTTACATGGCCCTCTAGCAGAGACTCCTCAAGAAAAGCAATGATGATCAGAATTGCAGCAAAGCCACCCGACACAAAAGATATGAATTTTGCAATGATAGATATGATAGGTGAAGGAAATTGCTTGAGATAATTGGAAGCATGCAATACACTGTTATTAATCCTATGCCTGAAGAGATGGTCCACCTATAAACAAGTTATCAAAAAGCTCAGAATAAGAGTAAAAGAGCATAAGGAAGAATGGAAGATTATACCAAAAATGATAACTGGGTACAACAGAGCACATATACAACATAAAAATCAATCTCCAATAACTTTCAAGATGTCATATAGAACATACGTGGATACTATTTGGTAATATATAGGTTATCATCAAGTAACTTATGCTAAACAAGTAAAACAAATCTATTAAAGAAAATAAAAATTCAAGCCAACCATCAATGTTCAACAGAAAATAAAATATCTGGTTCAAAATATATGAAGGACAAACAAGCTAATGATCAATGCTAGAATAATACCATCTTTTGTAGCAAAATTAAAGAAACGGATTCTTAGAAAAATATTTCCACTTTAGGAAGTAGAAACAATTAAGCATTCAAGTGGTCACTTATTAACAGCTATTCAAACATCATTAGCTAGTTTAGTGGTTGTTATGAAATATTTTTATCAGGAACTACTTTCTTGCAATTTCCCTAACTTCCCAATATGGATTTTCCTCAATAGTTGTTTGCAACTATAAATCTTTCCTCCATTCCATGGTGATTTTTTTTTTCCAGATATAAATAGAGGCTGCATGCATTATATACACAATCACTAATGGGCTGTCAAAAAATTTTTGATATGTGGCAGATTTGTTTCCAATTATTTCCTCAAAACAAGCTGAACTAAATACAGACTTGGTTTATGACATGGTACCAAAGCGTTTAATGGGCACCATGAAAGAAACAAATGATCTGAAATTAAAAGGAAGACCAACAAAAAGAATAATGATACCTCATTGAATTCCCTGAAGATCCACCTTGACAAATTTGACCATCTCCTAGATGATGCTGTGCTTGGGTGATTATAGATTTGCTCAGCATGCCTCAGAAAGAAATATACCACCATGAATATGACAAGAAATGGAGAAAGTAAAAGCATTGCAAGCCCGACTACCTTAAGCCTTTTCTGTAATGTTCTCGGGTTTGATACAAAATCCCTTTTGACGCAAAAATTCCTGCAGCAAACATCATGTTCAAAGGAGAATATAAATATTTAAAATAGTGATGTAAGATGAAAATTCTTACACGTTAAATCGAGTCACTACATATGTCATAATGCATTTGTGTGAAAGACATATAAAACAAAATGATAGGGTTCAACAGCCCAAACCCCTTCAGGTTTACTCACACAAGCCTAAACCTTTGAAACCCACTTCTCCTCCTGGTGGGAACTAGAATAGGAGTGGATAAAGTCAGTTACAGAGAGAGAGATCGTTCTAACTATATAGGAGAGAGTGAGGGGATATTGGGGGTATCCTGGAATTAGTTGGTTATTTTCTAGGGTTCAAAATAATAACAAGGTTTAATCCATATTGCTTAAAAAAATCATATCATAAAACAACCAACTCCCTATGAAAATACAACTTAAAAGCACAATGTTTAGAACAACATTAATTGTTTCTCTCAAGAGCCAGATATAATTGTATCCTTCTGTGAGGCCATTGAGACTATTGTGCATCTAAATAGTCCTTTCATTCTTCAAACCAACAAATCATTTCTCACAATGGTTACTTTAAAGGGAAAATTTAACAATTACACCTTACAAAATAAAAATTTATACACATCAACAAATTACAGGAATAGATGGTATTGAACACTCTTATTGTACAACTAAACGCTTTTGAATGATAATTAACATACCGATCAAACATGCTCTGCAGAATGCACCAATTTAAAGTCCATTCAAGGGTCTTGGTTAGTACTAAACGATTTTGTGTTCCGTTAGGACTAGACTTCACTGTAGGACCAGCACCTGGAAACCACTGTGAAATGGGGAAAGCAAGCACACCCTTGTTGAGCATTCCGATTAAGTAGTTCTCCTTCCGCATCAGTCTCATAACTATGTCATGGGCAGAAAGATCCTTTACCACACATAGTTTTCGGGTACTTTGTACGAAAACAACTTTGTCAAGAATTGTGGCCCAGGGCATGGTTTGAATCTCATTGTCAGTAACCTGAAGACTGCAAGACAGTCATGGTAAATTATGACAAAAATATGTGAACCAAGGAAAATTAACCATTAACTTCAATGCACTTTAATTGTTCACTGTGATTCTTACCTGTTGTAGTAAAACTGTCGGATTTCAAGAGTATCCTTCAGCTGAGCAAAGAATCTCAAGAAGCAAAATATCCAATAGATGGAAAATATTCCCAAGTATCCAACAATAATAGCTTTTGTAAGTGTTAGTGGGGTTAAAGGGTGTTGGTTAAGAGCTTCTTTAGCAAGATCACAAGGCTTTATTCCAGATTCTACTGCATCCATCCCACATTTTGCATTACGGAGCCCATTCCAATCAACATATAGTAAAAAAAATCCTGAAAAACATATGGTGAACCCCAGACTTAGAAGTTCAACAATCCACTTTATAATGATGCACCACAGCCCTTTCTCACAGTAGTAGCTGTAAAGTCTTTCAAAGAAGAGATCCAAATCAGCAATTGGTTCTACATTTACACTTTCATCATTTAGGAGCCCTGAAGGACTTTCACTCCCTGGACTTGGGATCTTTCCATAATTAGACAATTCAATCTCTGGCGAAACATCATCAAGTAAACCTCTTGTCAAAGATGATGCACCTTGCTGTTTCCATTTGAATATATTCAAAACATCGGAACCCTTTGGTCTGCTAAACATTGTTCACAGAAACTGACAATTGGCATAAACAGTCAGTCCATGCCTCAAAGACCAAAATGGATACGGCAAGGTTCTACAAACAAGACCAAACCAATATTAGAATCTTACAGAGATGAAAATAAAAACATATATGGTAAGAAACTATGCAGTTGCAAAACTTGCAATGCTATTTACCAACCTACTTCAACAACAGGAATATGTATCGCCAGAAAATATGGGGAACTCAACAAGTTCTTGCAGCATGTGTTTTGAGTTGGCAACACAAAAATTATTGTAAATGGTATCTAGTACAGCTAGATTTCTACCAGTGAACAAACATCATACCTGATCATGAGATGAAGTTATACAAAACTGTCAACACCAACACACCAGAAAGGTTTGAAGGGGTGAGCGGCACCTAAAGTTTCATACTTAAAGGTCAGTGCCAAATCATTCTCCAAAAGCATATAAAAAACTAGAGTTCTTGAAAGGTATGGGAAGTCATCAGTGTTAAGAGCCAAAATCAGTAAACCCTTGGTGTCAGTTTTGATCAACCCAGTGGACCGATAATCATAACTTAGGTAAATGTGATATGAGCTAATATGACATTACACTATCAACAAATTTTTATCTTCCAAACATTTTTTCTTTCTTAACAATTTCATGTCAATTTCAACTACTAGAGGCTACCTGAAGCACCATCCAAACTCTAAAGGATGAAAATGATTTCATTGCCACCAACAAGTTGCCCAGAATTTTAGCTTAAGACCACTAGCTTCCATTCCTAAGATCATCGTATTTTGTATCCTAACTTTCATAAAATTCATACCCTAAAAAGGAAGAAATATTCGGCCTTATTTCCCTCCTTCCTATAACTTTTCAACACATAACCCCAATTCCAATGTTACAAAATATGCAAACTGCACAACCCCATTGTACACATCATTAAAAGATGGCAGGTGAAAAAGCAAAGAGCTTTTTCTGTTTTCAGTTTTCACATAAAAGCAAAAACCCAAAACTAAATCAAAATTAAACTGAGTGATTCCATAATGCATTAAACTAAAACAGCATTACTAGACAACATTGTGCTGCAGTAAACAATAACAATCAGAATAACATGATTATTTATTATTATTAACACTATTAAGCAACAGTATACGAGTAAAAATCTGATCTTGTAACAAAAACTAATTCAAAGAAACAATCTTTTTATTAAAAAAAGGTATAAAAAACAAATAGAAAGATATTGCAACCACACAAACACGATATTCCTTATCAGCACAATTTTTTTTTTTGACAATCACAAAAATTATTTATACGGCTACAATAATCAAAGCATAGGTATTGAGCAAATAGGTAATAAATAAAAAATAATAAATAAAATCAAATAAGAATAGAAAAGAAATAGATAAAGTTACGAACCTCTTAAACTAGCAGAGAAGTTGGGGTTTATAGATAATGAAACAGTAACGTTGAAGAATTGGAATTTGGGGGAAATGAAGTGTAAGTTGAAGAATCTGAGAGAAAAACGCAAAGGGAAAGAAGAGAAGAGAAGAGGAGTACGAGGGAGAAGAGGAATTTTTTGTTTTTAGTTGCGTGGAGGAAGATGAAATTGCAGAAACAATAATTATAATAATATTTTAATTTAATATTTTTATAAACTTTGCGTTTCTTTTCTCTCTTCCTCTTCTCCTTCCCTGCAAGAATGACCAACCGGAACGCAGCGTTTCGCTCTCATTTTCTTTTTTGTTACCGTGGGCTTCGTTCTCTCTGTTTTTTTGTTCTTTTTTGACTAACCTAGTAACGTTGCTTTTCTTAATAATCGCAAATTTCTTCTCAATTTTTTTTAACTTTTTACCGATAAAAATAGTGGAGTTTTTTCGTCGACACCATGATATTCAACATCGAACGTAGTGACTAATTCTCTCGTTAGATTAGAGTCAGCTGCTCCATATCCAAGGCGAGGATCGAACCCTCGACACTTGGTTAAGGGAGGATGAGCCCTAACCGCTCAACCATACCCCTGCGTTAAAAAAAATAGTGAAGTTTAATTGGTATTTTCATTTATAAGAGAAAAATATAGTTTTAGATTTATTGAATAACTTATGTATTTGGTCCGTATTATAGATTAAATACATCGGTTATTCAATAAATTTAAAACTACATTTTTTTCTCATAAATAAATAAATAGTACCAAAATAGTAATATTGGCGTAAAAAAAATTACGTTGTTAAAAATTCAAAAATAAAGATATAAGTCACTTTTATGATAGTTGTGATAGAGTAAAACATTTTTTTTTTAACAACAGAGTAAAACATTTTTAATGACATGTCATTTCATAATGGACCAACAGTAAAAAAAAATTGAACACTGTTGTTTATAGATTAAAGAATAGTATTCAAGTTACTCTTACTCTTTATCCTTACTGCTGATTTGATTTAATCTAATTGGTAACAATACATCATTAAGTAATAATGTATTATTACCATTGGATTATGTTATAGAATGGCTTTTTGCCATATATACACCCCCTTTTCGGCATCTATTCACACTCCCTGTAGGCCCAATGTCAATAGGGCCCAACCCAAACATCAAGGACTCAGATCAAACCACCAGATCGGACGGACCTGATTCGTTGGAATCAACCCCACCCCACTCTATAAATACAACATTCATTGCCTCATTAATGGTAAGCATTCTCATATTTATTACTCGCCAACGTCATTCTTCTGACTTTAGCATCGGAGTGACTTTGCAGGTACAACACCAGCTAGGATCGGATATAAGTCATTTAACTAAGGATATCAACCACTAACTACCTCGGACCACCCCTTAAAGGTCGGAAGTACAGTGCTGAACATTGGCGACCTCAGTGGGAGATCTTCAACTCAAGATCCTCTCCCCTCGACTTAGTAGATGACAACTCGAAATCTCCGTTCTAACGCTCAGCGACTCGGGGTCGGCATCCATCTCGAACCGACGCATATCGAAAGGACGACTTTCGGAAGACTAGCCGAACCCCAATCAACCCCAGAAGGATTTGTGGAAGACCTTCCAAACTCTACACAAGCACAAATCCAAAACCTCCCTCCACCTCCACTTCCGACCACGGTCGACGCTGTTCAACAGCTCGTCCTGCTGCTCAATCAACATGAGGCGGCCAACCAAGAAAGAAGCCACCGATTTACGAACCTCGAAGGACGGGTGGCAGAACTCGGGGCTGGAAATATCCGAGATCAGGAATCCCCCGATTCCATTTCACCTGAAAGGAGAAATCATACAAGGAGACGCCATCGATCTCCGCCCAGAAGACACCACTACCATTGATCCCCTCCACGAAGACGCCAAGAGAATGAATCCCGTTCCCCCCGAGCCGATTCCTACGACGATGAAACAGAGATCAACTCTTCCCTAGCATCTTCTTCCCCGAGGCGACGTTCAAAAAACGGGGTACATTATCCCCAAAAACATCGCAGGGATCGAAGGACCCGAGAAGGAGCGTCTTCTTCCTCAAGGCGACGTTCGAAAAGCAGGGAAAATTCACCCCCAAAACGTCCAGCACAAAGGCACTCCGATCCCCATCATCGGAGTCGACCTTCACAAAAAGCCCAACAAAGAGAAACAAAGGGACCTTTCACCAAGAGGATCGACCAATACCCGGTACCCAGGTATCTAGAAAAACCACCGGAAGGCTTAAAAACTTATGACGGGACAGGCGATCCAGACAGGCACCTGAGTTATTTTGACACCATAATGAGATATCGAAATGTCCCAATGGAAATGAAATGCCGTATTTTCCCCCTAACATTGGAAAAAATCGCCTCGGAATGGTTTGAAGTCCTTAAAACAAACACGATCTCCTCTTGGGACCACTTAGCCGAATTATTCTCAGTCAACAACTCCCATTCCAAAAGCAAACCAAAAAACAAGAATGTCTTAGCATCCATCAACCAAGGGAGCTCCGAGTCTTTAAGAGAATACATAGAAAGATTTAATAGAGAAGCAGTTCAAGTTCGGAACCTCGACGATTCTTTCCGAGTTTACTTTATGGGGATGGGCTTACGCCCTGGGAGCCCATTCAAGAAACACATAAATACTTGGGAACCAGAAAACCTCCAAGATTTCCTTCAACTATCCCAGTGTTTCATCAATGAAGAAGAAAGTACCATGACCGGAAAAGAACAACACCTCCAACCCCTAATTGAACGATCCGACAACCGAAATGAAAAGGATCAAAGGGGCGGCGGCCGAGGTAACAGGGATCCCCGACCTCGAAACCGTCATCAATTCTATACCGAACTCAACGTCGATCAGTCCCAGATATTGGGCGAGTGCTGGAACACAGAGTTTAGAGACGAAAAATTCCCAAAACCACTCACCCAAAGACCTGGTCAACGATCCAATAAATACTGTCGATATCACCGGAGCAACGGACATGACACCAACCACTGCAACGCCTTGAAAGATGACATCGAGGATATGATCAAAAGGGGAAAATTAGCCAGCTATGTAAGCAGACCTAGACATCAACCAGCGGAAATTAAAGAAAATCAAGAACAAGAGCCCAAAACGAGGAGTAAAGTCAAAGCCGAATCCGAAGAAGACGAACTTGATCCGAGGAGATCAAAAGGACGATCAGTGATGATGATGATGATGATTGCGGGAGGTTTCTCCTACGAAGAATCCGGGAAAACAATGAAACGAAAATGGAAAGAGCTACTAAATACAGCCTCGACATCAGCATCACCTACTCCTTCAAACCGACCTCCGTTATCTTTCGGAGATGAAGACCTGCTTGACGGGAAATCCAACAAACACATACCACTCCTAATCACGGCCGTAATTGCTAACAAAGAAATTAGAAGAATTTTGGTAGATCAAGGGAGCTCCTCCGACATCATTTTTCTCGACCTCGGTAAAAGAATGGGCATCGACAAAGAAGACATCGCTCCTTACCGAGGATCCGCACTGTCCGGATTCAACGAATCTCGGACTAAACCCCTTGGACACCTGGAACTGATGGTTTCGTACGGTCAAGAACCCTTGGTAAGGATTGTCAAAACTAAATTCCTTATCTTACCATGTGAATCAATCTACAACTGTATAATCGGGAGACCAACATTGGGAAGACTCGGAGCGGTAACCTCCACCACTCATTTCAAAATCAAATTCCACTCCCTCTGCAACAAAGTTATTACCTTGAACTCAGACCTCGAATCGGCCTCAAGATGTTTCTTCTTATGGACAAAAGCAGAAAAGAAGGCTCAAGCAACTGAAGATGATTCCCCAGTCATGACTAAAAAAGGAAAAATCGGAAAAGGATTCACCGAGGTCAATTTAACGGACTTGGATGCAAGATACGACCCAAATAGCTCGGAAGAAGACGACGATGACGAATTAACCAAAGAACTCAAAAGGAAAATGAGGAGACCTGAACCAGACGGAGAATTTACCGAAGTGCACCTCGGAGACGATCCCACTAAAAAAGTAAAAATTGGAGCAGACCTCTCTGACGAAGTGAAGGCCAACCTCACTCAGTGTTTAAATGATCATGCCGATCTCTTTGCATGGTCAGTAGAAGACATGCCCGGAATCCCTCCTGAAATCGCATGTCACCAACTAGCTGTCAACCCAGAAGCCAAATGGGTTGCTCAAAGGAGACGAGCACAAAATGGAGAAAAGGCAAAGGCCACCGCAAAAGCTGTTGAAGATTTGATCAAAGCGAACTTCATATCAGAGGTCAAGTACACAACTTGGTTATCAAACCCAGTACTAGTAAAAAAAAGCAATGGCAAATGGCGCATGTGCATCGATTACACCGACTTAAACAGATCATGCCCAAAGGACGCATTTCCAGTCCCGAGCATCGACCGCCTCGTCGATAACGCTTCGGGCTTCGGGCTCCTATCTTTTATGGACGCCTATTCCGGCTACAACCAGATCGCGATGTTCCCTCCCGACCAAGAAAAAACGGCTTTTATGACGGACCAAGGTAACTTCGCGTATCGAGTTATGCCTTTCGGCTTGAAAAACGCCGGCGCCACTTACCAAAGAATGATGAACAAAGTATTTCAAAAGCAAATAGGCAAGACCGTTGAAGTCTACCTTGATGACATGATAGCCAAGAGTGAACAAGAGAACACCCACGTGGCAGACCTTCGAGAAATATTCACAGAAATCAGGCAAAACGGCATGAGGCTAAACCCGGAAAAATGCACTTTTGGAGTACGAGCTGGAAAGTTTCTCGGCTTCTGTCTAACAGAAAGGGGGATTGAGGCGAACCCAGATAAGTGCCGATCCGTAGTTGAAATGCGAACACCGACCTCAAAGAAAGAGGTCCAGAAACTCAACGGCATGATCGCCGCATTATCCCGTTTCCTATCAAATGCGGCATTTAAATCTCTACCGTTGTTCAAACTTTTAAAGAAAAGTAAAGGAGAAGAAGAAAAAGAAGAATTCAACTGGACACAGGAACAAGACGAAGCTTTAAGACAGCTCAAAAAAGCACTCTCAGAACCTCCAATCCTGACTCGCCCAAACGAAGGAGAAACTTTATACCTATATCTTTCAATATCGGAAGAAGCTTTGGGCGTCGTCCTTATCCGAGAAACACAAGCCGACCAAAATCCAATTTACTTTATAAGCAAAGCCCTCCAAGGACCTGAATGCAGATATCAAAAAGTAGAAAAGATTGCCCTGGCTTTAGTCATCGTAGCTCGGCGTCTCCGGCCCTATTTCGTGGCTCACCAGATAGTCGTGCGAACCAACTATGCTATAAGACAGATCTTACATCGGCCCGACCTTGCCGGCAGAATGATTAAATGGGCAGTCGAACTATCCGAATTCGGGATCAAGTATGAGTCTCGTACCACAATGAAGGCCCAAGTATTAGCAGACTTCGTGGCAGAAATGATTCCCGCCGATCCTGTTGATAAATCCTGGACTATACACGTTGATGGATCCTCTAACCCTAAAGGAAGCGGCGCAGGATTAATAATAGAAAGCCCGGATAACGTTATTGTTGAAGTCTCTCTCACCTTCACCTTCCAAACAACCAATAATCAAGCAGAATACGAGGCTTGCATTGCAGGATTAAGGTTGGCAATTGACCTCCGAGTCACTCAGGTCAAACTACTAACCGACTCACTCTTGGTCGTTTCACAAATCAACAATCAATTTGAAACCAAAGACCCGATACTACAGAAATACCAACTTCGAATACGAGAACTACTAAGACAATTCAAAACAACCGAGGTAAAACACGTCCCTAGGACGGAGAATCAAAGGGCGGATATCTTATCAAAACTCGCAAGCACCAAAATCCCAGGCAATAACCGGACGGTCATCCAAGAAATACTGCGAAAACCCAGCATCTCCTTCGATCCTATTTACAGTTCTACAATATGCGTTGTTGAGGAAAGCCAAAACTAGATTACCCCAATTTTGAAATACATAAAAGAAGGAACGGAACCTCAAAACTCAGCCAAAGCAAAAATCGTCAGAAAAAAAGCCTCGGCATTTTCAATCATAGACGGAACACTATACAGAAAAAGCCTCTCCTCGCCATTGTTAAAATGCATCGAAGGAGAAGAGGTGGACTACGTCTTAACCGAAATTCATGAAGGATTATGTGGACAACATCTCGGCGCCCGATCCCTGGCTCAAAAAGCTCTACGCGCAGGATACTTCTGGCCTACCATGGACACCGATGCTAAGACATTTGTCAAAAAATGCAAAAAATGCCAGATCCACGCTAACATTCACATCGCTCCACCGACCGAACTCCGTAACCTATCCTCAACCTGGCCCTTCGCACAATGGGGAATAGATCTATTGGGACCATTCCCAACCGCTCCGAGCCAAAACAAGTTCCTAATAGTAGCAATTGATTATTTTATCAAATGGGTTGAGGCAGAACCGTTGGCCACCATCACCGCAAGAAACTCCATAAAGTTTTTCAAAAAGAACATCATGAGTAGATTCGGGATCCCAGAAAGAATTATCACCGACAATGGAACACAATTCACCGACAAAGGTTTCAGGAAGATGATATCTGATTTTAAAATTAAGCACCATTTTACGTCGGTTGAACATCCACAAACCGACGGTCAAGTAGAAGCTGCCAACAAGGTGCTCCTTAATGGTTTAAAAAAAAGATTGGACGACGCTAAAGGAAACTGGGTCGAAGAACTCCCACATGTACTTTGGGCCTACAGAACAACCCCGCAGAGTTCCACGGGAGAAACTCCATTTCGACTTTCCTATGGCAGCGAGGCGGTCATTCCAGTAGAAATTGGAGAATTAACTTGGAGAACGACTAATCCAAAAACTCCGACCGAAAACAACCAAGCTCTAAAAGAAGAGCTCGACCTCATCGACGAAGTTAGGGGACGAGCCACTCTCCGAGAATCCATTATCAAGCAAGGAATTGCATCCCGGTATAACGCAAAGGTTGTACCCAGAGATTTTAACACGGGCGACTTAGTACTTCGAAGAGTCGATGTGGTGCAAAAAAATGCATCTCAGGGTAAGTTAGCACCCAATTGGGAGGGACCTTACCTTATCAAAGCCAAGACCGGCACAGGTGCTTTCAAACTGGAGACTTTGGACAAAAAGGAAATCCTCCGAACATGGAACGCCGCGAAACTAAAAAGCTATTACGTTTACAACCGCTGTTTGAAAAATCTATGTAAAACGCACGCTTTTCTTTTTCAATCTATGTAATGCACGCACTTATCTTTTTCGATCCCATCAAAAATATTAGTGTTGCCTTTCTTATCCCAACAAAATTAGAAAGCAAAATATGACCACCTAAAAGTCTCCTTCTTCAGAAGAAACTTCTTGGGATCGATCTTTCGTAATCTCCCAACACGGCCAAAATAGTCACAAGATCGGAACAACGTAACCACCTATGTTCCACACTTATGATTTTTGATCCAATCAAAATTATAATCGGAACCGCGTAACAACCTACGTTCTACGCTTATGATTTTTGATCCAATCAAAATTATAATCGGAACCGCGTAACTACCTACGTTCCACACTTATGATTTTTGATCCAATCAAAATTATAATCGGAACCGCGTAACTACCTACGTTCCACGCTTATGATTTTTGATCCAATCAAAATCATAATCGGAACCGCGTAACTACCTACGTTCCACACTTATGATTTTTGATCCAATCAAAATTATAATCGGAACCGCGTAACTACCTACGTTCCACGCTTGTAATTTCTGATCCAGAACAGCGTAACTACCTACGTTCCACACTTACGATTTTTGATCCAATCAAAATTATAATCGGAACCGCGTAACTACCTACGTTCCACGCTTATCAGCGTAATTAGCGTATTACGAAACATAAACTCCTTGCAGAAGATAAACAAAGAAATAAATTCATTACAAATATTTCATTACAAAAATCATCAGAGGTAAGATCAGGCGGGCTTGGGAAAAACAACGGTCTTCACATTAGTGCCGAGGTCAACCCTTATGATCCGATCTCCCTCAATCTCATGATCCACATTCAGAACGGCCCTGTCAAGATTAAGGGAAGGGTAGACGAGAGCAATCTGACCAAGCGCAAGATCAAAACCATCTCCCGCCATTTCTAGAGCAAGGTCAGTGGCAGAGCGCGCATCCTTCCTAGATTTTTCCAGCTCCACATGGGTTTTTGCTAACTCTCTCTCCAACACTGCACATCGATCTTCAGAAGAATAACTGGTCTCGGCCTTGTTCTCTTCGAAAATTTTCAACTTAGCCATCAGCTCTTGAATTTGACCCTCCAACCTTCCAATTGTCTCTTCAGCACTCTTCCTTTCTTCTTCAAGGGCCGTGATCCGATCGTTCAGCTGACCGATGCGGGCTGTGCTATCTTCAACTTGCAACTTAGCAGAATTATAGGACTTTTCAAGATCGTCCGCATAAGCCTTCAATGTCTTCAAGTCGCTCAAAGCATTACCCAAGACTTTATTCTTTTCGGCCAGTTCTTTCAGAGCATTGAACAACTTGACCCTCTTAGTGGTCACCAACTCTGAAAAACAAATAAAATTTAAAGTCAATAAGATAGGCAAAAGAACAACAAAATGAACTCCAGAAAGAAAACCTCACCTTCATGACGACGTTCCATCTCATCCCTCTGAAATTTGGCAACATCGGCCAAGTGAACAAACAGCTTTGCTACCGCACTGACAGGATCGCTGAGATATTCCTTCACGTTCTTTTCCATAAAACTCGCATCCACATGAATGGAAGTCGCCTTCTTAGAAGATTTGTGCCCCTTAGAAGTCTTAGGATCTGTCGGGATCGCCACTGTCTTCTTCTCCTCAGTCCTCCGGGCCACCTTCACCTGCTTTTTAGAAACACCCTCATTCGCTGGTTTCCTCTTCCGACGATGAAGATCATCCACAGGATTCTCCGACTGTTCCTCGTGGACGGTCCTAATCGGGGAAACATGAACGACAGCGCTAAGATCGGGAGCATTCTCTGCAAGCTCACCTTCCTCGACACCCAGATTCTGCAACGCCATCCTCTTTAACTGAGCGATCCTATTCCCTGCCATCGTATCTGAAAACAAAGAAAAAACAGGACAAGTTAACCAAAAATGATAAATTAACCATTCCCGGACGAAAGATAATTTGACAAACCAACAAAAAGACCCTACCTAGAACCCCCATAACCTTTCTTCGGGTAGCACACTTAACCAATCGATCAACGGGAATACCTCGGTATTTATGCTTGGTGTAAGGTATTTGAGAGGAAATAAACAACAAAATATCCCTGGTCAGGATATCAGCACGGCAAAGATAAGATTCACCAACATGGTAGGATCTTGGAGATCGGTTATAGTGACCGAGTCCCCATCCTATGGGAAACTTAGTGGACACCAAATTTCGCCCGTCCGAATCAAATTTTCCCACATAGTCAATCGCCTCGCTATTCACCGGCTCCACGAAATAAAAAAGCTCCTTCCACCTCCCCTTCAATAAATCTGAATAAGCCCGGAAAATCTTGACACCTTTCAGAGATCGAAGACTCACATGCTCCCAAGCATTTCCTTCCTCACCTTTTTCACTATTCCTATTAACCTCAAACAAATGAAGGAACAGATCGGCAGACACTGGACGTTTAAGTTCAAGGCATATCAATTCAAACGCTCGAAGAAACGCCCAACCATTGGGGTGAAGTTGCGAAGGTGCCAATTCCAATCTCGCCAAAACGGTCTGTTGAAGATTAGTAAAGGGGGGACGGATATGCATATCCGATACCAACACGTCATACATGACGAATTTCAAGGCTCCTGGCCAGGTCGCTGCATGCTCGTCGGATCTCATACCCTCGACGTTCCAAAGTCGGCCCCTTATCGACAACCTATCCACAATAACGCTCATATCCTCCCCCACTTCATACAAAGACCCTGTCTCGGTAACAGAAGAAGCGACCCAATTAAGAATACGAGGAACATTCACGTCATAAGGCACCGGCAGGTCGATTCGGCCCGGACCAGTGCTGGAATAACCATCGGTCAAAGCGGAAACACGATCATCAACCTCGACTTCTTCAACTGGTCTTTTACCCTTATCAACCTCGGATCCCGTATGACTCCTTTCTCCTGTTTCGGTACTAAACTCAGACATCGTCTTAGAGCCCCCCTCTTCCTGGGTATGCGAAGACCCATGCTCATCATCGGAGTGCGTCTGGTCAGAAGATGCCGTCTCCACGACGACAACGTCCGTCTCGGTATCTTTCACGCCAACAACCACCACGTCCTCGGAAAGCTCCTCCCCAACTTCAGGCTCATCGGAAGAATCTTTAGAAACACGGCGATTGACTTCAGCATCATCCTCCACCTGTTCGCTGGTCGGGGCCGAATCGGGATGATCTTGAACCTCGGGAATAACGCGGGGGGGGGGGGGGGGGGGGGGGGGGGGGGGGTTTCAAAAGTACGGCCCTCAGCATTTTCTCCTTCAGAAGCCATCACTTTCGCAAGTTGCGGGGGTTGCTGGGAAATTTGCCTACGAGTTTGTTTAGTAACCGCCAGTTTTAAAAACCTGCAGGAATGGGGGCATAGGGAAGTCAGGAATAACGACCTAACGGGTCCTTACCAATTTTGAGACCCAACCTGACGACCCCCACCCTGTGACGACTAAAGAAATGGGGGCAAAACTGACTATTTAAAGAGAAGAAAACAAAAGAGAGATTGAAAACAGAACTAACCTCGCTCAAACGAAGCTCGCGCTGACGATCTTTTGCAGAAGTCAAGCACTTGGACCCACTGAAACGGCGAAACCCTAGCCACAATCCCACTGATTGACGAACTTAAACTCAAAAATAAAGATCGGTATGCAGAGCAAACTGAAAATCAGGAATAAATGAGGGGAACTAAGCCCCTATTTATAGTGGGCCTCGCAGAACTGGATTGGGCCTGAATCCAATCGACACATCCCATCAATAGCTTCCAACGCACGCTCGCACCTACCAAAGCGTCACCATCATTAGTCACCGTTGGGAAACGCACTCTGACAGACGCAATAAATGCAAAGGCGCCAATTCAAAATTTCAAATTTATTACGTCGGCAAAAACCTCGTCACCACCAGAGACCAAGTTCTCACGTCGGCAAAAACTTCGCCACTATCAGAAACCATGCTTGAACATCAGTAAAAAGAAAGCTTCATACCCGAACAAGTCAAGATCGCCTCTAAAGACGACCTAACTTGGGGGGCAACTGTTATGGAATGGCTTTTTACCATATATACACCCCCTTTTCGGCATCTATTCACACCCCCTGTAGGCCCAATGTCAATAGGGCCCAACCCAAACATCAAGGACTCAGATCAAACCACCAGATCGGACGGACCTGATTCGTCGGAATCAACCCCACCCCACTCTATAAATACAACATTCATTGCCTCATTAATGGTAAGCATTCTCATATTTATTACTCGCCAACGTCATTCTTCTGACTTTAGCATCGGAGTGACTTTGCAGGTACAACACCAGCTAGGATCGGATATAAGTCATTTAACTAAGGATATCAACCACTAACTACCTCGGACCACCCCTTAAAGGTCGGAAGTACAGTGCTGAACAGATTATATTCAAATCGGCGATTAGAATGTGGAGTAACTTTATAAAAGTTATTGGAGGAGTAACTTGAATCTTACTCTAAATTAAATCCCAAATAATGAGTCAAAGCGATATGCACCACTAGTGTAACGTTCAACCAATAAAAATTCATGTAAGCTGATTAGGATGAAAATCAAAAAAGCATGACTTTGTTGAAAATGTAAAAGAAATTTACATTGTCGGTGCATATATTTAATTAAAGAGGAATGCTACTCGGTATGAAGTGTTTTAGTACGAATTATCGGGAAAACAAAGCAAAAAGTTGGTTTTTTTTAATAATACTAAAGGCATGTCGTACCGAGGCGACCATGAGGATAACTGGGTAGTGCCATTATATATTGAGGGTAAGTTGGCAGCTGTATGATGTACGAGAAGCTTGAAGGAGTGAAGACAAGACACCGAGAAGCTACAGAACTCGGTGGGGAGGTGCCTCGACCATGGGATGACTCGGTTGGGTTACCAACGACCGAAGGCCATAAGTAGAGCGTGGCCGAGGAAGGCTGCGACCGAGGCAGAAAATACTTGTTTGAAGCGCAAGTATTCGGTGCACGTGGACACATCACGTTGAAACGATTAAGATCAAGGAACAGAAGACCCCGTGGAAAGTGGAGCGACGAGATTTTGCCCCACTAACCGTGCTAGTTAGGTCGTCAAGGATTGGACTCCGAATTTCTAGGGACTAGGCATAATTAGAATCGTTGATCAAAATTAATCCAACGGTGAGCAGATGTAGGCTCGAGTAGTGGCCAACGAAGACTCATGTATATAGGAGTACTTGTACAGTTCAAAGACACACATCAATCAATACACAAGTCTTTTACTTATTTTATCTTCGCTTTATCGCTTTCTTTTTATGTTTTCTTAATTTCGTAGATAATCCAAGCCACATGTCCCTCTCACAACTAACCTAACGCTCTTTGGAGGAGTTAGGGAACCCATAGTCTAGGGATAGAGTTCCTTCCTCGACGCAATCGCTTGAAGAAAGAGGTCCAAACTTCTGACTGAACCTACGGCTAGAATTGAAGTGTTTGACGACAACAACCTATTTTGTAAGTGACTTTAAAATTAACTACTCAATAGAAAGATTTTTAATGTAACAAAATATAAGCAAAATAAATATCTAAAAAATTATTCACTGATAAATAGTTGGCCAGAGCGGTAACTAAATTTGAATACCAACCCAAGGTCTCAAATCGATTAATCAGAAAATCTATACACTTATTCTGATAATTAGTTATTTATATTTTTTTTGTAAATTTCATTAAAATCTTAACTTCATTACTCAAATTACCACTCATCTCATTTAACCTCCTCAAAAAAAGTCTCTAGCTTTTCATATTCGGTATTAGATAAAGAACATTTTTTGATATATTAATAAATAGGATGCAAATAGTCAAAACTCAACTCAATCTATATATATGAGTTGGACTGAGTACCAAACTGCTTAAGAAATATATCAAAAAGATATATAAGCTTTTAGGTAGTACGAAAAATTTTAAGAGATCACAATTAATTTCAAGAATTGAAATGCAGGAAAGGGTGACCATCACACGCGCGCATCGTCACTGTCTGAAAAATTTGAAGAGATCACAATTTATTCCTAGAGGTACCCAATTTTGTGGAAGGGTGACCACCACACGCGCACGCGTAGCTGCCGTCCGACAAGCTCCGTCGGGCCTAGGCTTGGGCTGAGTGGTGTATTTTTTTTCTCGAAAATGAATTTTTTTGTGCGTTGCTTACTCACTATAAATCTCCTAAGGTCATGTTGACCCAGTCAAGAGAGTTGTTGCGCGTTTATTGTGAATTAATACCCAATGGCTAATTGCTCAACAAACACACCTATAAATTGAGACTTCTCCCCACTTCCCAAAATCCACCGAAACATGACGCATTTCCGAGTTTCTTCTCTCTTCTCTCTAAACACTTCTCTTCTTCTCTTGAAATTTGAAGTGTTTCCAAGTTTCTTTTCTAAAGAGTGGTTTACGTAACCATATTGAGGGTGTATTTCTAGAACGAATTTTCACAGTACAATGATCTTTCGTATCAGTTTCGACTGGGCTGTTTTATCCCTGAGATGTCGTGGCTGATAGCCTGCTTACATAATTCTTAAACGTCTTGATGAGAGTGACCTAGTCTGTGACTCAACTTAGTAATTCTTCGGTCGATTGGTTTTATTAAACAATATCATGAAAATCAAAACAACAGAGGAGAATATGATTTTGTATTAAGTTTATTTCTTCTGATGCTTATGACATATCACAATCCACAAAAAGTTACTAGTATTAAACATATTCCCTTTCTAAATTTACAAAGTAACTTTTCTTAACCACTTTCTCAATTAACTAACCTATCAAAATATATTATGATAGAAGGCAGAAGCAGACTTTGTGGAGGAGATTATTATAAAGAGAAGGATAATCTGCCTAGTGGATGGTGGCAAACCAGGAAGAGAAAGAAGAGTAGAAGAGCATATTAGGAGTGTTTTCCTTTGATTAGAAGGATAAGGAATCTAGTTAACCTTTATGCAAATATTCAGTAGCTCATCAAGATAAATTACATAGTTTGATTATAAAAGGTAATGAAAAACAAATGGAATGGCTTCCACCTCATCTATGATAAGTCATATTCAGCTGATGAACTCTCTCTATGTGTCCTGCATTCTTTTTGTTCAATGTGTATTGGAGAACATTCTTGTTGTGAATTCTTGTAATCTTGATCACTTGCTTTTCCCCATAGCAGCAAGTATAAACCAATTATAACAAGGAATCCTCCCAATATACTGAAAACACAAAACAAAAATTTAAAAAAAATGCACAAACCATGGATATAAATTGTGATTAATGATTGAAAATTACGCACTATTAATTATTACCTTCCAATGTGAAGTTGCTGCCCCATAACAAAATATGCTAGGATTGTCACTAAAACTGTTCCAAGTGGATTAAACATACTCACAAATACTGGCCCTTTTTGTTCCATTGTCCAGATTTGACCAAAAATCATCAATCCACAACATACAACTCCCTGCCATTACTCGCGAAAAATTCGAATTAAGGGATTTTTTACAGCATCAATATTATTATCTTCGGTCAACTGTGCAAGAGACAATGCAATTTTAAGTTCATTGAATAACTTATACATCTAGTCTATAATGCAGATCAGATATATCAGTTATTCATTTAGACCAGACACATTAGTTATTCAATGAACTTAAAATTGCATTGTCTCTTACAAAGTGAACCGGAGGCAGTAGATTTAAACGAAGCCTGTTCGTGTTTTACTCACAGCATACAGTATGCAACATAGTTCAATACTAGATGTAACCAACCATGCTATAGGCTTGTGTTGCACAATTACAGTAAAGACAGCAGACTGCGCCGAACCGATGAAATTCATCCACGCGCTTAGCGATAATTGTGCCGGATATTTCTTCACCATTATTGCCTACAAGGTATGCAAAAAGGCATCAAATTTGGTAAATATGGTATCCAGATCTAAGATAGAAGAACTTGATTAATAGGTAAATAAATGTACCTGCATAATGTACCATAAAGACCATGAGATGCAACTTGCAACAGCTAAAATGGATCCTTTAATCCAATTTTTATGAACATATTTGCTTCTGATATGAAATGGGGCACTCTGCAGACTTTGTATTGCATGTCCTTTATACAAAGCCATGGTCAAGGCACCAGTCAATGATAGTACTGTTCCGACGATTTTCGCTAGCCCGCGAGGATTCTTAATGTCAACTGTCTCCAACCTTGTCAAAAGAATGATGAAAAAAAAAAGAAATTATTAACAAGAAAATGAATATTGTTTAATTTAGAAAATATCATCAATTTTATGTTAGGTATATATATACTCACCTTAGTGCAACTGCAATTACAAATGTTAGAGATGAAATTATGTTAATCATTGATGTAACAAAGGATGGAGATGTATATTTCAAACTTGCAAAATACATGTTTGGAGCAAGACTGATCCTGTTAAAAGAAGAACAAATTAAAATGTAAGTTACTTTCTGGCTTTGGAAGAATTCAATTACTGTATTATTCATTTTCTGTATAAGAAATGACACTTCATAACCATACCCTGTGAGAGAAAGAATAAATAGTTCCAGAAACATTCTCTTAGTCAACTTTGGCCTTGCTTCTCTGAAAATAAGAAAATCACATAATGCTATCATAATGCTAGCTTTTACAATAATATATATATATATATATATATATATGCACTAGAAACTAGCATAGATGAGTGGAAATAGAAGGTACCTTTCAAGAACATAAGCAAAAGGGAATATGACTAAACCACCAACAGCTTGGCGATAAGTAACAAAGACATGAGGATTCATGCCTTTACTAAATGAAGCTTCTATTAGAAAGTAAAGAAATGAAACAGCCATCTGAATAAGAACCATGCAAAGGTGAGGTTTGAATTTCCTAAACATCACTAATATTGGATCAAATACACTTTCTTTGTGAGATTTGGCTATTTTGAGAGCTTAACTTTAAGGGCTCTTTGGTTATTTATATCTGAAGTTGCAATGCAGATTTTTTTTATATTAAAAAATTTATGTAATTTGAGTCTCAGACTCACCAGAGAAAGTCTTCGGGCTCTTTAAACGCTTATAAAAATACTGTGCTTACGATATATTCTTACATGTATTCTGAATGTATTGTTTCAAGTCCAATAATCTAAACATCCACTAAACTAAATTTGTTATATACTGTATTATTTAATAATTTCAATCAAATCTCAGCTGCTAGAGTATCTTAGAATTTCTCCAAAAATAGAAACGACAAAAGATGTCATCTGATTGTAGATTTGTAGTTTTTGTTTTCTCTTAACGGTTCTTTCCGTGAAAGGTAATCTTGTTTTATGAAGTAGGAGATAAATCTCTGATTCTCTTCTATTAGGCATTACCAAGTAGCCAAAAGTTTTCCTATAAAATATGGCTAAATATATTTTTGTTCTTTAGAAAATTAGAAAATTTTGTTTTTAGTCATTATAAAATATTTCACTTACTTTTAGTCCTACATTTTCATCCATCAATGCTTTTAGTCTCTTGTGACTTTTATAGCGTTATTAAAAGTCATGAGAGACTAAAATCATTGACGGAGGAAAATGTGATGACTAAAAGTGGGTGAAATTTTTTATAGAAATTAAAAACAAAATTTTCAAATTTTATAGGGACTAAAAAGATCAGACCGACAAGTTCAATTGGATATCGATCCGTGTGGCGGTTGGTTCAACCTCGATTAGACTATTTTGGTCCGAATACCGGGTTGATATAAATTAAAATCCTTTCACTTTTTTACAAAGAAATCCATCTATTTTTTGATTACTTCAAAAAATTGTTCGTGGCCTTTCATATAAGTGTTTCTTGATTTTGAAGAAATGAAGTACCCTACGCCAAGACCAATTGTCACTTTGGCTGAATGAATTTGAGTTGCGTTTTACGAAGTCTGCATTTTTAAACTTCAGCTCGTTGCAATCTGGGCTACCCCGGCGGCTTTTTCACTTCAACAGACACCGATGCATTCGGTTGGGAGCAGCAGGGTGTCAAAATGCTCTAATTGTCCACCATTCATGAAAATCTATCCAATTAGCGACAAATCTACTTGTTAATGAGGGGTTTATTTAAACCCCCCGAAAAAAAAATATATTCATTTATCTCCTATAGAAAAATATTTTTATGCGAGCGCAGATTAGTCCTTCGTTGACAGCGTTGGGACACTGCGTGTGTCGCCCGCGAGGGTCTGATACCAAAAAATAAAAAAATAAAAAATATTTTGAACCCTTGAATCCCTAATTTGGCACTCAGATGCATCCAAATACATCACTAGATCAATTATGAGCTGTATAATTTATTTATATAAATATATTAAAGTTAATTTTAATTATAATTTTAGCGATTCATGCTTTTAAAAATGTTGATATGTCAAAAAAAAAATCGAACCCCTGACTCCGGGTCCTACATCCGCCACTACATTCAGTCTGTTTATTACAACAACAAAAACTAATAGATTGGATTGGATCCATCCGTTTGACTTTGTGGATGGTTGTGGTCCATCCATTGGACAATTATAAAAAATATTTTCAAAAACACTAAAATATATGACGGCGATCGACGGCGGTGCTCCAGCGACTCACGACAGTTCTCCAATGACTCACTTATTTCTTGTGGAAATGTTACCCAAGCCAAAGCTACAACAATGCAACTTTGGTGAAAATGGAAAAGACAGAATGAAAGAGTTTGGGAGCGTGTAGATAGACCGGTTCGCTTTTTCGTCCAGAATAGCAATGAATTTTTTATATGATTGGGAAGCTGTTCGCCTTGTGATGTGGTCAAAGTCGGCGACAGGAGAGCTGAAATATAATGTTGATGCAGCGCTCTTTGAATCACAAGGTAAGTTCGGTCTTGGTATGTGTGTTAGAAATGACAAGGGCGAATTTGTTCTTGCGAGAACAATGAATTTTGAAGGAATTCTGACCCCAAGAAGCGGAAGCAACTGGCGCGTTTGAGGCTATCCAGTGGCTCAACGAGTTAGGAGTCCAGTGAGTGACCATTGAGCTGGATTGTTATCCAGTGGTTAATGGAATCAACAGAAACCATCTCATGACTACAGAAGTAGGCTCTATCATTGATAGTTGCAAGTGTTTGTTAGCTATTCATCAAAACTATAGGTTTAGTTTTGTCCGACGATCCGCCAATGTTGTTGATCATACTCTTGTTAGAGCATCAATACTTTATGATTGTTTCCATATTTTTGATTTCACTCAACCTGTATTCATGATACTCTTTTTATTGAAATGAATTGATTTGGTTTCCGTAAAAAAATGTTGAATTGCATAAATAAAAAATAGGTAACATTATAACTTTTTGAATGTTTAAAAATAACCCACTTTTTGATAACACTCGCAATCATTTGCTATCAAGCTAGATAAAAGAAATACATACACCAATATAAAGACCACACCTATACACCTTGTGAGGGACGTATCTAAGACCCTGAGCTAGGGTGTGCAAAAAATGTTAAACACACGCATAACTATAATTATAATAAAGGCAGAAGAGAAGAAAAAAGAACGTGCTCGAGGGTGAGAAAACACGAGAAGAGAGAAAATTAGAAATGTGTAAGAGTGTAAGTAATTGTGTGAGTATGGTGAATTAGATTGGTGCAAAACTAAGAGTTTCGGTACAAACAAATATTTTTAGGGTGTTCAAAATATTTTTTTACTAGGATGTTGGTGCTACTACTAATTTTTAATAGGAGTATTAGTATTAATAATTTTTTTAGGGTGTGTGGTTGACCATCCTGAGGGTAGATCCGTCCCATTGTGAGCTTCACAAATACCTGATAGCGAAGAAAGAAAAAAAAACCCCTCAGACACCCTTTATACATGGGCAAACCAAACCACCTTGCATACAAAATAAAAAATAACACATTAGTAAAAAATATTTTACTTTATACATTAGCCTTGAGAATGTAGTAGCTTTAAAATTCTTGAAGGATAGTTTTGCAACCTCTTATGTTCCTATTCGACTCGAGAGTTTGGTCTTTAGAATTGCGCGCAGAAGATACACAATTAACAAAAAAATTATATGGTGCTTAAACCAAATAGCACTCCATTAGTCATGGCGGACAAAACACCCTCGGTGAGGAGATGTAAAGCATTTATGTTATGGTCTCGACTTGCACTGATGTGTTCTGCAGAGGTTCCCCTCAGTGGAATCCTGACATAGACCTAGTCGACCTCTGTGGTTATTGGCGGAGCTAGCCTGTGACTCTTTTTAACTATATAGCCACTTTCAAATCAAGTACTTGGTCTCTTAGAAGTAGACGGAAAAGGTGTATACATGTCACTACTTATATGCTTTTCATGCATTATCTTATTTACCGGTAAGGTAACAGTTGTGTAAATAAATTTGCCTCTTTTATTGCTAATACTCACTTCATACATTATGAGTTTATCCATTTTAAAACCAACTCAACCCAGTTACCGAATCAATCCAAATTTTATGGATTGAGTTGGGTCAAAGTATACTTATATATCCACATATTTGTGATGCTTTTGCATACCTAATTTTATTTATAGATTGACACCTGAAAACTTTTCTGAAGTTACTTAGCTGGAATAAACTTTGTCCACTAGAGTTATGCAAGCGAGACAAAACCATGGTGAAAACTCTTAAGCTGGAACTCTATATTTTTTTTTTTTTTTTTCTCAAACAGGCAGAATTAGTTTAACCCAAATTTCTTTTGCATATTTGATTTTTCTTTTCCTTTCTGACCAAAACAAACTCCCTCCTGCATCCTTTTCTAACCTTTCTTTAGTGCTGACTGCTGTTTTTGTTTTAGATGTCCTGACCAATCTACAAATTTTCCATTTAAAGCATATTCTTTTTCTTTGTGGGACAAGTTATGAGAGTGACTGACACATACAATATACTCCCTCTGTTCCTTATTACTTGTCGTTTTTGGAGAAAAAATTTGTTTCTATTTACATGTCATTTTCAAAGTCCAATGTAACATTTATTATTGTTTTGTCCATAAAGCCCTCAAGTATTTATTGCAGAGAGAGAAATAGATGAAATGAGATAATAAATCACTAACGGTATTATAGGTAAAAGAGAATTAATTGTAGGCTTAAATATGTATTATGCCCCTGCAAATATCACCATAATCCAGTTATACCCCTGTAAAAATAAAAACTTTAAAATTACCCTTGCAAATATAAATCGCTTACGGTTATGCCCCTCGGTCAGCTTCCCATCCAAAAAAATAATTTAAATAAGGTTTAAATATATGTTCTGCCCCTGCAAATATCACCATAATCCAGTTATGCCCCTGCAAATATCAGCATAATAGAAAAATTAAAGATTTTGACAGGGGCATAACTGGATCATAGTGATATTTGCAGGGGTATAACTGGATTATGGTGATATTTGCAGGGGTAAAACATATATTTAAACCTTATTTAAATTATTTTTTGGATGAGAAACTGACCGAGGGGCATAACCGTAAGCGATTTATATTTGCAAGGGTAATTTTAAAGTTTTTATTTTTACAGGGGTATAACTGGATTATGGTGATATTTGCAGGAGCAAAACATATATTTAAGCCTTAATTGTATTAAAAGTAACAAAATTTATTGGTCTCATTGGTATGTGTAAAAAATCAAAAGGCGACAAGTATATAGGAACGGAGGGAGTAGTATAATAATAATAATAAGTGCAAATTTGGTCAAAAAAAAATAATAATAATAAGTGCAAAAACTATTATTATCTTATTGTTTGCGTCACTCTCTCAAAACTCGTCCCACAACTACTTGTGAGGATCCAAACTATTTTTCTTTCTCTCGAAAATAAATCATATATGGAACAAAACCCAGCCAAACCAAACTATAAAGCAATTCTTTGGTTCCGAGAAAATCTTCATTAACCAACACTGTGCCTTGATCTACCCTGGGACACGAGGGGTCGACCTAGTGTTTCTGGGTTTGATTCCAGCAATGGATAAATTGGTGTTGACCAGTGTGAAATTTTATCTTAAGCACAAGCAAAGACTAATATTTCGTTGAAAGCAATGAGACACACCGTAGATAGCCAATAATGGTAAAAAAAAAAAAAAGAGAAAAACTTCATTTTATATGTTCACGAAGGCTCAATTTAATTGGCAATAAACAAGGCAAGAACTTTGTTTGTTGCACTAAGTTGGCATCTGATCTTGTTTTTTCAACTAATGAATGGACGTTTAAAATCACTTAACTATTAAATTACTTGGCCTTTTGTCGCCAGCAAGTCAGAGTCTATGCTCCCAAGTAGTAATCATATATATTCTCAATGGGGAATAACGTAGGAGTCAATTATTCTAGTTCCATTTCCTCAAAAAAATATTCTAGTTCAAAATCTATTTGATGGGTTAATTAGTAGAGAAAGTGAGCCATAAAAAAAAAAATTTATCATATGTGTTACTTCTCTTGTCATACTCTTTTTACTAAAAATTTATATTCATTCAAATTGATATATTACATTGAAAATAACACAAATTTAGCATTGCTAAAACCTAAAAAGATAAATATGTGATAAAACTCACAACACGAAAGTAAATAGTATAAAACAGCGAAGCTACTTGAGTAAGATTAATGAGAAACTACTTTCTTAATTTATCAAAATCTGAAAAACCTGCTTGACTAAGATTAATGAGAAACTATTTTCATTGAAATTTTTAATAAAAAGTTAGGTAAACTGAGAAGCTACTTTGTTTTTAAAATAACTTTGTTGATCGTAAGAAAAAAAACTATTTTCATTGAAATTTTTAATAAAAAGTTAGGTAAACTGAGAAGCTACTTTGTTTTTAAAATAACTTTGTTGATCGTAAGAAAAAAAACAAATTAGCTTCTTTTTTTCAATATCAATAAAGGAATATTCTTATTGTTACAAGAAGTTCCGTACGAAATTCAACCAACATGAATAATTGATTAAAACCAATCTCATCCGTATGATATTTTTGTTGCTTGCCAAATCAGATGAGTGGGAGAGAGTGTTAGTTTTGAGAGTTTCACACCAAATGTAATATGACTCGAAAAATGTTTATAAGTGGGAGATATCTCTCATCTTATCAGTCGATTTTGTAATGATGAGTTAGCCTCAATTAGGGGTGTTCATGGGTTGATTTGGATCAAATTTGCCTAAATATGTTGTTCAAATCAATTAGCTTTACTCAGGTTGGGTTGGTTAGGATTTTGCGTGTTTCTACAAAACCAAAATCAAACCAACCCGATATTGGATTAGTTGGTTCGGATCAGGCTCACGGGCATGCATCAAAATGTCGGTTTTTCTATAGATGTTTTGTAATATTCCAACACTTTTAAATAGTCAAAATTTATAAAGTTTAGAAAATACACTACATTAAACTGAAACTTATCAATAGTTATCAAATCCAAAATATTAAAATCCTACAACTTAATCATAAATTATAAATGTAAAAAGTATCAGCAAATAGCATTTTGTGCTATTAAGATAGTCATCTAATATATCTAGTCATTTGGTGCTTTGGTTCAGGTGGTCGGGTTCGTAAGTTTATTTTTTAAAATTCGTAGCTCGAACCAAACTAATACGGGCTAGTAAGCTCGTGTTTTACCCGAACACCAAAAATGCCCTAACCAATAAAAGGTCGACTTGGACTAGATTATAGATTTGTTTGGATCGATCCGAACCGCATAACTCCCCTAGTCCCAACTTAAAATTTAAGGTGGTATCAAAATCAAAGATCCATTGAGCCACTTGCAATCGAGCCACTTAGGTCACACTCCAACCGTCTAGTCTAGGGGTGTGATATTGGGAGTGTTGAGACTCTCACATCAAACATGATATGACTTGAAAAAATATTTATAAGTAGATGACATCTTTCATCTTACAAGTCGATTTTGTAACTCAACCCAAGTTCTAAGAATATCAAATAAGTAATAGTTCCAAGATAATGACCTAGTTTACTAGACGTGAACAAAGATAATGAAATAGTTCTAGCCTTAATATATTTTAAAAAACATATGACGATAATCTTTATGTGAATAGATAACATACTAAATAATGCAAGTTACTAGTACTTATCTTATAAGAAGGATACAATGATGCTAAAGAGAAAAGCATGAAGCAGAGAAAGAGAGAAGTGTTGGAATTCAGAATACCTCAACACCCATCTTTGGGTACAAATAATTGGGGAGGTTCTTCTCCTTTGTTAGCAAGGAACATACCTGAAGAATCACTTGAATACAAGTACACAAAACTCAACACAACAAGGACTCGTGATGAGATATTTCCAGCTGAAGATGAAGATCAAAACTCCTTCAACCACAAGCATGCCAAGAATTTATGTAAGAAAGGCAGAGGAATTCTGTTCAAGCTATTGTTTCTTCGTAAAGAGAAGAAGAGATCAGTTATGTTGGGTTCAAAGAAGATAATATGTTTTCCTAGATTGGATCCTAAAAATAGGTGGCCACAGGGTTGGTGTTAATTATATATGAGAATAATTAAAGCTAGATACTATGTTTTTGTTATTGTGCAACCTTGCTTGAGAGATTTATATTGTAATTTTATCATATGGAAGTTTATTTCTGAAGAAATAATACACTTTGGAATAAACTTCAGGAAATTTCAGGGGAAAGAGTTCATGCCAGTTTTAGTTACATGCGATATTGACACTTGCTGCTGCTACTACATGTTTAGGCCTATACATTTTAGGCTAATTGTACTTTTGGTCCTTTAACTTTAACTTAAGTTTTATTTTGGTCTTTTATCTTCTTTCTTTTTTTCTCGTTTTGGTCTTTTATCTTTCATTTCTGTGTCAGTTTGGTCTTTTATTTTCTTTTTTTCACTTCGGACTTTCATCTTTCATATTTGTTTCAGTTTGGTCATTTTAAACAAAAATACAGAAAAATGAAGAACACGATGAATATGCTCAAAAACACCAAAAAACACTTCGATTTCTTATTTATTGAATAACTCATGCAATACGCGACTAAATTGAATGAAACTAGACTATAAGTTGAATAAAATTTCACAAGAAATTCAATGGAACCAAAATTAAGCTCAGAAAAGTGCTTATGCACAAAATCACTTATGGAATCGAAATCTTGAATTTCAAGTTCAAAAAACCTTCAATCTCAACAATGGTGATTTTGGTATAGAGAACCAAGTTGAACGATTTTTGAGCCTAAAATGCTCAAAATTTAACAATGAATCAGAATATGGCAAGCATTATATTTAGAAAATCGCTAAAATGCAAAATATCATGATAAATCAATTCGCATCTCTAAAATGTGTTTTGGCTCTTATTTACTCATTTCTCAACCAATTGCGTTCAACTAGTATTGAGTGTAGAAATTAAACTAAAACAAAAGGTTTCAACGAAAAATGATGCAAATTCGAGAAAGATATGAAAAAAAACGTGAATGAAAGTTTGTGTGTATCTAAAACGTTGCAGCTACTATTTCTACGTTAATTTTTTGCTTTACTATAGCTCACTTGGCGAAACATTCTTACTAGAGTATTCTTCGTCTATTAAGAAAAATGATAACTTGTGATTTCTGAGAGAAAACAGAAACAGATAATCATCTTCCTATTATGCAATATGAAATTAAATCCTTTGCAGCCGCAACTAGACACAAGCGCAGATCTTAGTTAGGGCAGGGGAGGGCCACGACATGTCCAAGATTTTAAATAAATTGATATATATATATATATGTGTGTGTGTGTGTGTGTGTGTGTGTGTGTGTGTGTGTGTGTGTGTGTGTGTGGTGGGGATCAAGTTACTCCAACAGTAACTTTTATATGAGTTACTCTACTTAATATCTCTTCGCACACTTTAAATTTCGTCAATCCAACCGTCAAATTAATAGCTCTAAATGAGTAGATCAAATATGCAATTTTTTATAAAATTTTAAAAATGTTTGATAGTTGATCAAATAGGTTCAATTCAATGTATATTATGCTTTTAAAAATACAAGTAAAATAGAGACTATAAGATTCTATAGCTACCGATATTCAATTTCAATAATTTTTGGTATGCATGATCATCAACATAATATGAAATTACTCAACGGTTGGAATGATAAAATTTGATGTCTACAAAGAAATATCAAGTGGAGTAACTCTATCAAAGTTACTCTGGGAGTAACTTGATCCCCACTCATATATATATATATATATATATATATATATATATATATATATATATATATATATATATATATATATATATAGACACGTATGACCATTAAATTTTTAAAAAGTAGATGTGGTAAGAATTCTGCTTGTTTTTCTCTAACACATGAGTTTAAATCCTACTAAAGACCGTGTTGTTTTATTCGTTTTCTTGCCTTATTTTCTCAAAATTAATCACAAAAAGGGTCAAGGTGGGTATTGAAATGCTTTCCATGTGCATGGAACAAAGTAAACACATGTTTATGATAGTAAAATATTAGCATATATTCATTGGCCCAAAACAAGAGGCTAAATAGAATAGGCTCAAAGGCCAACTCAGCATCCAATACAAACCATAAGAATAAAGTAAACATGGAGTAGTGGAGCTTATAAGCAATGAATATAACTAGGAAAAGTTCTTTTCGTACTCCTGCTTTTTACTCCATGCACTCCCTTAACACATACCTAGATATCAAGTGTGTGAAGAGAGTACATATGAAGTAGGAAAGGGGAGTACGAAAAGAAAGACCTGACAACTAGTTCAATTGTGAAGAGAGACCTAGATATCAAAAGTGTGTGAAGAGAGTGCATATGAACTAGTTTGTAAGGCTCTTGTGAGAGCACTTGAAAAGAAAATGCAACATGTGAACCTGTCTTTTTTTGAATCAAAATGCTAACGGAGTTCTAAAAGGGCCACAAAATAAAAGGCCATCCCCATAGCCTTGAAGGAGTGGCTGGTCTTGTAAGATGAATGTTAATTGGTAGGGTTGAAAATGGACCTCGTCCCAATAAGGCCCATTCTAATGTCACACCCCCATTACTCTCCCACCACCCCCTCAAATTGGTAAAAAGTCTAAAATAACCTTGAATTAAAAAAAATTCCCTTCCACTTCGCTTCGTCCTTTTTTTACTGCGCTTTCATTAGGTTCAGACCATAATACAGAACTAATATTGTGTCTTGATATTGTGCGCTATAATATTTGACACACTACAAGTACTGCATCTTAATACTAAACCAGTAGTACTGCATCTTAATACCATACGTTTTGTTCCAAAAAGTTTTTTTAAAAAGAGCATGCACTGTATATATTAAGATACCGAACTGATTTGGTATCGTACGTACTAGCCAGCTGTTATTTATTATTTAAAAATCTAAAATTTAAGGCACACACCAATTCTGTACTAAGATAACGAACTCAGAGAAAATCAGGAAAGCTTTGCATAAGTTATTTCTCTGACACTTATATATACAAGCAAGCACTTGTATCACGGGATGCCTTTGCTGCCTTTCTCATATCTTGATCCGTTAGATATATCTTAAGCTCCAAAATGTTCCACGTGTCCTCCCTTTCCAAATTTCATTAAAACAAAATGCTAAAAATCCATGCTCAGTGCTAGCCCGGTTACTCCGCCTCAATCTGCCACGCCGCCCACCATTCCGCCACCGTTCCGAACGCCGCCTCCCCCTCCGCCGTTGTCGCCACCTTCCCCTCTACCTCTGTCTCTGTCTCTCAAATTTGCTGAATGATAATTTCATATTCAATTTTTGATTTCTGATTGAATTTCCAGGTGAGCTATGGGGATTGATATGCTTTTAACCAGGAAAAGGTTAAGGAAAACAATTGAGTATTACTAATTCAAGGAAATTCCTGCTCCATTAGTTACTTGGTTTTCGAATTTGTAAATGCATCTTTTCTCGTGTGTGCTGTTGTAGTGTTGTTCCAAATTTAACCATAGTATCGCAGCAGAAGATGGGGGCAGAGAGTCACACGGTGGTCGGAGCATAGTATCAGTCGGATTAACGGGGATGGTGATCGGCCGTCCCGATATTTCTTAGGTCCTAGGCAAATTGTGAGAAAATGCCCCCTTACTTAACTATTTTTTAATTTGAAATTATTTCAATAAAAGACAAAAAAACTTATTTCATTTAACATAATACGCCTTAATACATTATAATAGTTTTACAAAATATCAAAAAACTTCTTGTTCTCAGTTGTCCGGCCAAGACAAACTCGGTTCTGCCTTGCCTGCAAGCCGATACATCTGACTCCCGAAGATCAAGAGAAAGACGGCAGGACCTCAGTCATCCTCATTGCCGAGGGGCTTCTCGGCTACACGGGTGAGGGGCTTCCCCTCAGCATAGAGCTTGGAGGTTGTGACCGCCTCATCCATGAATAACCGAGCGCCGCATAATGGCCAGTCTGTAATTAATATGTAACGCCTCGCCCATATTTAATGTATCATTAATGTGTAATATTGATTAGCATTGATGATGTCTCTGTAATAAATATGTGCCTAAGAGGCCGATGGAAGGGACCCAGTTTTTACCTTTTTATTCCATATTTGCTATTCGCATTATCCCTACATCCGAACTATATTCGGCTCTACGAAACAGTTAAGAACATTGGCGCCCACCGTGGGGCCCAGGTAAAACATTCCTACCCCACAAAGTTCACTACCAAAAAATTCAGTCATGGAGCATGATACTAAGACCAACGGGTCCGCTGGCGACGTTGATCCCAGACTGCAGAAGCTCTTGGATGCCGTGACGGCATTGCAGGAACAGAATGCAGGCACGCAAGAATGAAGAACAAGCTTTGCGTGCCCAGGCTTTGGAAACCCGAGAGGTGCGGCTGCAAGAACAGCTGCGAGCCTTGCAGAATGCCAGGGAAGCGGAGAACCGCAGGCCTCCTTTGAGAGCATTTCAGCCCTTTTCGGAAGCTATTGCGGCTACTCCCATTCCTTATAGATTCCGAGAGCCTGTAATAGGAACCTACGATGGAACCGGTGATCCTCAGAGTCACGTGGACGCCTTCCAGACTCAAATGATGATCAGTGGAGGAACTGACCCAGTCACTTGTAAGATGTTCGCTGGAACACTGACAGAGGTGGCCCTTAAGTGGTTTAAGGGATTGACTCCACGGTCTATTGTCAACTTTGATGACCTCGCTAGCCGATTCGTGCAGCAGTTCTCAGCTAACAAAAAGAAGCTTATTTACTGTGAGGACTTGTTTGATCTTAAACAAGGAACCAATGAAACTTTGAAGAAGTACTTGGACTGGTTCAACAAAGTCACCGTCCTGGTGGAAGACCCGGACGAGAAGTTCAATGTTAAGGCTTTCATGAAGGGATTGAAGAATGGAACGTTTAGTGAGGCACTCTCAATCCGTCCCCCCAGAACCATGGACGAGGTTAAGAGTGCGAGCAGATAAGCACATAGAAGCTGAGGAGTCGGAAGCGACAAAGGAAGCCAAAGATGGTAAGGGTGCAACAAGATACTACTCACCTGAGAGAAATTCTCAAGCCGAGCAGCGTTATTAGTCAAACAAGTATGACAAGAGCAACCGATCAAGAAACAGGAAGCCTCGCCCCGATGCTGACACGTCTTTCACTCCGCTCAAGGTGAAGCCGTCGACTATCCTAGACGATGGACTCAGAGACGGTACTATGACGAGAACAGCCCCATTCGTTAGCACTATGGGAAAGCACTCGGGAGCTTATTGCAGATTTCACAGAACTGAAGGACACACCACTGACGATTGTTGGACATTAAAACAGCAAATTGAACAGCTCATCCAGAGGGGACACCTGAAGAAATATGTGACTGAGGAAGATTCGAAGAAGAGGAAGGCCGAAAGTCCCCAAAGAAAGCAGCCGGCGAGGAAAGAGACACATAAAGAACCAGCACTGAGGGGCAAGCATGAAGTAGCAGACTGAGGCCTTGTAAACACAATTTCTGGAGGATTCTCAGGTGGAGGCTCCACCTCGTTGGCCAGGAAAAGACATGTCTGAGCTATCATGTCGATTTCAGACAGTGGCAAAGAAACACCGGCACAAGAGTACCCGCCCATCTCTTTCAATATTTCAGACTTCCAAGGAGTTCAACCCCACTCTGATGACCCCATTGTCATCAGTATCACGACAAGCGGTTACAGGGTGGCCAGGGTTTTGGTGGACGGAGGTAGTTCAGCCAATGTGATGTATTGGAGATGCTTTCAAAGTTTGAAGCTACCGGAAGAACTGTTAAAAAATTATCCCGGAACATTGGTCGGCTTCACAGGCGAACAGGTGGAGGTGCGCGGATACTTAGACCTGAGAACAACGTTTGGAGAGGCAGAGTCGGCCAAGACGGTGGTACTCAGGTACATGGTAGTAAATGCAGAATCTTCTTATAACATTATTGTGAGAAGGTACAAAGCCTCAAATCCCAATTTATTTCTTTTGAGCTAACACATGTACCCAGGGAGCAAAATAATAGAGCAGACATTCTGGCCAAACTGGCCAGCACAAAAAAAACCCGGCAATAACCACTCTGTAATTCAAGAAACACTATTTGAACCCAGCATCAATAAAATTCAGGTTCTCTCAAATGAGATTGAGCCCAAGAGCTATTTGACCAATATAATTGCTTACCTGCAGGGTAATCCGCCACAATTGCAGGAAGCAGAAATGAAAAAGCTGTCAAAGTTGGCGGTAAAATATGTCCTCATTGAGGCCGAGCTCTACAAGAGGGGATTCTCTTCACCTCTGCTCAAGTGTGTATCAGAAGCCAAAGCTACAGAAATCTTAAAGGAAGTACATGAAGGAGTGTGCAGCAGTCATGTAGGGGGACAAGCCCTTGCTGCTAAAATACTCAGTCGGATATTATTGGCCGACACTAAAACGAGACTCGGTTGAATATGTCTGAAAGTGTGACAAGTGTCAGCGACACTCGGCTATTCCCAGAGCCCCACCAACTAATTTATAGGTAGTTGTTTCTCCATGGCCATTCGTTGTTTAGGGAGTGGACATCCTGGGACCGTTTACACCAGCGGCCGGTCAGTTGAAATATCTGTTGGTGGCAATTGACTACTTCACCAAATGGATCGAAGCAGAGCCCATTGCAACAATCTCGGCTCAACAGGTGAAGAAATTCTACTGGAAGAAATTGATTTGCCGTTTCGGCATCCCAACTACCATAGTTACCGACAATGGCACCTAGTTCGCTTCTGATCTGGTAGCCCAGTTATGCAAGAAGTGGAGTATCTTTCAGGCTTTCACCTCGGTCGAACATTCACAAACAAATGGGCAAGCAGAAGCTGCAAATAAAGTCATCTTGAACTGCTTGAAGAAAAAATTAGATGAACAGAAGGGAAGCTGGGTAGAAGAATTGCCTTTAGTGTTATGGTCTTACAACACCACACCACAGTCGTCTACAAGGGAGACGCCCTTCAAGTTAGTTTATGGAAGTGACGCTTTGGTCCCGATAGAGGTGCTAGAACCGAGCCTAAGGAGGAATCTGACAGAGGATGTGCCGGATGAAGGTGCTCTAAGGACCAATTTGGACTTGCTGGACGAAGTAAGAGAGCTTGCCAAAGTCAGAGAATATGCTGCCAAACAAAGAGTCGCGAGGAGATATGACTCAAAAGTGATACCAAGGAGCTTCAAAACTGGAGACTTAGTCCTCAGACAATCCAGCCGAGTGGGGGCTACCGGAAAGCTATCGGCTAACTGGGAAGGACCATTCAGGGTTAAAGATATCATCGGCAAAGGAGCCTTCAAACTAGAAAAGTTAGATGGAGGCAACATTGCAAGATCCGGAATGCTGCCAACCTTCGGTTCTACTACAGTTGAAAACAACCGTAATCAGTTCTCATCATCTCAATATTTATTCAATAAACGATTTGTATATGGCAATATATGCCCCCAAATGTACTACATCATTATTATGAATAAAGAGAACTGATTTTACTAAAGAATGTGCCAGAATAAAAGTCCTGAATAGACAAGGACCGAACAATGATTTGATGTTGTTCTCGGGCGTAAAAATAAAGGACCTACCGGACGAGAGCAAGGCTGACGAGCCATGTACCTCCGCTAGGCACACCAGTTCGGTTCTAGGCAAAGGTACCATTTGCTAGAACCGAAAGGGGGCTTGAATCGCATAGCTCAAAGAGAAACCGACGACGCCAACGAGCTCGGTGCGGTTTCAAGAAACTTTTTCACGTGTAAGCGAAGCTAACATGCTCGCCAACGGTGCCAACGAGCCTCGCACTGATTAAGTTAAACCATAAAAGACCCAAAGTGGAGAACTAATATACGTCCCATGGGCATAAAAAGGCCATTCGAAAGCAACTTACGAAATAAAAGTAAGAAATCAAGCACGATGAGTTATTCAAGAAAGACCGAGAACTTAAAATATTTATATTACAAAACAAGTCCACAAAGGGACGGAAGTAACATTAAAATACTACAAGTATTACAAGATTTTGATACTACAAGTATTACAAGATTTTGATAAAGCTAAACCGGATCAGTCCCAGTGTCAGTCGTTTTCTCAGTAGTGCCACTTGCATTTCCCACCAAGTCATCATCGAACAGAGGCTCAAGGGCGGACAAGTCTATGTTGGCAGCAACTTGAGTGGTAGAAGAATCCGGGTCAACAAGTTGGCCATTCACCACAACTTTGTCAACGTCAAATCTATTGGTATCCGCCTCAGGATAAATTACCTGCACTTGTGCCAATACTGCTTCGAAGCCTTTGTCATATTCTTGGGCAGTAGAGGCCTTCAAGTCATCGATGGCACCGGCCAGGTCAGTTCCAGTGGCCAAATCAGGGAACAAAGCCGAGATCCTCTTAAGCTCATCATTCCTACATTCCAAGTCATTCCAAACACTCTCCAAATCTTTTGTAGACTTTTCCAGCGCAGCCGACAACCTCTTCTTCTCAGCGAGCAACTCAGAAACTTGACCGTCCAACCTCCTCTTTTCCATCTCCCACTTTTGCAAATCGAGAACCAGCTGTTCCTTCTCCTCACCGCATGACTTGAGCTCTTCCTCATTTTTCTTGAAGCTCTCTTCTAACTATGCGTGCTCCGCCATCGTCTTGTTAAAAGCATCCTCAGCTAAATGTGCAAGAATTGAAGCCCAGTGACCATAACTTTTGACAGCTACCAAAGTGCGCTGTATCCCCAACGAGGCAACCTTCTCAACGTCAGTCCCTGCAGAAGCATTCAGGACTCGGTTTAAGGGATACCAAGAGTCAAGAATAGACCGAACCGGGGTATTAGGAGAGGCATCGACTCTTTTCTGACACTTCAGCACATCCTTCCACGAGGGGTCATTCGTTGCTGGTCCTTCAGAGGGCAACCCAAGTTCCAAACTTGGAGCAATCCTTTACCTTTTAGCTGAGGGTGCATCGGACATGGGGGAGGCCGAGGAGGACTTCTCATAACAGCATCAACTTGAGCATTACTAGCCGCAGCAGAAGGACTCATAACAGGAGTGTTGCTCGTGACAGGAGTAGCTTGTGTTTCCGAGGTAGGATCGACAATAACCACCGGGCTAGAAGAAGTACCAGCAGCAATGCCTTGTTTCAGCTTCTGTCTCTCTAGGTACTTGTTGTGGTCGGCCACACTCATTGTAGACATGCCGAAACCACCTGAGGATGAAGCAAAACAGTCAGTAAAAAAGGGGGGGGGGGCAGATTACTTAGATAGTCAATCAACGTGTTGGCATCATTTACTAAGTGTATCAAGCGAATCGCCTTCGGCATCGTCTCAAAGTCTTCCATGTACTTATCTATCAGGTCTACTTCCGCTTTCTCGCCCGCACTCAATGATCTCCTCTCGACCGAATACCTATTATGTGGATTTCGTGTCCAACTCAAAGGGAAGTGCTTCTCCCCAGATTCGTCAATCACTACAAAAAAAAAAGGTAATTTGGCGAGGGACGTTAGCGAGGGAACTCTGGTCCCTCGCAAATTCAAGAATTAGCGACGGATTTGCTGAACATTAGCGAGGGAATTGGTCTTCTCGTTTTTTTTGGACATTAGCGACGGAATGGTCACGTTTAGCGACGGAATTGCCCTCGCAAAACGTTGGGCGCCAAATTGAAATTGCGTGGCACGCAAAACGAGGAGATTAGCGACGGATTTGCAGTCCCTCGCAAAACGTTCTGACCGTTGCAGTGCCTAGGAACGCGTGACAATTAGCGACGGAATGCGTTCCCTTGCAAAATCCGTCGCTAACTTTAATAAATGAACCGTTTTAATTTTTTTCCTCACTCTTCTCTCTCACTCTTCACTTCATTCTTCACTCTTCTCTCTCACCACCCATCCGAATACTCCCCTCTCTCACCCCCTTCTCTCAAATCCACAACCACAACCACCACACAACCACCACCACCACCACCCACGAAACCACCATCACCCACGGAACTCCTCTTCCTCTCCTCTCTCCCTCTCTCACGATTTCCCTCTTCTTCCACCACTCCACCACCACTACCACCACCCACGAAACCACCACCACCACCACCCACGAAACCACCACCGCCGCCCACGAAACCACCACCACCGGAGCTCCTATTCCTTTCCTCTCCTCTATCTCTCTCTCTCTCACGATTTGCCTCTTCTTCCACCACCATCACCACCCACGAAACCACCACCACCACCACCGGAGCTCCCATTTCCCTCAATTTGTAAGTTTTGATTTGCACTTTTTATGATATTGTTATAATTTTAATTTTTTATTTATTGAAGTTGTTTTAATTTATTTATTGTTTGCTTGAAATTGAAATTTGTTAGGATTGAAATTTGGTGTTTGAAGCCTACAATCGCACCGGAGTGCGCACCGTCACCGAACCACCGCACCGGACGTCAATCTCGCTCATAATAGTTAGTTTTTAAAATAAATTATTGTTTTTAAAATAAATTGTTGTTGTTGTTGGTTAGGATTGAATTGGTTAGGATTGAATTAGTTAGGATTGAATTATTTGTTGTTGTTGTTGTGTGTTAAGTTTTGAATTAGTTAAGATTGAATTATTTGTTGTTGTTGTTGTTGTTGTTGTGTGTTGTTGTGAATTGGTTAGGATTGGTTAAGTGATATTGTAAAATGTGAGTTGTAGGATTGAATGTGAAATATGAGTTAAAATTGAGTGAATATTGTGAAATGTGAATGTTAGTAATTGAAAAATGAATTTAAATTTGTTAAAGTGAAATTGTTGAGAAGAGTTATATTGAAAATTGTTGAGAATTAAAAATGGTGTATGTTGTTAATTGTGTCAAATAGTTGAAATTGAAAAGTGTATTATTTTAGAGTTGTTAATTGAAAATTGTTTAATTGTTGTTTTGATGAACCCTAGGTTAGATGACTGTGTGGTGTTGATGGAAAAGGGAGAGGTGCTGTCCCTCACCCCCATAATTTGCTCGAAATCATCTCCATTGAGATAATTGCGAGACGATACTAACAACGGTAAGGTTGGGAGTTATATGAAATAACTTCCTTCACTACTTGGATGGAAAAGGGTTTTGTGCTGTCCTTGACCCCCATACTCGGCTCGGAATCATCTCCACTGAGATCATATCGATGCCACTAACTTGATAGGTTATTGGGAATGTTATGGGAATCTAACACATTTTCTTAAAAATGTGTAGATGAATTGGTATGAATTTAATCGTGATTGGGTGTATGATCGGTTATTTCCTAGAAGAGCGGGTTTAAAGCAAAGTTTTGTAATTGGGGTTGAACAGTTTCTTGTTGTAGCGTGGTGACATGAATTGGCTAGACGGGAAAAGGGGGGACTCACGGTGAATTGGCATGTCCCCACTGCATGGAACACACAAAGGCGTTTACGCTAAAGTACGGGGGCAAGAGTTCTTGGTTTGACTCACATCGTAGATTCTTACCACAAGATCATAAATTTAGAAAGAACAAGAAGGCCTTCAAGAAAGGGGTAGTTGAAACAGATGGACCACCGCCTTTGTTGACATCAGGTGAAATCTGGAGCAGATTGACTCCTTACGTGATGATCGATTCCTAGTTGAAGAAGTTGAAGCAGTTGAAGCAGACGTTGATGAAGATGAAGAACATAATGAATATGACGAATATGAGCAAGATGAAGATGAACAAGATGAAGAAGACAATGAAGATGAATAATTTTATTAATCTTATGTTGTATTTAAATTTATTAGAGTTATTGTTCTTGTGTTTTCTTATGTTGACTCATTATGTTGTCTTTAAATTTATTAGAATCATTAATATATCATGATTGTTCTTGTTAATTTAGTTTCTTTAATTTATTTATAATATACATCATTAATGTTGTTAGTATCACATTTGGTTTCTCTTTTTTCATAGATATGGATCCAGGAAGTTCTGACCCACCGAGACGTGCAGGGAAGCAGATTGCCGATGAACCTCCCAAGAGGAAGCGTAATCGTCGTAATCGTGAGGTGGTTCTCAACATTGGGAACATGAGGCAGGGTCATACATCATATATGAGCCCACCAGGTACCGAGCCGATTGCCCCACGACCTCCGTCTCCATCTGGTCCCGTATTTTTTCATTTACCCTCGCATGGGCATTATATGGGCCCATCATATATTATGCAGTAGGGCATATGGGTGAACCACATATAGGCTCATCATCTGGGCATATGGGTGCACCACATGGACATATAGGCTCATCATCTGGGCATGGCAGACCAGCAGGGCATATGGGCGCACCATCTGGACATACGGGTAGACCAGCTGGGTTATCTATGCCTACCCCATCGCCCCAGGATGATATTGATCCTGATATTGAGCCCGAGCAGGATGATATTGACATCGATGAAGAGACGGTGGAGGTGGTTTTTATCAATGGTGTTAAACTAAAGGTCATTTATCCTAGTGGTGATGCGTAAGTATTTTGTTTGTTTTTTTTAAGTTAATTTATGGAACGACTTATATTTGATTGTTTGATATATCTTTCATTATGCAGGCTTCTTCCTGCAAAGGTAGCTTCATCGAACATTACCCGTGTCATCCGAAAAATGTACTTTCAAAAGTTTCGTTCAAAGTGGACTAAGGTCACTAACGAGGAAAAGAAGGAACTGCTGGAATTCTTTAGGGTAAATGTCAATTATGTCATTACTTATATTGTTAGTTTAAATTTAATGTTTAATATAATTACTAATACATATTTTTGTTTTACTTAGGGTAAAGTGACATGGCGCGAAGAAGATGATGAAGAAGTGGGAAGAGTTTTTAATAAAAGGATGAGCGCTCAGTTATCAGATTTGCTTTATAAGTTGCGGGCTAAAAATCAGCGGCCAAACTACATGAGTGAAGAAGTTTGGAATGCCTTCCAGGCTCATTGGGCTACAACAAAGTTCAAAGCAAAATCTGAAGCAGCCAAGAAGAATAGAAACTCAGAGAAGGGTGGCTCGCTTCACACCTGCGGGCCTGTCAACCAGGCTCAACATGCTCTTAGATTGGTATATTATTTTAAAAATCTTTGTGTTATTTTTACATTGGTTAATTAGTTTGCAATATTTGAAAATGTATTTCATTTTACAGAGTTTGAAGGCAGGACGCCCTATCACTGCTCCTGAGCTGCATAGAGTCACCCATTTGAGGAAAGGGACTAACGAGTATGTTGATGACCGCGCCAGGATTACTCAGGTAAATATACAACTTGATTTGTATTATATAAAGTTGCTTTGTTAAAATGGAGCGCTAATTATGCTATGTTCTGTGGTTATGCAAAACAGGAGCAAATTAATGAGATCATGTCTCAGCTGACTCAGGGGAGCTGGGACCCTGCCTCACTTGGTGAACTTCCTCCTGAGATGCGAGATCTGGCAAACATCAATTGGGAGAAATTAGTTGGTTGGTACAAGGGTCGTCTGTATGGTACTGGGCCAATGGCTCCTATTATGGGTTCTAAGGGCTCGTCTGGGGCCGGGAGCAGCAGAGGACGCAGTCGACCAGCTTTTACTAAGTCAGATGCGGAGACAGAGCAGCTTAGGCAGGAGCTGCAATCTACTAAACAGCAGCTGGAGGATACTCAAGCGGAGGTTAGGGGCTGGAGTGCAGACCATGCGAAGGTGCTAAGGAGACAGGAGCTGATGTATAACTATTTTAAGAGCAAGAATATTTTTCCAGATGAGAAGGAAGATCAGGAGCAAGCTCAGCAGTTAGAGGAGTCTGAAGGCAGCTATTAGGATAGTTTGACATTTCAGTACTTTTTTATTCGGATATTATGTTATTTTTGATTCGGATATTATGTTGTTTTAATTCGGATTTTATGTTGATTTGGATTTATATTATGTTGATTTGGATGGAATTAAAACTGTTTTAGCTATTTCAATCAGGTATAAAATCAGGTCTATCAATAAAAAAATAAAAATAGGTTTAGCAGAAAAAAAAATTTAAATTTTTTTTTGGGATTAGCGAGGGATTTAGCGTGGGAATTAGCGAGGGAATTAGCGAGGGAATTAGCGAGTGATTTAGCGAGGGAATTAGCGAGGGAATAGTGGACGCGTGGTTGTCAGAACTTGACCACGTGTCCCTCAATATTAGCGAGGGATTTTAAATTCCCTCGCTAATTGGATTAGCGAGGAGGGATTTAGCGAGGGAACCTGTCCCTCGCTAATTCCCTCGCAAATGACCATTAGCGAGGGATTTTGGTCAGTTTGCGAGGGAAATTTCCCTCGCTAATCCCTGTTTTTTTTTGTAGTGAATCAACAAATGAGGAAACCGAGGCCCTGCCCTCAACCGAAACCATAGGTTCTTGAAATCTTTATAACTACTCTTATACGGTTGAAAGAGTCCCCTATTGTTTATCAGGGACACCCAGCGTCGTGGCTTCTTCGTCGAGGACTTGAAGAAGTATAAAAACTTAGAAGCCGTAGTCTCCATCTCAATACATTCACAGAGAATTTCAAAGGCACGCATGTGCGCCTACCCATTAGGATGAAGTTGTGAAGGCGCCACATTAAGCATGCTAAGAACTTGACAATAGAAGGGAGAAAAGGGCACTCTTACACCTAAATGCTCGAACCAGGTCTGGTATGCATATGTATATGGTTCCTCTTCTTCATCTGAGGCGTCAGAAACCGCCTCATTCAAAGACACCGGACGAGCTTCGGCTGAACCCTCATCAGCAGGATGGCATAACATGCGACGAACTTTAGTCAAAGACTCTTCCGTGCGAATCTCAGAATATGAGTCTAGAACTTCTTGGTCTACCCAAATGTCCCCATCACCAGAACGATCACTATCAGAATGCTCTTCATCGGCCATACGGATTGACTGAGCCGACCCTGCGGAACTAGAAAAGGAATCACTATCAAATTCCTCCTTCAAAACATCTATCGCTCGTTTTGATGAAAGAACTAAACAATCTACACAGCGTGAAGGGGTGCAGGATGAACTATGTTTAGGGCATCGATACTTAGAGGTTACTTCGCTGTCACTTTCACTACTTATTTCTATTACAGAAACCATTTTGTTTCAGGGAAAACAGGAGATTCAAAGGCAATATAGCAAATAGCAGGCGCACAAGCAAGCAACGAACGAAGCAGTAAAAAATCAAAATGCAAGAGCACGATTAGGAAGAGGCGTACCTGTAAGTAATGCTGGAATAGGAGTCGAGTGAAAGATCAAGGAAGCCTTGACTAAGACGCAAACGCAGGGAAGGAAGAGGAAACGAAGACGAAGTGAGAAGATTGCAAGAAAAGTCACATTAAGGAGTTGCGCGAAAATCTGAGCCTATGATGGCAAAATCCAAAGGTCTAGGAAAAAGCTGGAAAATCAACGGTCTATATCACACCGGTTCAAATTCAAGCAATAGGGGCATGACACGTGGTAACTTCTCACTGGTGTGTCAGAAAACGCGACGGTTCCCAATGACGTCACAATGACGTTTCCCGCCAAACCTGTCAGGGGAACTGTCAAACGTCAATAGTTATGAGAAAGTACTCGGCGTAAAGGAAGTAAAGCGGTTATGAGGAGCGCTCGATATAAGGAAAATAAAGCAGTTACGAGAAACGCTAGGCATGAAGAAAATAAAAAGAGAAGAGAAGGATTCGATCATAACAGGGAAGAAATTACATGTTTATTTCATCTCAGACATAACATTACATTCAATAGAATTCGTTGACTTCAAGCATTATATTCGGATAAGTACCTTTACAATTTATTTATAATGTCTTTACAATTTAAAATGAAATGCTAAGACTGTTATTGGCTCTTTAAAGCCGAGTCAAAATCTATTGCAGGACGGAAACCACTTCAAATGGAAAGGAGATTTTCTTGACGAGCGCGACCCAATGAAAGCCGAGCAAGGAGATTTTCTTGACGAGCATCCCAACCATTGTGCTATATCCGATGTTATAAATGGTAACGGCGAGGAATACAGGGCAAGGAGATGATGTGGCTTAGCCGAGGGCGGTTGAACCTTAAGCTTGCATCGGTACATCCCCCGTCAGGCCGGAAGCGACACAAAAGCGACTAGAGGATTGCCTGCGGATTATCAGCAGAACTCCCCCCAAGTAGCCTTGAAGTCGCTTCAGAGTAGTGGCAACCTTAACCTCCAGGCAGGTCGCATATTGAGTCTTTTGCATAACTCTAAAGCTACGAATGAGATCTCTACAAAAAGAAAAAATCCACAACTCTCGAAGATCAATAACCCCCACTTTAAATCTCCTGGCAACCCCAACACAGTTGCAGCTGATGGGGTTACGCAGAAGACTCAAAGCAGGGGAAGTAATCTTCACTTTGAAAAACAACGAAAAACAAACAAATGCCATGAGAAGTGAAGTACCAAGAATTCGAAATATACCTACTTATATAAGGAGAAGAGAGATGTAACTCCAAGGAAAGAAGTAATTGCTACGAGGAAATCAACGCTGGTCAAAAGGTTGAAACTGACCAGTCAAGAATGAAACTCCCAAGGTGATTAAAAGCATTAAATAAGTAACAGATAAGAATGCAGACAAGCACATGATCGAAAAACCGAACACCTCAGACAAAACAAAAACATGATCGGTTGAACGACTACATGTGAAACATACGTCGCTCAAGGGGCTGTGTTCCCAGCCGTCCGGCCAAGACAGACTCGGTTCTGCCTTGCCTGCAGGCCGATACATCTGACTCCCGAAGATCAAGAGAAAGACGGCAGGACCTCAGTCATCCTCATTGCCGAGGGGCTTCTCGGCTACATGGGTGAGGGGCTTCCCCTCAGCATAGGACTTGGAGGTTGTGACCGCCTCATCCATGAATAACCGAGCGCCGCATAATGTCTGTAATTAATATGTAATGCCTCGCCCATATTTAATGTATCATTAATGTGTAATATTGATTAGCATTGATGATGTCTCTGTAATAAATATGTGCCTAAGAGGCCAATGGAAGGGACCCAGTTTTTACCTTTTTATTCCATATTTGCTATTCGCATTATCCCTACATCCGAACTGTATTCGGCTCTACGAAATAGTTAGAAACACTTCTCTTCTTGGAAAGAAATAATAAGCGGTTTCTTTGAGCATTTTGAGATGCAAATCATTTTCAACATCATCAATGTTCTCCAACATTTCATTTTCAATTGACAAAGTTGCCAAACTGTTCAATCTCTCTTGTGACATTGATGATCTCAAGTAGGTTTTAATCAACTTCAGTTTTGAAAAACTTCTCTCCGCCAATGCACCATCACTAAAACTTTGTAAGCAATTGCTGCTCGATATTTTTCAAAATAGGATAACATATCTTCCAATTGTTTTATGGTAGTGTGGAGTCACACAGACTTAGATCGCAACTTTTTGCTAACCATAGCAAATAAAATATCATACCAAATAACCACACCAAGCAAAAATTCAAAGCTTTCTAGTGCATTAATCAAACTCTTCGGATCACTCTTTGTCTTTACATGAGTTTATTTGTGGAAGATAAATAGTCTGTGTAGGTTTTATTTTGGGTCTTTTTTACTTAAATTTCTTGTTGTTATAACACTAGAATAGTTTAGAATAGTATAATTTTTTTTGGGCCCCCTACAAACGTAGGTCCTAGGCGGTCGCACCCCTGGCCTATGCCCAGAGCCGGCCTGGTGATCGGAGCGTCGTGATCGGTGACTGTTACGATGTTGCATCTCTTCATAACGATGTGTTTCTGTTTGATTTGTTTTTTTATGAAGAACACGTGGCACAAAATGAGCCGTTCGATTTATCCCACGGATAAAAGTAAGGAAAGGCACAAAGGTAGAGCGCCCCTAAGGCATGGAATCCGTTCCCCTTGTATCACAACATACATCACAAACAAATTTTTCCAAACGAACTTTCACCAAAAAAAAGCCTTTTCCAAACGAACCTTATTTTTTTTTGTTTTTGGTTTCTCTAGAAAAATAAAGTAAAATAACACAGTTGGCTCAAAATTGCCTATAAAAAAAAAACAGTTGGCTCAAAATGGTAGGCGATTTCTTATGTAATCATCTTGTTTTGTGGATCTAGACATAATAATATATATTGCATGAGGAAGAACAACTAGAAGGTATAACTTTTCGGTTTATGAAATATGATGATGCTCTTCAATTGTCAGACAAGTCCTCCATAAACTTAATTTATAGAACCCCATTTCTTGGGAAAACTGGTGCAATGATAGAGTGCCACCATTTGATCAATATATTATTATCTATACACATACTTTAATAATATATATATATATATATATATATATATATATATATATATATATATATATATATGTAATTAGTAATCACTTAAGTATCCCCAAAGGACAGTCAAAACTTTAGCATTCAACTCTCCAACTAAGGTCCAACATAATTCAATTTTACCATCATTAATTATTAAAATAAAAAATCATCAAATGTGAATCTTCCATATATATATATATATATATATATATATATATATATATATATGTCCAAGCTTGGCGGCTAGTGCTTGGCAGCTAGGCAATGCTGAGCATTTTCCCATTTACATGATTGTGTACAAAAAGAATATTGTCTAGAACAAATAGTTAAATCTCACTATATATGAGCGGTTTAAATCCACTGAATATTTGACAAAGCGACATGACAAGCATTGTTACTACTTGGAATTAAGATTGTCATATCTTTGTGAGTTTGGTCCTACACAACGCAAAGGATGATGAATCCAAGTAAAAGGAATGAGTTATAACACCAATGACTTTACACATTTTTATAGGTAAATATTAGTGATTAATTTTTTAAAAAAGTAATTTTACGAGTTTTATGAAATTTACAATCATGTCCCCCACTTCTAATCATACACTCCCATAAAAAATCAGTAGAGTTTGAACACAATGATGCTTTAGCTAGATACTATCAATAAAGTTTACTTATCGAAAAAGTATACTTATATAAATGAGGGCAAAAATGTAAAGAGCAATTGTCCCTCTAATTGATTTGGGGCTAGTTTGGATTTGCTTATTTTTTAGCTTATGAACTTTTATGTTAATTCATATGTTCTCACTAACGAAAATTGTATCTCTATAGGCTGTTTTTTCATAAATTATCTTGACAAACTAAAAAATAATACATAAAAGCTAATTTATTTGCATAAGTTCAAAAATAAGTCAATCCATTAGTGCTTTGTTGGTAAAACAAGTGTAGTCCTTGTTCTAAATGAATTCCAATTGTGAAGGATTTGGACATTTTTAAGTCAACTTAGAATTGACAGAATGTGCTAAATTGCTATTGGTAACATGCATGTGCTAAATTGCCTGTCTAAAATGTTCGATTAATTTTAACAACAAAGTCAGTGGATACTACACACACCAATAACACGGTAACTAAAAAATATTGACCTAGTAAGAAAAGAAGAGAAGATATTTTCTTTCATATTTCAATAATATTTTTTTGATAAGTATTCTCTTTCAGCAATTATTGGCTTTAGTTTTAGTGTAGAAAATGATAGGTATATTCATGTTAGAAAACAAAAAATGAAAATACTGCTATTACAAAAAAAAATTGACTTTTACCCATAAGCAAAAATTGTCAGTCATACATAATGTCGATAAAGATAGTTTGACATATATATATATATATATATATATATATATATATATATATATATATATATATATATATATGGCCACTTCTATGCACTACGCACGATGTATAACAACACAATTTATCCATGAGTAAATAATGAGTTTTTGATATAGTCTTATCACTATATACCCCCTATTTTTTACTATCACTATATCTTTCACTATCCACTACCAAAAAAGGTTAAATAACGGCGAGTTTTTGATATAGTCTTATTATCATTATATATCCTTGTCCACCGTTAAATAATGTTAAATGATTTATCACTATATCGTTTAGTATCTTTGCCCACAATTTTTTTTTTTTACTTTCACTAAAAATGTCCGTAGGAATAAGCCACTTTTATTGTAGTGACATCAATATACACGTAATATCATTGGTGAGAGCTCTATTTAATTAAACCACAAATCGCACTAATCCAAATCTTATCTTCCAAGAGCACATATTGGATTAAGCACTTTAACAAGTTGAATTTGTGGATACAAAAGAATTGTGCCTTTCATGGTGGTAGGAATTACTACTTTTTATTAGCACAAAACTTAATTATCAATTTTAAAACATATAATGCTTGACTTTACTTGCAACAGTATCATTGAAGACTACATGCATTGTGTTGGAAATGGACAATGCCTAGCTAATTAAGGTCGATTTGGCCTTTTAATTGGTGAAAGGGACAACATGGTTTTGAACCATATTAAACCGTTGTAGTTATCATATTCCATTATTAGTGGTTGAAGAATAGACACATTTTTACACAATAATTATTATCACTAGAGTCAAATAATTAAAGTAAGAAATATTTAATATTCTAGACTAGATACCAATTATGCACAAGATGACAAGAAATTCTTTATCTTTTTTTTTTTGCACACAAGGACCAAAACATTATTGCTAGGTAAACAAAATTATAGAAGAAAACATTATGGGCTATCTGGTGTTTATTCTCATCGGATTCCTAAAACCTGTTTTATTACTAGCTTGGGGAGAGAAAAATCCTCATATAATTGCTTATAGCTTAAAAAAAGTTTATTTGGGTAGTGGCCACTAGAGTCACTCAATCGTCATATTTACAGTAAATCATCGAATTGGTTCCTCAATTATCACTTTATCTCCCTGAAATATCTACCATATCTCCTATTTAGAAAGTAATTCAGGAATTAGATTGATGGATATAAAATAGTTTAGAGACTATTAATTTATTATATTTTTATTATTTAGGAACTAAATTGGAGAAATTGTGATAATTGAAGGACCAAATTAAGAATATACTCGTTACATCCGACTTAAAAAGTCCAATTCTTTTCCAAACTTAAAGGTTGTTTTCTTATGGGTATTGTATCTTGGTGATATTGATGATGGGAAAGAGAGTGATCTTATGAGACATGAGATCAAACAATCTACTCATTACTTTGGAGGGTGAGGAGTCAACCTTTCTTAATTAAATTAAGTGTTTGCGAAAAGCTTATACAAGATCTATTTGGGATGATTTTGGCTCCCAACAATGAAAGGAAGACTATAACATGATGAAAAGTGGCCTATGCGAGTTAAACACATAAAAATGCTTATCCAAAAACAAAAACGAAAATACATTTTCTTAACATTTATTTCCTTCTACGTGTTTAGTCAAAAAAAATAACATTTTCTCCTTCTATGTGGATCTCACACCTAAATTAAAGTTCATTTGTGATTAGGACATTTTTCTCACACCTAAATTAAAACTGTTTTTGCAAAAATTAAATTGTCACCTAACTCTCTATACATTTATAAACCAAGCACTTGGATGAGATGGTTTGGGTCTGTTCCAACTTAGCCAAGGTCATGATTTGAATCCAGCCTTAGGCATGCAGTGGTGTTAAATCTCTATAGTGAGAGCTTTGTCGGAGAAGATACCCGGTTTATACCAAAAAAAACTCTATACATTTATATGTGATTCTCTCAAATGAAACCTCCATTTCTTTTTGAGAAATGGAGATGATCCTCATCCCATATTAATATATTGTGAGATTATCCGTAAGGCCTACCTCAACTGGCAAATGTTGAAATTGCTAGGTTGGATATCATGTCCCGAGTTCGAACTCGATACCTCACAGTTGTGTGCGTGAGTTTCTAGTGGTACTTGCCACTTCGTCTACAAACCAAAAAAAAATATTGAGAGATTAGTCTCCTCGTTTAAATGCACAATATATCATGACTTTAATTAGTGTACGAACTCATGTCACACATGAGTTAAATATAACTTAATATTTGTTATTTGTATCTTAATATAGATATAACTCTAATCTAAAATAAATTTTACTACACATTTTTTATATAAAAAATTATTTAAAATACAGAGATATAAAAAAAATATAAACATAGAAATTTGTACGTTTTTAGGGCAAAGAACATGCCGAATCCAAAGGAGTAAAAAGGCGACATCATCAACGTTGGAAACACCATCGCTCCATACCAAAATGATATTTGATCGACTTCAAAAATCCAGTAGGAGGATATATTATAATAATGGTATCACAATCGAACTTAGGGTAAATGACTTAACCATCAGGCCGAAAGCATGTGATGACAACTACATCAAAAAGAGTCAGGGTCAACATTCCACAAGGAAGATAAAAGAAACAAGTTGTCTTGTTTCAGAAAAAAAAAATCGACGCACTAATCAAGGTAGCGTCGAGTTTGACAATGTGCTTGGAATATTGAATTATGTCACAAATCCCTAACTCTTTCCATGTTTAGGACTTAGCATTACTTTGATTCTTTAATGAGAATCTTCAATCCGAACATTGAGTTAAGCCTCAAATAACAAACGTATTGATAATGACAAGATCATTGATCTAGAAGGACTTTAAGTTGATTTCTTGGCGAATGACGACTTGCGCACTGTTATTTTTGACGAAATTACCACACAACTTGTTCAAATTTGCAATTAGTTCGATCATTTTATTTTACTTTGTTAGTTTGACAAATTTGGTAGACACAAGATTAAAGAAACCAAAGTTCCACACCAAGAGAGAGAGAGAGTTAGCATATAGTGTAGTTAGCTTCGCCTATTTTACTACGAATAAGGAAACCTATATGAATAGTTCATCCACAATGTGTCAATGATTGAGATGAATGAAGCTATGCATACTAAAGAGTGTTCTCAAATCTCTTCCAAGGTAAAGTTGCAGTTCAAAAACACCCTGCCTCCACCTTTTACTCTAAGAAAATTGTTGTAGTTTTTAACCTATTGTTGGAAGAATAAGTAGTCAAATAAACGTTTTTGTAAAGTTTACCACTAACATTACCGGATTACTGAAGTTTAGGATTCTTAATCTATTGATAATTCTAGTAATTTTGATTGTGGGCTTTGGTCAAGGTAACAATTTAATTGTAATTTTTGACGATAGGCAATGGGCTATATTGTGATCGATGATTGATAATTGAGGAAATCTAGATGGATATGTGATTCTCTAAATGTAAACAAACATAATCAATTAGCAACACAACAAAACTGAATGATTATGCATCTTTATACTGCTAGGTAACCAGGTAAACTGCTCTTAACTACTGCCTACAAATTGAATCTCTACACATAACCAAAGCAATATTTGCCCACTAGTGGAGGTACATGGTTGTCTTTTACTCATTCTAGCTGCAATACCATTCATTTTAACCATATAGCATAGAAAACTAAGTAATACTCTCTCTCTGAACTTATTTATAAGTAAAAATATATTGTTTTAGGTTGATTGAATAACTCATATATTCATTCTGGTCTCTTTTATGAACAAAAATTTGTCAAAGCAAATTAATGTAGTTGGTCCAAATTTTGGATCAAATAAATTAACTTGCGTTGAACAACTTTTACTTATAAAAGAGACTATAGTGAGTACATTAGCTATTTAGTGAGTCCAAAACTATATTTATAATTTATAAATAGGTTCAGAGGCATACATATTATCTCCTTCTTAATAAAAAGTTGCTGGGTGAAGAGATGATTTCTGAATTCAAGATAAAAATATTTTTAGACTCGGCACTTATGAAAATTACATTTACCACACACAATAAGTGTGGAGAATAGAGATGGTGTGGGTTCGAACCGGCACCCTAACATATCAAATGTCTCTGCAACCTTTTACCATATAAACTACATTATGGGACATATTTGTCCAGGAAATTAGCACCACCATAAATTAAGTGATAAGTGAAAAGAGTTGGTATATTAAAATGTTTAAGGCTTAATACTTTTTTTTTACGCATTTTGTAAATTCACAATTTTGGTCTCTTCATTTCATTTTTTCTTGAATTTGAGCCTCATAATTTTTATTTTTTGCAAATATGGTCCTTAAACTTATTTAATTACATATTTAGTCTCAGAGAACGTCAATTTCGTGAAAGTGGGGACCGAATTACAACAACCCACAACATTAAAAGATTAAAAATACAATAAAAAATATGAAAACTAAAATCGTAAATTTAAAAAAGTAATAAAAATACAACTAAGCCAATATTTAATTATAATTGAGCAAAGCAATAAGAAGTACATATGATGAAAAAATGGGAAGGGTGAAGGTGTCATAGCTTTAAGGGCAATAGAATGATATGGTTGAAAAAGTACCCTAAAGAGGAGAGTCCGTTCACTAAAATTTCAAAGAAAGGATTGAAAACTTGAAGGGAAGATAAGGAAGCATGTCCTCAATTTGATATCATGTTGTTGGCCATCAACTTTCACCACCATAAAGTGTACTCATAACCCAATTCCATTCTCTTCATTTTCTCCTCTTTGGATTTCTCCTAATAGAATCCCTTATTGTTAAATATAAACCTCGAATTAGAGCCTCTAATCCTCCACAGACTACCCTCTCCTTAGGGGGCTTAGTCTTCAAAACATCACTAAATTTTATTTTTTTATTTCTTTTATTTAAGTATACGAAATATTCACTATATAATTCGAATTCAGCCTTAAAAATGCAACATTAAAATTCTTGAAAATTTTTGAAAGAGAGTTTTGTTATTCGTGTGGTTCTATTCTATTCGAAAGATTAGTCTTTGCGAAACTCAATTTACACAAAAGAATTCACCATGTAGAAAAATGAGTACTTAAAACTCTTTCATCATATCTAAACCATTTTTCACTTGACTTACTCTTCTTCCTCCCTTAGTTTAAATATCTCACATACAAAACTTCTTTGTGTTGCGAATTTGTTCACACTTTTGCAGAGAGATTCAACTCCTCAAACTCTTAAACAATTTCACAACATGTCTTCTGATATAAGCTAAATTATTTGCCGCCCGTTTCTTTAACTTGTCTCATTCAGCTTTCCTTGTTTAGAATCTAGTTTCAACCACAAAGGTGTTTGTTTAAATGCCCGTTATAATTTTTATGTCTAGTTGTGAATTTTCTTGTGTTGTTAAGTTCAGAAGTGGTAGTGTTTTTGTTTTTTCCAGTGTAATAGTGTGGTTTGGTTTGGTTTTATTTAACTAATTTGGAGCAAAGTTTAAAGCTTTGGTTAGTGGGGGTGGTGGGAATTTTGTGGTGTTGTGAGTGATGGGTGTGGATAGGTTACTACTGATAACAATTGGAAGAGGTCCGCCATTAAAACGGCGAGCTGGGTTGCGCAGGAAACAAGCTGGAAGAGGTTCTTACAGAGGGAGCTAGAGTTAGAGTGTGTGATTGTGTGTGATTGGAGGGTTTTTGTTGTTTTTTGAAGGACTAATTTGACTACCCTTTTACTTGGGGGTGCCTTTGAGGTGTAAAAGTTTCTAACTTTTTAGAGGGGGGAAGATGGGTACTACCAACTTGCATCAACTACTTAGAAGCCTCTGTTACAATACTCATTGGAACTATGCCATCTTTTGGAAGCTCAAACATCGTGCTCGAATGTATGTTTCTACTTTTTGTACCTTATATGTTTTGCATATTTTCTTTTGATGTTGGTAAATCAGAACATGTTAAGTAAATGAGGTAAAGAACTAAAGATGGTCTTTATTTTTTTTCATTTGGATGTTTTCTATCAATCTTGTTTTTTGAATTGTAATCCTTCTGTCTGTTGAAAATGCTTTGTTACTTTCATTCAAATGGGACAAGGATAGTGTTTGCTGCTGTAGTCCTCTTGTATTAAGTGTAGTTGGCAGTAAGCACATCACTGTTTAATGATATAACTTTGTACTTAAATTTGATGATTCATTTTTTACCTGTTATAGATGCACTTGGGACAATGATTTAAAGTTGGTAATGTGTTTGTTACCTTAAATTATCTGGGTGCTGTACTTTTCTGCAGGATCTTGACATGGGAAGATGGTTACTATGACAATTCTAGTTATTATGACTCTTCAGAAAACAAGCACTGTCAAAATACCTTGGAACCAATCCATGGTGGGAAATTTTCAGATGACGTTTTAGGGTCAGCTGTGGCAAAGATGTCATATCATGCATATTCATTAGGGGAAGGGTATGACTAATCAAATTCAAAATTCTTATTGCTTAGGATTTGATTTTCTTTTATGTGACTCTTGTCCTGAGATTCTTTCTTTACAGTATTGTTGGACAGGTAGCTGTTACTGGAAAGCATAGGTGGATCTGTGCAGATAATCAAGTTACTGGTTCTGGCTTGTCTTTTGAGGTGAGAATCCTTTTTATTCAATATTCTTACTAGGATCTTTCAACCTTGAAACTTGAAGATTTGAAGTTTCTTCTAATTGGTATTGGACAAGTATCATGTCACTATCTAACCGATCTTCCAGTTATTCTCATTCCTTTACCCCTTTTGATTTGATTTTCAGTTTGCTGGTGGGTGGCAGCCTCAGTTTTCTGCAGGAATTAGGGTAGGTTAACTTCTTTATTATTTTCTTTACAACCTTACAACATTTATGGCCAATTTTTTTTGGAAGAGTGAACTTTCTATGCCTACTCAAGTTCTTATTTCACTAGTTGCAACCTAATGGATTACAGTCATACAATGTTGCATTCCAATCTAGTGTACTTTGTGTTAGAACATATGGATTCTCTTTTAGAAAATAGTTTCCTAGTCTGCATCACTATACTTTGTTTACAGCTAAGATTTTTCATTGATAAAGCTGTTACTTTTTCTTGTAGACAATTGTTGTCGTAGCTGTGGTCCCACTAGGCGTTGTTCAACTTGGCTCTCTAACTAAAGTAAGATCAGTGATGTGCCATCTTTTTTATATGTTTATGTTCTTTGCTTGAGTACTATATTGCTAGTTAATGTTGTTCAAAAAGGCATCTATAATCTGTTTATGATGCTGTGCACAACAGACCTTGTATTCAATATTTTAAAAATTTATTTGCATTCATTTTCTTGGATGTGTCATAACCATTCAGATATCATCACTTGTTTCTATTTCTTTTCCAGCTAATTTTGGTAATTGCTAGGTGTTGATTCAATTATCGGTTAAACACTTCTACAATCCTAATTCTAAGCACTAGATAAATATATGTAATCAAATACTAACAACTCATTCCTAGTTTTGAGAACTTAGGCATAATACTATATGTCGGCTACAACGAGCTAAAATATAATTTACTAAACTAGCTATCAAAACCAGAGGATCTGACATGAAATCAAATATTAAATATTAGGGAATTTTCTAATGCTGAATTTAGGGATGACACCTTTATATAATTGTTTGGGGAATGCTGATCTAATCATTAGAGTTTAATACCACTGAACCCTTACTTTTATGTCTTTTTGTTTTCTTTTTTATATGAATTGGTTGCATGAATTGGGAGAAACTTTGTTACTTGATCCGGAAGTAGCTACTTAGTTTTGATTAGGGACGTGTGCCTATTTGCTTCTCTTTCTCCTTAAAGTTCTTTTCTGAGCTTAATATGAAAGTCTTTTTATAATTTAAACATTCAATAATTTTCCTTTCTTTTGCCACCCCCTGTTGCAGGTGACCGAAGATTTGGGGGTTGTTAATCAAATAAGAAATCTTTTTTTATCTACTCAAGATTACTCAGTAGATCATATTCCTAGACAAATTCAGAATAGTTTGAAGAGTTCTTCGTCTCAGGTAAGCTTCTGTCTGAACCTCCTCTCTGTTGGCATGTGCATTGTTGCATGCGCTATTATAGCACGCAAGTGGAGCTATATCATAATTATTTTTAACCAAGATGTGTTGAGCATTATCATGAAGTTTATTTTCTTCCTTTTTTCAGCTAGATATCTTGAAGGAAAACTTGTCTTCGGATATTATGCCTGCTTGCTTACATGATAAAGATAAAACCATAAGGAGTGAAACAGTGGATGCTTTAATGCCCCTTCAATGTTGTGAAAAACTGGCTGATGATATGGCCAAGCATGAGGGGCCTGAACTTTATAATCACGCGAATTCTATTTTGCTTCAGTCGATGACTAATATGATTAATGTGGAGCGACAGAATTTTGATGAGATAAGACCTCTCAATGATTCAATACACCCATCAGAAAAAGTCACAGTTGATTCTGCATGCTTTCCTACAGTTTTTCCTGATGCAGCTGTTTGTAAAAGTGATAAGTTGAATTATGTGCATACTAACCAGAAAGGGATGTTGAAATTTGCCACACCTTCAGATACCAACTCCCATAAACATACCAAAAAATTCGAGTTTCAGACTAAGGTTTGTGACGAGGATACCTCGTACCTTCAAACTGAACCTTCTTACGGGGATAACTTGTATGCATCATTGAAGTTCCCTGCTGGCTGTGAGCTACATGAAGCACTTGGACCAGTTTTTTTGAAAGGGAGTAGTTATTTTGATATAAAAACTGTGGATATGCCAGATGAGATTAGCACTACTTGTCTGACGTCTGCGTCGACTTTAGAATCTCCTCCAGAGCATCTTTTGGAAGCAATGGTGGCCAACATTTCCCAGTGTAATAATGATGTTAATAGTGGATTATCATTTCATACATCAATGCAATCTGAAACAACTTCTGGAAAAAATCCTGAAGCTTCTATTCACAATGTGCATACTATGAATTCAGATGGCTATTCAATAGATCATACATCTCTTGTCAGAGAGGAAAAACCCCATTGTTTGAGTTCATCATCAGGGATATTTAATGTGATGTCTTCTAAAGGAGTTTCTTCTACATGTCTTAGTTCTTATAGTGAACAATTGGAAAGGTCTTCTGAACCATCTAAGAACAGCAAGAAGAGGGCTCGGCCCGGGGAAAGTTGTAGGCCTCGGCCAAGAGATAGGCAACTGATCCAAGATCGAATTAAGGAACTAAGAGAGCTGGTGCCAAATGGAGCAAAGGTAATATTTTTCCTAGCCAGTTTTGGGTCTTTGAGTGAAGGTTACAGTTCTGGTCCATGTGGCTAAACATTTTATGTTAACTTCAACAGTGCAGTATTGATTCACTACTGGAGCGCGCTGTAAAGCACATGGTTTTTCTGCAAAGCATAACTAAGCATGCTGACAAGTTAACTAACTTTGCTGATAGTAAATCAAAGGTAGGTTTTAAGACGATTTGAGAAACTTAACCTCTAGCATGGTCTAAAATTAACTGGCTACATTTTTATCGAGTATGGAATAAGGATTGATAAGATGTGTATACTTATGAGACTATGGTTAACGAAAAATTGTTCGATTTTTCACTCTTGTTTAATACTGAAAAGAATGACAGCATGTTGGTGTAGGGAACAATTCAAGTGGACCATAAATTTTTATTTATTGTTTGCTAATTAGGATACAAGCTTATGACTGCAAATGTGACCTCATTCAGAAACTATGTTGATTTATTTTCTCCCTTCCTACATTTTCTACATGTGGATTTATATCCATTGATTAACGCAATTTTGCAGTTACATCAAAAGGAAACAGACATTCTTGGATCCTCTAATTATGAGCAGGGTTCAAGTTGGGCAATGGAGGTAGGAGGTCATTTGAAAGTTCATTCAATATTGGTGGAGAATCTTAGCAAGAACGGACAGATGCTTGTTGAGGTATGTATGGCTTGGAAATTCAAATTTGATTTATTATGTAAAAATGAATTATTAGAAATTATAATATACAAGTATAAGAGAAAAACTCCTCCTGATAGGAAATGAAGGTAGTTTGGAGGTCCTTCTAAAGATAGTGCTCCATTATTCGCATTCATAATCAGGGATTTAGATCGAGTGCAGTCAAGCATTAAACACGTGTTGGATAAAATCAGTAAATCACCAAACTGACACCTCAACTTTCTTTTTTCTTTTTAATTAAAAAAATATTCCCCAATACACTAATTGCACCTTTTATTGACTGAATGATTGCACTCAACGCAAATCCCATCCATAATCAGCCAGCTATTATGTTATATTCTAATTCTGGCTTTGGTTCTAGATGCTCTGTGAGGAATGCTGCCATTTTCTTGAAATAGCAGAAGCCATAAGAGGCTTGGGCCTTATAATTTTGAAGGGTGCAACAAAAGCTCGTGATGAGAAGATATGGATATGCTTTATTGTTGAGGTATAGGATCATAACTCAAGATTTATTTCATATAGTTATACCTCCTTGATGCACTGTTTTCTTATTTATACAAGGCTGAAGAATAAAGACAATATAAAATTCCATTATCAATTAAATTGCTACATGGATTTAATTTTTGAGAAAATTGTGTGACAGGGTCAGAACAACAGAAATGTGCACAGATTGGATATCTTGTGGCCGCTTGTTCAGATACTGCAATCCAAGAGCACTGTGTTTTCACAATAACTAGTGGATTTTGGAAACTTTGTGGCATTAATTAGCCACTTTAACTCATTGTTGATCTCTGAAATGATGCTCCGAATCTTCTACCTTTATAGTGTGTCAAGACTTGGTTTGTTGTTTTTCTTGAGTTCTGGTTGGAGTATGTGATTGTCATTTGTTTGTATGTTTATGCTTTTTATTGAAAATAATAGTAATAGTAAATACAATTACAATGCGTTGAATACATTGTAATTATCTTTTAGTAATAGTAAATACAATTAGTATTATTACAATGTGATTGTCATTTGATTGTATGTTTATGCTTTTTTACAATAGATAAAGATAATTATCTTTTAGTAATAGTAAATACAATTACTATTATCCACTATTTGCTACAATTACAATGTGATTGTCATTTGTTTGTATGTTTATGCTTTTTTTATGTTCCAGACTTATTACATACATTAGCTTCTAGAATTATCTTTTAGTTTGGTCAAAAAAATAATAATTATCTTTTAGTGATCCGTTTTTTGTTTGGTAAAAAGTAGCAAATAGTGGATAGGCTAGCGAATAAGCTTTTAGTGGATAGTTTTTTTTTGTTACATTTTAGTGGATAGTTAATAATGGATAAGCTAACATTGTGAATATAAAGTGTTTTGTAAAATTAACAGTTTACTTTTTGGTAAAATTAACCGTTGAATTAATTTATAAATATAAAATGACATAAATTAGAAATTTTCATTAACGGATAGTTTATAGTGGATAAGCTGACGAATAGTAGTTAAACTAATTTATTGCGGATAGATGATCGTAATTAGGCTAACATTCTGAAGTTAAACTGTTTGGTAAAGTTAGTGGTCAAAGTAACTTATAATTATAAAATGATAGAAATGAGCATTTTTAATTGATACTTAAAAATGAAAGAGGTTATTCATTTAATGCGGGATATAAGGAGTTTGATTAAAATAATAAGGATAAAAATGAGATAAAAATTGAAAAGATATACATTATAACCTTAAAACTACTTCAAATAGTGTTAGGAAAAATGCTATAATTTTTTTTTTACAAAAAAAAGCTATAAGTTAGCAATAGCTAAATAGCCATATTTTGCTTCTAATTAGGTATATATGGTAAATGCTACTTTTACTAAATGCTACTTTTACTAAATGCTAAATGCTACTTTTACTAAATGCTACTATCTGCTAAATGATACTTTTACTAATTAGGTATATATGGTCCTATTATGATGTGTTTGGGTCATGGTTTAGAAAATCAGGCTGAACTGTCTAATTCAGCTGGTTGAACTGGGAACCGGCTAGGTGTCCGGTCCATTGTAAAAACCAGCTTGTCCCAGAATTGATGAGAACCGGCCAAAGACTAGAGGAGAGAACCGGCCAAAATTATTTTTTTAGTTAAATAAACGGCCAATGTCAAATTATAAACTTACGTTTACATAGCTTTTTTATTATTTACCCTTTTAATTAATATCTAGTCATATAATATATATATATATATATATATATATATATATATATATATAATAATTATTTTATCTTAGTTTATAATTAAATTATACCTAACATCTATCACTTAATATATCATATAATCAGTGCATTTATCCGTTCAATGATCAGTCCGGTTCAAGCATGGTTGAACCATTGAACCTTGAACCAGGACGTCTTCACCAGTTCAATAACTGATCCAATTTTCAAAACATTTTGGCTACACTACTTATAATCTCTTCATTGAACACAGCAAATTTAGTCCCTCGAACTTTTTTGAGTGGTTTTAAACCACATATTATAAAAGTTAGGTATGGTCCTATTATGAAGTAGTTGAGTTTTAAAATTTTAAAAGCCACATTTGATAAAAATTGAAGAATTTGGTAGGAAGTGAGATTAAGATTTTATGGGAAAAATTTGGATTTTTAGTTAGATTTTGATACTTTAATTGGTACATTTTAAGAGATAATGTATAAAACGATTTATGAATATTTTTAATAGAATATAAAATTAATTTTTTTTGTCAAAAACAGAATTAAGACTTTCAAGAAAATGGAAAGAGATCACTGGAATTAAGACTTAATATTAACGATTGAAGCTTGAAGGACTAAAATCACTGGAAATAAAGACACCAAAATCATAGCTAATTCAAACAAAAATGACCCGTGGTCCTGTCAAAATTTGCAGTGTCTTTATGTTTATATTTCTTCAAATAACCATGCGAGATTGCTAGGTGAGAAACTCACATATGATGATCCATTTCAAATCCAAAAAAGAGGGCCAACGAAATCTAATGTACTAACGTGGAGAAATCTAATGTAGTACAACAGCAACTTCAAGTGCCAAACCTTCAGGACCTTTAGCATCAACTTTGCAAGACAGAATGAAATCGCCACTCGAAGTCTGAGCAACAGAACAATATGAATACATAAATTACGTGTAATCCATGTGAGATTTGTACTGAACCAGATAAACACCAAAGCCATATGCCAAGGATATGGGGAATGGGAATAATGATCAGGGAATAACTCAAGAACTTCTTCCAAATTGAGTCTTTAAATTGCAATCAACTAGTAGGTTTTTGTTTTTGGAACCTTCTTCTTGGGTTGCCTTCTAGGAATGGAATTTTTCATTCCAATAAAAAACAACAAAGCCCCAGAGAGAGCCATATTCTGCAAAAAGTAATAACATTTAATAAACAATTGAAAAAAAAATGAACATTGCTGACTTGAAATTAGGCATTCCCACATGAAAATATATATTTTTTTAAAAGAATCCACTGCTCTAACCTGTGTAAATTTGCTGAAAAGTTGAATGAATTCTTTGTCCTCATTGTCGTAATTATAGAAATCATACAATATGGGAGTGGCAATCATCTGATGCAAAAGCTACAAGGAGAAGAGAGCCACATTAAAAAAACAGAGCACTTCAGATATAAAAAAACAAATTCAATTTCATGGAGAGAAATCAAACTACAAACCAAAAGGATAGCTCCGGAAGAGCTGCCGAATAAGAAAAGTATCCCTCCAATGCCCTTGAGAATAATAGCCCCAGCAACTAAAAATTTCACCTGTTCATGACATAAATTATATAAACAAACATTCTCGATACCAAGCAATGTAACATGCATGCGAAAAGGAGTTATTGATCGAAGATAAAGGCATAAATAAACTAAAATGGTACTTAACAATGCATTTATCTTCATAACTGCATGGGTATGCCTTTTTTAAAGCCAAATATTTTTATCAAGGGGAGTACAAGGGTATTCCAACCCGTATATAAAATTAGAGCCTCGTTAAAACCTCCTGGGGCCAAAACCCATTGGTTATGCCTTTAATCCTTTATCTCATAAATTATATAAATAAACGTTCATAATGTTTCATAACTTCCTCGGCACCTTTCCAGCCTCCATCCATTTCATTTTTCAAAACAGTTAAACCCTTTTTTATAAAGTTTCAGTTTACTCATACACTACAACTGTATTCTGATATTCATGTTGCCTAACGAGAATGAAAAATTAAGTTTTGGCAACAGAGTTTTCAATTGCGGATGGCAGACCATAGTTGAAGGCAAAAAAATCACCATTTCAAGCAGCTTCAAAGCGCAACAGCCACGCCACCGCAATCCGCCATGGCCGCTTTTTGATCACACTGATGGCACGCAGACACCGTCACGCAAAAATAAGTCTCATGGCTTAAATGAGAAATTGACAAGCTTATATAAGATTATACTTTGTCCATATATTTATAATAGTCTTACTTAAACCCTACCCATGCAGTTACGAAGATAAATGCATTATTAAGTGCCATTTTAGTTTTCATCTACCGATAATCAGACTTCACCCAGCCCTACACACATGATAACAGAAATGCATGATCATTATTAAATTCTTAAGCACTCTCCAACTCCATGTCAGAGACGTCACGTTAAATTAACCATCTTGTCCAGGTTCACTTATTTCTACCCAAGAACTTTCTTGTTTAATTGTGTTTTAAATTTTAATCATGCTTTCCTGATATAATTGATGCTAAGAGAAAGGGAACCAGAGACTAACATCAACTTCTGGAAGTTGAAAGCCAACTTGAGAATCTACTTTATTTATGAAGGTATCAAACTTTGGTTTGATTGCTTTTGCTGCAGGCCCCCCATTATCTCCATATTCATTTAATCTGCATCAATATAAAAAGAGAGAGGAAGCATATAGAAAAGTCAAAATAATGATAATCAATTAACAAACGAGTACTTCCAGGATTAAAATGTCAAATGGACATAATTTTCAGTTTTTAATTTCTGAACAAATGTGAACAGACACCACTATCAAGAACAAGCAACTTTCCCAAAAGTATCACGAATAATCCCTTAAAAGAGTTAAAGAGGTACTTATTAAATTCCAACTTAACTAGCTATTATACATGGCAAAGTATGGTACAGAAAGGGGGCACAATATTCACATCACTCCACTTGAATCAGAAATAAAGCACAGTCGACTAGCAATGGTAATCAGAGATTCAGTGTTTAACGGTATTGGTATCCATAAGTTCATACAAGATAAATCTCATGAGGGCGCCTGAAAATTCTATAGGAACAAATAAGGGACATTGATTGTTTACAGAAATAAACTCCCACCCAAGATATAGTCAGTCAGGGATGACATTGAGCTTCTATTAGCCAATTAAAGTCCACTTCACCTATAGTAAGTATTAAGCTTCTAACTCATCAAATAACTCGAACAAGCTTATAGGCATTTCTGGAGAACATAAATGAGAATCCTTTGAAAAACTGAAAGCTGATTTCAATTTATCAGATAACCTGTTAGTTAGAATTACTCACTACTCATAATTATTATAAGATTATTTCTTCTCTATTAGTACTTCAGAAAAAAATTATCCAAACTAGTTCTAAAATTGACATTTTCCCCCAACTAATTTCTCAGTTTCACAATAACATTTAAAACAGAAGTAAACGGATAAATACCCTCTGCCTATGAAGCACTGACAATTACGGTTGAAGACGTGTCCCGGTGTCTCACACGTATTGTGCCACCGACACTTCAATTACTTGTATTTTTCAAATTAAAACCGGTGTCTACATGTCCGTGATTCATAGCTTTATACTATAGTATATCCCAACACACAAGTAACTTGACAAACAACAATAATTACTTAATTGCCCACCCAATACTCTTCTTATTAATTGATAACAACATATAGTCAAGTTAGATCTTAAATGCATTAAAACAATTCAATTTTGTCAAAAAAAAAACGATTCAATAATCTCGGCTGTATACATCATATACTGCTGAGATGGCAATTATAACATATCATGCAACGAGATCTAACTATTATATTAAGTAAATGAATGCATGCATACAAAAACAATCAATCAATCCTATCCAATAACATAAAACAGAATCGCACCAAAAACAAAAACAAAAACTCTTGTTAGCACAGATCTGCTGAATCGTTTTGCTTAAACAAAGGTTTTAAGCGATTAATGTAACAGATCCAAGCAGAGCAACAATCACAAAAACCAAGTCGATAGAAATAGATGACCTAAAAGCATGAATTTTCAGCAATTAGAAAAATCAAATAACATGCATGATTTCAAAAAAGGATCGGCAGAGAAAATGAACTAACTCTTGGTAAGCAGAGAGAATGAAAACGGAGGCGAAGAGAACTCTGCCGAGAAAAGAAGCGAAAGCCATCGTGATTGAAGAGAGAGAAAGAGAAAGGAGTGCTCTGATATTTGTTGTGGCCCTTTTTTCCCGGTCAGAGCAAGAACAGAGAAAGAAAGAAAGCGAGCCAAGAGAAAATTGAAAAGTATCGAGAGGGTGGTAAATGAAAAGGGTAATAGAGTCTTTTCCTTTTTGAAAAGGACAACACGGCCCAGTTCGCAACTACTTTTCGGTACTAGTAGCCTCATTTAATGATAGAAGGCCCAACGAGACATATCCTTTTGGGCATTCTTATTTTCACCGCCCCATTTTAATTTATTTATCCCCTTCTCCCTTGAAAAGACCTAATTAACCCCACCATTCCTCTTCACATGACGACCCTTAGGCCCTAACCTCCCATACCACCTTTACCCCCCACCCCACCATGTTTCGGAGTCACGACAACCCTCTCCCTTGTACGCAACCCTCAATTCCACATCAGCAAAACTTAATTTCTTTTGCACTTATAGGTTATTTAGAAACACTCGGAAACACTTGTCAAAAAAGAAACACTCGGAAACAAGTTTTTAGCTAGATTAGTAGAAGAGGTGATAATAACATTGTCCTACATAATACGTTGTCTCTACCATTATATTTGGGTCATACTTCGTACAGCCCCCAGCTACTCAATGGACACCCCCAAATCATGCGAAAAAATGAAAATGTTATTAATGAAACATCTTTTTTTCCAGGAATTACGAACGTTCGGAAGTTTACTCCAAACCGGTTCAGATGTTAAGTTCCGAACCAAGCAGACACCCCATTTACAAGATTTTTAACAGGTACCTGTTAAAAATCAGCATGTAGTGTTTGGAAGCGCGTTTTCACGTTAGGGTATTTTGAGAGTATTTGAAGGTCGGGGGTGTCTAGTGAGTAGAAGGGATGTTGTACGCAGTATGGGCCTTATATTTAGGATGAAGCTTAAGTCAAGTTGTTGAAGGCAAGCGCATCATGTTCCTCACTAAAAAATACAATAAAAAATCAAAAATCTTCTAAAAAGAAACAGCACTAGAAATCTACAAAAGTAGTTGGCGTCTATTTTAGCCTATTTTTAATGAGGAACTGAACGAACTTAACCTAAGTAACTTGACCTAAGTTTATCCCTATATTTATGAACCCCGACCATGACAATATCTTTTAACGACGGCATTTTTAAAAAGATATTTAAAATTTCAGGTGATACTGTTATATAAAATTTGTATTTATCTTCTTTAACTAAATACTAATACATTTTAATACTTTATTTATTTAACATCTATGAATACTATTATAAAAAATAAATAATGCTTTAACATAACAAGATGTCGTCATTGCTGGTTGTATTAGCAATTTCACCAACATGGGGATGTCGACTCTCGAATTCGAACTAGAGTGTGATTGTGTGATAATGTGTAATGTTTATTAGCTATTTCGTGTAAGCCGGAAAAAAACATAAAAGATCATGATTAATGGGGAGAGAGGATTTATTAAATTCCCTCTCAAACAAGACAAATTACATAACGATATTATTCTTAAACCTTTTGAAATTAAAATGACAACCCTCGTTGCTTTGTAATTTATTTGAATTATTTGATTGAACCAAGTGTCCCTATATTATGGCTCGGTTTTGGACAACTGCTCCCTATTCTAACTACAGTGTGTTTTGTAAGGTACTGAAAACAGTGGCGGACCCAGAACTTTGAGATCAGAGGTGTCAAATTTTTTAAATACACAATTTGCTAAAAATATAGTAACTAAAAGCAACTATAATATATTTAAATAAATAAATTATACATTTTATAATTGTCCTCTACGTGATTTTTGCCATATCCAAAATTCAAACCAGAGACATTGCGATGGGTTCCAAGTTACCACTCAGATCAACTGTTGTTGGTAAAAAATTCAAATTAAATAGACAAAAATAATCAAAATAAATTAAATAGCACTAACACAAAATACAAATTAATTAAATAGCACTAATACAAATTATCAATTAAATAGTACTAACAAACTAAAAATTAGGATAATAAGAACAAGAACGGATCCACAGAGATATATATAGAGAGAGAAACTTTTTTAAAATAAAATATAAGAGTGTGAGTGATTCTGTGAGTGGTGCAAAATTAATAACTTTAGTGCAAAACTAAGAATTTGGGTGCAAAATATATTTTTCAGGGGATACAGAAATATTTTTTCCTAAAATATTGATGCTAATATTATTTTTTTAGGAGTTTCATTTAAACCCCTCACATATATGTAGGTCGCCAATGATTGAAAACAGGTTACATTGTACTAAATCATTTAGTAGTACTTATTTGTATTTGTTTATTATTATTTTTATTTATGAAAGGGAACCTTTTCTACATATGTGTCTCAATCATTAAGCTACATCATGTTTTTTCGTAATTTGAATTATTCAGACCTCAAACCACATCTTTTAGATCCAAGAGGAAAATTCGCTTCTGGATTGCAACATTATATTATTTTTCAAATATGGACTAATTAGTTCATAGCAAAATTTAAAAAGTTGCCTAAAGCATTTCATAGTATAGTATTGTCTCTGCTTATAAGGGAGTCAACGATATATACAAAAGAATGATTACTATTTTTTTACCAAACACAAGAATGATTATTAGTTAATGATTTATCCTCCACTCAATCTCCCACGACAATGCTTGATTTACTAAATGTCTCAATGTCTGCTAACGCAGTGAAAACATCTGACATGAGAATTTTAGGGAAGAATTGGGGGATGTCTCAGGTGATGAGGTTGTTTCTAATTCTGAAGAATCTATGGCGCACAATGCTATTTTCAAACTGACCGTGTACATGGCCCAAAATTCGCTTGCTGCATCAGAGCCTGTTGCCACATCTAATCTAGTAGTAGAATCTGACATGAAAATTTTAAGAAAGCTTTGGGGTGAGTAGTCAGACGATGTTGGAGATCCTGTGGCTTCTGACTCCCATGGATCAGCTACGCGATATGATTACTTTGAACTGGTTATGTCCAAGACCCAAAAGAAGAAATTGAGAACACGCATTCAAAAGCAAATTCTGTCTCTGACTCCTTTTGATCTGGTTTTGTATTTTAGTCGCTTAATCTGTCTTTATTTTCATTTGGCTGGTTTGTTTTAGGGGGTCTTTAGCTTAGAGATCCCTATTACTGCTTTGTTTCTAATTTTCTCTTACCTTGAGTTTTGGTCTCTTTTATGTCCTCGTTTTTCTCTTTTTTAATAAATTCTGTTTGGCTAAAAAAAGATTATTAGTTAAATGATAGTGTTATAAACCAGGTTCATATATATTTCTGAATTTACTTGTCTGTATGTATTGCAAAACAAAGAGAATTAACAAAGCAACACACATATGCGAGTCTTTGTTTAGAACTCTAGATCATCGAGGAGCACACTCTATGTATTGCAAAACAAAGAGAATGGACATTTTTAATTGATGTTTAAAAATGTGAGAATATTTATTTAGTTGAAGATAAACCCAGGCGGTATGGTTGAGCGGTTGGGGCTCATCCTCTTTTAATCAAGTGTTGAGGGTTCGATTATCGTATTGGGTATAGAGCAACTTTAAATCCATGAGTCAGCTGTCCCACCCTTCGAGGTGCCTCCAATCTAGTGAGGGAGGATTAGTCACTGCGTTCGGTGGTGGATACCCTGGTCTAGACAAAAATATATAAAACAAAAAATTTAACTAAAGTAATTATAAGAATAAAAATGAGAGAAAAAATAAAATACTTGAGAAAACACTATTTAAAGTGTAACGTGGACGCATCGTTGTTTTCTGATGAAGGTTTTTAGTGTCACTCGTGCGGAGTTTGGTGGATCCTAGAATTACTTGTGCAATCTTAGGTGGTTGATCTGTGCCCAGGGTTACAAAACCCGAATAGTTCAACCGGTTAAATCATGAATCGAAACCATCTATGGTTCAATTATTTCAGCAAATCGACTGCAATTTCGTCATAGTTTGAGCGCTTTCTAATGGCTGAATCATGACTTGGATGTCTCAAATATAAGATTGAGAACATGTTAGGAGGCATGCTAGCTAACATACAAGTCTAGACTAACGATTAAATTCATCATCTAAAAGGATGGGAAAAGAAAGGTTGGATTCCAAGAAGAAACGAATCAATTTCTGGTACTAAAGAAAATGATTCTTTGTTCCAAGCATATTAATTATATAATTGCAGAACATCTTCTCCTGTAAAGTGGACTAAGTAGGTTCGAACTTTATATATACATTCAAAATATGTAAACATCCGTACAATTTTTGTAGAACATGCACTTCACTTTGTCTAAATTTGTAATCTAAGGAGAAATTGTAATGATGCATTATGTATCGGCTATTTTTTTGGTGAAGTTATTTATTGTACAATATGCTACATTATTGTACATTATGTGACTAAAGACATAAGTGTTTAGGTGTTTTTATAGATGATGATTAGTAATTAGCGTGTTAGTTGTTAGACGAGAGAATGAACAGATTTGAATTCTGAGGCAACTATTTTTCATCAATGTCTCTTTTAGTCAACCACGTGAGCTACTCTTTCACCAACATTGTCCCTTTCGTCATACATGTTAAGGTGTTAGTATGCAATATTCTCTCAAATTATAACTCTTTGTATTTTGCACGCAAGAAATATTAGGTTCACACTCTCTAATACACTTTTTCTTTTTTTGAAAATTATACGAGACCCAACATGAGATCCATATAATTTAGTGCAACCCCTCTGAATTTTAATTAAGAGAGTATTAGAGAGCTTGTTAATGCCTAGCAGTCATGTCCTATTTGCACATTATATATATATATATATATATATATATATATATATATATATATATATATTAGTTTATCTTTTGTTGGACAATAACGACGAAATTGTACACGTGGTATAGCTTGTGTTGTACTTTAAAAAAAATCGTTATTAATATTATCCAGTTCCCTGGTCTGTTGTATTTCTCCTTTGTTTCGGGATGTTGCTTATTTCCATTAATTAGATTAATACTCACCTAAATAGAACAATTTGTTGTTTTTTTTTTTGAAGCAATGTTATAATTTGTTTTATGGATTAATCACTTCATGTTCAAATGAAGTAGCTTTGGGTCATGTGACCATGAAGGAGAATAAGGAAAAACAGAGAAAAATTCAATTGGAAAGTGTTGTTGTGATGTGTCGATCATTTTGAATTCAATGTCTTCAAATGGGAAGACATAAATTTTAGAGATAAGACAATGCCATGATATAGATAAGCTTAGAAAGATTAAATAAGAAAAGTCTGAATATAATACACGAACTAAAAAGAAATATTTATAACATTGATGAGCATTTGGCTAGACAATTTGTAATTTTATTTATAAATAATAAGAAAGCTTGTTTAATTTGATAGAAAGTTTCAAATGTTTGTTGAACCCCACACTTTAGGCAATTGGGGATAATTATAGTTTTTATAATTTAATAATAAAATTGGGTGCGTCTATGGTGGTGTGTGTACATATGTCTGTTGTTTCCAACAGCAGCACTCTTCATTCACTCGTGCCGTTTTGTGTAAGTGACAAACAAACAAGACAACCAAACCATTCCTCTTAATTTGAGAAGAAGGATAATGGCTTTAATTAGTTGAGGAAAATGTAATGTAGGGTTAGAGTGGCGCTTAAAAGACCCTGTGTTTTCTGGTTCTCTTTATATATACCGAGATCAACTCATTCAAATGAGTGGTAAGTGCATTTGAATTCCACACCAAGGTTTCGGATTCAAACCTTGGGTGTGACAAAAAAAACTCTGTTGTGAAGAGAGAATCACACATGTGGTTGTGAGTAAGGAAATATGAAAGTTGTAAATAATTGATTTACTTATATATGTATTTGGCTCAGGTCCGTTAGGTTTTCACATAGAATAGCTTATTTAAACGCATTAGTGCTTGTACTCGAGACACGATTATACAATCAATAAAACGGAACTACAGCTGCTCTGTAGTCGCAGACGTAGACAACGATTGGCCGAACTGCGTGACCAATATCGTGTGTCCTTTCGTTACATGGTATCAAGTTTCAGTGATTTTAGTTCTTCGTGGTTTTGTATCTTCGGTAGGTCTGTGTGACTCCTTCGTGCTTTGCGATTTCGGTGGGCTTGTGCCGTCACCTCTCTGTTTGTGATTCGCGTTTCCTGGGTTTGCAATTTTGGTGGGCTTGCGCTTCTTATTGCTGCCGTTTTCCAGTAATCGTTGCAACATGATTTCGTTCTCGTTGCTTCCGCTTGACAAGAGATTCTTGTGGTTGTTTGGTTGAGGTATTATTGTTCGTGGTTGCTCTCTATTCTTGTGGTTTCTGATTACCAATCTCGCCTCTGCCTTGCTGCCTTTTGTACGATTCTGCCTTCTGGTTGCTTGGCTTCGTTTGATTGAAAAGTATTATTGAAGAATTTGTACGCCTCTGCCTTCTGGTTGGTTCTTTTTTATTATTATTATTATTATTATTATTATTATTATTATTATTATTATTATTATTATTATTATTATCATCATTGAATAGTACTTGCTCCCCTGGGTGAGTTTTTATTATTATTTAATTGAAGACTATTTTGTTGTCCCCGTTGCTTCTTGCTATTGGAGTCACACTTCTTTTTTATTGAAGAATATTACTCGTGTTGTTGGTTTCTATTGGCTACTTTAATGGCTACCGAAAGAGAAAAAGATAATTTTCGTGTTCGCTTTACCGGCAAAAATTATGTTGTTTGGGAATTTCAATTCAAGATGTATGTCCAAGGGAAAGGATTATGGAATCACCTTGATGGGATTTCTACGGCGCCGGAAGATAAAACTGCCTTAGACGCATGGGAAGTCCAAGATGCTCAGATTATTTCCTGGATCCTAAGTACTATTGATCCTCAGATGATCAATAATTTGCGATCATTTTCAACTGCTCAAGAAATGTGGAATTATTTGAAGCGTATTTACAACCAAGACAATACGGCCAAGCGTTTTCAATTGGAGTTAGAAATCGCCAATTACAAACAAGGTAATTTGTCAATTCAAGAATATTATTCTGGTTTTCTGAACTTATGGACAGAACACTCTGCTATTATCTATGCTGCTGTTCCCAAGCAGTCACTTTCAGCCGTCCAAGATGTTTATGATACTAGTAAACGGGATCAATTCCTCATGAAACTTCGTCCTGAATTTGAGGCTGTTCGAGGAGCTCTGCTGAATAGGAACCCTGTTCATTCCTTGGATATCTGTGTTGGTGAACTGCTCAGGGAAGAAAAACGTCTCCATACTCAAGGAACCATGGCTCATGATCCCGTTCTTTCTAAACCTGTGACAATTGCATATGTTGTGCAAAATAGAGGCCGTGATATGCGGCAGACTCAGTGCTTCTCTTGTAAACAATTTGGACATGTTTCTCGTAGTTGTCCTAAGAAATTTTGCAATTACTGCAAGCAGCAAGGTCATATCATCTCTGTATGTCCTACGCGTCCTCCACGTCCGACTAAGCGTCTGGTGCAGGCATTCCATGCCACTACTAGCTCTGCAGCTTGTCCTTCCACCACTGGTGCATCTAGCTCTGCCGCTGCTCCTTCCACCACTGGTGCATCTGATGGTGGTGCTCTACAGCTTGAATTAATTCAACAAGCGATACTATCTGCCCTTTCTGCCTTGGGCATTACTGGTATGTCTTCTTTCATCAAATGGTTACTTGACTCTGGTGCATCGAATCACATGACGGGTTCCTCTAAACTCTTGCATAATTTACGTTCTTATATTGGTAATCAGAAAATTCAAATTGCTGATGGTAGTACCCTTCCTATAACTAATGTTGGTGACATAAATTCTATCTTTCGAAATGTGCTGGTAGCACTTGGGCTTGCCTCAAATTTATTGTCTGCTGGTCAATTAGTGGATGAAGGTTGTGATGTTAATCTTACTCAGGATGGTTGTCTTGTGCAGGAGCGGGTGTCGGGGAAGGTGATCGCGAAGGGGCCTAAAGTTGGGAGAGTGTTCCTACTCCAGTTTATTCCACATCATTTATCTCTTGCTTGTACTAGTGTTTTGAATGTATGTGAGGATTGGCATAGGAAATTGGGCCATCCAAACTCTGTTGTTTTGTCTCACTTATTTAAGACTGGCTTGTTAGGTACTAAACCTATGGATTCTAGTGCCTCTATTCCATGTTCTGCTTGCAAATTAGCTAAAAGTAAAACACTTCCCTTTCCGTCTGGTGCTCATCGTGCTTCTACTTGTTTTGAGATAATTCATAGTGATGTTTGGGGAATCTCACCTGTCACTTCTCATGCTCACTATAAATATTTTGTCACCTTTATCGATGATTATAGTCGTTTTTCTTGGATTTATTTTCTTAAATCTAAATCTGAAGTGTTTTCTATGTTTAAGAAATTTCTGATGTACGTTGAAAATCAATTTCAAACCAGTATTAAAATTCTTCGGTCTGATTCTGGTGGTGAATATATGTCTCATGAGTTTCAGGAGTTCTTACAGCAGAAAGGTATATTGTCTCAACGATCTTGTCCTAATACCCCTTAGCAAAATGGTGTTGCAGAACGTAAGAATCGTCACTTGTTGGATGTGACACGTACCTTACTTCTCCAGGCTTCTGTTCCATCCAAATTTTGGTGAAGGCTCTTTCCACAGCTGTTTTTTTGATCAACCGTCTTCCTTCCACGGTGAGTGGGTTTGATTCTCCTTACTTTTGCCTTTTTAACACTCAGTCTGATTTACAATAGCTTAAATACTTTTGGGTGTGTATGTTTTGTTCACCTACCATCCACTGAAAGACATAAGCTTGGAGCACAATCTGTCAAATGTGCATTTATGGGGTATAGTCATTCTCATAAGGGTTTTGTGTGTTATGATGTCTCTAACCATCGTTTTCGTATTTCTAGAAATGTGACACTTTTTGATAACCAGTTTATGTTTCCTTGCCCTTCTCCTGGTCTGAATGATATTGCTATACTTCCCCAATTTTCTACCTCGCGTTCACCTATAGAACGTTTTAAACCAGGATTCATATATGTCAAGAAAAACAGTGTGCAGGTTCCCACTCCCCCTTCCAACGCTGATCCGCCACCTGATCCTGTACCTGTTGCACCACGGCGTTCTGTTAGAACGTCCCGAGCACCTGATAGATATTCACCAGACAGGTTTGATTCCTCACATACTGCTTTAATTGCTTCTCTCTCTAGCACACCTATTCCTACTTGTTACTCGCAGGCTGTTAAAGATGTGCGTTGGGTGAATGCCATGAATGCCGAACTTCACGCCCTTCAAGACAATTTCACCTGGGATATTGTTCCTTGTCCTCCGGATATCAAACCCATAGGCTGTAAATGGGTTTATTCTATGAAACTGAATTCTGATGGATCTCTCAATCGGTACAAGGCTCGATTGGTTGCTTTAGGCAACAAGCAGGAATATGGTATTGATTATGATGAGACATTTGCACCGGTTGCTAAAATGACTACTGTTAGAATGGTGATCTCTATAGCTGCTTCTCATGGGTGGTCTCTCCACCAAATGGATGTTAAGAATGCATTTCTTCATGGCGACCTGACTGAAGATATTTATATGACTCCCCCTCAGGGCCTATTCTCTTCATCTAAGGGGGTGTGCAAGCTCAAACGCTCTCTATATGGTTTAAAACAGGCGCCTAGAGCATGGTATGACAAATTCCGTTCGACTCTACTTGGGTTCTCTTTTACTCAAAGTCAGTATGATTCATCCTTGTTCATTCACTGCACATCTACGGGCATTGTTCTGCTCCTTCTTTATGTTGATGATATGATCATTACTGGTTCTGATGCATCATCCGCACCTTGGTCATTTACATTATTTTCTTGGACTTGAGGTTCATTCTACTTCTAAGGGTATATTTCTCCATCAGCATAAGTATGCCACAGACCTTATTGCTATGGCTGGCCTCCAATCCGCTAATCCTGCGGATATTCCTCTTGAAGTTAATGTTAAATACCACCGTGACGAGGGTGAACTTTTGACCGATCATTTATTGTATCGACAGCTCGTGGGTAGTCTTAACTACTTGACCATTACACGACCCGACATTTCATTTGCTGTTCAGCAAGTAAGTCAGTTCCTGCATTCTCCCTGTCATCTTCACTTGGCAGCGGTTCGTCGTATAATTCGCTACTTGAAAGGTACATCTCAACGGGGTTTATTCTTTCCTAGTGGGACCCCCCTTAAGTTGATTGCCTACAGTGATGCTGATTGGGCTGGGTGTCCTGACACTCGCCGCTCTGTCACTGGTTGGTGCATGTTTCTTGGTTCTTCGTTGATCTCATGGAAAAGTAAGAAGCAAGCAAGAGTCTCTAAGTCCTCAACTGAATCGGAATATCGTGCTATGTCTACGGCATGCTCTGAAATACTTTGGCTTCGTGGTCTGTTGGGTGAACTTGGGTTTCCTCAAACTGAGCCGACCTCTCTCTATGCGGACAATACAAGTGCCATTCAGATTGTTGCAAATCCAGTTCTTCATGAGCGTATTAAACATATTGAAGTTGATTGCCATGCTATTCGTGAAGCCTATGATAATCGTGTTATATCCATTCCCCATATCAATACTCAATTTCAGGTTGCAGATATTTTGACCAAAGCTCTTCCTCGTCTGCGCCATCAGTTTCTTGTTAGCAAATTGATGCTCCTTGATGACCCGCATCAATTTGAGGGGGATGTGAATAAGGAAATATGAAAGTTGGAAATAGTTGATTTACTTATATATGTATTCGGCCCAGGCCCGTTAGGTTTTCACATAGAATAGCTTATTTAAATGCATTAGTGCTTGTACTCGAGACACGATTATACAATCAATAAAACGGAACTACAGCTGCTCTGTAGTCGCAGACGTAGGCAACGATTGGCCGAATTGCGTGACCAATATCGTGTGTTCTTTCGTTACAGTGGCCAGCCAGATATTCCCCAGACTAAATTAGCCACCAGCAAGTCGAGTCGGATCTCAGTGTTTTGAGCGAGAGGGGGTACCTGCAAAGACATTATGACGCTCAAGTTGAGAATTGTAGAGTATGCAGGAAATGGGTAATGCGTATCTTTTTGTGGCTACGCGAGCGAGCTATTGAGCTAATCCAGATCTAGTTCACTTAGTGGGTCTCGTGGCCCAGTCCAAAATAAAACGAGTTAAATTTAGAGGGAAATCTTCTTATTCTAAACTAACATAGATTTAACAAAACTTTGCTTAAATATTATAAAAATCGAAGCATAAGTTATGTTATTTGTCATATTTTCTTTTTAAAGACTATATTAAACTTTTTTAAAAGTGTGACATGACTATGAATTTATCGGCTAAAATATAGTTTTTGTCTTTTATTTTTCTTTGTTTTTTCGTTTTTATTTTTAAAATATGCATTTACGTCACTTTGTTAAGGGATTTAAAAATGTCATTTATCTTTTTTTTTTGAAAGCTTGTCATTTATCTTTTAAAACATCTATTTATGTTTTTTATCTTAATTTTTGTAGCTAAAATATCATTTTTGTCATTTATCTTTTATTGTTTTTTATTTTCGTCCTATATATTTTAAAATATTTATTTACGTCTTTTATCTTTTCATAATTAATTAAGATATTTTCAAAAAAGTAGTTAATTAAAATAGTCGTTTCATTAAATATAATGTTAATTACGGAATACAATGATAGTGGCATGTATGTATAATTCGTCATGTAGGTATTTTGATTGTTATATTAGACTATTATTAGAATTAAAATAGGCCTTCTTCATCTCCAAATTTCTCAATTTAAAAATTGGAGTTTCTAAATTTCCGAGTTCCATGAAATCGTACTCCCAATCTAGTAGGGCTAGAGTGTGCCATTCACTATCAATTCAACGAGCTTTTGTCTAACGAAAGGACCAACAGTCGCCTTTACGCATAAACCGTCAACACGCAAGGCTCCTCCCCTTGACGTAGGAGTGGACGTACCCCGAGTTTTCCCTCCTCCTTCATTCACCTACTTCTAGACCATTGGAAAATCCGACTATCGTTGCTTTTAATTAGGAGAAGCCAAAGATCTACAAAGAACTTATTCCTTCGACACACCTCCTCACACTTCATATATGTCGATTTAATCTCCTTCACTATGAGCTGAATTTTCTTGTCATGTTTTTAAAAACACCTCTTTATTCCATACCTTAATATCTCCTTCAAGGGCATTTGAGTTTTTCTTTTAACACAAACCCCATCAAACCCGATAAGGATGTTGTCATCCAAATCTTAGTCACCACATCTCGAAATTTTCCATGATGTAGCCAATGATTATTAAACCTAAATGGTTTTGGCCCCCACCTGCGAGATGAGTATCGTACAACAGATAGTGATTTGAGATGCCCCTTGCAGCCCCTACTACGTTCCCACATTGCATCCTATACTCAGATAAAAATCCTATTCAACTTGGCTCATGGTTTGACAACTTTTCCAAAATTGGTAGATCGACTAACCAATATTCTCAACAAAGCCACCAAACTCCCACACTTAAATGAGACCTGTCAACTGGTCAGATCCACTCCCGTAAAGGTGGGTGCTTGGTTGCATTAAAATCTCCTAAAACACACCAAAGTCTTCTTTACCAATTTCAAAATTTTCATTTTTTACTTTCACTCAACTATATATGTTGAAGTGTCTCGTTTCTCAAAATACATTAATTTTGTTTTATTTTGTGACTATTGTTAAAATGTCATTATTAGTTAGTATTGAATATGGGCTCCATTCCCTTTTGGGTGGGTCTACATGTTGGTGCTTTATACTCGACAGAAGGGACTACAAGTTTTGAAAGAGTATGTATAACATTTGATAGTGATAATAAATAATTTATAATACGGTATTGCTCGACAAACAATGACCTCCAAGGCTTAAATAAATTCAACTATGGAAAGGGCAAACAAATCACATTTCATTGCTCCTCCCTCTATATTAATTAGCTTGTATGTTGTATTGTACGTATTTGTATATTGTATTGTAGTATGATCTAAACTAGAGTCACTATCGTTTGTTTCATTCATTTTTGGAATCATGTTTTCCTTTTTCTGTGTCGTTTTTGTTCTTTTGGCTTGCTTTACATTTTGATTACCTGTACTTACAGGACAATTATTATTCCCATAACAAGAATCCACCAGGATTGATCATTATTTTTCGTATATTTAATTTCTAATCAATCTTATTAACAACTAATCAGTGTCTGTTCATTGAAAACACCAGTTCCCACTAGTGTGTTACAAAGGCCCTCATTGAGGAAAAGTGTCCCATATGATTGATCTTTTACGGTGTTTGCCAGGGTAATTATTTGTATAAACTTTAGCAAATTGGTATGTTCCAAAAAAAGTTCGATTGGTGAGCTAACGGACACCGAATGAGTTTGTGCATAAGGTCCTAAGTTCAAACCTCGGAAACTAATATTTCCTTCATCCCTTATATATATTGGGGGTTTAACAACTTTGACCATATTTGTTCTCCAAATAGATTAATGAATCTAGTTTCTTATGCATTATTTATTTTTCATTATTAGGCGATGTGAAACTATTTCACACTTGAATACTCAACATCTCTCCCCTCAAGTGTGAACCTCGTGCCCATATTGCGAACAATCCCTTACAAGAGAGCGTGAATTGTTATTGAGTCAGACCATGATACACTACGGTCATTATTTTATTGACTAAAGTCACTAGAGTCAAGTTACATAGGAACTACTTGATAAATATAACGCTCAATCATAACCCTTAAATTATTTTGTTTTGACAAAATATAAGAGAAGAGAGGTAGTGCAAAGTGACAGTAGAGAATCACAATCCTATTGAGTCATGCTTAAATGAGCTCTGATAGACTTTGACCACTATATATATATATATATTCATTATTAGGCGATATTAGACTATTTATACACGCAATAGAGGTATAATAGAAGAGACTCATATACGTAATGGCTTAAGGTTTTTGGTGGAGATGTGACATCCAAGTCTTTTGGTGGTCCGGTTCATTAGCTCGTTGTTGCTTCTGGTACTCCCCCAGACTCCGCAACACCAATAGTATTAGAAACTCTGATGATTGTTCAAACAAAGGTTTTTTTTTTTATAATCAAAAGAGATTCATTCTAAACTGTGAGTACAAAAGGTATTCAAACTTGTGTACCAAAATCACACCGAATTATGGCATGACAGTGGCAAAGTTCGCCATTTCTCAAAAGACACTTTATCTTCTACTACAAGACCATTACTACATCATTATTTGCTCCCCAAATGACCTAAGTAGTTGCTAACCAAATCAAATATCTTACCATTTTCTTTCCTTTACCTAAAGGAAAAGAAAGAGAACTTTACAATATCTTACCATTTTCTTTCCTTTACAATGCAGGTACCATCGCCAACCCTCCTATTAATATGCAAACTGAACCACCTTGGTCCAGTAGAGTTACCATTACTAATAGAATGTGTTCTGGACTGGGCCAGTCGTCAGGCCCAACCCAGTAGTGGTCATCCAACCCGACAAGGGGAGGATCAGTCCAACTGGGCCCAATCTAGTAGTGGTCATCCAACTCAGCAAGAGGAGGATAAGATCAGCTGCTTATTGAGGATAAGATCGACAGTGTATCGGGCCCCCAGTATGATTGGGCTATCCAGATCAGCCCACTCGCCTACTATCTCTATAAATAGAAACAGTCACCAGGTGTCAGGTACGCAATTCATTCGAATATTCACTAGATTGTACTGTAGCTCGATATAGCTGACTTGGGCGTCGGAGTGTCCTTGCAGGTACACCCCCCGCGCGTTCAGGTCCTCCTCAGCCTACAGTAGCAGACGACCCGTCCCTCTATCATCCACGCGGAAGACCCGTAGGTACGGTTCAGAATGCAAATCGCACCATCAAAGAGAACTTTTTCTTTTTGATACTGCTTGCGCTAAAGTTGTGCAGGGCCAAACACCGGTCATCTAAATTATTGTAACGTGCTTTCAAAATATCATTCCATTAATGTACCTGGTTCAGTTAAAACAGTCCATTTCCATTTACACAATAATGACTCATTAAAATCTCCAAATTCTTGATTTCCAACCTCCAGAAATCTTTGATTTACAAATCGTTTCTCGGCTTAACCAAACAATTGAATTTTTCTCCATGCCTCCATACTATCGGAAGTGTCTTTGTAATTGGGTGATTTCATGCAGACCCTTTTCGGGAGCTTTGTAGAAAGAGAAAAAATACAGAGCAAAAGAAGATAGTATTGAATTAATTAAGGTCACCTTGCCCCCAATAGAAAGTGTATGTCCCTTCCACAGAGCAAGCCTAGCCTTCACTTTATCAACCACGGGTTTCCATGTAGATGATCTTCTTGGTTTTCCCAACTGTGGATTCCAAGGAATTTAAACGGCAAATTCCCAATACAACAAAAAAGTGGGATGCACCGCGTAGAAAATTTTCCAGTAACTTAATGCCCAATGTTACTTTTTGCAAAATTTACCCGAAGTCCCAAAACTAATTCAAACTCCGATCCCTTAGAATCGCCTTGAGACTCCATAGATTCTCTCGAGAGTCTTCACCAAAACTAATAAAATCTATGATGGTCACAGAGGGGGCACTTAAATGGGTATCTATCTGTAGGTAAAATAAACGAGTAGCCGTACCCACTAAAACTACTTAATAATCTTAACAATTAATACCTAATTACAAATACTCAAGTGTTTTTCATCGACTAATTTTTAGTCGTCAAATATTTAATAGGTAAAGCTTAATTTTCTTATGTCAATAGCAAAAGCATTATTAAATGCTTTTTTATAGACAAAAAATTTTAAAAATTTAAACCTGTGGGTAGCCGCGGATACATATTATCCGCAAACACGCGTATTTGTGGTACCCGCATGGGTATGGGTCACGTACAATGGCATTTTCACCCAACGCGGTGGGTAAAAGAACTCATGCTCGCCTCGCCTCGTTGACATCTCTGCTGATTGGTCTGTCAATTGGTTGGATCAAATCACTATCCTGAAATTGGCTTCTAGCGAGAAGTTTCCACCTTATCTATTCTACGAGTGGCTAGTGATTCTATTCTAGAAGATAGTTGTTATATTGTTTGTGTCGGTACCTCAATCCTTTTCCGTTCTTGTGATTTGGGTTAATTTTTGTTATTTGTAGGCTTGTTTGCCCTCTTGTCATGTATATGGATTGAGTCCTCTTGTACTCAGCTTTAATACAAGTAAGTTTTGCTATTAAAAAAATACACAATCTTCCCCGATTACTATAGGTTGCTACGTTTGGGGGTTCAATTCAAAGAGATAAGACGCCACCAAGCCAACTGTGTCACTCATAGTCTTTTTTGCATCCAAGCGAGGAGAGATACAGCCAACGGGTCAAGAAAAGCCCAATTGCGTTCTTGAGTGATCGCATATGGAAGTTAGTTCTCGCATCCGAGACTCAACCAAAAGTTTTTATAAAACCAGCATCAAGTGACAAATGAATTTGTTAAGTTAAAGCTTCAACAAGTAGCTAGTTCTTAATTTTTAAATGGTGAGGCCTAGGTTGCCTTAGGAGAAATGTGGGTAATTTGACTTAACCACTTAAAAGCTAACACATGGATTCCACTAACATTTATCACATCAACAAATTCATATTACTTATTTTACAATTCCTACTATATGTTTATATTATTTGCACATTCACCCCAATTTTACAATTCCATGTGTCAGCTTTTAAGTGGTTAAGGCAAATTACCCACATTCTATCCAAGGGCAACCATTCTTGGATAGAATGTGGGTGAATGTGCAAATAATATAAACATATAGTAGGAATTGTAAAATAAGTAATATGAATTTGTTGATGTGATAAATGTTAGTGGAATCCATGTGTCAGCTTTTAAGTGGTTAAGGTAAATTACCCACATTTCTCCTAAGGCAACCTAGGCCTCACCAATTAACAATTATTTTTTACTTGTTCCTTTCTTCTATTTCCACATTCCCTCGGTCAAGATATATAAATAAAACATTGAAAATGTACTTGCGGCTATCACGTATAAGGTACCTATATACTTATTCTTGAGAAAAGAAAGGGTACAAGAGCCAATAGCTATATCTAATCATCAAATAAAATGGGTTTGATTAATGATATATAGCTCTTTTGTCTTATTTATAAGGATGTTGAATGGAATCTCATTTTCTGACAAATAAAAATTTGGTATACGATAGTATGATAGTGTTTTATGTGGGGGAAAATAATGAACAATGTAGGCCATTAAGGGAACCCAAAAAAATTAAATATTCATCATACTAGTCCTTTCTTCCTCATGCTATGGTTTATATAAAGATAATGATAAGTGATTATGATTACCACAAAACCATAAGAGAACCAGAAACAACCAAAATTCTACATCACAAAACCCCAAAAGGCCATGATGACTGGTTCTGGTTCTCCTTGTGGAGCTTGCAAATTCTTGAGGAGGAAGTGTATTAGAGGTTGTGTTTTTGCACCTTACTTTTGTCATGAACAAGGTGCTACCCATTTTGCAGCCATTCATAAGGTTTTTGGTGCAAGCAATGTTTCAAAGCTTCTTGCACACCTCCCTTTGAGTGATCGTTGTGAAGCTGCAGTTACAATCTCTTATGAAGCTCAAGCTAGACTTCAAGATCCAATTTATGGTTGTGTTTCCCATATTTTTGCACTCCAACAACAGGTTTATAATTCCCCTCTCATGATGATTTACAAGCAACTAATCTTAACTAGTATATGATTTTGGTATAAAATTTCAGTGTCTATCTTGATTCTTGAGTTTAATATGATTAATTTTTTCCTCATTTTAATAAAGTTTTATTTATCAAAAAAATCAAAAGTAATATAGATGTACAACTGAAAACCCTAGCTTATTTTGTTTTTGATGTGAACTAATAAATGCATTTTGTTGATTTTATCTTTGTATAGGTGGTTAATTTACAAGCACAGCTAGCTTATTTAAGGGAACAAGCAGCTAATAGGTGTCTCAATGCTTCAGCATATGAAAACCCTAATGAGAGAAAACCTAATTTCCCTCAAGATCTACAAAGTTGGTTCCAGATGGAAAACTCCAACATGAGTTCTCAATTTCTTCCAAACTTGTCGAGTACTAATCCCTCAACAACACAATATAATGGGAATACCAGTCTCACGGATGCAAACCCTATTGGAAATTATGAAAATTTCGGAACCATGGAAGAGAGCATCTCATCATTTTCTAGCTTTGATGATAGATGTAACTCTCTTTCCTATGAAGTGGATAACCTTCAAGGAGTGGCTAGCTTCATGAAAGACCAGTGGGGAAGATGAATCTATCAATTTTGAATTGCTGCAACATATGTTGTGTAGCATGCACTTCTTTGTTGCCATAAATAAGCTTAATTAGAAAGCCTAGAAGTGTTTATATATAATGGGAATGAAATCCTAGTAGTGTTTTGTTTAATCTAGTGTAATGTTGGTATTTATCAGAATAATAGTGTAATATTCTTATTCTTATTAGAGTTAAAACCATGTTTTTATGTGAACAAATTTGGGTTTGTTTATGGACCTAGCTAGCAAAGATCCTAAATCTTGACCTAAAAGATCCAGTGAAATATACATTTTCTGACATTCACTTTCCTTTTCTTATAAAATAAAATAGGTTCACTGGCAAATATTTGGAATAGCTAGACTATATATATACTTGCTGATTGTAATCCCAAAGTAACTTATGTATTAATTCAGAAACCCTAGAGTCAAGTTACTTACTCATATAGGAAAATAAGCAATCCCTAGGATGGATGCAAATAAAGGAACATATATTTTTAGATAAAACACATGGCTCATGGTAATTGATGAAACTCTATGTTCTTGCAAAAAAAATTAACATATCTCCCTGAATGAATTTTTCTGGGCAAGGTACTCTGGTGATCTTTGACAATACACATTGCAAGTCATCATTTACCCCGTTTTACCTTTGTTCTCATCACCTACTAGCTTGAAGCTTCTATTTTTATGCATACTGAATTCTGCATATACAAAATTTTGCTATAGTTTCCCTGATTTGAAGATATATGTTAGTCCAAGAAACATATTAGCTATTTCTTAGTAGATGCCATTTTACTTTGTGATGCCACTAGATATCTCTGTGTTGTTTTTACAATTTACTCATATAGGTGACACCTCCTGTTGTAGATCATGGTTGGCTTTGATCTGGCATAGCGTCATTTGGGTTATTTGGAATATGTGAATCTGCAGTATTTTCTCGAGTATGGTAATTTATTTGGGCGAATTGATTAATCACATCATTATTTTGGAGATAGTTCTTTGGTTAGGAGTATATCATTTTCTTTTTTGTTTTATGAGTGGTTTGTTAATCCTATTAACTATATTGTTAAGAGCTAGTTCTAGCCTCTTTACTAGCTCTATGCGAGAGTCGGGATATTTTGTTTTGCTAAGATGTATACGGGTTCTATGAATCATTTGTACTATGAGTTGAATATCTATTGTACTATATATATATATATATATATATATATATATGGACTTTGCTTTTTTTAATGAGGAAAAGGGCCAAAGCCCTATAGACTTCGCTTATCTTAGTCAACACTAAATCTATTTTTTTAATAAGAGTTGGTTCAAGCGATAACTGGGTTTGGATCCCACCCCAAAGTTTTGAGTTGGAATTTTGAGTGAGACAAAAACTTTGCGAGAACCACACACACTCTATTATTGTTTATAGAGTTTTTCCTTTCTCTGTCTCTTGTTGTCTACTATGAATATATATATATATATTTTTGCATTTATAAAACACTCCAAATGAAAATAAACTGAACCTCCAGTCATTGGTTATCTTTGTATAATTTCTTAATAGTTTCTAGGTCTTTTTGAGACAAAGTTTGTGGTTTGTTGCAAAATGAAGTTAGAATTAGACATTAGTCAATGAAAGAGTACAACCTTCAGTAGTGGAAGGCAGGAGTGGCATGAGCAATATAGGCAACAGGGATAATTTACTATTTAAAGAAATCTTGGTGTTGCCACTCGTGTGGTTTGCCAGCCGCACGGATGTGTGTATTGTATTCTTTATTAATGCATCAAAATGAGGATTTCTGAAGGTCTAAACTATTACTATATTTCTAGAACGTCTTTGGTACTTTAAAAGCATACAATTAGTCTATCATGTATTGTATCAAATTGAAAGTTTAAAGCCCCAACTCACAACATTTGGCAAGAACAACAAATAAAAGAGTCGATAGCTGATGGCCAAGGTGTTGATCACTAGCTACTAGAATGGTTGAGGTAATGAGACCAATTATTTCTCACTCAATTATATGTGCCTGTTTCAAATAAACTCAATTGTATGTGCTATTAATATAATGTTTGCTCAAAGACCAAGTTTAACTGACAAATGTCTAAATTGTTAGACTGCATATCATGTCCTGGGTTAGAACTGGGGACCTCAGAGTTGTGTGTGTGAGTTTCAAATGGCACTTATCACTTCATTTACAAACCAAAAAAAAAAATGTTTGCCTTTTCACACAGAAATATAATGGGGCCAATACATAGAGAAAGTGTGTTAGAGCTTCAAACTTGCTTCATTTGAACCCATGACAACATTGCCTCTAGGCTCTTTCTTTCCCCACGTTCTGATTCCTCCCCCCACTCCCCTTGGGTCCACTAACTTTTCCCTTTTTTGTCTTTCTCTCATCTATAATTCCCTTGTAATGATAAAAAAATGCCTTCGTTCTTTTTTCAATATCAATTTTCTATATAATCATTTTATTTATATTCTTTTTTGCCTACCGTGTTATTAGTGGACAATATCTACCGACTTTGCTGGTGACTAATTTACGTCACGGAATTTGGCTGGTCACGTGATATCTCAGTTTTGTTTCGAACCCGAGACATTGAAATGGAATCCGAGCCCAACTGCCACTCAAACCAACCCTTATTGGTAATCAATTTATATTCTAATTAGACAATATATGAAGTAACAATTTTTATCAAGGACTAAAACTAGGCGATGCGACGTTTTAGCTTTTTTTTACTGATTTTTGTTTTTGATAATTCTTACCTAATTAAAAAATATTAGTAAAACTAAATTCAGTATTTTCAAAAAAAAATTGAAAAATACTAAAAATCATTATTTTTATTTTGTCCAATCCAATGGATATTCTTCATAACTAGTCTTTCAGCTTCTTTTTTTAATAAGTAGAAATTTCATTGGAATAATTTAGTTGAACACTATCATGAAACCACTCTACCTACCTTCTACAAAAAATTGTATGGGACATATATACTATCATTTACTACAAAAGTTATGTAAAGAGTATATCAAAAGTTCTATATATTCTCGAGGGAGAAAAAAACACCTGATTAGCACTTGTTAAGGCTTGCAAGCCAAACACCAAAGATAAGGAAATAAAAACAAATGGAAATCCATCCACACATGGCATAACCTAGAAAAACGAAAAACATGAGATAACAGTACAAGGAGTATTCCAACTCGTACATATATAAAAAGAGCCTCGTTAGGGGGCCAAAAGCGGAAAACAATACCCGCGAGGAAAAAGAGATAAATGCTACACAAGAAAAACACCCTTGCATATGACAGCAAGGCACCAACACCTTCACTAGTCTTTCATCTTCTCTCAATCATTATTGTTTACTATGATAGTCTTCAATCCTCATATTAGCAATATAAAATGAATACAGATTTTAAGAAATGAAAAACGGAAAAGTATTTCTAGAAAGTAATTGGACTCATAATTTTCCCTCTTTTGGCTAAGTCTTGTAAGTCACTACGAGTTTCTGCATATATATGGTCCTCATAATTCTGTCTAATGAAAAGTGTTAAACAAGATCACTATTCACTACCCATAATAGTAACACTGTGATACCTTCTTCTCTCAAACTCTTGTCTCCCCTTGAAGTATTATTACACCTATTATTGTGTATGTAGAAGTTCGAGACCAAATAATAACTTTGCTACTATATTTAAATGATTTAGAAGCTGCACAACCCACGCTTAGTTTCTTCAATCAAATTAGTACGGAATTCGCCAATGATGTTTGAGCGACATGCAAAGAAATCATAAAAAAAATTACTCCCTCCATCTCAATTTAACTGTCGTTTAAGGTTATGTACGGGTCTTAAAAAAATGACTAAATATGCTACTTTTTATGCCAAAAAATAATGTAGGACTAAAATACCCCTATATTATTATGAGGAGAGAGAAATGGAAACCTTGGAAATACAAATAAAAGTTAGGGTATTGTTGGAAAAAAATAATAAATGTTGCATTCGGATTCTAAAGTGACAAATAATTTGAGAGACAAAGAAAAATGCTAAAGAGAGAACCCTAATTCTCCGTCACCCGTCACCACCATTGTAGGCCACTATCCTACCATCGAAAGTTGATAGGGCAGAATTTTGAATGATGCGTCGCCAGCATAATGGTCGTGCGATCCGACGAGTTATCATGAATCATCAAAGCAACAGGCAGAGTCTGCGTCGACCTTTTATCTAATAAATGCATCCCTTCCAGAAGTCGGGGTTTGTTGCACGTATTAGCTCTAGAATTACTACGGTTATTCGAGTAGTAGATACCATCAAACAAACTATAACTGATTTAATGAACCATTCGCAGTTTCACAGTCTGAATTAGTTCATACTTACACATGCATGGCTTAATCTTTGAGACAAGCATATGACTATTGGCAGGATCAACCAGGTAGCATCCATAAATGACACTGCTCTAGTTGCAAGCATTGCACCCACTAGTGGGAAGCAAACCATGCAAAAAAAAGACAGGAATCATTCAAGTCAACCGAAAGTAAAGGGACACAGTGGGAAAAAAGACCCACGTTCACCTCATGCACCGCATCCAAGAATACAGCGAGCACGTACGGACCAAAATAGTCACCGTGGAGCATGACCAAGTGGGCACGCACGCGTCGCTTCCAAGCCCTCCACAACCCCACAAAAGAGGCCGAGATGGCCGAGATGGGATTAGTTCAGCAAAACCACTCGAGTGCCTTCAGTAGGTAGGAAACACAGGAATCGAAGCTAACACCAAAGCACAAGGCATAAGGTGAGTACTGGAGAGGATTGCTTACAGACCGTTCGATGCACGAGCATGGAGCCAGCCAGCACAAACATCCCGATTACCACTCACACGCCCACGTGATTGCTGAGACTAAACAACAACGAACCAACCAAACCCCACTTGCCAAAGGCATAGCAAGGATATGGAATAATCCGATGGAGCCATGTCCGCGCCGCTAAGCATGACAAACTTCAAAAGCCAACCGTCGAAAGCCAACCTTGCATCGCACTTGAAAAAGTGTGCCAACATCAAAAGGGAGGGTCAGGCACTGGCACCCATGAAAAAGACAACCAGGCACCTGACGCCCAGGAAACAGGCGCCTAAGGCACCTGGCGCCAAAGCAACAGGCGCGTAAGGCACCTCCGCCAAGGGCACAGTGAAGGCGCACGAGCACAAGGCGCCAAGCACCAAGCACTCTAGTGCCCACACTGAGACATCCGAAGGCAACCACATCACGTTGTGCTAGACAAGGCACAACACGATGTCCCCAAGCAACATGCGAACAAGGCACCTGCACCTAGGGCTTGGTGAGGCGCCTGAGCACACGGCACAATGCCCAACACGCGCCCACACCAAGACATCCGAAGGCAACCACACCACATTGTGCCAAGTCCAACAAATTTACCCCATAAACAACAATTCCCAGGCAAGACGCTAGCCAAGCAAGCAAACTAACGCTGAATAAGAATGGCATGGCCAAGCCCAAAACTTGTTGCTCGTGAGGCGCCGGTGCTAGACAAGGCACGCAATGATGTCCCCAAGCAACAGGCACACAAGGCACCTGCGCCAAGGGCTTAGTGGAGGCGCCTAAGCACAAGGCGTCAAAGCACCCAAGTGCCCACACCAAGACATCCGAAGGCAACCACACCACGTTGTGCCAAGTCTAACAAATTTGCCCCACAAACAATAATTCCCAGGCAAGACGCTAGGCAAGCAAGCAAACTAATGCTGAATAAGAATGGCATGGCCAAGCCCAAAACTTGTTGCTCGTGAGGCGCCAGTGCTAGACAAGGCACGCAATGATGTCCCCAAGCAATAGGCACACAAGGCACCTGCGCCAAGGGCTCAGTGGAGGCGCCTAAGCACAGGGCGTCAAAGCACCCAGTGCCCAAGTGCCCACACCAAGACATCCGAAGGCAACCACACCACGTTGTGCCAAAAGTCCAACAAATTTTCCCCACAAACAACAATTCCCAGGCAAGATGCTAGCCAAGCAAGCAAACTAATGCTGAATAAGAATGGCATGGCCAAGCCCAAAATTTGTTGCTCGTGAGGCGCCAGTGCTAGACAAGGCACACAATGATGTCCCCAAGCAACAGGCGCACAAGGCACCTGCGCCAAGGGCTCAGTGGAGGCACCTAGGCACAGGGCGCCAAAGCACCCAGCACCCAAGCCCCCACACCAAGACATCCGAAAGGCAACCATGCCACAAAGTGCCAAGTCTGGCGAATTTGTCACACAAGCAACGTTCCGGAGCTTGCCGCTAGCCAAACAAGCAAATTAATGCTGAATTAGAATGGCATGGGCAAGCCCAAGTGTTGCTTCTGTGGCGTAGATTCTAGACGAGGCACAACATGACGTCCCCATGGAATTACGGTTTTTTTTCAAAAAACATAACTCCATCCGATTCCCACATTTGCCATAGAAGCATGCAACATGTTGCCCAAAAAGGGCAACATGTTGCACCAGGAAAGGAGCCTGGCGCCCTGCCATGCACCCTGGAACATGGGCTGGTAGGGAGCTCCCCCCTATAGTAGACAAACGGACTAAAATCACTCCAACCCGAGCGTCGACACTTTTTTTCTACAGACATAAGGCCCTTTTTTGGAGTTCCACAACGAATTTTTTTCCAATATTTTGCAGGGTTGTAGAACCTATTGAGAGGTACAAAAGTACCAAGTTTTGTAATTTTTCGACAAACGGTCTATTTATTATGAATTTTTTACCGTAAAACTTAAAAAATACACAATAAATCATAGAAATTGAATTTTGAGTTTCTTTTTTTTTTGGGAGTTCCTAGTAACATTTAGAAGAACTTAAGGAGCCATTTTTTCATTTTGAGTTCCCAAACTCGGAATTTGAATTTTTTACCGAATCGGACAAAACCGTCATACCGAAAAATACTTTTTTGCACTTAGAGTGTGAATCTTGGCTTATAAATTTTTCTGGGAGCTACTGGGAACATATGGAATGCCCTCAAAAATTTCCAATCGATTCTACCAAGGGATGGATTTTATATTATTTTTTGTTGGAAATTGGCAAAAACCGTAAAAATACAAAGGTGCGTCTAGAGGTTTCTATTTGCCCCCCTTATTTTTCTGGGACATCATGGTATCATGTCCAATGTTTCCACCATGTATTTTCCAATTCTTCCAAGCGACCTATTTTTTATCATTTTTTGAGCAAAATATCAATTTTTTACGACTACCGTAAAATGTTTCGATGAGATGTGCTCCCCACCAAACTTAACTATAGACACGGGGAATGAAGGCGCATCTTAAAATTTCTAGGAAATTATGCATGAGTAGAAATTTTCATTCGCGCTCAGGGAGGGCATGAGTGATGTCTTGGTCATGGCGCTTTGTTGAGGTTCGTGGCAACATTTGTCTAGGGACGAAGATAATTTCTTTACGGAGTTAGCCCCGTAACAAACTCCAAACGTGCATCGCCATCGGCCGTGCCATCCCTCGGGGATGGAAACCATGAAACTGTGCATCACAACAATTCGGGACTCAGTATGGGCAGGGACATCGTGCCACCATGCCAAGAAAGGTTCGTTTCTTCCTTTTATTTTTATTCTTTGATTCTGTCTTTCTTCCTTCCTTCCTTCTTTGATATATATAGGGACCGGGACGTCGTGGCGCCATAATTGGATCCCTGTGCCTCGGTGCCTGGGAACGGGACGGGTCGTGGATCCCTGCTAGGATCTTGGGGCATGGGCGCCTTCCTTTTATTTTTATTCTTTGATTCTTTCTTTCTTCCTTCCTTCTTTGATATATATAGAGACCGGGACGTCGTGGCGCCATAATTGGATCCCTGCCTGGATCCCTACGCCATAATAAATGTTGCATTGGGATTCTAAAGTGACAAATAATTTGAGAGACAAAGAAAAATGCTAAAGAGAGAACACTTAAATTGAGACAGATAGAGTATCATAAAAAAGGAAATCAAAAAATAGTTTCACGACAATCAAAGTTAAACTTAAAAAGTAAAGTTTGGAATTAGTCGTTTGAGAATAAATGCGTGAGACACATATTAGTCTTTGAGAAATTTTAAGTTTTAATTTAGTCTGCACATTTTAAAAATAAGGACACATTAGTTCTTTCGTCTATCACCATTAAAAGATGTCATTTAGACGTGTCATGTTATTTGTTGAGGTTAGATATGTCGTGTTATTTGCTGAGGTGGAATGTTAACTTTTGTTGACATGTCAATTAGTGTATACATTTAATACTCTTGAGCTAAATTGATCCTAAGTAAAACCTTCCTTACAGAATCAAAAAATGAACATAAAAGTCCCTTTGTTATTGGTCATAACACAACACCATTAATTTCTGCAAATTCATAAACTGGAAACGAAAAAGACCTAGACGCGAAGGTGAACCACTAAACCAGACCCGTTGGTTTATGTAACATTTGTTAGTCCTCAATAAAAATACAAAGCAGGAACTAATATATTACACACATTTTTTCTCGAGATCATTTTGGATCTTTACTCAAAAGTTAAAAGTACACTTGTTGCAACTTCGGTTATGATCACAAGATAAGCACTTTGAAAGACCAAGGGCCCGTTTGGATGAACTTATTTTTGAGCTTATGGAAAACAACTTATGGAGATAAATAAGTTTTCATGTTAACCCATAAGTTCTCACTAACAAAAGTTATATCTCCATAAGTTGTTTTTCCATAAACTACATTGACAAGCTTATGAATAATACAAAAAAGCTTATTTATTTGCATAAACTATTTTTCGTAAGCTCAAAATAAACTCTATCCAAACGGGCCCCAAATCATTTCAAGTATATAATACGATTCTCGATTATTATAACACCAACTTTTTAATTATTTGATAATCATGGCCGTGCGTAGATGTGTCTCTATCCCAAACTAAATTAATTCAATTAAATGGCTAATCCAACAAATCAAAGCAATGCTTTCAAAATTAAACATGGCCGTATAAGATTAGGATCTTGATTTGGTGTTACTATGAAATAGCCGGGGGTTAAATGAAAACAGTGATTGTAAGCTATGCATTCAATCCAGGAGACACTTTGTCTACTAGTAACAATACAAAATCATTAGATTTAATTAAATAGTAATGTTAGGTAAAACTACATGTTAATTAAGTGGGGTCCATTTGATACTTATCCTACGGTTGTGTTTGCCTTTAACTATAATGATAGCATCCAAGTACTCTCAAGCCCATGCCTTGTTTGCAAAAATAAAAAGTTTGAAAGATGTTTCATTTTTGACCAAAAACAAAAAAAAGATGTTTCATCAATAACCAAGGGAACATTGCATTTGGATCTGAACATGTTTGAAAATGAGGCATCTTGATCACTTTTGACTTCAGTTTCTCGTTTCCTGTTTTTTTCCAACATAAAATTAAAGGAAAAAAAAATTAACACACGAAGTGTCAAAGAGTTTAGGCCTAATTAATTTGTAAAGTGAAAAATTCCTTTTTATAACTCTTTCATATCTAATTTTAGTCTGTATGAGACTTGAGTTTTATTCAACTATCTCACGTCTAGCATTATCGGACTTTGTGCGCAAATAATAATAGTGAGTGCTCTAATAGATTTAGGATAGACTTGGACACTCTTGACAATTTTGAGCTCAACTCAATCTCATAAAACCGACTTATTGATGAGAATTTTGTTGTGGATTAAAAATTGAGGTCGCATTCTTTTTTGCTTCATATTAGACTTGATTAGTACTCCCTCCATCTCATATTAAGTGTCGTTTAAAGTTATACCCGGGTATTAAGAAAATGATTGGATATGCTAAATTTTATGGTAAAAAAATGTGGTAAGACTAAAACACTCTTACACTTTTCTTGGTTGGTGCAAAAGGCACGGTTATTGATATTCTAAAGTAAGGGTATTGTTGGAAAGTAATAATAAATGTTGTATTGGAATTCTAAAGTGACAGATATTTTGAGACAAAGAAAAATGGCAAACAAGACACTTAATATGAGACGGAGGGAGTATTACCAACAAGGGTTGGGCTTATCTAAAAAAACAACAAGGGTTGGTCGAATCTCACCCCAAAGTCTCGAGTTTGAGTCTTGAGTGGGGCAACAACGAGCTAGCACCGCCAAGAGTCTTTCGTTTAGTTCATTTCTAGTCGATGGGGAACTAACCGCTCACACTTGAGGGGGAGAATGTTGGGATACACCTTGAGATTCCAACACATGTGACCAGTCAGGTTTCTCGGTATAGATTAGTCCCAAAAAAGTAAGTGGTTGCAGAGTAGAAGATTGCTTAAATTATTTTCAAGTTAATCAAAAAAGTAGTATAAAGACAGCTGAGACAGTATGTGTTTATCTGTGAACAAATCCAAAGGAGTAACCTAGTTAGATGGGGATTCCCCTATTAATAAAACAAAAAGTTCTATTTGTCCTTTACAAAGCTAAATTAAGCGTGTGGTTTTTTTGTTAATGAAAAGATCTCCCATTGAACAAGGAAGGAGAAAGGGAGAAGACTAAGGAAGGACAACTCATAAATCAAAGGTACATCATCATTATTGAAGTTTGACAGGCAAAAAATGCTTAATAATTATTCATGACAACCCCTATTTTGTAGCTTTACTTTATGCCATTTTTGGTTCAACAGAGTATATGTTACTTTGTTGTTTTGATTTTAAATAACCACATTATTATTTGTACATTGGATTGGAAGTTAATTAACCACTGCTAGTTTGAGACTTTGAGTGCATAAGTTAGGCAGTGATAAATATCATAGAGACATAATTTGTGTGTGAGTTTCAGGTGTGGATAACATCATCAGGGTTCGAACTTGAGACTTCGCGCATGTGTGTGTGAGTTTCAGGTGCTGATAGCATCACCCAAGTTCGAACTCGAGACTTTGCAGTTATGTGTATGAGTTTCGTGTCACTTCGTCTATATACAAAAAAAAAATATCGTAGAGACATAAGTTAATGAATATGCAAAAATATTTAATTTCATTAAGATGTAATCCACAAACAGAAAAGCCTAATTGCTCCAGTTGTATCGGTTATGGCCAGTTTTCTTCTTGACACTCTAGCTGTATACAAACCAATGTTTTAAAAGAGGTATACAACTGCAATTTGGACTAGAACATCGTGGTTTTTTATGTCTCTGCAACTACAATATAACTCTGCAATTGAGATCGCATCAGTCATATTTAACTCGGAATGTCTAAAATATCAAGGATTGTGATGCGATCAGGATGGTAACCCTGCAATTTAAAACCTTGTATCCAACACTAAGAAAGGAACATACATATCTCTTCTTCAATATCAGGGAACAACATCATTAAAGAAATCAAAGGCTAGATTTACTACAATCCTAGTCAGTTTCTCATCATCCTAAGTGCAATTTCTTGCAACTCACCTAAATCATTATTATTGTTATAAGACCTTTTCTTAGAACAAGCTTGGAATGAGAAATCCTCTCTGCTGCTTCCATCATTGATGCTGCTATGATCAATAGATTCAAGAGAACTTTGAGGAGATATAGAATTCATATTATAAGATGGACAAAATTGATTCATGTGTTGTCCACCAACATTAATATTAATATTCCCTTGCCACTGATTATTCTCTATGTTATGTGCCAGCTGAGTCTTCACTTGCATAAGTTGTGCTTGCAAGCATGCCACCTACATTAAAACAAAAAGAAAAAAAAGAAAACGTAAAGAGAAGAAGTGCCAATAGAATTAATTATAGTGACATGAAAATTTTGTTTGTTTATTAATAAATTGACAAATGTACATTTAATATAGTCACTGGCATTAAATAATAGTCTTGGACTGGCCCTTGAAGCATCATAGAGGCCTAAAGATAAAGACAGGAGTAGTGTGTTTGAAACTTTGATTGTTCACCTCACTAATTTTCCAAATTTCCAATACACATTAAAAAATTAAAGAAAAGATGAGGAAAAAATAAAAAATAAAATCTAAGTTTTGAACAAACCTTGATGAATGAGTAACTACAAAAAAAATTAAAACAAAAACTTGTTCATGCTATATGTGCATGACTCTAACATCATTAGAAGAAAAAAAAAATAGATATGAATGTAAAGCTATGAATCATCAACATAAACACAGGCACCGGACATGGTACTAACATACAAACAATGATAATAATTTAAGAAAATGAAAGTGATCGAGATTGAATATAAACACATGTGTCGAATAGGTATATGTTCTTTTATCTGAAGTGTTGGTGTCATATAGATGTGAAGTTTACCTGTTGTTGTAAGGCAAAAATGTGAGAGACACAGCCATAAACAGGATCTCTAATACGAGCTTGAGCTTCATAAGCAATGGTAACAACAGCTTCACAACGATCATGAGCTGGAATATGTAAAAGCAACTTGGAAACATTGCTAGCACCAAAAATTTTATGAATAGCTGCAAATCTAGCAGGGCCTTGTTCTGAGGAAAAATAAGGTGCAAAGATGCAATCAACTGCACACTTTCTTCTAAGGAACTTGCATGCACCACATGGAGACCCAGAAGTTCCATTTCCACTTGAAGAAGCCATATTAATTCCAATGAATAAGTTACACAGACAGAGTAAAGAGAGAGAAGAGTGTGTTGTGTTGTTAATGTGTGAACTTTGAAAACTGAAAAGAAGGGAAGGTTGGAAGATTGGAAGTGAATAATAAAGATTTGTAGGCACACGAGCACACTAGGAAATGGTGTAATGTAAGGTTATAAAATGTGAGGAGTATGGAATGAGTGAGTTGAGTTGAGGGGAAGTGGGACAGTGAGAATGAGGGGTATAAAGGGTCTTATAAAAAAGGTGAAGAGAGGGGACATAGAAGGGTCATGTGTAGGGTTTAAGGGGGACATTTTTTAATGGCAGGTGTAATATAGGACTCGACTGGTTCTTCTATTGGCTTTGCTTATTATTTGATGCCTTCTTTTTTTAATGCTAATTCGTGTTCTTTTGGATCCTAAATAAAAATATAAATGTTTAGTCACTCTTTTAGTAACGAAAATCATTGGTCCAATGACTTCATCTATCATAGGAGGGTTGACCCGATGCTTCCGAGTTTGATTCCCACAGTGAACAAATTCGGTATTGAGATATTCTGTGGGTAGTCAGTAATGGTCTTAACAAAAAAAAATCGTTCTTCTAGTTCTTTGATAGTTGATTTTTGTCTCTTAGGTCCCAACTATGTGCATTGGGTCGTAGTTCGTGATTTGTGGGGTTTTAGTCTCTCAAGTTCTAATTGTGCAAATTAGATTCGTTGAATATTGCCATTGTGCAAGACAATAGGACAACATAACATGCCACCGTATCACTCGAACCAAGTAATGTGCTAGGTCATATGCACACGTAGCACGTCTTAATTTTCATTAAAAAGTTGAACAACAACAATTGGATAGAGTGGCCAAAATCACACGACTCAATAACTAGGGGATTCAATTCGCGCTATTAGAACCTTGATATCAAAATCCCACAATTGTCATACTTTGAAGAATTTAATTCGTACAATTGATGTTTGTAGATTAAAATCGCACAATTGTGATATATATCGATGAAGAATGTTAGCAACACTCACTTTAACACTTTCCTACAAATACTCTCTTTTTGATTGGATGATATTCAAGTGGGTTCCACTAATTCAGTAGGACCTAATTTCAAAGTGATGGGACTGATATGAATTTTACTCAATCATAAAGAGATTGTTCCTATAAGAGTGTTAAAGCGAGTGTTGTTAGCATTTTCCATCTAACAATTGTGATGTCTAGGCACCAAAAGTATAATTAACCTAAATAAATTTTTTGAAAAAAATGTTTTATTAAAAAAAACTATTCAATTTTTTTAAGTAAATATAATTATTTAGGTGTACATTGATTGGTACTAGTGACATAGTTGTTAGGAAGACTTTTTCTATGAAGACAAAAATATTTAGAAGCTATGAGGAGTATTAGTTTTATTTTCGTGCACGCATGTAATTGTACGGGGCCGAACGGCTGGCATGGTTTTGGTTGAGTTTATTTATTTAATTAATTAATTAATTAATTAGTTGGATTAGTTAATTGCTTAATTAATTGTTTTTCATTTATGCGCCGAACGCCGCACCTGGGAACTGCTGCTGTTTGTCGCTAAGTTAGTACACTGCCACCTGCCGGTAAACACTACCAGCAACTTCTCTTTCATCTTTTTCAGTTCATTGAATTTGTTGAAGATATATACTCCCTCCGTTCCTGATCTTTGGTACTTTTGGCCTTTTATTTTTGTTTCAAAAACAATGGTACTTTTAAAAACCCAATGTACAATTCACCTAATTTTTCCTAATATACCCTCTATATTTATTTATCCTTTTAGAATTCCAACGCATGAATTAATTATCCCAAGACTATTTTACTTTAATTTCAATTATCCCAATACAACTACAAGTGGGGCATTTTAGTACTTAAACAACACAAATTAATGATACCTTAATATATGTGTAACAATCCAAAAGTACCAAAGATTAGGAACGGAGGTAGTACTAATTAATTATCATTGTGAAAGTTATGTGTGTTGTCATATTATTAGGTTTTTCGTACTATGCCATAGTAAGAATTAAGTTATGTGAACTTTAAGATTAAAGTAGTTAACACACTCCTTTTAAAGAGATGGATTTGACTAGTATCTAAGTTCGATATCTAGTGATGGAATAATTTGAAACCAAATTTTTACTTACTTTTCTGTTAGACTCTGAATTAGTTAGGATCCTTTTTCCTTTAAGAAAATAGCGAGGAGTTTAAATAATTAAAAAGGAAAAAAAAGTATGGTGTTGTGACAAAATAATCAGAACTCTTTTGCTTTGGTCTCTGGTGACCAAGGTTGTCAAAACCGGACCGGACCGGCCGGTTCAACCGGGAACCGGACCCCTATCCGGTCCAAATGAACCCCAGAACCGCCTGGGGTGAAAACCGGGAATTGAACCGGATAACCGCCTGAAAACCGGGAACCGGACAGGAAACCGGCCAAAAACCGGGGAACCGTGCAGAAAACCGGATTTGGTTTATTTTCCTTAAAAAATGGTATACCAAGTTGATTTTTGGAAAAAAAATGATAAATGATGTTGATTTTTGGTATATGAGATATTTTTTATCATTTTTTATAATTAAATTGATGTAATAAATAAATAAATAATTAAAAAACAAATGTGTACACTAATATTACTATGAGAGTATTTACATTGTAGTATCTAATTATCTATGATTGTTGAATATTATAGTTTTATTATGTCATATTATGATTCTTTTTTGTTTTTTATCCTTTATATATTGTAAAAAATATATTAAATAATCTATTTAATTAATTCCGGTTCAACCCCCGATTCAACCGGTTGAACCCAAGAACTCCTGAACCGCTACCTCTTCCGGTTCAATGTCCGGTCCTGTTTTGATTACCTTGATGGTGACTAAAGATTACTACTTCATTCCACTAATGCACTTTCTTTTCTTGCATTATGGCTTCTCCTAGTTCAACTAAAATATTCTTATATTTGTTTGACCGCGAGCTACTAATATTTTTCGACCAATTAAAGAACATCATTAAAAATTGCACTTGCTTGCTAGTTCCCATTGTGCTGAGTCTCTTGCAAACAAGCTTTTATTTGAATTTGGGGCTGGTTTGTGAATGCTTATGGTTACTCTCTTGTATGCTTTCCTTGTCACCTAGACAAATAAAGGAAAAAAAACTTTAAAAATAAACAAGTTAGCCCCATTACCTCAGTTATCACCCTTGTGGGCCTTACCATACTTTTAAACTTTTCCTTCTAACCCATTAAAAAAATACAAACAATCAATTATTAATTTGTCAGTGTTCTTTTTTCTAACTTGTTGATGACTGTATCATTATATTCAAACTTCAGACTATTTTGTTTATTCAAGCAGAAAGATGTATTTATAGATTCGTTTAATATAAGATGTTTAAGGTAGTTATCAAAATCTAAAATCAAATCTACATCCTTATGAAGAAAGATAGCTCTTACATCACTTCTTAGATTAAGAAACGTTCAAGAGACTCCAATAGAAATGGCTTAATATTATACATTACCATTCTCATCAAACTAGCCATTATGAATTTGCAAAGTCAAAATACTCTGATCAGATTCAGATGAATTGCTTTCAGTTAACACCAAAACAAACAATAAATTAACTTGTAGCAGCCTATTCATTACACTAAGTACCAGCTGTAAACGATGGGTAGCTAGTACCCAATGATGTAAGAAGAGTCACTAAGCAGCAAATACATAACGATATGGCTTGGAGAGCAAAAATATAACTGAAGTCTGAAACATGAAAGTTTAGTCATACTTGACAAAGAAAAATGGTTGTTTGTATAAACAAGAGTCCTATGTTATGGGTCTTGCTAAGAGTGCAATACAAGAGGTCTAACTGAAAGAACTTGCTTGATAGGTATTGAGTAACATGATGTCATATAATCAACATATATAGATGCATTCATTCACATAATGAGCTAAGGAACACTAAGATAAGAGGTTAAAAGAATATGAGGTCCAATGTTCAATCCTTGGCCACCTCACTAACGTAACTGACCACTAACCCTTCTCGTTAAAAAAAACATGACAATTTCATCCGACCACGTAATATATTGTGCAACAAAGTAAGTTCCCCCTAGAGTGAGTGATATGTATAATAGAAATATAGAAGGGAAGAACTCGATTGTAAGAAGTCTGATACTAAAAAGAGTGGTTCCATATACACAAAAAAAGATCTTGCATGAGAGATTTCTGTTAAAAGTGACGAGTTTCAACAACATCCCTGCACTTACAAACACACCCAAAAAAACAGGCTGAAAGATCTCCAGTCAATTCAAAATGAGATCTTATCAAGAGAGTTCAAGAAAATCCCACATGAACTATGTACAAGTCCTGCTCAAAAAACAGCTTCCCTCCTACAGATGACACCCAAAAACTGCACACCTCCAGTTTCCAATCCTCATTTCTTGTGATGGAACCTCACCTTCAACAAGAATTGCAGTTTGACCTGCACAAAAAAGTCCACATTCAGTTACAAGCATTTGTTTACTGAGGGGGAGAAAGTAGTACCATATATGAGGCCGTCACTCTGACAAATTAAAAATACAGAGCACTGCACAAGCATGTCTCTCATGAATCAAGTTTTAACAAATGACAATGAAAACCAACAAAGAATGGCTACACAATCATTGCTCAGCCACATACCCAAACACTGTACTCGCTCGGGAGTTCTGAAAAAATTAATACCGTTTACACTGTTTTTTTCTTACCAACTCTTTTACACGATGTTAGAATCACTTACTTGTAATCTTAAACAAGCACACCTTAAATATAGCAAATCAATAATGGCCAAAGCAATAGAAATTTTTCCACTTTTCATTTTATTACTCCCTCCGTTCCTAATCTTTGGTACTTTTGGCCTCTTATTCTTGTTCCAAAACAATTGTACTTTTAAAAATCCAATGTACAATTCACCAAATTTTTCCATATATACCTTTTATATTTATTGAGTCTTTTAGAGTTCCAAAGTATGGATTAATTGTCTCAAGACTCTTTTATTTTGATTTGAATTCTCCCATGACAACTACAAAGGGGGTATTTTAGTACTTAGCTAACACAAATTAATGATATCTTAATTTGTGTGTAACAAGCCAAAAGTACCAAAGATTAGGAACGGAGGGAGTACAGTTTAAACTACAGTATCTTAGCTTGCTTTATTACTATGATTTTTTTTAGTATGATGATAAGGCATACATACAACTGACGAGGTTAAAACTTACTTGAGCAGTGTTATAAACAATAAACTCATTGTACATCAGCTCAGACGCCTTGACATTTGATGACACTGGTTTGCCACACGGAACAGTGACATCACCCCTCCACTTTACGTATTCTGATTCCTGAGGCATTTTCTTGCCCAGTCCTTTAGTGGAGTGCTTTCCTTCAGGAGGTTTATCCATATACTATTTGGCAGAGAATAAAGACAATCAAAATGAAAATACAAATTACTGCAAATCCATTTGGAAGAAATTTGGTGTTAAATGCAACACTGTTGCTTAGAATGCATGTGCACTTATAATCAATCAACCACATGCCCATAAAAACTGATATGCATAACTTAAATTAAACAAGACTGACCTTAGCTTTTTTGAGCTCATAGACATTTCCAAGGGCAACTTCACTCAAAAGCATTAAACCAACAGGATTTTTCTTATCCGTAAAGCAATACTGAGCACTCTTGCTGACCAAATCAGCAAAGTAAACCCCTTTGCCAAACTGCAGGTAATTTATATTCAGATTGTAGTGTTGCTATAGAAAGGTAAGACGTGCATGAAAACATAAACATAAAAAAGCAGTGTGAAAGAGGAGTAATAGATATAACCATATAGCCAGTTGCAGGGGCTTCAGGAGGTGCAATTCTGAGTCCTTGGCTAAGAATGCCCACAAAGTTTGTCAACCTAGAACCTGAAATAGAGAACATTTTCATTGTAGGTGTCTAACTCAAAATTGTACATATTTTCATTTATAAGTGTAGTATGCACAATATCACAAAACAGTCATTCATGTGTGTCTAGTATTATCTTACCGAGTAGTCAGATATATGAGAAGAATTTCATGAGGTATTTAGAGATTGGAACTTTGGAAGATTTTTAAGGTTTCCTAACTTTAGGAATCCGTCTTTCCTTTCCAATTTTCCCACTCATTTATTACATCATAGGAGGATATTTCACAAAAGCATACATACAAGTGAACTCATAGCTAGCACCACAACATACCATGCCATAGGAGCATTCTGTTACCAAGTTTGTCCCTGTAAGGAGCAAACTTGTCAAATTCTCCTTCCCTTTCAAGTGAGAAAACTTCTTCAAGCTCAAGACTCCAGTCCTGTGTAGATGGATAAAAAATATTGTCGGAACTTGTAGAATGCAAGGAATTAAAGCTCGCCAGAAACATAAATACACACTAATAAACCAAGCTAGACATACCATATGTGTGGGGGCATGAGTCGTGTGGAGAAACTTCTCAACTAATCGAAAATCTTCACTGTCATGAGGAAGTGGAGATATACCACAGTGGAGCTTCTTATAATTATCATCAATGGAGTCTTCACTGTTGGCATCAAATCCAACTAATCTTGAGGCTATTTCAATGTCCTGAAGGGCTTCTAACATTTTCACCTACCAAAAAAAAAAGCAGAACCATTTAAGATGAAAGGAACTCAAATGTGCCGAACTACAGGCAAAACCACAAACCATTTCAGTCCGTACAGAATTAGATAATTTGTATATCATTCATATTATCTGCATCCCTTGAACAATGTAACGTCTTGCAAACATTATTACTATTTGAATGGTCCTAACCTAATCTTCACAAATTTAATAGCCCGCGGTTAAATTGCAAGGAAACAAACTTAAAGAATCATGCAAAGGTTCGGTATAAGTTCTTAATTAGTCGTTACTGTATTAAAATTTAAAATTATTTTAATATTTGAGTTTTACACTTCAGTGGCCAAAAATAGGTACTTCCTTCAAAGAATACATGATATAGAAATAAAAAATGCAGTACAAACCTTTGACTTAAAATCATCATCATCCCTAATAATATGTGGATGAATGGAAGGGATCATAGTGAAGAACCGATTGCTGGCATCAATGAGCAAGCTTTCCCTAATTGATGGATCATGATTGCTAATTGTCAACAGATTCTGTATATCTGTTAATGCTTCAAACCCTGGGTAGGAAGAGGGAGAAGACCAACATAAAATCAAACATTGATGATTTATCATTTCAATACACAATATGTGTATGCTCGACACTGCCAATGAAACGAAACTGGACACTATCTTAGCTCATAAAAAGTCTTAAAATAATGATAATGCATCAACATACCCTTTTGGATATTACTTTTGCTCAGTTTCCCAAGTGGCATTTCAGACATATTAATCTCAAATTCCATCATGGCGGCTCTGCAAAATTCAAGATTCAGTATTACACAGACACAGTCTAATAAAATGAAGAGGCATTTGACTATGACCTGTATGTTTCCACATTAAAGAGCATCTTCATCAGTTCTACTAATGAAGGGGGTAGCTTGCTGGGTGCATTGTTTTTATTCTTTTTTGAGACCTGTTTGTTAACTCCATAGTCCTACAAAATCAAGTGTTTAAAACAACCATCAGTTGATTGTCCACCTGATGAGTGAAAATGACTTGCGTCAAACAAATAAGTTAAAACTAAGACTAAATATAGTACAATTTCCAATGGGAAGAATCTTCCAGGTTGCTTCTGAATAGTCTTTTGCTCCCAGGCCTCCCAAGGGTTTCCAGTTTTCTCAAAGAATAGTCGTTTGAATTCAGTGATTGCATCGAATTTTGACATTTCCTCCAGTTTGGACCCTCCAATCTTATCATTTCCCACTCGACCCCATTTACGAAACACATAGCAATCTGACCCCTTATCTTCTTCAATTATTTGAAGAATGTAGTAGCTATACATGGGGAACAAAAGTTAGAAGACGATAACGAAGAAGTTTATTTTTTGAGGAACAATTATTGACCGAATGTCATTAGTAATTTTGCCTAGGGAGTAAGTTTGTCAATTCTATTTTGTCGATATAAAAAGTTAAGAGTGTCATTATATATCCTGAGCAATTGAGCATGTTTGAAACATAATATCATAATCTCAACTAATGTTCCAATTGGAAATGATAGTTTACTTCATAAGGATAAATAAATCAGAATATATAACATATCAGCTCTTCGTGATTGACAGCATGATGGTTTTTAGGAAACATAGCATTATAGCAGAATCTAGTAGCACACCTTTATGTTCAATTTTATGCATAAATGCCAAAGAAACTAAACTGCTATATTCGGGTTAACAACTAGCGAAAATTATGCTGAAGGCTGCTACACGAGAAAGTTAAGAGGCAATGAACCAACCTGTTAATACTACTAGACAAATCAGACATATTCAAAGTTGTATTATATATGCTGTTCCCATCCTCTAGTATGTGGCCAGAATCCTGTAGGCCAGAAGCCTCATGAACAGCACTTTGCCCCTTCACTTTGATGGTGACCATGCTAGAAGCCTCACCAATCATTTCAACTTTGTACATATCAAATGGAAGCTTCTTCTTTCTTTCTATGCAGTCAACCAAATAGTCCTCTCTGACTATTGGTATTTTCATCCTCCTATAGATGAAACTCTTCCAAGTTAGTAATGTTAGAAATAATCGACGAAGGAAATTTGAGAGCCTGGCATTTAGTTAACCGATACCTTGCCTTCCGCATCTCAACTTCATCATTGAGTGCTCCACCAACCACCAAGCAGCTAGTTTCTGCAAGAAAACAGTTCAAGTAACAATCACAAAAAAAATCATACATACGAAGAGGAAAAAAATATATTTCTCATTTTTCTTTTAAATTCTCAATTTTCACAGATTGGTCGGTGCAGCAGATACCTTTCTTCACTTTTGCATGAAAAACCCCGCCTATGCCATCAATTTTGCGTTTCCATTCCTCCTGTAAAATCACCCTATAGAAGATGAATACTAAATAGTAAATACTATAAAACTTGATCATACATGACAATCTCTCAATTGTTTTGGAGGAGGGAGGGAGGCTTCAATTCTGGATGTGAAAATACAGATGTCAAAGGAAAAATGAAAAGAAGTTATACAATAGAATCTTTCAGTAATCCAGAGATGGAGACTTTCAAATCTCCCAAACTTTCACTGTTTGATGACTGATAGTGATGCTGGGAAGCAGTAACTTGGCTTTCAGCAGAAGCTTTTGATGATGACGGGGGCAATATCCTAATCGGTTTCTTCCCTTTTTGAGACTTGAACCACTGCAAAACAGTATGCAAACACTTAAGTCACAATATGTTTGTCTTGTTTTATGATTTTTTATCTTGTTTCTACAGACCTTTTTAAGGTACTGACTATCTGTTTCCTTTGGGATTTTCCACTTCCCTTCAGCACGTTTTGGTTCAGAAGTAGAATAGGAACATTTACTCCACTCAGAAATGAAGCCATTGCAACGGTACATTCCTCCAGAGTAACGCAGAAAACCAGAACATAGTGAGCAGTGACCAAGTGCTCCAAACATCATTCCGTCGGCACTGAAATCACAATAATAATGATCACAGTTGGGGAAATAAATCATATCTTGCAGAATAGTATTTTCAAAACACATCAAAAAATTGCAAAATGGATCAGGAAAATCTGACTCCATCCAGGCAATTATAGATATGCCACATTTTCTTGCATTTAAATTTTCCTTTTGATGACTAAAATATTATTTATGTTTTTCCATTACAAACTATACTCAATACAAATAATCGTGCATAATAGAGGACCAGACTGCCAGCAGACAAATAAATGTAATCATCAGTATCTTAGAAGAAAGGAACAATGCACCAGAAAGTGAACGAGTGATTAAATTACCAGCGATCACGCAAATCAAGTTCTGATCCAGTTGAATCTTGATCATTAGCTTCCAGCATTTCACGCAACTCTGCTGTTGTTACATGCTTTTTAAGATCATCCTTCAGAGCCCAGAGTTCTTTGCTCTGGGCCTCCAATCTGTTCTCAATATTGCATGCTTCCCCTAAGTCATCACTATTTTTTATTGCCGCTGCCCTGCTCACAGACACATCTCCCTTGACCTTAGCGGCTTTTGACTTCGGCTCAGCATCAACATTCTTCCACCGTTTTGTGCCACCTTTGGAAGAGGATTGCTGTGTGGATTCTTCAACCTCTTTAGCCTCAACATTTGTACCACTACCACCTGAAAAGAAATAGCTAGAAAGTAATTACAAAAAACAAAACAAAAAGGGATGCAATAACTACAGCATTAAAACCCACTATTTCTTAATCAATCACTATACCTCCCGCTTATCAAAAAAAAAAAATCACTATACCTCCCTTATCCATAGAATGGCCCTTCATAACCAAGTCAGAGACAGCTGATTGATCAGAAGATGAGAGACTATCCCACCCAGACAGCTTATCCACTTGAATTGATGGTGATTGTTCCATGAGACACTTGGCATGGTGCCAAGCCAAACCCCTAGTACCTTGACCATCAGGTTTAGTAGATATGCGGACCTAAAAATCAAATTATGAATAGACAATGAGCGGAGATAATACAAAACCAATAATAACACATGCATGGATCAATTTGACCATGAAAGATCAGGAAACATTCTGAATTCTGATACAAATCAGAATCAGAATCAGAATAAAATACACTTACTGGTCTCTAAATGCATGGCAGTTAATTTTAACAATCTTGACATTACAGAAACGAAGTTTAACAAGCATGAAGAATCTATGACACTAGTGATTAACTTGATCATTCCCAAAATCATCTTTAACTTTGTTTACATTTTAAGGACTTCATAGTACTTTAAGTTAAAGAAGAGGGAGGAAAATTGGATGAATGCAAGATTCCAAGTTCAATCCCCAAAGAAGTGGCCAGAATTCAGGAAGGACTCAACCCCAGATTAGCACGCACCTCCCCAACAATACCCCCAACCTAACTAGTAAAGACAACATGTGTACAAGAAGCCAGAAGGTTTTTATTTGTTTAGGCATTCTACAACTGAAGAGGAATGGCTAAAAAGTTAAAAATTGTAGCTTCATCATCTACCCAAAAGAACTAAGTAACATAATTTATTTGAGTGGCAGAGCTTAGGAGAACTAAACTAAAATTACTCCATGTCCACGACACTGCTCATAAGACATAGCTTGTGATACCCTTGTTTTTCTGTGAACTCTTGTTCTACAAATTTCCTCTCGCTTGAGAGGTGAGATAGGCTAGCCGGAGGGATTTCAGCCATACAATATGGATCTTAAGATGGAAAATGCAATGATGTATAGCGTAGCAATTCTGGTCCAACAGGAATTGTTCAAAAGATTTAACATATAATGGAATAGTAACACCGCCTAGGCAAAAGATACATGAAGCAAATATTTTAGCCGCCAAGGAAAAATTCTTGGATATCAAACTGATGTTAGGATTAAAAATATAAGCCATGCATCCTAACAGTTTTATCCCTTATATAGCGCCAGCGAATTACTAAATGCGAAATATGTTATTACAAAATATATTGAAGCCCAAACTCATCAAATTTTCCATCTAAAACTAATATGTTTCTGCTTATGATCTCATTTTTAACACCAAAAAAACACATCACGTCCAATAAAACATTACAAACAAGCTATAAGAAGTTAGCAATACTACAACATAAAAAGAAACTTTTGAAAGCCAACCTCTCCTTTAATAATTTTTTGACCACAATGCTTGCAAGTGGCACGAGAAGTTTGTGAAACTTCAATACCATATTCAGTATTTTTGACAACACTCGACTTTGGTGTGCCAGTGCCACCACCACTCGACTTTGGTGTGCCACTGCCACTGCCACCACTCTCTATGTATTTTCTGATCTTCTGTTGATCTTCCCAGCGAAGCAACTCTATGTTTTCAACATCATCAACTCTAGAAGAACAACAGCACGCAACAATAAATCCTTGTCAATGTAAAAACATCAAACAAATGCATATATAATGAAATAAGTAGAAATTTGCTCACGATTTTATCTGTTTGGCTTTCTTCAATATGCAATCAGCATGATTCCACATCTGATACAAAATAAATACTATAGATTAAAACAAGTGTTCAATTGTCATGCACTATGCACTGTCAATGTAAATGTAAAGTTTTTTACACCGACAACCAATCAGGAATCATGATACAAATGACTTTCATATGTAGTTGTGAGAGGCCTCAACCATTTTTAATGACAACAAATTATGATTGATTGAGTGTAAAAAGTATGTATCTGTAAAAAGAATGTACATAAACTAAATCCTTAAAACAATACAGACAAACAGTATAATCTTCTGATATTAAAAACAAAAGCTTCTAAAAGTACAATAAAATTTGTCCAAAAAAAAAGGTACAATGAAATCACTACAAAACTTTACCAATAACCGTATATAATACATTTAAAAAAATCAATAAACTTCGAAATGCAGCAGCATACCTAAACGTACATTCATCCAAATACACACACAGAGAGCTGAAATGCAATATGCAAAGAATAAGAAAGGACTATCTAAGGGGGAATGGGGTTTAGGGGAAAAAGGAAAAAGAATAAAACTTGTTGAAAGCATTAAAAAGTGTGTTTTTTTGAGGAAAAAGCGTGAAGAGAAGAAAAGGGAAGTGATTATTACGGGCATGAGGCCGTCGAATTTGGTGGATTGAACCATCTTGCCGAGACGGAGATTCTCGCTGGCAATGGGACTCTTGCAGGACCTGCATGATGATCTTCCCGATTTCGCGTATTCTGCTTTCCATGGCTTCTGATTTTGAGGGTTCGACATTCTTCCTTCCCTCCCGACTCACACAACACTCTCACTACCTCTTTCGCTCTTCCCTCCTACATATTATACTAGATTTTGCACCGTGCATGCACGGGTAAAGTAGATTTAAAATCAACTTAAAATCATGTTTATATATGATTATTTTTTATTTTGTTGATTTTTTGATAATATATGTCAACCAATATGAAAATAATTATAATGCAAGTATGTTGTATAACTTTCTTTTACACTCGGTACATAAAATCATGTAAATAGAAGCAAATGAAATTACTAAAACTTTCACCATTGGAATGTCACGAAACAAAAAAGTGATCATTGTCAACATAATGAGGTTATTATACCTATCATTAGGAATAATGTCACTTAAAGTGGCCTTTTGTTTACATCTTCATGATGCTTAAAAATATTATATATATATATATATATATATATATATATATATAATGTGTGGCTAGCAGATTCAGTTGACTAATGTATGGCAATCGGATTCATTTGAATCATAGTAGCTAATAGTTATAGAAAATATCTGTCAATAGGTATAGATGAAAGTTTTACATTTGTTTTATACGCCTCAATATAATATAAAATATTTAGTGGTGGGGATTATTTTTTAGCATGATGATGATTCAACCAACATATGGTCAAGTAATAATAAAGCATCCATATAGATATATTACGTGAAGCACAATATGATGCAACAGCCATTTCAAAGACCTCAAAAGGAATGACCTATAATTTTTTTAAAAAATTGTTAAAAGGTTGATCGTCCACATATTAACAAAGATATAAAATAAATTACCTACCAAACGTCCTGAATTTATGTCAGTTGGAGTTAAATTTTTGCAATAATAATAAAAATGCCTTTGCGTGTGACACAAAGTGAGTAAATAATTATCAGCAAAATCCATTTTATAAGTAGTGATTGGTCGACGTTCGTCTTTTATGCTGACTAAAGTTGGGGGAGTTGGATACTCAACTGTTGACCGAATCTTTCTTTAATTTTAGTCTGATATCTAGAACCTCCTACATAAGCTAATTTTATAACTCCTCTTTGTCTCATACCGTAAAATTGTCTCAATTGAACCAATTCAGAAGTTACATAAATGCGATGCTGTATTTTTCTCAAAACTATTTCAAAAGCAAACTGGAAAGCCTAAAGATAGCATTATCTTTGAATTCAAGATTGTGGATGAGTGGCATGTGTTGGTAGCTCATTTTCCTAATTTTTCTTTAGTCCATATTTCTAGAGATTGTAATATTCTTGCCCACTTCTTAGGTAAGTGGGCTACCAAGAATTCGGATTAGATGTGGTTAGTAGTTACTCCACCTATGATTCGGGATATGATTGTATCAGATAGTTCACTCTCTCTTTTGGTTTTTAAAATGAGGTATTATTTTGATAAAAATGGATGTGAACTTGGTATGAGTCATAAAAACACTTATAACACGGAAAGATGGAGAACACTTGCATAAGCAAAATTAATGACTATACTTATTCACTTCAAATAATTCCTTAACCAACATTTATATATCCACATGATAAATTTCAAGTTTTCAACCTATCACCCATTTGAAGTATTTCTCATGACGAAATTAATACCAACTGAGTCATGTATACGAAAAACTGATAGTAAAAGTAGCAAAATAACAACAAATTGAGTAGCCTCCCCCAACCAAAAAGGAGAAATAGTGCCCCCCCCCCCCCCCCGCTCTTTGATTTTTATCATTGAGATATCTTTTCTTCACTACATGGTAGTCCCGTCATGTTTTTCTAAAATCTAACAAAAAAGAGTGTAAATCATCAGTTTCATAGAAACCCAATCATTGTGAAGCTTCATTCGTAAAAAATTTAATAGAAAATCATTTATTGTCAATCAAAGATTTCAGTTCTCTCACTGACCAAGTAAAAAAATCTGCAATATCTTTAAAATATTTATAAAATAGCAAGTTATAATTTGTGTAATATTTCACAAATTCACAATCAAATTTTGGAAAAAAAAGTGTAAACTACGTTGTGTGGAGCACCGTTTGAATTTATAAATTACAAAAAATTATAATATCCCGAGATTGTTAAAGAAAAGTATTCATTTATAAAGATAAAATGTAAAGAAAAACTACATTTAAGAAATAAATGTTTTTTACTAAAATATGATATTTATAAAGCAAAATACAAAAAAAATTCACTAATGTGTAAGTCTCGTCCAAACTCAAGCAAACTAATCATTTATTTTTTTTTTAAAAATAATCGTTTATTTTTATAGAAAATAAGTAAAGACATTCAAATGAAGGAATGTGATCACATGTGTCCCTCTCTCTCCTCTCACCTCTTTTTATTTTTATTTTTTTTAATTGAAAAAAATAAAGGGCCAAGATTTGGTGTTAGAAGATCCAATGATGGATATATTTTGTGACTGCTGTGATTGCAGCCAAAATTGACTACAGTGAATCGCAGTCCCAAATGAAGTATGTATGAAGATAGATGAAGTATTTATATCTCTAGGATCCATTTTATATTATATGACATATATAGTAGAAGTATGTATGCTTTGCCAATGAGGGTTGACTCAGTTGTTAAGGAGTTGGCTCATTTCCCACAAGGGTGTGGGTTCAACTCCCGCTGCCAACGTGAGGACCCCTTTGGTGGGTTCAATTTCCCCTTTCTTTAGACCGTCGTCAGTCAAACGTCTCAGTCATATTTCATTGAACACATTTCATATTTTATTACTGTTATTTTTTTTGACATAATATTATTGTTGTTATTGTAAAATAGATTACCTTTTAAACTTTATTTGTTTGCATAATAATGATTTTGTTTGAGTCAAAAAATAATGCTTTTTTTGTTTCATTTTTAATCTATAACTATTAATAAAGGGGATTCTAAAAAAAACTGTCATTTTGGTGTCAGATTTTTCTGACCAAAATGCCCTTATTGTAATGATAACTACGCACTAACACCCAACACATTTCTATTTCTAATTCTAATAATAAAATTACCACCCACTAACACACCAATACACCAACATATGAAAGACAGAATTAATAAAGGGGATTCTAAAAAAAACCGTCATTTTGGTGTCAGATTTTTCTGACCAAAATGCCCTTATTGTAATGATAACTACCCACTAACACCCAACAAATTTCTATTTCTAATTCTAATAATAATAATAATAATAACCACCCACTAACACACCAATACACCAACACGTGAAAGACGGGTCCGAAGGGCCCGTCTTTCCCCTAATAATAATAATAATAATATAGCAATAAACCCAATTTTAAAATAATTTAGTTTAAATTTTCTTTCATTAACTTTTAATTTTAATTAATACATAAAAAATTATTAATACATAAAAATCCTTTTCTATCTCTCCCTCTTCCTTTTTTCGTTTTCTATATCTTCATTTCTATTCCGTACCACAAACACTCACTTCACTCAAATAGTCAAATTAAGCAGATTAACCAGGTTGTACATCCGACTTAATCCCCTATTCGAGTTTTTTGAAAGAAAAGAAAGGTTTGTTCACGGGAAGACAATACTTTTTGAAAATGATTTATTCATTTATTTTTAAAGGGGTTTTAGGACTCTTGAGTTATACAACTCATTCGTCCTAAAATATTGACTAACCCGATTGTATAATCGACTTATTCCCTGTTAATAAATAAATAAATAAAATGTGAAATGAATTGTAGTAAAAAAAATACAGGGGTGCTGTTAGGAAAAGGGGGGTGTAAACAGAAATTTTATTAAAAAACGTGGGGTTGTGACAGTGAAATAAGGGGGGTGTAAACAACAGTCTTATTAAAACAGAACTTGGGGCTGTAACAATGAAAATGGGGTGCGAACACTATACTTTTTTTAGAAAAATGGGGGGCTATAACAATGAAACGTGGGAGGTAGGAGTAATAATCTGATAAAAAAGGAATTAAAAAAACAAAACCAGGAAACAGAACCTAATAGAGAGAGTATTTAAGGCAAAGTTAAAAAACAAAAACCCTAGTTTTCTTACCCTCTCTTCAGCGCCGATTCCTTCTTCTTTTGAGAGAAAGATTTTTTTTTTTGCAACAGAGAGAGAAGAGTGAAGGGAAAGATCGGAGAAAACGAAATGGAAGGGGAGGGCTGAGGAGACGGTGTTAATGGGTGGTTCTTGCGAATGGAGAGAGAAGGTTTTCGATGGTGGTTGTTTGAGGTGGTTGTTGTTATGGGGTTGTATTTGTTTGTGATGGTGGCTGTTGGTGTTTTGTGTTGGTCGTCGGAGCACACGGCGGCGGCGGCGGTCCCGGAGACACCAGTGGTGGCGGTCCTCTCTCTATTATTATTATTATTATTATTATTATTATTATTATTATTCGTTTCCTCTCCCTCTAATTTACACAAGTTTAAAATCTGATTTTCCTTCTACTGCCCAACAGTAACCAGCACTGTTTATTAGCTCACACACTCAATCTACCACCCCTAATGGACATCAACAACCAGCCAAAATCTCTCCATTTTCAAACACTATTCAATTTCAGCTTTTCACTGTTTGATCTGCCACACTCTTTTTACACTCACTATTACAACAGGGGAATGACGACATGGACAAAATGATCATGTTGCTCCATCCATAGCTGCACCATACATCAAAGCCTCCTTCTCCTTTCCTCTTTCCCAACACACAAAAACGGCAGCCTTTATTATCAAATCTATTCAATACTTTACCCACTACATTCCAATATGGCAATTCATCAAATTCTTCACTTCAAGCAAGTATCAACAGTCCAAAAAGGAAGCAGCCAAATATGCATTCATCCACAACTTGAACCTCTCACGGCGGGAAGAAGATTGCGCCTAAAACTACTGAAAATTTCACCGAAATAGTGGCGCAAAATTGGCTATCTACCTTTTAGTTTCTAAGATATGGCTTTTTTTTTTTTACCCCCTTCTCTCCCATACCCCCATTTTTATGTTTTAGACCAAAATACCCTCATTTTAAAAAAAATTGTTTTTTTTATTTTTCCGGAAACACACATAAATTCGGAAGGGAGTATGAAAATTTCCGAATTTATGTGTTTATGTGTAAACACATAAATTCGGAATGCAATTTTTTAAAATACATTCCGAATTTACGTATAAATTCGGAATATATAAAAAAATGTATTCCGAATTTACGGAAATGTGAATTTTTAAAAAAAAAATCAGTTTAAATTAGTTAAAAAATCAGTTTAAATTAGACGATAACGACAGTAATTTAATAAAATACGATAACGATAACAAACGGAAAAAAAACTTTAATATAATAAAGTCGATAAACCACGAGTACATATACAAAAAGAAAACCAAAATAAATACATCTACAGATGAAAGTCTAAGTGACCTAAAGCCTGAAGGAGGCTGTCATATACATCGGCTGGAATGCCTCCCTCATAACCCATAGCATCAAGTATGTGTCCAGCGGCAGCATCCATCGCATCCTAATAGGTCCATGGACCGACATCCTCAGCTACAGCTTGCTGATCTGGTACATGCTGCTCTGGTACATCTTCAGCTGCAGTCAGTCGTGGAATGGACACCCGCTGATACCAAGGTAGATAGTCATCGGTGCACTCACCCGCCACGTCTGCGACTCTGCTAGTACGAAAAAAATCTGCGTTGGGGATGGATACATCAACAATCTCTCTAAAATGGAGATCACTGATGGACGTGTTCCTGAGATGGGTGCAGGAGAATCTGCTGGATGCGTCCAAACTACCAGCGGACCCGGTGATGAGATCTAACATGATCTCTAGGATTTAGGATCTAGAAATATGGCAACTAAAATGATTTCTCACAAAAACTCAAGAACACGTGTTCTTGAAAATCAAAGAAAAGATGAACACTTACTTGAAAAGGGAAGAAAATGCTAACATGGAGGAGTTGGAAATGGTATTGGAGATTGAAGATCACCACACCCTTCTTGGAAAGGTGATTGGAAAGGTGATAAGATCACACTATCCCTAAGCTCTCCTAGCCTCAAGGAAGTGAGCTTTGGTTCTCATCTCAAGAACCAACGAGAATCCTATAATGAACCTCACCCTCACAAGCATGGACTAGCCCTCACCACACTCTAGGTATTTTGGCTCTCAACTTTGCTAAAATGAGGAAAGTGATTTCATTCATCAAAGGAGTTCTAGGGTTTACAAGGAAAAGAAAAACATTTATATGTTGGGTCTAATGGATCCTAAGCCCAACATATAATCCACTAAAGAAAATGAAAATAAGGCCCATGGCCACATCAAAGTAACTAAAAGCCTTAGCATATTCTAAATGGCCAACAAAGCTCAAAACCAAATGTTCATTACAAATAAAAAATGAAGTCCTAAATATATTGGAAAGCAAATACAAAGAAATAAGGAATACTAGAGTTTGGGTATTCTAGAAATTCCCTAAGGTATCATTGGTCACCTTTAGTGTGTCCTTGTCAATTATCAAGGTGGATACACTAAAGTATATTCCCTTTGAATGAGGAAGATCCTTCCATGAATGAAGACTCTTGACTTGTTGTTCCATGTCCTTTAGCTTTCCTCTAGTGATAGGTCCTATGATGGAGGCTTGGCTCACATCACCCGGTCAGCCATATATGTCACAGCAATGTCGCCCTAGAGCAGCCAACCTCTGAAATGTGTCATGCTGTGGAATGGAACGTGCAGTCTGTGGTCCTCCCAATGCGTCAAAATGATCTGGTCTAGTCGCAGGTTATTGATTCGCTCCCGAAAATGTATAAGCTTCAGATCATCGCACTTAAAGTTCTTCCACCTGCTGCAACGTGGAAGCCCAGTATCAGAGAACATCCTCCGCCGGACGATAGTGGGGAAGTACTCATAAATCCAGCATTGAAATAAAATAATTAAATGAATAAATAATTAATTATATAAATAAAACCAATTAAAAGAATAAAAGTAATTAATTTATTAATTACCTGTAGCAGAGAAGCGTATCCGCCAATCTGCCTGGTGTCCCAGTAAGCGGCCAAGTTAAGCTGGTCATAGAGATATGCCAGAGCAGCTGGACCCCAAGCCCACTGGCCACATGTGTCAAAATTGCAAATGAGACTAACCCACTTAGCAGGCACGTACGTGTGACTCTTGTCGGAGAAGATGGTGCCCCAACAAGTGTAGAATATAGCACCGTGCTGCATGATCAAACTGCCCCCGATGCATGTTATCTCTGTAGGCATCCTCTAAAAATCTGAATCTAAATGCCGGAGTCCTGCAGGCATTAATCTCGGTCCAGCAGGCCGCCCCATCTACTCCGAGATAATCCACCCCAGCCTGAACGGCCTCAACATGTGAAAGATGTAGATGCTCAGTCAAATGATTGCTGGTGAGCGGCAAGTGGAGCAACGCAGCCACGTCGTCCAATGTGATGGTCATCTCCCCTCATGGCATGTGAAAGGAGCTAGTCTCAGAATGCCACCTCTCAACAAAAGCAGATATAAGCTCATGGTTGATGTTGTTGAGAGGTGTGGCGTCCAACTGAAATAGCTTCGCCCGGTCCAACCATGCTGCAATATGAGGGTGGTGCACCTCAGGTCGAATAGTGGATATCTTCCCCCGTGAGATGCAACCTTCAGCATACCTCGGTCCTGTAAAAAAATAAAAGTAACTAATAAATAATTTAAACTAAAAAATAAAAGTAATTAATAAATAATTTAAACTAATAAATAATTACCTCCCCGGCCAGTAGCCGACTGTCACGGTGATCCACAAAGCGGTGCAACAAAGGCCGCTCAGCAGCAGCCTCAACCTGATGCTCAGCAGGCTCCTGTATATCTGGCTGCTTAGCCTGTGGTATGTCTGGCAGCGGTATCTCTGGCTGCTGAGCAAGCTGCTCCTGGTACTGTCGCTGTCGGACACGCCTCCAACGCTCAGAAGCGTGACCAGCATGTCTAACCAATCTGATCCTCGTACTAGGACCAGGATCATCTCGCGGTGTAGGTCCAGATGCCTCGCCTGGTGCAAAGTTTCCTCTTCGACTGGTAGCCACTGAAAAACGAAAAAAATGAGTTAAAACAAATTTTTTTTAAAAAACAAAAAACCTTCCGAATTTACTCGTAAATTCGGAAGGTTTTTTATAAAAAATTCCGGAAATACATGTAAATTCGGAATGTAATTTCTAGATTTACATTCCAAATTTACATGTTTTTCCGGTATTTTTTTAAAAAATTTTGAATTTGCCTTCCGAATTTATGCATATTTTCGGAAAATTACAATTTTTTTCTAGAAATACGTATAAGTCCGAAAAATTTAGGGAGAGAAACTCACTAATTTCTGGATGTTCATGTAAATGAGGAGAATTGTACTTTTTAAAGGTTTTTAGAGGGGTATTTTGGTCTATTCGCTTATATTGCCTTTACTCGTGTTTATTTCCATTTAATATTTTTCATTTTGGGCACCCCACATTTTGTAATGGCTTGTAGCATACTACTCCGGCAAATATATGAGTGACTTAATCTACTCTAGGACACGGAGAGTCGATCCGGTGCTCTCGGGTTCGATTCTCGCAATGAAAAAATTCGGTGTTAGCGAAATTTGATTCTAAGTACGAACAGAGATTAGTCTTTCGTTGAAAACGTTGGACCTTCCATAGGTAGTTAGCGATGGTCCGAACAAAAAAAAATACTACCGACAAATATAATTTATAAGGAAAAAACTTGATACATTAATCATGTTAGCAAATGGTGTGTTGTAAGATAAAATAGGAAAATTACTATTAAGTAAATTTTGCTCAATATATAACTACGAAAAGAAGACATATTTGGTGCGTTGGTGGTTTCAATATAAAAAAATTAATTATATTTAATGATATTATTTTGTAAATACCACAAAACAAAAATAAGTTCTCATACAAAATTGAATGAAAATAAATGATAATTTATGAAATGTGATTATTATTTTAATTGTATCAGTAAATTAAATGAGGTTGACCATTATTTATTTTTTAGGAAACCACTATTTTTAATGTTTAATATGTGCGTAGTTAGTTCTTTTTGTTTATAATTTTGACTAAAGAAAGAGAGAGTATCAAGTTAAAAAGTAGTCCCGGGTGGTATTCTTAAATTAATTTGCTTGAGTACCCTTATTTTCTCCATTATTTTCATCTCTTCTAGATAACTTTTCATCTTTTCCCTTCCCTTGTCACCATATTTCTTCTATAACCTTTCTCCTCCTTCACCCATTTTAATTGGTGGGCAGAATAAATAATTAAACATATTGCCACTGCATAACAGATGCGCACCGCCCCATTGTTGGTCACCATAGTATATGTCTATTCTTCCAACCCAATTTTGCTACAAACCAGCTCCATGATGTTAACTTTAGTATTACTTGGTTGACTATTTCTTTAAATAGGACAATTTGCGAGGGAAACATAAGTGTTTCATTGAGCCTCTTTGAGAGAACTTTTGTGAGGAGAACCAGAAGGAGGTGTGAGTATGTTTTCTTTCATATGCATCATGGTTTACTGTTCCGGAAGGTAAAACATAAAGGGTCTAGATTCTTAATTTAGGCAGCAGTAGTGTGGTGTTTATGGGGTGCAAGAAACAAGATTATATTCACAGGTGAGACTGTTAGTATTAAAGAAATAGTAAACCAAGTAATACTAAAGTTAACATCATGGAGCTGGTTAACTTTAGTATTACTTGATGTTAACTTTAGTATTACTTGTTGCAATCACTACAAAAAGTGGTTATTAGTGAGGGATTTTTCTCTCGCAAATTGTCCTATTTTCGTCGCTAATGACCATTTGCGAGGGAATTAGTAGGGACTGTTCTCTCACTAAGTTGCTCATCGCTAATGGTCATTAGCGAGGGAAATTTGAATTTGTCACTAATTAGAAAGGGAATATTACGTCGCTAATTCCCTCGCTAATTAGCTAGTGAGGGATTCAAATTTCCCTCGCTAAGTCTGACAGCCACGTGTCCCAATCTGAATGGCTTGTATTAAGTACTGTTTTAATTTTTTTAAAACTTGCTTTTTTACATATTTATTATATTATTATATTATTATTATTATTATTATAAAGCTTTCCAGAGAGAGAGTGAGGAGTGAGAGTGGTGGTGGTGGTGGAGGTGAAGGGTGGATTAGGATAGAGAGAGAAGGAGAAGAGTAAGGGAGAAAGAGGGAGAGAGAGAGAGAGAGAGAGAGAGAGAGAGAGTCATAAGGATGAGAGGAGCTATGTGGTGGCGGTGAAGAGTGCAATAGGGTAGAGAGAGAAGGAGAAGAGTAAGGGAGAAAGAGAGTGAGAGAGAGAGGGAGAGAGAATAGTTGGGGAGAAAAAATGAAGTGAAATGGAAATGAGAGTGATGTGGTTGGGAGATTTGAATAAAAACCCATTAAAAACCCTTTAGCGACGGATTTTAACGGCCTTAGCGACGGACAATGTTGTCTCATCAAGTCAGAAAGTTACACTGACCTTTAGCGACGAATTTTAAGAGCTATAGCGACGGACAGTTTTGCCCATCAAGTCAGAAAAGTACAACTAACTTTTAGCGACAGATTTTAAGTGCGACGAACATTATTTTCTATTTTTGAAGAAAAAGCGTCTAGCCTTTGGCAACGGCGCTGTCCGTCGCTAATTCCTTCTCTAATGTTTTTTTGCGATGAATTCCTTTTCCTTCTCTAATATCGGTTGCTAATACTCATTTTTTTGTAGTGAATCTTAACCCAGACTATTAAATGGAAAGCCATTGTAAGAGGCACCGGTGGCAATCGAATTGATAAGTGTGTGATTTGTGACACGAGAGGAGTCATTGAGTGATGAGGTTTCTTCCTTCTTCACACTCTAACTTGAGTTATAAGGATCTGATTTAGGGGATCTTGGTTGCATAAGTGGCAGATTTTGACAAAAAAAAATCGAGGTGGCCAGAATAGTTACAAATATATAAAAATTATAACTATGTTCGGTTTAGTGGTCAAAATTACATATGGTTCAAATCTTGCTTAAGCTTGGTGCATTTTTTTTATATTACTTTTGAGAAAAGTATACAAATAACTGCAAAAAGGGGGTGCCTACCAATGAATTGAACTCTAGACCTTTCAGATGCTATTAATAACATTAACCGCTCAGTCACTGCGTAACATTATTGTTTAACATTCATTCAATTATATATAATCTAATTTTGAGTATAAAATATGTGTATACATAAAAAAAATTGAAGCTGTTACATGATAGATCAAAGTCTTTTACTGTAAAGAGCGGTTACAACTATTTGGTTAATTTGTGTGATGGAGCTGTTTCGAATTCTGATTTAAACTCGAAGGTGTGCATTTTCGGCTGGAGGTTGCTTCAAAATTCCTTACCGACGCGTGGTTCTCTTGCTCAACGCCATGTTATTGCTGCTGGTGCTGATGCTCTCTGTCCGTGTTATCTGTTACATGAAGAAGATATTGATCACTTATTCTTATCATGTAGACTTGCAACAGAGGTGTGGTAACAAATTTATATGTGGCTGCAAATTAATTTTGAATGAGCGGATGGTATAAAGGAGCACTTTCGGTGGTTCGGAAAGGTGAACAAAGTTCGGAAAGAAAAAAAAATTAAGTAATTGATTTGGCTCACAACTTGTTGGTGCATTTGGTTGTCAAGAAATGGGCTTGTGTTCAAGAATGAAGACGTTAGCATCTCAGCCACAATCACTAGAATTAAGAGCTTATCATGGAGTTGGTTCATTTATAGGGTGAGTGATTATTCTAATATGTGTATTACCTTTTGGTGGATTAATCCACTTGACTACCTAAACAATTTGTAATCATTTTTGTTTGGGTTTGAGCATCCCTAGTGCTCCTTTAATGAAGATTTGCTTATCTAAAAAAATAAAAAATAAAAATTGAAAATTTGGGGGAGTACAGTGGCATCTCCCGGCTCCTTCGAAGAAATGTCTACGAGTCTTATTCTATCAATGAAACCTAATTCTACCTTTAACATTATGAAAATTGATCTTGAAGTTGAAGATAGCGTTGTGTTTATGATGTTGTTGTTCATCTTGTGATTTCATCAATCATCTATTGGGCAGCCACTATGGGTCATTGTGTGTTTGATATTCACAAAACTGGTAGGACCAGACAAGACAGTACTGAACAACTGTTGTGTACAGTGTTTTGTGGTCGATGCACAAGACAACTAAGATTAACACTGAACAAACTTTTGGGACTTTTGAAATTGGTTTGCACTACCAAAAAAAACACTAAACAAACTTTTGGGACTTTTTAAATTATTTTATTTTATTTTTAATAAATCAATTTTTTTAATTTTTTTTATTTATTTATTTTTCAGTAGAACTTTGTACTTGTCATTGACAAGCAACTACATTTTTTTTTATGATTGAAAAAATAGAATATTGTTTTTTTATAAATAATGAACAGAGGTGAGAGATAAGGAGAAAACACGAATAACTTTGGATTAAGAAATATATTGCAAAATGAAAGAGCATACCAAGAGAAGGGGGAATGGAGTTCTTGGTGGTACTAGCGACAATTACAACTTGCTAGAAAACTCGATTGTGGGGTCTGAAATGAGCGATGTTAATGCATTTGGGAGATAAATTTATCACTCGGTATAGATGTCAGATGTGTGAGGGAGTGCAAAAAATGGAAAGAGGGAGTGAGAAAAGAATTTGCCTTTTTCTAAAGCTGGGCCATAAAACTATGGGATTTATCAACTTAGTCCCCACATTCAACATTGGGTTGGGCTCTACCTTAGTGTGGTATATGGGCTGCATGTGTTTTTGGTTTGGGTTTTGATTTTTATACCCCACTTCTAGCCCTTATACCCTCACAATATTTTCGTTTATTTTAATTTTACACTTAATTAAATAATCAAAATTTAATCCTGAAAATATGTTTTTTTTTTCTGGATTTGTGTGTTAATCCAGTACGTTTTTTCAAAAAAAGTTCTGGAATTAAGACTACCTCAATGTTACCGACATTTTTGATCAACAACCTACATTCGATCAAAGTATACGCATTGATAAATGTGCATTAACAGATAGAATTTCAATTGTCTAGATTTCTGATGAACAATATTGATCAACGACACAGACACTCAATGATCATAGCTATAAATACACACACTTACTTTCATTTCATTCGCACCAACACTTCTCTACTTTCATAAACCCTTGCTTATTTGATTTTCTAGGCCCTCCAAAATGAACACCCTTTCAACTCAGTCAGTGGCGGATGCACATGTCTTTGAGGGGGTTCACTTGAACCCCCCAAAAAAAAAATCTGCTTACCACTCTATATAATTTTTTTTGACACAACTGAAAATTTTAAATTGCACTAATAGCCCAAATGTTACACCCATTTGCACCAAAGACCCAAACTTCACTTACCAAAATAACCAAAAGTCCAAACTTTGCTTACTCACTTACGGTCTCTCTCAGTGCTCTCTCTCTCAACGCCTCTCAATCTCTCTCTCAATAATTCAATCTCTCTCTCAGTGCTCTCTCACTCTCAATCTCTCAACGCCTCTCCTCTTGCCCTCTCATCTCTCACTCACGCAAATCTCTCCACCAACCAACCAGGATAGTAAATTATAAATAGTAATAGTGGTTCATACTTCATATACTTTGATTGTTTGATTATTTGGATAATTTCTTCTTTGATTGTTTATTCTTCTATGATTGTTTCATACTTTGATTGAAAACCCTAATTGTTTAATTTCTGATTTTGGGTGTTTGATCCTAATTAGTATTAGTGTGTTTGAATTGAAGTAGGTCATCAAATGGATAAATTTTTAGTAAAGAGATCCAGGTCATCAATTGATGAATGTGGATCAAGCTCACAACAACAACAACGAGAGCCACGTGTTGAAGTTAATTTAGATGAGTTGCCATCGGATCCTGGATTGCGAAAAAAAATTGCAACATATCATCCTAACGATCAAGATAAGATACGGAGAGCGTATTTGCAAAAAGGGCCGTATCAACCTAAGAATCACAACTTTCCCCAAAGAATGATTGGAAGCTCAAAGAGAAGATTTTCTCCAACATGGTTCACTGAATTTGGAAATTGGATAGAGTATAGCATTGAAAAAGATGCTGCATATTGTTTGTAGAAAGACTTTATCTGCTATGAATATTGTGAAGAATAGGTTGCGTAACCGGATGGGGGATACATGGATGAACGATTGTTTGGTGACATACATTGAGAGTGATGTATTCAAAAAAATTGACTCTGAGCTTATTATTCAAAGATTTCAGAATATGAAATCACGTAGAGGACAATTATGAAATGTATAATTTATTTATTTAAATATATTATAGTTGTTTTTCATTATATTTTTAGCAAATTGTGTCTTTAAAAATTTTGACACCCCCGACCCCGGGGTCCTGGATCCACCACTAAACTCAGTACTCAAGGGATATCACATTAACCGTCGTTCATCATTATGGAAAAATCACCTGAAAAGAAAATGGTGTCTGGTTTGAGTGTCCAGATCCTGTTTTATGCATACTCAAGTGGGGCATCAACTTCTCGCGTTTAAAGATAAAGTAGAGAGTAAGGTCCAACACTGTGCATTCTACTGAGAGGTTAGTAGTATTATTTATCGCAAACCCAATCGTGGAGATGATGACTGTATTTATTGGACCTCCGTGTATTTATTGTTAATATTAAAGACTAATTAAACTTTTTTTAAAAAAGTTGAGGAAGCAAAGTTGAATACTGAAGAGCTTGGTTGGGTTGGTGTGTTTGGTTGATGGCAAAGGTAGTTTGGGTGAGGAAAAGTAAATAGGGAGATTGAATGGATGAATGAATGGAAGAGGAAAGTGACGTGCGCCGACTAAGTTACTTTAACCCATTCCGCCTTCTTTCTTTCTTTCTTTCTTTCTTTCTTTCTCTCTTGTTCATTTCTTTTCTCCAAACCTGAAGCTCAAACCCCATTCTCATATTTCAAAATAGTGACCTTAATTTTATTTTTATTTTTGGGTACTGATTTTCAAGATTTATCAAGGGAAAGAGAAAAGAGAAAGTAGCATATCTTGTTTTGGAGGGTACTGACAAAAACTGTGCGTGTACTATTTTGGAAAGTCATCATGGTATGTAGTAGTAACCCAGACATCACATAGGGAACATGCAACATATCTTATGTTGGGAAACACAACTCCCCTTACAGAAAACAACCACTTTGAAAAAATTTACACAACAATAATTATTTTTGAGTTACAAGTCACTAAAAACATAAAATTAAAGAGGAAAAATTAGTGAAAGAAAATGTGAAATGGGTTTGTAGTTTCATCACCAAATTTTGTAACGTCAAAATTAGTGATAAATCTCAATTTTTGCATCATTAATTTTGGTCACTATTTGACTTATAATGAAAAGAGCTGGAAGTTTATATAGCAAATCAAATTAATCCCCCTCTTTCTCTGTGTGTCAGTTTATCTGAAAAAGACATAAAATTCATAACATGCATGTTGAATGTACTCCTGACATATTTTCTTGGGTCTTCTTCCCTTTCATTCCTGATTCCACTCATACTATTATTATTATTATTATTATTATTATTATTATTATTATTATTTTGACCAAAATTATTATTATTATTATTATTATTATGCTTACGTAATCTTATTTCTTATCTGTGTTTGTCTCTACTTTCCTTCTTCTGATTGCGATTCACCTCACCACACATCAGAAGCACGGCGCTTTCAAAAGAGCATTAAATACTGCTTATATATAACTATGCTATTTTCATATCACTTTCTTCTATGCATCATCCTTTACGCATTCATTTATGCTTACAAGTAATATAGATGCAGTAGATACTTGGTAGAAAAGATGTGCCAAGATCAGCAGGTAAATACGACATTGTTAGGTTCGAACCTGAAATCTCAAGTTCTCCATTTTACGTGTGTGAGTTTAGGTGGTATTTGTTACTACATCTAAAAGAATGTGAATGTGCATACGTCAAATTGACCCAAACATTCCGGAAGAGAGTTCCACCTAAGAGCAACTCTTGTTAAATGTGTTGCATAAATGACTTTAAGTGGGCCTAGCTTACCACAACGGATCTGAGACTTTTAACACAATTTTCGTCTAACGGGTGGTTGCTTAAAAAAGCTAACCAATGAGACTCCTTCAACACCTCTACAAAACTACTATTATTTTATTTAGAAGCACTGCTCGGTACGTGAGCTTCTACAAGCAAATCTCCCTTAAGTTAAGCAAGCAACACCTTAATAATAGAATGGTGGAGTTGCTCTAAGGTCTAAACAGACCAAAACCAGCAGCAACCTCACACTAAAACAAAACTAAAAGGCCAAAACAGAACTGCTCTCAACATAATATAAGCAAATTTAAATTATATCTACTTGATATGATCACAAATATTTATTTCGACAATGTGATGATCATATATTTACTAATGATATGCTTATGTTTTATTGAGCAATTACATACTGATATGAATATCTTAGTCTATAAAAAGTCATATTCCGCCACTGACTATTCGGATTATACGATTTTGGGTGATCTCAGTTACTTGTCCACCCTTGCTTTTTATGACTAGTCACTCATACATAGGTGTGTCGGTTGTCCTCTTCCTTTCATTCATATATTTCCTGTATGATTTTTTTTTATCTATTTGGGCAGTTATTTTTTCATATCCATAAAAAGCAATATTTCCATTTTTTCATCTTGTCTTTTTATTTGTGTTTCTAATATTCTATTTTATTTTTTCTGTTATGTTTTTATATATTTAAATTTTAATTTAATATTTTATTAAAGTATCTCAGTCGTGTCGTATCTTGATTTTCAAAATTTTGCCGTATCCGCATATTCGTATCGTATCGCATCACGTATCGTATCCTGTATTCAGGCTTCATATATTCTTTCATATCTACATTGCTTATTTTCTTTCATTTTTAATTTCAAAACTTTAATCCAATATTTTATTCTTAAGCAAAAAAAGGATACAGAATACAGAATAGTATTATTCTGCATCACCATATATCATAATTAAGTGGGACTTTCAAATTAAAAATATTGATCCTTTAATTTAATATATAAACATGATTATTTGTTTATATGTAGGGTGCAAAATACAAAAACAATCTTTTGTATACGACCTAACTCAACTAGCAAAGTCGACTTTTGTCTAAATATTTTTCGTTGTTATCCGGTTCGAACCCAATATTTCAATTTTTGTGTGTATAGTTTAGGAGTGATACTAATTGTCACTATATCTGCAAACCAACAAACATAAATCAATCTTGTTGAGAACTTTATAATCAAAACAAGATGCATGTTTTGATCTCATTGTTTAATAGAACATGATTGCGTATATCCAAGAAAGAACATGACATAAACTATATACCCTCAGGAAATTAAACATAAAAGCTAAAGGCGCATATATCCAGGAAAATGCATGGATATTATAAAGAACATTCATCTGATCAATGATCACGTGTTCATCTTATCTTGAGATACTGCGGAACGAAATCAATTGTAGTTTAATATTGGAAGTCATATTAAATATTAAATATTCATATAATTCAGTCAAACTAAGTACTCATTGGCAGTCAGTCAGATGATCAAAGGTGATCAGATTCAAGACTTAGAGCAAAATTTGACTGTCAATCAAATCAATTATGACCTACATACATACAACATTATTAAAAAGTTGAGAATCTCTCCAAAGTTTTCATCTCCTCTTTCTAATTTGTGGTTGTGGCCTTAAATTTTCATAACTTCATTCACACACACATATATATATATATATATATATAAATATACCATTGCACGAAACTTGTTTATTATATATACTCACATTGGAGATCAACCATATCCAATGACAAGAAAACAAAGAACAAAATAGATATAAATAAATATAATAATGCACCTAATCAGAAGAGCACAGCTCAGAAAATATAATTAAGGACCATAAACTGCTTGCAGAATATAATATAATATGCACCTTAAATGGTTGAGCTAGATATACCAAGGAGGAAGAGAATCAAGAGTTCAAATCCTCAATAATAATTAATAACTAATATATTTGCCTATAAAAACCTGCTTAAAGGGGAATGACATTTTTCTGGTGCAAGAAGTTAAAACAAATTAGACTCTTCAGATATTTGTTTGAGAATTTGCACCAAGCTAGCTACATATAGCTCTAGAAATTTCCCAATCGAAGCTCCAAATCTAAAGTCTCCTTTGGATGTTGAAACAACCCTATTCCCAACTCCAATGTAATGTTATGCTCATTATTGTTGTTGAAAATCTTGATTTCATCCCCCATATCACAACCCTTTACCATAATTTCCTTGATTTGAGGACTCATAGGAGAATGCTGGGAGGATGCAAGTCTTGGTTTCTTATCTCCACAAGTAGAAGAAGAGAGAGTCAAACAAGGACAATAAAGTGAAGAAGGATGTGAGCAATTCAAAAGGGCATCAGAAATATATGATTGTGAATGTGATGAAGGTGAAAGATGAGTTGAGTTATTATTAGTATTACTACCCTTAGTAATACTAGGGTTAGGTTTAGGAAACTCAGAAACATATGAAGATAAAGATGATCTCAATCTTGCCCTATCCCTTCTATGAACATTCATGTGACCACCTAAAGCTTGAGCAGATTTGAACTCTCTTTTGCAAAAACTACAAGCATAGTTTCTTGCTGGCCATGAAGTTCCCCAACCATAGTTTTCCTCCATGGAGCTTTTTGCCTTGTTCATTCCAAACACTGTGTTACCTGTAGAGAGAAGAAATTAAAAGATAGCATATGTATTATAAAAAAGAAAAAATAATTTGACTTTTGTATAACAAGAGAATAAATCAAAAAAGGGTCATGTGGATTTACAAAAGACACTTACTTGGGACTTTAAAATTCAAAGGTAATGAGTAGACTGATCCATAAATATGTTCATATATTGTGATGATGCAGAAAGTGAAGATCTCTGCAGGCGTACTTCATCTGCTGCTGCCCTGTCTGTAGATACTGTATTTGGATATTTCTTAGCACATGTAATGGGGGAACTGTGTGAAAGTGGTATTCCCTTTTTGGTTTAACCTGGAAAGCTCTCTCAGATAATGCTTATACTATCACACTACTCAAGTAACTTTTACCAGAATTTGACTTGTAAAGAATATATTACTGAAATAATATACGCTACAAAACGTACTCACAAATTTTACACATCAACCTATATGAACCACACACATCTCAGCTTTAAGCGTGTGTTTCATTAATTAGCAATAGTTGAAAATGTGTGTTTGGTTTTTACAGACTAAGAAGGCAGGCGCACTCTCACTATTCTTGAGCTGCACAGCGCCACACATGTGAGGAAGCATACCAAGGATTATGTTGATGAGCACTCAAGGAAGGCTCAGGTAAATATACAACTTGATTTGTATTATATAGTGTTGTTTTGTTAAAATGGAGCCCTAGTTATGCTATGTTTTGTGGTTATTAATCAGTGGTCGTATGCGGGTTAAAATAATTAAAAAGAGTAAATATAGTATCAAGGTAAGAGACATTGGTCATCTCCCGAGGACCTCTATATACTGAAATTACCAAAATCAAGAACCAAAAGAAACAATTAAGAAAAGGGGTTTTGAAGAAAACAGTTTTTGTTTAAGGGAGTTCAACAATTTAGAGAGACAATCAATACATTAGTTTCGGGTGTGTTTCTTAGATTTATCATCGGTTCTAAAATAAAGATTCGTGCAAGGTTTGATAATTCTTGATTGATCATAAACTAAGTGAACAAGTGTCAGTCAGTTTATACGAATTCACATCGTTTTAAAGCAAACGTCAAAACAACGTTCAATCAATCGTGATAGTAAACAAGCGCCAGTAACACAATTAACGTCATAACTTAATTCTATCAATCCTATAAACAAGCGTCATAGACTCTATTAATTCCTATCCAAACTAAATTAAACACTACAACATAATTGTTTAAAAAGAGCGCAACATTAGTAGCCCTTTATAGGCAAGCGCTCCTTATTCGCAACACGCACGTACAATGAGTAGCGCTTGGTACACGAGCGCTCCCTATAGCTAAACACGGAGGTGCAATAAGTAGCGCTTGGTAAGCAAGCGCTCCCTATGGCTAAACACGGAGGTGCAATAAGTAGCGCTTCATTAGTGAGCGCTCCCTTTGATCAATACGCGTCCTCCAATGAGAAGCGCTTTTTACGCGAGCGCTCCCTTTGGCATTTTTCCTAATTAATTTTGCGCACTCTTCCCTCTCAGTCTCAGTACGTCTCTCTTAGTCTCTCAGTCTCTCAACGTTAACATTCCAGAATCGTTCTCTCTAAACCCTCGCCTTCTCCTCGTGCCGCCGCGCTGTACGCACGCTGTCCTCTCGACGACGCCGGGCTTCCTCTCCACCACACCGTTGTCTCCACCACGTTTCGTTAACCTCTCCACCAGGTACGCACACCCTAAGCTTCGGAACATCTCTTTGCTCTCTCTCTCTCTCTCTCTCTCTTTGGTTCATGATAATAGGGTTGGTTCTTGCCCCTTTCATTTTATGGGTTTTAGGTTTTAAGGATTTGATAGTTTAGGTTTTGATAGCATGGCACCAAACCTTCCAGAATCTCTCTCAACCCTTGCTGCTGCTGACGTTCTTGATAGCTTAACTTGGAATAGTTGGACTTATTTTTATGTTGATTTGGCTTTTGCACTTTCTGTTAAAATATTTTTCCGTTAGCAACTGTTTTCATTTGATTTTGAGTTTGTTAGATTGTTAGGGTTAGTTAGTTAGCACAAGTTAATTTATTGTTAGTTGATGACTTAACAGAATCCAGGAACATATATATAATAATGAGGTGTTACCTGAAATGAATTAATGTGAAGAGTTGGGGGAGAGGGGAATGAATGAAGTTAATTTTAAGAAGCGCAAGCTTTAGGAGCGCTCGAAAGCGCTACTGATGGCTTAAAAAAAGCGCTCCCAATCCCCAAATCTGTTGTAGTGAAACAAGCGATAAAATAGTTTAAATAATGAAATTTGCAAAACAAAATCATGATTAAATGATTAAGCAAAATTGAATCATAAAACGAATCACATAAGCAAATCACAGAATTTGAGTAGTTAAGCAAAACACAAACTGAATTTGCAGCTAGAATTACGGAGATGAAATTGATAGAAAAAGAATTAAAACCATAAAAGCAAAATAAACATTAGGCACTGAACCTTAAAACCCATACAGCAACACCCTTCACCAATAGATTGATATAGGGCCTTAAGCTTCCTTGGAGGTTAGGGCACAAAACGTAAAACTGAAAGTAGGAATGAGTAAGAGAGTAAAATGGCTGCTGCCGACCTAGCCAAATATATAAGACAAAAACGAAAAACCTAATCTCTAAATGAGTTCTTAGATAAAAACCTGATAACAAATAGTAATTGGTTCATAAACCTGTAATTGACAAAACTGTTTCGGTAATTCGTAATTTTGACCTTCCATACTTCAGAATTGGGTTTCGAGCTCAATAGAATAAATGTATCTCTGTTCCTTAGCTTTCCAACGCATGCTCGCACGCCTCAATCAGATAACCACAACCAAAGTTATGTCCTACAGAGAAAACAGGGGTCAATATGCAATAAAAAGAAGAATTAATCAAGAAATTGCTATACTGCTCAAATAAGACCCAAAGTCTAGAAACGTGCTAAGGCTTAAATATTAGGTACAAAGCACAATTAAAATCACCAAGTGAAAAACTATAAAGAGTGCATTAAAATGCACTGATCAGTTATGCAAAACAGGAGGAATATAATGAGATGATGAATGAGGCGACTCAGGGGAGATGGAACCCTGACTCACTTGATCCACTTACCCCTGAGATATTAGCTCTGGCAAACCACAACTGGAAGAAGGTGGTATAGGCAGGAAGAATAAGCGTCGTTTGTATGGTTCAGGGTTCTTTGCTCTATGTTTGCAGTTTGGGGTCGATCACATAGATACCAATAGAGTTTCTAGCAATACTCCTTCACAGACCGCAACTGAGGTAGAGTGGCTCAGGCAGCAACTGCAGACTCGGGAGCAGACTATCAGTAGTCAGGATCATACTATCAGGAGTCTGCATGAAGACTTTGCGAAGGTGACCCGTCGGCAGGACAAGATGTTTAGGTTTTATAGGAACATGCAGCCAGTTGAGCCTGGATCTGAGACAGACTCTGATGATGATGATTTCCCCTATTAGGATTTTTAGTATTAGTTTGACATTTCAATATTTTGTTATAACATTCCAGATTAGTTTACGACGATTCAAATTTTATTCAATTATTTTCCAAATATTTATTTTACATTTTAGTATTTATTAATAACATAATAACAAATATAAAAAATCAGGTTTAATAAAAATTAAAACGAAACTGGTCGTTGCTAATTAGGACACATCAGTTTAAATTAGCGACGGAACAAAATCTGTCGCTAATGTAAATTGACATTTGTCCTAATTAGCGACGGATTTAGGCGTCGCAATTTAGCGACGAATTCAATAGTTTGTCACTATGTGTTAGCGATAAGCGATTTAGTGACGAAATTAGGCTATCGGTAACTCCATTGCAAAAATGCCATAGCAAAGGATTTATAGCTGTTAGCGACGGATTTAATTTGTCGTTGCTAATAGCATGCTTTTTTGTAGTTTGAAGGCTATCTATGTTTGTGTGCTCTATTAATATTCAGGGTATGGGAGGAGCAAGTTAAGAGGAGGAAAATGAAGGAGATAATTCTGAATAATTGTTTGAATTTTAATGAAATTCAAGAGACCAAATTGGAGGATGTAAGATGGCAGGTTGTGCAGGGGATGATGATTGTAGTTGGTGTTGGGTTCCATCGGTTGGTAGATGTGGGGGGAATTCTCTCGATTTAGATAGCTCTCTCGGTTCTTGTGTATTCACGTTTACGAGCCATGGTTTTGCAGACATGTGCTTGGATTTGGGTGCACATGCGACTAGATGTTATGTGGGGAATATTTACTCTAAGAGCAGTATCTCTGATAGGAAGCGACTTTGGCGACAACTTTTGGAGTGTGCTAGGAGATTTCAATGCAGTTTGTAATGTTCGAGAGAGGAGGGGTGTTTGGAAGTTGGATGGGTGATGTGGTGAAGTTGAGTGTCGTGAGTTTCGAACCTTCCTATATGACATACATCTTATTGATCTACCTTTCTTGGGAAGAAGGTCACTTGGTTCTAACCTAATGGGCCAGCTATGACTAGGATTGACTAGATTGTGATCTCTGGAGGTTGGATGCAGAGGTAGTATGGCTCATTACAATGGGACCTACTAAGGGAGTAGTGGGACCTGCTAAGGGATCCGTCAGATCACTGCCTGATTCTACTCATATTTTTGAATCTTGTGTGTGGGACAAAACCTTTTAGGTTTAATAACCATTGGCTTCAACATAAGGATTGCAAACATTTTGTAGCCAAGAGTTGGGCCAAGTTTTCCCTTTAAGGTTGGATGGAGTGCATCCTTAATGAGAAATTAAAAATTCTTAAAGGTAATCTAAAACTATGGAACAAGGAGATATTTGGCGATGTGGATGTGAATATTTAGTTATTAGTGGATGAGATCTTCACAGAAGATTTGAAAGGCGAAACAGTAGGATTGAGTGTGGAGGAACACTACAAGAAAACCGCGTATTACCATAATATTTTTTCTGTCGGTACGGTTCCGACGAAAATTTGGCACTTCCGACGGAAAAAATAGTATTTCCGGTGGATTTTTTCCCCTCCGTACCTTTCCGGCGAATTTTTAAAAATTTATTTATTTATCTTTTTTTAAAAAATCGCTGGTAAAATTTTCGTCAGATTTTAAATTATTATTATTTTTTAAAAAAAAATCCGCCGAAAAGATACAGAGGGAAAAAATCTGCCGTAACTGTCCGAAAATGTCTATAAATAAAACTTTATTCTCGTTGTCTTCTACATTTTTCCTATCTTATCTTTCTTCTTCTTTCTCATACATACTCTCCAATCTCCATAAATTTTCTCTACATATCTCTCTTCTACATTTTCCCCTTTCTTCTTCATTCTCATTTCTTCTCACTCCTTCATTCTTACTCCTTCTTACTTATTCTTTCTCATTGTCTCCTATATTATTACTTCTCATACTCTCATTCTTTCTTACTTCTTCATTCTTATTCTCTCGTATATTATTTCATCTCATATTCTCTTTCATTCTCATTCCTCTATTCCTTCTCATCCTCTCCTATATTATTTTTTATCATATTCTCCTTCATTTTAATTCTATCTTGCTTGTTATTTATTTAAATATTAAATTAAAATATTTGAAAATTTGATTTTTTTAAAAAAAAAAACACCAATAATTTGTTTTTCCGACGCAGTTTTTAAATATATATATATTTTTAAAAAATCCGCCGGTAACGTTACGGGTAATTTTTTTATCGGATGATTTTTTATTTATTATTTTTTAAAAACCTGCCGCAGAAAAAAATTACAGGCGGAAAAATCGCTCGAAAACATTACCTACGAGCGCTTTATCGGCATATTCCACAAGAAATATGACTTTTCCGACGGATTTTTTCGCCGGAAAAATGTGATTTTCTTGTAGTGGAATATATACTGATAGAAAGGAGAAAATTTCAGCTTTATGGGGCTTGCTTAGAAGTAATTATAGTTTGATATTCAGAGATCCAGATCTCGATGGGTTATAAGGAGGTTGATGCGAACCCAAAGTATTTTCATTCTCGTGTTAAGGCTAGGGGGTCCGAAATCAAGTTGCGGTGCGGCGGGTTGAGGATATATGGGTTGAGGATGTGGCAGGTATTAGGGAAGCGGTTAAGGCATACTTCTCCGGTCACTTCTCTGTAAGAGCTTGGGATAGGCCTTCTCAGGTAGATAGTCTATTGGGTCGATTCTCTGTGGATGAGATTTAGTAGGTGGTTATGAGCTCTGATGGCAAGAAATGCCCGGGTCCAAATGGCTTTAATTTTGCTTTCATTAAAGCTTTTTGGCCTTTGATCAAGGATGAAGTGGGGATTCTCTTTGATTGAGTTCTACCTTAATGTACGCTTCCTAAGTCCTCCTCTATAAATATACTTCCTTGCCATAATCCCTAAGGTTGGGAGCCCATTTGCTCTGGGAGACTATCGTCCTATTTCACTTCTTGTATGTCTGTATAAGATGGTGGCTAAAGTCTTAGCAACTAGACTTGGTAGGGTTATGCATTCATTGATCTCGGACAACCAATAGGCCTTCATTAAAGGAAGGATGTTGATGGACGACGTTGTGGCAATGAATGAAATTTTAGACCTTGCTAGGAAATTGAAGACCGAGTGTTTGATCTTCAAGGTTGATTTTGAAATAAAATATGACTCAGTAAGTTGGGGAATCCTAGATTATATGCTTCGAAGGTTTGGCTATGATAATAGATGGATGAGGTGGATTCAGGCATGTGTATGTTCAGGTAGCTTATCAGTTCTTGTTAATGGGTGCCTTACGGAGGTGATTCAGATACAGAGAGGGCTGAAACAAGGAGATCCCTTTGCTCCATTCATGTTTTTGCTAGTGGTCGAGGGGCTTAGATGGTTGGTTGGACAGAAAATTGATGTGTGCCTCTTTAGGGGCTTCCTTGTGAGGGATTAGAGTCTGGCCGTCTCACATATGCAGTATGCTGACGATACCCTTCTTATTGGTGAGCTGATAATGCAAAATCTTTGGACGATGAAAGCTGTGCTTGAGATGTTTTGAGCTTGCATTAGGTTTGGTGGTCAATTTCTCTAAGAGCAGGATTACATGGGTTAATTTCTCGCCCGCCTTTCTTGCCATGGCAGAAGGTTTCTTGCATTGTTGGGTTGGGGTGTTGCTGTTTATATATTTGGGGATTCCTATATAAGGGCCAACCCTATGAGGATTGCTACTTGGGATCCTCTAGTGGATGCTTTGAGGAGTCAGATTCGATCATGGAAGAATATGTTTATTTCTTCCTATCTTACTTCAAGATGCCTACTGGTGTTTAGATCCTGTGCTACCTCTGCATGGTGCAATAGGCAGCAGAGTCATTAGATTTAGAGAGAGAAAATCTTCTATAGTCTAATGGTTTTGCTGCTTGTTGCACCGTGGAGAGGCATCAGAGGATCCAGGTCCATTCTATTGGGGTGCGGAAGAAAATTGTTAGACTGCATAGGGAGTTCCTAAATCCAATCCATAATGTTTTTTTATTTTTTACAAATTCAATCCATAATCTATAATCTACTCTTTTTTTTTTGACAAATCTATAATATTCTCTTGGCTACTCTTGATAATAAGAAAATCGCATAATCTACGTGGTCACTAAAGTTTTTGGATCGGATCCTATCACAATTCACAAATACTCTTGATTATGGATAATTAAAAACTCAAGTTTGCAAACTCAATTTTTATAAAAAAAACGAATTTATTAAGATTAAGACAAGTAAAATGTGGAGTAGTACCCCACACTTGCATTATTATCTTGCACAAAAAGAAGACGGAAATTATGTCGAAGCCCAGAAAATGATAAAATGACGATCGATAGCATAAAAATGTCTGCGGCAAAGTAACGGAAAAGAGCATTGATAAAACAAAAAAACGATGAATTCCGATGGGGATTCCGGCGAACCCCAACCATCGCCAACGGCAACGTCAACGGAGGAATCATCATCAATGATAGTAATCCCCGGCCTCCCAAACGAAATTGCAAGAACAATTCTCTCAATGGTACCTTACGCTCATCACGCTCGTTTAAAATCAACATCAAAAGCATGGAAATCAATTCTCTCATCAAAATCATTTCTCAACACTCTAATTAACCCTAATCACCTTATTTGCATCTTCCCTCAAGATCCATCAATTGCTCCACCTTATTTATTCGACCCTAACGCCGTTGCATGGTGTCCTATTCCTCCTATGCCATGTAATCCACATGTTTACGGTTTATGTAACTTCGCCGCCGTTCCGTTTGGTCCTCATATTTACATAATCGGTGGATCTCTTTTTGATACTCGTTCTTTCCCTATGGATCGTCCTTCACCGTCGAATTCTACTTTCCGTTTCAATTTTCGTGATTTCTCATGGGAGAATCGTGCGAATATGTTATCTCCTCGTGGTAGTTTTGCTTGTGGTGTGATTGGTAACTCCGGTGAGATTATTGTTGCCGGTGGTGGATCAAGGCATACTGTGTTTGGTGCTGCGGGGACGAGGATTCGGTCGGTGGAGAGGTATGATGTTGTGGAGGATCGGTGGGAGGCGTTGGAGCCGTTGCCTTGTTTTCGTGCTGGGTGTGTTGGGTTTGTGGGTGGAGAAGGGAGGGAGTTTTGGGTTGTTGGTGGGTATAGTGCGACGAGGACGGTTTCGGGGATTTTTCCGGTGGATGAGTATTGTAGAGATGGTGTTGTGATGGAATTGGAGGATGGTGGTTGGAGAGAGGTTGGGGATTTGTGGGGTGATGGTGAGAGTGTTAGGGCTGGGAAGATTGTTGTGGGTGATGATTGTGGTTCCCCTGTTGTTTTTATGCTTGATATGAATGAGATTTTCAGGTACTTTTGGTTATTTAATGCGTTTCTATAGCTGGTTTTAAGTTTATTACTACGCTTCTTAGATTTGGCTTCAATGTTTTTGATTATTTATGGTTTTGGTGTTACATTGAAAGTGAAGTAACTATTTAGTGTTGTCTGTGGTACTGTTAAGGAATGGAATTGTTAGTGAATCATTTGTTGGGATTGTACTTGTTGTGATTTTGATTAGGTTATTACTGATGTTCGTAGACAATCTCATTTGTTATGCCATGTAAAAATAGGCTGGATAACAAACTAGTGAGGGTTGGGTTGGGGGTTCATTGTGCTATTTTCAGAAGCAAAAGTTTTGTAAGGGGTCTAGCCCTAGCCATCTTGTGTGCAGCAAAAATAAACTTCAATGCACGTTTCCAGTTTTATTCAATTTTTTTTTCTTAATGTTAGTATGCTGTATCTTGTTGCTTGATATGTTTGTATTTTTTTTTGTTAAGCTTGATGTGTTATTATTATATCTAAAAACATAGATTTCTTTCCCTTTTTGAGGAACTGTTTTTACTCATTTGTTTGCTGCATGGTAGTCACAATTGATATTTCCACCAAAAGCTGGTTGGTCAGGCAGAACACAAACTCAATCTAGGCCACAAGATTTCGCCCACCCATAACCAACCCAGTCCAGTGAACTAACTCAAACCTAATTTCACTCCTCTCCTTTCAAAGTTGTCTCCCTTTTAGCAACTACAAATCTTGGATGATGTACAGTCTTGGCTAGGTATGGTGCTATGAAAGTTATATGGCTAGATAGAGGAGGGGTGATGCAACTTTTTTTTTTTTAATATGGAGTGATGCAATGCAACTCTGATTGAGGGTTTTGGGGTGTGAGACTTCAACCTGGACTGAGTTTGCAGAGTTTGAGTTCTGCTGTTTTCTTTGTTGTGCTTTTTGTTGTTCACTTGTTTTTCTGCTGGGTTTCCTGGGTTGTGACTTGGACCGAGTATTAGGTTTCCTGGTTGGGGGTGTTACTTCTGAGCTGTACCCCTCTATTTTTGTCCTCTGTCACATGACATCCTTTTGGTTTTTGGGTTTGTGTTTGGCAGATTTGAACTTAGAACCCTTTACTTAGATTCAAGACTGTAACCAATCGTTTTGTGGAAATATGCATATATTATTACAGGGGAAAGTCACATGTTGCAGAAGTGCCTTGTGTGTCTGTCAATGACATGATTCAGTTATTCATTAAGTTTGATGTAAAATGTTTACACTTCAAATGAATACTAGCATCAAATGTGTAGAATGAAATATTCTCATGTTTTGGTGGCTTGAAGGTGAAACACACACATGAAATTCTGTATTATGGAGACCTACTGGTATACACATTAATAAAAATTCATGACAAATACTTGTAGTCACACATAGTAACTGTTGGAAAGTTGCCTTAATTGCGGTCCTCCCCTATCCGCCTTAATTACATCAACTTTGGGTTGCCTTCATTGTGTTGAGATGTTCTCCGGTATTGGACAGTTCTAGTAGGAAAGAGAAAAACACAAAGGAGAGATTGGTGTATCAAGTTTTTTATATCATGTAAAACTTTTGAGTCTTTCTCTCCTACTGGAACTGTCCAGTACTGGAGAGGTTCTCAACACAATAATGCGGCCTCCTACACCTTTGTTGTGCTGGATGTGAGGGGGGTATTTAGTTGCACACTGCCTAGAGATATATGACCCAAATAGTACTTATAAGACTTGAGCAATCTTCACTTTATAAGGCCTTTTTGTGGGGGCTTGAGTTAGGTCAAAAAATCTATGATAGTACCAGAGTCTATCCTAGATCTGTTGTGGGGTCACCCATATTCTTTACACTGCAGACCCATTGCCTTGGGCGTGAGGTGGGGTGTTAGAAAGGCGCCTTATTGCGGTTTGCCCTTAGCTGCCTTAATTGCAGCAACTCTGGCTGCCTTTAGGTGCAACCTCAGCCATGTGATGGTGCATCAAGTCCCGCATCACCTAGAAATATCTTTAAGGCAATGCTTATAAAGCTTGCGTAGTTCTCATCTCACATGTTAGTTTTGTGGCGTTGAGTTAGGCCCAAAAAAATGTATAACAGTAACTTTGGCATGTTTAGAATATGTTTTGTGATTCATTGAACTTGAAAAAATTTCCTCCTTTTTTCCTCCCTTGGATCTTTACATATGGATAAATAAGACAGGCATGACCAAAAGCTATGCCTAAATGGTCCATGTTCATACAGTGGGGAATATTCCTGCCCTACCTTTTGCCAGACTATTTGAGCTCCATTGGTTCAATGCTCCATATGGCAGAATGGATGGTGAGGATTTGCTAGAAAATATTCTTGAGATAATTAATTGTATTGGTTAATTAGCTTGCTTATGGGTCATCTAGCGGACCAGAAATGGAATCCTTGCTAATTTTACATCGTTCTTACCTTATTATGTATATATTCATCTAAACACCCATCCTAATTGGTTTTTGTGCTTCTTAATATTCTTTCTTACCCTTTCATGTAAATCCCGAGATTAGATTGCGTGAGATTCGTGGAATCCACGTTCATGGTTGAGCATGCAATATTCTTGATGGTTTTGTTTTGCTTACTTGTAAATTACAATTGCAGAACTTTTGAAGTTGCAAATCTGTGATTCACTTTTTTATGATGAATATACCTTGCAGATATGATATGTCTTCAAATCGTTGGCTATATGAGTCTCGTGTGCCAAAAAAGGCTCCCCGAGGGTCTTCATTTGGTATTGTAGTAGTAGATGGAGAGCTGTATGTATTAACACATTTATATGAAGATGATTTCACAGAAACACGAAGGTCCAGACTCTTAAAGAAGACAGGAACTATGTGCTTTCAAATCTATAATCCGAAAAAGAAGGCGTGGAGAACACTTGTGGCCAAGTCACCTTTCACTTACCATATAGATATTAATAGTGCTGTACTGAGCCCAATGTGTTTATGAACTATGGTGCATCATATTTGTATAGTTTACCAAATTTATTGTGCATCACATCATTTAACCACCTGGTTTCATGAAGGTGGCGTATTTGTATATTTCTGTATTTAGTGCATACCTTCTGAACTTGCTTATTGTTCAGGTATTACTAAAGTCTGTAGACCCTCAAGTACTGAATATTTGTAATGGATAAAGAAATGAATGTAATGTGCCTTATTAATTGTTACTTGATTTTATTTTATAGTCTAGAGATAAATTAATTGTGAATGCAGTTGCACCTGCATTAATATTGGTCAATTTATCCATTCCCGAATTTATTTCTTCTCATTTGAATGCTCCACTATTCCTGTTATTTTTTCACCCTTGGGAAACACGTTTGGCTGACTGTAGAGGATAAGATAAGAAGTCTGCTATTGCATTAACAATAGCAATTTGACTAAATAAATTTTGGACAATACTCAGCTCTTGAGCTAATTTTTTGGGTTACCATAATCTCACAAACTTGACATTTTGGATGTCGAATCTTGAGAGTGAGAAGAATGTGTTGAAAATCATATACGATTATAATATGAATTGAATAGTCGTTATATAAAATTTGGGTTTGTGCATGTTTAAATTGATGGTGTATACTGAGAATTTGTCAAAGAGGACTGATCCATTTGTTTGAAGATTGAATTTGACATTGGACTGTAACTGTAAGTCCTCTGTGCCTAAGCTATAATTTATTTGTTTTTTCATTTTTGCTTGTTGAATAAGTAAAGATTCAATGGATTTTTCAATTAAATGCAGTATTGGGAAAACTGTGATCAAAGTCACCAGAGTGGTCTTGATTTGGTGGCAGTGTTCATGTGGCGGAGGCCTGGAATGAGTCAAATCTATAAAATAAGTTATTATTATTAGGAAGAAAAAGAAAAATAACACAAAAGTACCAAATAGTTATTGCAATAAGAAGGCAAGATCGAATGTCACTCAATTGAGAGGCATGACCTTTTCTTTCTCTTTCCAACTTAGGTACGCAGCCATCTCACATATGAAGAAAGGAGGGTTTGTTAAATTAAACTTTAACAGTTGAATTGAAATAGTAAAGAAAAGGATATTCACAATTTAAAATGGAAAGTAGTATGCTTTGCAGTTTAATCTATATAGTATGATTTGATTAAGTGCCACATCATTCTGACAATTTCTTACTAGTAAGCACTCTCTATTTACTTATATTTTAAATAACATATTATTCATTAAATTAAATATTCAACACGAAAGTGACGGAAATGTCAAATTCGTGTATAATTTTGTCAATAAATTTCTAATGCAAGAATTGATTAAAAATACAAACTTGGTTAATTAAAAAAAAACACTTTCAAGTTTCAATGGTTGAATTTATCAATTTTGTATTCTATAGAAAATTGGGTATAGAAATTTCGTACATTAATGTGTTAATTAGGTATGTCTATACGCGCACTTGCATGCATGTTCGAGTTCATTTACAGGAAAAAGGTGGAAATAAATATTTAAACTCAATTAATCTTTTTATTTATATTATACGTACTCTATTACTATTAGAAAAAGTTAAAATGACGTTGCAATTAGAGACAGAAAATGATTTTGGTCTCCAAATTTGACGTTGTTAACTCATAAAGACAGAATTAGCGACACTTTTTGTTGTTTTCCATCTCTAAATATTTGTTGCTATTTCCTTTTTTTAATAGTGTATTTTTATTCAAAATAATGCATGGAATGGGTAGAGGGTGACAATTAGAGATGGCTTATTATGGCCTAACCTTCAGACTTATTTACTAAACAAATTAAGTCAAATTTTTTCTAAAGACTTACTATGGTCAAAAGCCAGAGTTTAGACTTTCAAAAAGCCTTGACCCATTAAAAAATTTCAGCATGTTGGGGTATAAACTTAAACCCATAAGTTTATTAAGAGATGGGCTATATTTAATGGATTTATTGACTTTTAAAAAATAATATTTAGATGGAAATTGTCTTGATTGATTAAGGTGCTAATAAGATAATATGGAGAAGGAGGCTCTTTGTGTATGAGAAGATGGATTGTGTTCAGAATTAGTGAATTTTTTGGGAGGAGCATTCTCAAGTTTTTTTCCTGTTAAATATATGCTTTATTCTTTTGGAGAAAACTTAAGTGTAATTCCATTTCATAATTGTGGTTGGTGCCGTTTTCTAATCATAACATGCTTAAAAAACAACTAAAAGATCATTAGTAATATAAAAAAACTAATACACATGTCGTGCTCAGATTAAAAAATAGCACAAACCATTAATCTTATAGAACCGCACCTAAATTTTCTCATATTCTATTGTATTTTACTAGTGATTTCAGGCCCTTTTTCTATTAAATTTTATATATATATTTTTATTCCTCTTAAAGTGTTGGCTCTATTTTGGCGAGTTATTTAAGAGAAGTTACCTACTCTATTTAACTTATGTAGAAGAGGAGTACTCTAATTTGCAAGTGCATGGTATAATTTTTTGTTCGGTGTTTTGCTGTACAAATCACTTATTTTTAAAGAGGAAAGTATTTTTATTTATTGATATACTGATAAAAGTAACAACCCAGTGATAGAAGCACTTGAGAATCTGTACAAATAATCCACCATACAACTGCGAAATGAAATAGAACAGACCAAACACAACACAACATGTGGTTTTGCATGTTGTGGTAAGGTCACTTTGGATCTTTATATTCGGTTTAACTTTAATTTGTGAAAAGGGAAAAATATATAATCTTTGTTAGTCATTATGTTTACATACAATGGTAATTGGCAAAAAGAATATATCTCAAATTTTCAAGATATATTCCATGATTATTAAATTTGAATTGAATGTGAATACAAGAATATAAAGAAAACATATGGAAAAAAAATTGCATGCGAGACATGCATATCCTATACTAAAAGAATAATAAAAAATATATTATTAAGTCATATAACCCACTTCTTTTCTAAGAAGCGATTCCCACGTATCAACTATTTCATTGCAAGGTTCCTTCTCAAACCTCAACTATGCACATTAATTAAATTAATGGTATAATATACATAGCTTAGGGATTTTTCTTTTGGTCCAGAGCTTAGGGATGAGTAGAATCTCCCTTTGAGCCTGGTGCAGGACCATTTGGAAGAGATTGAAAAAGAAGACCATGATCCCAAGACCATTCATAATGCATTAATAATGGCCTGCAATCTACTCCTGATTGAGAAGCAACCATAACATTGAGAATAATCAGAAGAATGCACATAACTTTGAAGAGGATCTTTTGGTATGATAAAGCCATATATTTAGTTAGTAAGTAAATAATGAAGAAACTGAATAATTTTTTTTTGGTAATTTGAATTGGTATTTATGAGCTTGGGAAGGAGTTGTATTTGTGATATGAAATGTGTTGGTGGGAGAAAGGGAGGTACATAGCGATTTTATATATAGGGAGAGGAAGTGAGTTTTTCTATAGTTTTGCTTTGACTGTGAATGGTTTGATTTGAATATTGAAAAATTGAAATTGGAATACCTTGGACTCCAAAACATATACATTTACGCGCAACCCAGTATCTGAAAAAGACCGTTTCAAAACAATAAAAAAATAAGAGACTAGAGATTTGTGTTTTAAAGTAATTAAATCAAACTCTTACTGGTTAATAATTAACGAGATTTATTAATTAATTACGAGACTCTTTCAAACTGTTCATATACTTTTGGTTAGTGGAGTGAGTATTTTTTTTTATTAAATAAATTAATAAGCAAAATCTTGATTGAGTTACATATACATATACGTAATACTGCATTAGAGCAGCAAACCAAATCTTTTTCAATAGTAAGGCAAGTTACACCTTACACCTGAATATTGGATATTCCTAATTTAGCCTTAGTTTTGTAGAAGTTTTCTTTTGCTGCTCTACTATTGTTTAGCATCATAAGTCATACTCTATTAACACAAGGTGCAGCAAAAATAATAATGAAAACTGAACCCAAATATTGGTTTACAACTTTGATAAAATTAATTAATTGTTCAAAAAAATAAATAAATGTTGACCAAATTAATTAATGAATAAATAGGATGTAACATTTTTTATGGCAAAAGTTAGTGCTAATTATTAGGAGTAGAGGGAAATATTAGTCTTTAAGATTTGGACCTTCGACTTTGCTAAATTTGTTCTTCTAGTGCAAGCTTCTCATGTTCAATGTGTTAACATAGTAGCGCTTGGAGTTGGTTTAAAGCTAGGAAGGGGAGAAAATGCTCGGTAGTTTGGTCGGATTGGTATTTATGCCCGCTGGGGTGTTTTGATCTTTTGTAACTTGTAACTTGTTCTATTTTGACATTGTAGTCTTTGGGGTTCTCTTTTTCCCTCCGGGGGTCTTTTTCCCATTGGGTTTTGGCTCTCGGAGGTTTTAATGAGGCCCCCTAGGTGTTTGGGGTTGGTGCACCCCTTGTGCGCCCCTTAATGAATTTATTTATCTAAAAAAAAGTGTTTAACTTCAATCTAGCTAACGGAAATAGTATATGAGAGAGGGAGACACATAGTACAGTTGATGTGAGCGTCACAATAACTTGTGTGAGACAATTGTCAAAAATCTGTACACACTAGCTATAGAAAACTCAACTAAGTTAATCCATATACACTATATAGAAAACTCAATTCAATGGGTGTATAAAGGGTGAAATTTTGATTGCTAAGTAAGCAGTACACACTAGCTACTGTGGCGGACCCATGTGTTTTTGAGGAGGTTCATTTGAACCCCCTAAAAAATACTATTTTTATCTTTGGATAATTTGTGTTTGAACTTCTGAAATTTTAAATTTGCACTAGTATTCCTAATTATACACCCAATTGCACTCAAGACACAATTTTGAACTCCCTGATCCCGAGTTCTAGATCTGCCGCTGACTAGCTATAAAATGATCTTATTTTTAATACCTTTTATAGATCTACAGTAAATTAAAGATTTGGATTCAATGCCTTTGAGAATTCATGACTTTGCTTACTTTTAGCATTTTTAAAGAGAAAAAGATGAGAAAGAAAAATGAGATAGATGAAGAAATAGACACAAAGACACATTTCGCTCTAAAGTCATTGAATCTCTCCTTGCAAAGTAATTAAGTAATTTAGTTAATAAAATTAATTAACTAACAATTTTACTTTGGTAATGAGTATATATATTTACATTGAGACCTTTTTTTTGTCTATTCATAAAAATCATTCTATTTATCTCTTCTCTTTCTTTTATACTAAATAACAAGTTGATCATTTTAGTTAATCAATAGATTATAGTAGATAGTGGGAAAAGAAAGTAGGTGAGTTTGATTTGAATTTCGAAATTTGAAAAAAAAGGAGAAAGTTGAAAAAAAAAGGGGGAATGAGAAGAAAGTGCATTGGGAGAAGAAATTTGAAAAAAAATGTGATAGTAAATTACAATGTTGTCCTTAGTTAGATGAATTGTCAAGTAAATAGGGAGGCTTGTTTAGGTAATAATTTAAGCGTGGGTTGTTTGTATAAATAGATATTAGATTAGATTAGATAAACAGATATTAGATAGATAGTAGATTATCAATAAGAGATATTTATCCTGTGTTTTATAATTTATCATTACAATTATTTGTCCTTTTATAGGTATTAGTGACAAATATTTGTCACATGTGTTTTAAATATTAATCAGTAGTTTAAATAGTCATTAAGTCTTCTTGTTTTTTTAGATATTAATTTCGTGTTTTTTTATATATCAATACAGTTATCCCGCGTTTTTTTATATATCAGTGCTGTTATCTCGTAGTTTCAATTGATTATTTTAGTTGATTAGTAGATTATAGTAGATAGTGGAAAAATAAAGTGAGTGAGTTTGATTAGAATTTTGAAAAAAAAGTATGAGAAAGTAGGAAAAAAGTAGGAGTGAGAAGAAAATTTGAAAAATTGTGTGATAGTAAATTACAATGTTGTCCTTAGTTAGATGAGTTTAAGTAAATAGGGAGGCTTGTTTGAGTAATTTAAATGTGGTTTGTTTGTATAAATAGATATTAGATTAGATAAATAGATAGTAGATTAGATAGTAAATAAGAGTTAATTGTAAATTATTTAATATTAATTATATTATATTATATTATATTATATAGTAGATTAAAAAAAATTGGGAAAAGGAATATTTTTAAATAAAGGATGTGGGGCCACAAATAGTAGATGTGTAAAAAAGTGAGAAATATTGGGAAATGTGAGATTGAAAGAAAGAGAGAGAGTTAGAAAGGAAGAGAAAATAGAATTAAAAAATAAGTAAAGTGGTGATGTGTCAAAAAATGAAGATGTCTAAAATGATCTTTTTGTAAGTTGTTTGTTTGATTAAATAGTAGATAAATAGATCGATATTAGATTAGATTAGATAGATTAGATTCTCTTCTCTCTTCTTGTCTTTTTGTTTCCGTGTTTTTCCGAATTCGAACTCGGAATCTCCACTTTGCTTGTGTGAGTTTAGAGGTGGTACTTGTCACTCCGTCTACGGACAAAAAAAAATACTCCCTCAAGCCAATATTATAAGAAACAAAAGACACTTTTTTGGTCCAAATTGTAATAAACAAGCGCTAATGTTTAGATGCATTAAATAATTAGTTCCATTTTTACCCCTATTGAGGTGATATTTTTAAAGGTAGTGTCATTAATTAGAAGTATATACCGTTATTATTATTCAATAAAGAGGGCATTATCGTAAAGAAGTTAAACTTATACTGTTATTAATTGATAATAGTTTTGTTTCAATATCATTCATTGATGTAAAAGTTTGTTCATGTATTGATGAGAGAGTACCACAAAACTACCTTATTTCTCACATATTTTCAAACTCTCTCTCACCTATTTCTCTCTTCACAATATTCTATTATTTAGAACCAAACACAATGTTAGGTCACTCAAATTTTGGGATTCAAAGGGTTAGAAATTGGAATGTTTCAAAGGAGGAATTCAAATTAAGGTGGCGAAAAAGAAAATACATAATTCAAAACATAAGGAAGCAACAGAGGAAAGGGGTGAGTTAATAAACATTTGACACGACCCGACGCAACCATTTAGCAAAAAAGAAAAAGTAACAAGTATATAAATCTTCTTCACGTTGTACATGTGACTTCACACCTACACAGACCCTAAATCAAATTGGTATCAAAAGTCACTTAAGAAAACACCTAGCCTCTAAATCTACTCCTCAAACATCCAAGAGAAATATCCTAGAAAACATGCTTAGATTGGAGACTTTGATGAGCATCATCAGTCAAGATCGTAAATCACATGAATGATGAAACTCTACACATTGACTCGACTAAACACCTCTATTTGCACTCCTACATCCAGATGTCCCAAATCCATCATCAGGGCCGGCCTTGGGCCTATACTGGGGTCCAATTTTTTTTACACAGCCTTATTTATAGGCATTGGCTTATCCCACACCCCTCCCTACTCACCACGCACCCCATAACCCCTTAAATACCCAAACTACCCCTAATTAAAAAACACTCCTTCTCCCTCTCAAACCCCTCACACTCCCTCACAAACTCACCCAAACACCCCACCACCGAATCCCTAACTCACTCCCTCACCCTCTTCGATTTCCCTATCCAAACTCACCCAATCTTCTAATTTCAAGCTTCAATCTCCATTTCGGAACAAAAGGTACACGATTCGTAACCTTATTTAAGTTGCATTTTGTTTGTTTTCTGGTTTTTATGCGTTTTTCATTGCCTGTAAATCGTGACGCATTCGGTTGAAGACAACCGAATTCTTCTGGGAACAACGATGAAAACGAAAGGATTCGGTTGAGCTCAGCCGAATCTGACTGTTTCTTTTTTCAAAATTGTATTTTAAATTGTAAAATGGTTTATAATGTTTTTTTTTCAAATATGGCAAAGACTAGAGGTTCTAAGTCTGAGTCACAGCCTGAGGGTCGGGCAGCTAGGCCACCCATGACGGTGTCACACCGTAAATGCAAGGAGGACACACGTGCTGCTGATTTTGGGCCTAGCAGAGGCCGTGGTAGGGTAGGCGTGCTCCAGTTGTGCAGCCCCCAATTGTACAGGAGGATGATATTGGGCAGGACATTGAGAGAGATGCTTACCATCCTACTGTTGACTTGGCTGGTCCTGCGGAGGACTTGATAGCAGCTGCTCATGATGACGAGGCAGCTCCTGCAGTTCCTTCTACTTTCGCTGCTCCTTCTACTTCCGCTGTTGCTGCTGCTCCTTCTACTTCTGCTCCTCTGGCCACATTTCCCTTTCCTGGTGGCCCGCAGGATAGATCAGTGTTACCGACTTACGGGGCTCACGTTGCTAGAGCCATATGGGATGGCAATGTAAGTAACTTATTATTTTTCTCTAAATAATTTAATGATTACTTTTTTTTAAATTGTTTACTTAATATAGCATTCAATATTGCAGGATCGTGCCCCGTTGAAGCTTATTGCACACGGCGTCCCACAGATAGGGGAGCCTCATCCAAACATTCTACACTTGCTGGAGCGTTCTAAATTGCTACCGCTCAAGGACATTGGGTTCCCAACAATCATTGGCGGGCTGATCAATGGATTTGTTGAGAGGTGGCATTCAGACACATCCTCATTTCACCTACCTATAGGTGAGATGACCATGGCCATCACTTTGGATGATGTTTCATCACTGCTCCACCTCCCTGTGACGGGCAATTTTTATGATTTTTCAGAGTTGACCAAGTATCAGGGAGAGGCTTTGTTGATTGAGTTGTTGGGTGCAGACCCTCAGGACGCACATGACCAGACTTCAGGTTTGGGGTTATCTGTGGCCCTCAAGTGGTTGAGGGAGACTGTATACTGTAGGGCTATACAGGAGGAGCGCTGGGTGCATGCTGCTTAGGGCATATCTGCTCTACTTGTTGGGTTGGGGTCCCTTTTCCGATAAGTCTGGAAACAAGGTAAAGTTGGGCTGGTTGGGAGCTCTCATTGACTTTGATCTTGCTGGAGATTACATGTGGGGAGGTATGGCGCTGGCCTATATGTACGACCAGCTTGGGGACGCATCCAAGCCCAAAAATAAGCAGATGGGTGGCTACCTAGCTCTACTTTAGGTATCTATTAAATTAGTTTGTTAAGTTTATTTTGTTGTCTCTGTATGGCTTTATGACTCTACTAAATGATTTCATTTATTGGTCACAGACATGGATCTTTGAACACTTTCAGGGATCCCCATTTGGCTTGAAATGGGTGAACCCAGCTTATGATGAGAGCCAGTCACGTGCTAGGAGGTGGGTTGCTAACACCACAACCACTTTGGCCAGGGAAGCTGTTCGACTATCTCTGGATAGGATGCACCCGGATGACGTCACCTGGGAGCCATACACTGCCCATAGAGCTACCTGGCCGTTTGAGATCATCAGCCTATTTAGAGGCCATTTACGGAGTGCTGGTTGCATGGTGGCCTACATGCCAGACCGTGTCATGAGACAGTTTGGCAGTGTCTAGTGGATACCAGAGGACCCCAAACCCACCACCAGAGCTGTAGTTACTAAAGAGGTGGCTGACGAGAGGTGGGGCAATTTTGACCAGTGGTTGGGGGAGAGGGGGGAAAATGTTATCCGTGGTGCACCAGACACCATCCCAGGGTACGCCGCTTTGTTTGGGAGGGTCTCACGTCCATTCATTGACAAGACTCATTATGTGCAGTTGGAGAATGAGCCCGATTGTAGACAGGTAACTTTCTTTTACATTTTTGTTGTGTTTTTATTAGTTTTTAAATATTGTTAGTTAATTAATATGTGTTGTTTCACAGGTCATACCAGATGTGGTTCAGATGGTGAACGACATAGAGCGTGCGATGGAGGGTACCGTTCCACGAGACACACATCCCTGGCGAGTACTCGAGGGCTTCAAAGCCCTAGTGAGGCCATTCCCTAGGCTTAGAAAGTATGGTTGTGTATATAGTAGGAGGAGCAGGAGCACTCAGTAGGATGTCTCTGTGTCGTCATTATTTTGGGATATTATATGGATTTTATGTTATAGACTTATGCGTTTCATTTATGTTAATTTAGTCATCTATATTTCGGTTTTTAAGTTTGTTAAGTTTTTTCTAAACACATACAAATATAGCATATTCGGTTGAGGTCAGCCGAATATATTCAGTTGGGGTCAATCGAAGCTTCAAAAAACTGATCACAGGGGTGTGTGCCAAATAATACACCTACGGTTGCCCATAACTGAATTTATTCGGTTACCCGTAACCGAATCTGCCAAAAATGCGCGTTTCATTAATGGCCTTTTGGTCATTTCGCAGGGTTAAGGGGTGTTTGATGAGTAGCATGGGGTGTGGGAAAAGCATGGACCTATTTATATTAGTGTTATAACAAAAATATTATATTATAATAGTGGGGCCCTGATTGTTTTGTAACTCAATTTTTTTTATTATAATACTGTTATAACAAAATAAATTATATACTCATCTTACTGTCAAACACTTGTTGCTTTCTTTCCTAATTGAAGCTTTTATTGAGAAATTGAGTAAAATTGTTAATTCTTTTGATAACTCTTTTTTGATAATTCGGAACAGATTGATAATTAATAGGTTGTTCTACAAATTATTAACGGTTTATTTTGATAATTCTTCAACTATTTGAATCTTACAATTGTGAAAATCTAGTGTTCAATTCAAAGTCTACGATTCTACTTCTCAAGTGTTATTGTTGTATACTTCTTTGGTTTCTACTTGAATATTTGATTTATTTTAAGATGTTGCTTAGAAAATATTTATCTGGTAGTGAAAAACAAAAAAAAGAAAAGAAACGAAATATTAAAATATTTTCAAATTAAAAATAGTTATGTACGGGAGTCATTTTTTTACGATTTGCCTAGGCCCATAAAATGTCAGGAAAGGGTTCTCCATCATTTGACCAACGATGGTTATGACACCAAATATGATATAGTAATGGTTTAGTTAGACTTATATCAACATAATTTATATCGCCTGGGGGTTTACCTCTTTTTGGAGTTTCTATGAATATTCCTTAGCTTTACGTTCACTTTGATATTTGTGTATAGACCCAACTCTTTAACAATGGAACACTGTATTACTATGAGAAATGAGAATATATATATATATTATAATATGGTTGTTTCTTGTAACCAAAAATAATAATATGGTTGTTTCTTTTTAATTAAATATCACAAGATATCTTATGTTTTTTTATAAGTCATAAATAATATTAAAAAAAAGATATTATGATTAGAGTGGTGATTGAGGGTGGTGGGCGGTGGTCAGAGTGGTGGTTGACGGTGGCAAAAGTGGTGGTTGGCTGTGGTTAGCAGTGGTCGGAGTGCTAGTTGGTGGTGGTCAGATATATCGAAGATCAGAGGTGAATGAAATAAAAACAGAAACAAAAATTATAAAACCTATATTTGTGGTTTTGAGTTTTAATGGAAAACTGTTTTGAAATTTAGAAAAAAAACCAACTCAACCCATTTTTCACGAATATGTTTTGGTTTTGAAATTAACTTTTAAAACAAAAAAACCAAAAATTCACAACCACCCCGAACGGACTCTTAGGTAACCTGACTCTCTACCTTGCAAAAATGAAAACTCAAAACAACCTTTCTCTTGCTATTTTGGCTCTCTTCTTAATGTTGATGTGGTATGTAAGCTTTCTTACCGTTATATTTACACATCAACGAAATGAGTTCTTATATGCTTATTTACTCATGGATTTAATTTATTTTTACAGTGCAAATGGAGATGTGATAGTTGAGCATAATGTTTCTAATTTTGAGCTGCAACCTCAAATAGTGGGGGATACTTGCTCTGGCTGCAACGAAAACTACAAGCAACTTGGTGGTACAGGATATTGCAACGATTTTGAAAATTGCATTTGTCACTTCTCGCCAATTGCATCCAAGTTTGCACCATATTTTGCCATTCATATTAGAAATCCCTAAGAAGAAAGGGATCAAAAGTGAATTCTATAGTATCCCGAAGGGGATTCGGATTCGCCAGTTTAATTATTTGCATCCAATTTACATAAATTAGTGGGACAAATCGAATCTAAAGCTTAGTGTTTACACACACGATTTGGAATTTATTTGTGCAACCATCTTCTCGTTCAAGTATTATAGATTATAGTAGATTAACGAATACAACACATTTTCATTGCAATTTACTTTCAGTCGCAATTTACATTTGTCTATTATATTTTCTTACCTTAGTTTAGTGTTGTTCACCTTATTTAATACTTTTTAGAGTAGTTAAAGAACAATCAACCAAAGAAAAAGCGAATGTTGTTCATAAGAGTTGGTTTACCAATCGGTTAAACTCATTCCACAGAAACACAACTAAATAACTTAAAAGAAATCCTTGTAAAAAAACTTGATCACTAATAATTATGGAATGTAGTAAATGCTAAATACAAGAATATATGGAACTAGAATTTGAAAAACAGTTGCCACGAACCACAAATAAATATTCAGAAAGTAAACAATTTACACTTCAATATGAAAATTGAACTTTCAAACAAAAATGTAATTACCATTGCGTATTCAACTACCAATTGCTCCATGGTAATTTTACTCCAGTCTGGTCAACTATATGAATATGTAAATGGCTGATTTATTTCAAGTTGGGTTAGGGATGACTGTGATCTCTGTGTGACTCTGGCGCAGGGCCATTTGTAAGCAATTGCCAAAGAAATCCATATTCCCTTGTCCACTGACGGTGTAATAATAGTGGCCTGCAAGCTACTCTCGATTGAGGAGAAGCAACAAAGATAGTGAGTGTTATGAGTAGAAGGTGCATAACTATGAAGATGATTTTCCTATAAGAGAAAGCCATGTATGTGTTTCCCTTGTCAATGAAGTAGTAATAATAGAAAGAAAATAGTCGTTTTGTACTTTAAAGGAGAGTATCTATTTTGATTTTGATGTCCCTTTACGATCGAGATTTGAAAAGGAGCTTAATTAATTAATTTATTTATTGGAAGGTTAGAACTAGAATATGATGAAATCTTTTGGTGGAAGGAGGGGGAGACACACAACGTTTATATGGGGATTGGATTTTAGTTCTCTAAAAATTTGCTTTGACTATGAATGGTTAGAAGGTTGAAAGAGGTAAGTAACCTTGGACTATATACACCCATATTATACGCCCAACCAGTGTTTGAATACCAATATGACTGAAAATTATTAGTTTAAACTAATTAAATTTTACCATATATCTCATGTATATATTCTTTTTTTAACGGACTCATGTGTATATTCTTAAAACTAATTAAATTTGATATTAAAAAATAGTTTAAAATAATATTCTATTCTAGTCTTCCCCTCACCTGAAAATTCATTTATAAGAAAAATTAAAAAATATTCTAGCCTTAACATCAATTTTTAACCTGGACCCTATGCGAAAACAGCTATTAAACCAATCCCTTAACGACCTCCTCTGCTAGTTGCGTTAGTAGTGTGTATGATATTTATTTGTGATTTCGTCTAAGCTAACAAAAAAATAATCCCTAAATGTGCAATTGTTACCCGTTTGGTCTATGATGTCCACCCATGTTTAGCTATCGTTTATAATTTTATGACGACATAGACCAAATATGTAACAGTTGCAAGGGTAGGGACGGATTTTGATTCACTACAGTTGAATCCCCTGCAGTCTCCTGCATTTGTTGTGACTTGTGAGTGAATAAAGATGGCTGATTTTTGGGCAAATTGAAAAGACAACGTTAAAAAAAGGGAGAGACAGGGCCAAATTCAGAGACAGAGACTGCAATGAATCCAAATCCCTTGTGAAACTCTCAAGAAAACCTTATGGCTTCAAATGAAATCTTAGTTATAAAACCATGCAAATCTTTGAACTGAAAGTGTCTCAGTTATAAAATTAAAATAGATGAGTAGTGGCAAAAGTAAATTCCTGGCTACTACAATAATATGGCACCTTCTTTTTTATTTTATACTTATAGTATTTTACATTTAATTGAAGTTTAACTCATGCATTTGATCTGTATATACGTAAATACATAATTCAGGTCTGCAATTGGCAGAGATAATCAAAAACAAATTACTGATTTAGTGAAGTACAAAGGGATTTCTAGCTCCATGTCTTACAATTTAGATTAGAACTAACAAAGTTCTCTAGAAACACTGTCATGTATTGTAAACTAGCATGACAACCATACATTTTTTTCCCATAGTTTGGACTGAAATATATTCTACATACTATTTATCTACCATTAATTTTGGGATAAAGATGCTTCAAGTTTTTCTTTCAACTGTACTGCAGCAGCTTCCCCACCTTGAGTTCTTATGGAGAATGTATGAATTACCTTATCATGTGCAGTTGAAACATTGGCCTCTTCAGCTACAATTTGATGTTCTCTCAATATTTTAACAATTCCAGAAACTGGGTGAATATCCAAGGGACAGCTCACTCTCACAACTGCATCATCCTTTCTAGCCTGAAAATCAATATCATGTAATGGCAACTGCTGGACCCCTTTATTGTTAACCATGTCTTTTTCAGCTTCCATAACCTTGATCTTCTTTTGGAGATCAGTGATATGAGTAATAGCATCACCAAGAAGAGATGCCTTGTCCATTTTAGATATGTTAGGAACAACGGCTCTTAAGGCGTAAAACCTCTGGTTAAGCTTCTCTCGTCGTTGCCTCTCTGCTTCAACATGATTCAGTGGTTCCTCTCTCCCATTAGCAGGCTTTCTACCTCTTTTCCTGGGCTTCCGCTCATCAGTAAGAGGTGAGGATGCATCTTCGTTGACCAAATCCATAGAAACCCTTCCTTGAGAAGTAAAATTCCCAGGCATCATTTGATTTAACTGAGGGAACATCTTTGCCTCACTACTATCTCCTACACACCCATTGGAAGAATTGCCATAAGCATGGTTTGCCCCTAGTACTTGTACTTCATAAGAGTCTGAAGTGAAACCAGAATCGTCTTCCACTTTCGGGGAGAAACTAATAGTTATGGACTGAGATTTTGTATCCCCTAAGCTTAACTCATGCCCAAAAATCTTGGGTAACACCTTCGCCTGTCCGAAACTAGATTCCCCAAATGTCGTCCTGACCATATCCAATACACCCTGCTCTTCAGGCCTCATTTCCACCGAACCAAGTTCGATAACCCCAGCCTTGAGCGGTACAAAAACAACTGTTTGAAAACCAGCAGATTTCGCCAGAAACGATCTTGATTCATATTGGCTTGAACAACTACCAGATTCAGAAACCCAAGTTGATTTACCAGACTTAAAAGAATTACCAGGGCCATACTGGGAATTAAAACCAAACACATAATACATTGAGGTCAAATAGAACATATTCAAATCTGAGACCTTATCCAACTTTTTATAAATAGCCTCAATCAAATCCGTTCCACCGCAACAAGCATGAAGCTTCCCCAACACCTGCCTCTTGACACCATCTTCCTCCCTATCCTGTTCACTCCTTTGACCCGCTTTCGAATCCCGACAATGCCCATCACCCCATTTCAACACATATCCACCAGATTTCAAACCAGTAACCTGCCACAAAATGGCATAGTCCCACTTAGAACCCTCAACAAGGTGACATAACCGTTGGTGGATCCCCAAATCAGGACCAGGTGGAACAACAACAATAACATCGGAAAAAACATCTTTGGAAACAGCAGAACTGAAAAAGGCAACAGCATCTGTGCCCAATACAGATTCCAACATAGCCTTATCTTCTTCCTTCTCACAAAACCTCTCACCTGTCATCTTTCTGTGTCTTGCCCTAAGTTAAAATCTAATTAACCTCTTCAAAATTTAAACTTTCAGGAAAAATGAACTAGAAAACCTAAACAGATCCCAATTTGAGTCGAAATTTCTTCTAACTTTTCATCCACCAAAAATTTCAACAAATTAGGAAACAAGCTCAGAAGCTTATGCTCGGAAATACCTAAGACAGATAATCAGATATTCAATTAATATCAGAAAGAATCTAACTTGGTTTAGAAAACAAGCTTATTGGGCACAATTACAACAAAGATTAGAAACTCGCGAAGATGCATAGAGAGAGAAAATGAGGAATTACCTGGAACCGGAATATTAGGTTTTTTCTGGCTCTTCTGTAGTGGGGAGCTTCAAGAGTGAATAGAGTTACTGGAATTCAGAAGAGATTCATTTGACTCAGATCTGAAATTGTACCTAACCTCTTTCTTTCCCTTTTTCTGTGTATTTGTTCTTTTTTATAGTTTTTGGGATGGTCCAACCAAAATTTGCTTTGTATTGTTAGTTAATGGACACGGGATTCACATTTCTTCAATAAGATGGACATGACATATTCTCTACGTGCTTGATGGAAAAATTTAGGTAAACTTTTATTAGTGTTCCATATATGTCTCTTTGTGGTGTGGTTTAATTCGATTTTGAAGAAAATTTGGTCAATTCGAAAAGGAAAATATATGATTTTTTTGTTTTCTTTGTTTCGATTAAAACTGTCTCAAGTTAACATATAAATCACTTGTTTTCTTTGTTTCGATTAAACCTGTCTCAAGTTAAAAAAAAATGAAGCTAGAATGCATTTTTTATACTTTAAGTTACTTTAAAGTTTCACTTTGGCCCTTTGAGTTTTTTCCCCAATTTGGCCATCTATGTTTCAAATTTGTTACACATAAATCTGTTTGGCATTTTAACAACAAAGACTATAAACATTGACAGAGAAACATGTAGAGACTAAAAGTAAGTGAAATTTCTATGTGAACTAAAAATAAAATTCGCAAAATCTTTAGGGACCAAAAACATATATAATTCTATATAGAAACCATAAAAGCCACCATTTTAACATATAAATTACTTATTTTCTTTGTTTCGATTAAAACCGTCTCAAATTAAACTTTTTTAAGGTAGAATGCACTTTTATACTTCAAGTTATTTTAAAATTTCACTTTGGCCCTTTATGTTTTTTCCCCAATTTGGCCATCTATGATTCAAATTTGTTACACATAAATCATTTTTTTGGACATTCCGTTCATCTAAGTTAATAGATGATACATGTCTGTTATGTGCTTTTGTAACATAGGTAACAACTAGTTTGACGTGGAAAAAACATATTTGACATTGATTTCTCTTTAACTAAATAATGTAGTTGTCATCTTCTTCCCCAGTTTCTTCCCAATTCAAACCCTAAATCTCTTAATCTCACCGCAACAATGACATCATTTCACAACAATGCATCCCATTTCCATTTTCGCAGCTTCAACTCTTAATCTCGTAGCAACAATTACATTGTTTCATACCAATTTTCTTCGCCACATAAGCATATACAATAAACACCTAGCACTGTTACAGTTATATAGGCATTTTTTTAATGGATCAAATCTGTGAAAAAAGTTAATGTGGCTAACATTATGAAAGTTAAAGGTTAGAAAAAAACTTAAAAAACTAAATCGAAATTTGAAATTAAAATAAGGCATTTCATAAGTAATATTGTGATTAAAAAATATCAAAATAAGCAATTATACTGTCATTAAGCAACAACAAACACTAGTAGAAAAAGCAACAACACACACTCTGTCAACCAAAAAAGGCAGCAATAGACAAAATACACTATATACTGTAGTAGTAGCTCCAAAAGTGGAGCCATTATAAAATAAAAAAGAATAGGCTATGAAAGGTTTGACTAACAACATGAGTTCCTAGATTCCGTACAGTGGAAAACAACAAAGTGTGAACTTATTTATGTATTGACTGATTGATTTAATAATGTCAACGAGGATGATTAAGGAAGCCTTTGGTGAATGGTGACGGGGAAACCACCTTCCATCTGTGAACTCAAGAACGAAATGAAGTTAGGCTCTTCATCTAAATGTTGCAACGGCACCACCTTAAAATGGCTAAGAATACCAGCAACCAACCTCTTCATTTGCAGAAAAGCCATTTCCTTACCCAAACAAATTCTAGGACCCGCTTGAAACACAGGATACGAATACGAATCCCTTCCCACAAATTTCAACTTCCCAGACAACTCATCTTTCTCCAGCCACCTTTCGGGCCTAAATTCGGCCCAGTCAGAACCCCAAAGACTCTCCATCCTCCCCATCGCATACACATGATAAGTAACCATCGTTCCCTTCTTTACAACCGTCCCATCCGGTAAAACGTCGTCGTTTATAGCTTCCTTACTATCCATCGGCACAGGTGGGTATAATCTCATACTCTCGCTTAGCGCCGCATGCGTGTAAACCATCTCTTTAACCTCATCGTATATCTTCGCTTCCGATTTTACCCTTATCTCCTTCATAATTTCCTCTTCCACCCTTGGATTCTTCCACAACAACCAGAAAAACCACGTCAGCGCTGCTGACGTGGTATCCTTCCCGGCCAATATAAAACTTATAACTATATCTATCACGAAATCTTCTTCCGAGTGTCCCGAACTTAAGAATCGCGATAACATGTCCTCCGTTTCCAGCGAAGCTTTTTCGTTAAGTTCTCGTTTCTTCTCTCTCACTAGCTTCTTCGCGAATTCACGAACTTCGGTAACTGCCTCTCGTAGACGCTTCTCCGTTCCTATGTTAAGTTGTCTCTTGATTTTCCATATAATAGGTAACGGTAACCGAAACCGTTTGCTACTTATTTCCGTTGCGTCTTCGAAAGCTTGTGCAAATTTGCTTCTCTCAGTTGACGGCGTTAGGTATTCTGGGTCGAACCCAAATGCGATTTTGCATATGTTGTCGAATGCAAAACGTTGGAGAATGTCTTGGAAATCGAGGACTTTGGATGATGATGATGATGAGAGAATAGGGATGAGACGGTTGGAGAGTTCAGTGTCTACAACCTGTTCGACGAATTTACGAAGAGACTTTGTGTTGAATTCATGGCTAGCGACTTGTCTTTGAAACTTCCAGTTTTCACCGTTGGTGTTGAAGATTCCTGAACCGAGGAAATCGGAGAGGGTTGTTGTGAAAGTGGTGCCTTTTTGGTAATTGGAGAAATGGGTCTTGAGGATGTGTTCAACGGTGGCAGGGTTGCCGGTGAAGATTTGTCGGAAGCCTAAGGGGCGGTTGAGTCTGTATGTAGCGGCGGGTGCGATTTGAACGATGTCGGATAACCATTTAATACGACGGTTGCCGATGTTTCTGACGGCTAAGTAGCAACCGACAATTGGGTATGATTTTGGAATGGTAATTTTAGGAGTATTTTCTTTCTTCTTTTGACACGCGAAGAAGAAGAAGAGCACGGGGAAGATTAACAAGAGAGACAGTAACAGATATGGAATACTAGGAAGCATATCAATCATTGTATAACTAACTTTTGAGAATTTCAGACTTAGGAAAGATATTCAGTTGTTTGTTATTTGTGAGTTTTTACGAGGAAGAAAGAAAGAAATGAGTGTGTGTATATATGGTCCAACCTCTGGTTCGTAAATACGAGGAAGGAAGCATAACTAGCGATGTTTTTTCGTCGACTTATGTTTTGTGTTCACACTTTGTCTGTTGCTTTTGTTCATTGACTTATGTAACTGAGACCAGCACTGGTTAGTTTATGCATTTTGTTTAGGTAAGCAAAGTCGTCACCTATTATAATCCATCATTCAATATGTCTTCACGCAAACGCGTGAATATATATATTTGTTGAAGCTAATTTGATAGACACTGCATTTGTCCAACTTTTATTTGGAAAGGTATATACGTAAATTAGACATGCCTTCTTGATGGTGTTGTTCTCTTCTTTAAAAAAACCTTGTTGCACAAGAAAATAGATTTTAGTACTAGTATATACTAGTATACGCCTTCTTGATGGTCTTTGCTTCTTCCTAATCCTTGTTACACGAGAAAATAGGTTCCGGGTTGGTATGGACTAGTCTACGAATTTACTTATGTGTCGGCTTTTGACCCCTGCCTTTTTTGTTTACTAACTATAATTATACAGTAATGCTATTTTGACAAGCATTTGTTACAAAAATATTGACAAATATACGGTTACTTTATACAGTACCGTATGTTACATTAAAAAAAGGTTTTTATATATTTATAGTATAATAATAATAATTAGTTTTACGTTAAAATGATTGAAAACAAAAAAAAACCAATCAGAACGCAACCATCTCTGAACCCTTCAGCGCTCTCGACTCTCTCCTCTTCATCTCTGAACAAAACCATCTCCACCCACCCTCCACCTCCGATCTTCTCCGCCACCTAGTCCGCCGTTTATCTGCTCGCGCGTTTCTCTCTCTACTCGCGCGTTTATCTGCTCCGTCCATCTCCATTTTCGTCATCGCCGTTCTCCGTCGTTTCCCCGCCGTATCTCACCGGTTTTTCACCTCTTCTCAGCCATCAGGTTATTGCACTACCTCTTTCTTTATTTTGTTCACCTTTCAGACTTGAACTTGTGTGGTTAGGGTTTTTGTTTGTTCATCAGCTAGAAAATAGGGATTATATGATGATTTTAGGTTAATTGATATTGAAGGTTAATTATTGAAATTTGAAAGACTCAATTAAGTGTGAGAAACAGGTGTTTTCCCAGTACCAATTTCACCACCAACTTTTACATAAAAATCCCTCCTTTCAAAATGTTTGTTGATTATATGATGATTTTAGGTTAATTGATATTGATTTCTGTTGAAGACCCAAGTTGTTTTTATCTATGAAATTTTGAGTTGGTTGTTCTTTAATTGGTGTTTGTTTTTTAGTCAGCACTAATGTTATGTTTCGTGTTAGAAGTCAGCACTAATGTAATTAGTAAATGAAACATGATTTGAAACATGATAACTAGGAGCTATTTGAATGTATAAATGAATTAGGAGGATCAAATATGTGGTAAGAAGTGAAGTCAAGTGTTTTAACATTTTTTAGGCTTAATTTTTGTAAATGGTCTATGTGATGAAGTGTTCACAAATTGGGAAGACTTAAAACAAATTTATAATATAGCATTTAAGACCTATTTGACCGCCTAAGTAGTTAGAAGGTTTAAGGATAAGAAAAGAAGAGAAGTTAGGCGTTTTGATGTGTCTTAGACTTGATTTGCAAGAGTTCTATGTGTTGAAGTCGTGACAATCTTAATTAACTTTCTGTTTGTTATATTTCTGCAGAGTGAAGTGCATAAGTATGGACCAATTGTTAACTTTTTTAATATGTACACTGATATTACTCAAAGTAGAAGGGGTTACTTTGCCAATCACTTATGTTCAAAGTGCAATACCAAAAGGAGTTGGTGAGAAAAATGTTCTTCTGTGTCTGATGTGATGGTGATGAATATAATAACTATTTGTGTTCTACACATCATTGTGTTTTGCATTGGGTATTGGAGGGGTGAGAGGATCAATGACACCATTGGGTGCTGATCAATTTAATGAAAAGGATCCAAATGAAGTAAAATCTCTTGCTAGCTTTTTTAATTGGTTATTGCTTAGTTCAACTATAGCAGCAATTACTGGTGTTATTGGTGTTGTTTGGGTTACTACTCAAAGAACATGCATCTCTTATTTGTCGATTCATCTATTAATATTCAATTCCTAATTTGTTGTCCATTAAGTATTATGGGAATTGAAATGTTGTCACTTAAGAAGATTAATGTCTATGTGAAAGCATCAACAGTGGGTTTCAATAATTTTCGTTTACTATCTATAGTTTTGTTGTTTTCAGGATCAGCACATCAAATTGAGAGTGGAAGTGACATGAGGAAACTCCAATTGAGAAGTTGTTCCATTTAGTTTTGGAAACAAAGCTAAGAATAATGCATTATTTGGCAGTAGCTATAAATCTTACCGCAGTTTTTGATATTTTAATATGCCTTGAAAGGGAAAGTGCAAGTGAAGAACCCTTTGCCCCAAATTGTGAAGATCATGTCACTAAAACTGCAAGTGCAAGTCCTGGCCCTGATGTTGATACCAAAGATCACAACTTTACTCAAGGCCTTAGAGCTAAGTTGAGATTGCCAAGAATGAAAGAGAAGCAGAGGAATTGGGAGGTCCAAATTGTCAAATCTAGGACCTTAACAAAATCCTTAAACCAATAACACATGAATTAGACCAAGTGGAAGTTGTTCTAATTAAATATTTATGTATCTTTCGATTGGTATTGATGTAAATGGTGTAAATGCCTCAAAGTTGATGTAAATGATGTAAATGCCTCACAGTTGATGTGAAGTGATGTAAATGCTACAAGGTTGATTCCTTTCTACACCTTGCATATATTATTTACAAGGGTTGGTTATGTCCTACTAAAAAGTGGGTAATTCTGTTGGGAGGTTGGTTATCGTTATTGGATTCCCAAATCATAGGTCAATATAGAGACACGAACTATCAAATTCAATCCAAAATTTCCAATTCTGTTTTTTTTTTTTATTTTATAAATATCAAAAGTAGCTATTAAAATCAATTTTAGAATTTAATTAGGTTTATATATATTATTTACAAGGGTTTGGTTATGTCCTCATAAAAAGTGGGTAATTCTGTTGGGAGGTTGGTTATCGTTACTGGATTCCCAAATCATAGGTCAATATAGAGACACAAACGATCAAATTCGATCCCACAATTTCCACAATTTTCATCCCTCTATATTGACCTATGATTTGGGAATCTAATAACGATAACCAACCTTCCATCAGAATTACCCACTTTTTATGAGGACATAACCAACCCTTGTAAATAATATATATAAACCTAATTAAATTCTAAAATTGATTTTTATAGATACTTTTGATATTTATAAAATAATAAAAAAAAAACAGAATTGGAAATTTTGGGATCGAATTTGATCGTTCGTGTCTCTATATTGACCTATGATTTGGGAATCCAATAACGATAACCAACCTCCCAACAGAATTACCCACTTTTTAGGAGGACTTAACCAACCCTTGTAAATAATATATATATAAACCTAATTAAATTCTAAACTTAATTTTAAAAATTAATTTTGTTATTTAAAAACAAAATTGGAAATTGTGGCATAGAATTTGATCATCCGTGCCTCTCTATTGACCTATGATTTGGGGATCTAGTAACGATAACCCACCTCGCAACTGAATTACCCACTTTTTATGAGTACTTAACCAACCCTTGTAAATAATATATATAAACCTAATTAAATTCTAAAATAAATTTTAAAAATTAATTTTGTTATTTAAAAACAGAATTGGAAATTGTGGGATCGAATTTGATCATCCGTGTCTCTATATTGACCTATGATTTGGGGATTTAGTAACGATAACCAACCTCGCAACTGAATTACCCACTTTTTATGAGTACTTAACCAACCCTTGTAAATAATATATATAAACCTAATTAAATTCTAAAATAAATTTTAAAAATAAATTTTGTTATTTAAAAACAAAATTGGAAATTGTGGGATAGAATTTGATCATCCATGCCTCTATATTGACCTATGATTTGAGGATCTACCCTCTTCGAGTCTGATGATCAGTTTCACAATTGAAAGATAAAATAACAGTTTGGTTATTTATAAAAAAAAACTTTTGTATTTGTGTAGAGGAGTTGGTGATCTGTTTCAAATTGAGAAATTATATGTCATTTGGTGATCTTAAGCATATATAAATGAATTCCTATTCAAGTGAGGAATTCATTTATACCATTAAGTAATCATATGCATAAATATTACACAAATGAAATGAAATTCATATATAACATACTTAAATAATAGCAAACTAGTGGTTTGACTACATTACATTACATTAAGAAATAACCTTATCAAAACAGGTTATTATGTGGAATAAGCTACATATGTCCAAACTTAACAATGGCCAAGATACTAAGAGATCCTTGAAAATGTGTATATGGTCAATGCAATAAGAACACTCTATTGAAGTAAAAGCATAATACAAAATTTACAATCACAATAGTGGTCAAGTAAATCCTCTTAATCCCTTTTTACAACAATCGACCCAAATTTACAATCACAATGATGAATACATAACAAATGAATAGACAACATTTATTTGCTTCAGCCTTATGTGTGTCCACCTCCTCATTCAACATCTTATGCTTGAGCATATGGAATTCTCCCTGTTGAGTTTCTGCATCATGTGCTTCAGCATAGTATGACTCTCCCTCTTAAGTTTCTGGTTTAGGAACCTTATTTCTGTTGATTGCTCTGCATGTCCAAGGGCACCAATACAACAAACTAGAAAGAAAAACAAGTACAAGTTTTAGTAATTATATACATTCAGCTAAACAAGTACACTTAGGTGCAGAACTGTTTAGGGATGGAATTATTCCAAAAATCAGAGAACTAAATCATAAAATTACTCAATCATAAAGATATAATATATATATATATATATATAATTTATAATAATTATATACATTCAGCTAGAGTGTTGGAATGGCGAGGGTATTTGGATAAGACTTGCCCCAATTGAAATCTTAGTTACAGTGATATATATCAAGTTAAACATTTACAAATTGATGAGATTTCATAGACAACTAATTTAAATTTCAAAATGGTAATTTAACAAAAGCAAACTCATATAAACTTGATGAGTGCAAGAAAAAAACATTCAACCAAACAAAACACATCAAATCAAACACCAACTTCCACTCACACACACATGAAAACTTGAGTATTTTACAAAGCTGAAGTGCAATAAAATTTTCAGCCATGAAACAATATTGGGGTGTTAAAATGCCTTTGGTAGTAGAAGCATCAGAATTTCTTCAAGTGTATTATGATGGTACAGTGAAACATTTCAACCCAAAAATTGCACCACCATTTTTAGATCAAAAGACATAATCACTGACCCTTCAAAACCCATCACACTAAGACTTTTCATTCCTCAAATTTCTCATTCATCACAAAACAAAAAACTTACACAAAACCCATCACAACAAGAGTACTTTTCATTCCTGATCAAACTTCTACATCTGGTGATGGTGGTAATATTGCACCTTATGTTGCTTTAGAAGCTATTAAAAATCAATATAGTAAGAATACAACTTTGATATCTTTCTCTGTTGTGTTAACTTTTTCACAAATGATACTATTAGTCCTTACAATGAGCACCAATATTGTTAGAAGTTGCTTCACCAATAAATTAGCATCTAGTTAACCAATCAATTACCTTTCAAATAACCATCACAGCAATAAGAAGGAAGGAAGGTATAACTAAGAACAATGTGGTGAACTATGGGAACAAGGAATGAAAGGAACATAAATAATTTTAAATTCATCTTTAAAGGCCTAAATCCTAATCCTAGTTTTAAACTACAATAGAAAGAACTGAAATTACAGCTCAACCTTGAAAGGGCCACTGTCCGTTTTGAAATTACAGCAATCACCACGATCACCGCTCTTGTCGCCGCTTCCCGTCGCCGCTTACATGTATTATCCAACATTTTTGAAGCACTATTATTACATGAGTTAAAAAAATAACAATAACTGAAAACATATAAGAATTGCCAGGGACATGGGCTAGGGTTGAGCAAGTAATCGAATAATGGGAAAGTGAAGTAATGAAGCCCTAAAATCAATAAATACCTAAATCAGTAAAATCCCTAAAATCAATAAGTGTATCCCTAAAATCAATAAAATCCCTAAATCATTGTAATCTTAGATTGGTAAACAACAACAATAACCAGTTAAATCCTAAAATCATAGTTTTCTCAGATTGGTAAACAACGGTAAAATCAGTTAAATCCCTAAACGCTTCATACCTGTAATGAACAGTTCGGGTTTTGTTGAATCTGTCCTTAAAGTTGTGTCTTTCACAATAACCAAACCTAATAACAGCAAAAAAACCAAAAATCAGAGGAACAGTTACAATTCAAGGTCGGAGTTCGCGGTTCTCATTTCTTCGGTTCAGGGTTGGAGAATCAAAGAGATTTTCCATGATTCCAAGTGCTAAAAATCGCAGAGAGAAAAAAGGATTAGGGTTCGAAATCAAGAGAGGAATAACTGAAGAGAAGAAGAGTTGAAGAAAGGAAGAGAAGAAGAGTTATGCCATGGTAGCAGAAGAGAAGAACGTAGAAGAAGGTTGAGGGAGAGAGAGAGAAGTTCTGAAAGTTGGGAAAGAGAGGGTACAGAGAGTTCAAGGGTTTTTATTTTTTTAATATTTTAACAATTAACAATATTTTTATTGTAAAGTAAATTAACTGGGTCCCACCGCATTTGTATTGTATCTGTATCTGTATCCGTATATTTGTATGTATTTTTGTCAAATTTTCTTGTCAAAATAGCATTACTGATAATCATAAGATTTTTTTAGCAAACAAGAAGAAAAAGAGCATTGCACGGTGTAGCAGGCAGCAGAGCCATTAGATTTAGAGAGAGAAAATTTTCTCTAAATCTAATGGTCCTACTGCCTCCTGCACGGTGCAAAAGGCAGCAGAGGATCCGAGTTGCACAGCACGGGTCCAATGAGAAATATTATAAAGTAATATTTTGATAATATAACTTCAAATATTGTAATTATTTTATTGAATGAAATGGCTTAAAGTCCCAAACTATTACACACCAAATTGGGCAGAAATTTCTCTCTTATCAGAATTCACAAGGCTTGTAAGAGAGGGAGGAACACCATCATAAATACAATAAATAGTATTACTTGTAAGACTGTCATTTGTTATTCGATCAACAAGTCTATTGGCCTCAATATGTGTTTCTAGAGAATCTTGGCCTAAGTAGTCACGATGCTTTTAGTCCTTTTGATTAACTGAGCCAAATGGTGCAAATCAGAAGTATTAGTCGTAAGAAACTCAATAGCCACAGAGCTATCTGATTCCACCAAGAAATTGTGGTATCCACGACCTCGTGCTATACACACCCCATGATAAATTGACTACAACTCTACCTCCTGAATTGAGTAGCGATCCAACTTACGGGTGAAAGCAAATAGGAGGTCCCACGAGGCATTGCGAAAGAGACCACCACACCCAGCACAATCCCTAGAGTTTGACACTGAATCGTCACAGCTCAGGGCGAAAGTACCATTTGGCGAATGGCTCCACGAATCAATTCTGCTCTGATTCGCGCGATGGATAGGCTGCTCTCAGATCGCTTCTTGATGTGGAGGATATCATAACTGATCTCAATATTTGATGTTGTTGCTAATTTCCTACAGCATGGTACTTTCATTAGAGAAGATGGAGAAAGTTAGATACCTTATTTGAAGGGCGCACACAATTTTTTTTAGAAATAATAGCGCTTATAAGGAATAAGGTGCGCGCTAAAATCCTAACCATGGCTATGAGCTAGTTTGTGACATTACCTCATATTTTACTTTTCAGCTTCCTAAAATCATTTTCTCACTTAAACATCAGAGTGTCTTTACGGGCAAACCCCTATGAAAAACTTAGTGAAGGCCCTTTATATGACTTCTAAGTTTTAACCACTTATTGTGCCAAGTAGGAACCTCACTTGAAAAACTAAATTAAAAAACAAAAATGACCCAGGGATAATAGAACACCAACCTTAAAACTTACATATTGTGATTGTTTGATAGAAATGAAAGTGTAAAGAAAGAACGCTTATACTTTTATCTCCTCTTATTTTATTGAGCAGAAAGTGAGATGAAAGGAAATAGTTCATTTATAAAAGGAAAAATATTTTTGGACATCTCAATACTAATCGATACATTGAGAAAAGTAAAGATAGAAGAAAGATGAGTACACATAGATTTAGTTTTTGTTTCGTGTTGTTCTCTGATTTCGTCGTCTGAGTGCAGCACTTATTTTGTTCATCATCTTGGTGTGGCGTTTGTGATTTCTCGTCTTGTTGCGGTATTCATTTGGTTCAGATCGACAGATCAACTTCGACTCATTGCAAATTCAACCAATGAATAGGGCCTCAAAGTTACAGATCCGGAGACATGGGTGCTCCGGTGACTATTATTTTGTCACATTTGTAGCCATTTTGTCGTTTTATGCTATTAACTTGGATGTTGTGAGTTTCTTCGCAGATTTATCCTTGTGTTTTTAGGAATGCTAGATTTATATTATCATCGATAAACTCTATCAAATTGAATGAATGAATATCCTTTTATGTAAAAAAAAGATGAGGATAAGTGTAATAAGTATAGGTGACGTGATAAGAAGAGGGAAATGGAAAGTAAATGAGGTGATGGATGAGAGTTGATTTTTGAGGGGTGTTCAACAATCTCTTTATAAAGTTATCAAACCCAAAACTTACACAAGGACTGAACACCGGTCGGATTTGGGCAGATTCGGGCCCAATCTAATTAAGGGTGGGATACACATGCCCAGTTTCGACCATTAAGTCTAACGGTTTGGGTGAGTTCAGGTATTTGGACCTTAGTGGATCCACGGGTGGCTAGTTTGGGTTGGGCCTTCATTGACCTAATTCTTGATTTTGATTTGAATTTTACATAAAACATCTTTTATTTTTTTATTTTAAAAAATCATAACTACATTGTTAAGGCAGACAAATAAATTATAACACCAAGAAATTACTGGGCCTAAGCAAGTCTATTTTAAAACGTTCTTCATCTCAATGTATTTTTTTAAATAATCTAATAAAATTAATGGGGCCAAATTTTAGGCCATTTTATTTCATTCGTTGTTCTAATACAAAGAACCTTATTCCTTATCAGTTTAAAACACAAATTTAACACTGTATCATTCACTTATGATACAAAGATATTACATTTCTGGTTATGCATCAGCTCAAAATACAATCCACATAAAATATCACCAAGTGAACTTTAATTTAGCACAATTGCAACTAAAACCTTTTAAAGTTTACTGCTGCCAATTAAGTTTAAACAAATAAGTAGTAATAATTTAACATCACATGCCCAACCACAACCAAATTAACAAACACCCAACCAAAGCAGTCAACCCTTAATACTACTAAGTCTGATACAAACCAGTATATTATAAAGGTGATAATCGATTGTTTGCTTGGTGCAAACAGGAAGAAAATCGATTAAGGCCTTCAAAGACAGAGTGAAGAATCGATTCTTGTCTTGAAAGACAGAGACAATAATCGATTCTTGTTGTGATTTGTTCGCAATAACAGTAACACTGGAAGGGAAATGCGACTAATATTACTGATAGAAACTACTTCTCAGAAGTAACTACTTCTAGCCATAAACATTCCAATAACTTCCTAACATTACCTATTCACAATAAACAGCCACATATATACAAACCACACCCTAAAACAAATAACTAACAATTTAAATTCAAACTAACACACTAATATTATATTATTTATTTTTTCTTATTTCTCCTTTGATAAACCCTCCAAATGACGGGTTTGCCCTTATTTTTAACCTGTTCGCTATCATTGCCTCCTCCAGGAGAACCAGCCTTGTCCTCAAGGCTGAAGGTCGGAAATTGAGCAGCAATGAAGTCCTTATCTTCCCAGGTAGCTTCCTCAACAAGTTTGTGTTTCCAATGGATTAGAACTTGGGGAACAAACACACCATGTCAGTCTACGACTCTGTTGGCTAGAGTTGCTCCTGGTTCCCACACGGACTCTTCAGCAGCCTCCAAACTGGCAGGGAGTATTGGGTTGACAGCAGCATCACCCACAACCTTCTTAAGCAATGAAACATGGAAAACAGGATGTATCCAGGATGTAGGAGGTAACTCCAACTTGTAAGCAACAGCCCCGACCCGTTTCAGCACTTTGAATGGACCAAAATACCTTGGTGATAGCTTGGGGGAAATTTTGGCCTCGACCGATTGCTGTACATGAGGCCTCAACTTTAAGAAAACTAAGTCACCAACTTGAAAAGAGCGTTCTTTACGATGTTTATCTGCCTGTGTCTTCATCCGGTCACTAGCTCGGTTTAGATGGCGCTTCAGTTGTCGCAAGCACTCATCTCGATCAGTCAAGTCTCGTTGAACAGCTTCCACTTTAACTTCCCCAGGTAGATAATTAGTGATCACTGGAGGAGGTCGACCATACACCACTTCAAATGGGTTTGTACCTGTTGATGCATGAAAGGTAGTGTTGTACCAATATTCTGCCCATGGAAGCCACATGGCCCATGTCTTTGGTTGGTCAGCGATAAAACAGCGAAGAAAAGTCTCCAAACAACGGTTAACAACTTCTGTCTGACCATCTGTCTGAGGATGGTATGCAGTGCTGCGTTTTAAGTATGTACCTTGTTGTTTGAATAGTTCCTGCTAGAAATTGCTTACAAAGATTGGGTCTCTATCACTAACAATAGATTCTGGGATTCCATGAAGTCGAACCACTTCTTTGGTGAAGGTTTCAGCCAAAGATCTTGCAGAATAGGGACGCTTGAGAAGAATGAAATGGCTGTATTTGGAGAGCCTATCAACCACCACAAAGATCGCTTCAAACCCTTTTGATTTGGGAAGTCCGGTAATGAAGTCCATAGAAATGTCGGCCCATATTTGATTTGGCACGGGAAGTCGTTGGAGGAGACCGCCTGGAGTTGAGGCGGAGTATTTGTTGCATTGACACACGGTACAGTTTTGTACAAATTCCTGGATGTCCTTTTTCATACCTATCCAATAAAGATTAGCAGCCAAACGGCGATAAGTTCGATAAAAACCGGAGTGGCCACCTTGTGGAGTGCTGTGAAACTCTTTAAGAATGGTAGGAATGAATGTAGAAGTTGCTGCCATGGCCAATCCTCCCTTATAAAAGAGAACTCCATTTCGAGTATTGAACCCAGGCCTTGCTGTTTCCCCTCTCTGTATAACTGAAATGATTGCCTGTAATGTTGGATCATGATGTACTTCTTCATGGACAGCCTTGAAATCTAACCATTCAGGGCGAAAAATCATAGTATTAAGTTCTGATTTGTCACCTGAATCTTCTAGGACAGCGTTAGTTTCGCTAGTTGACAAATCAAACTGGCGAGACAAGGCGTCTGCTCCTTTATTTTCCAGCCCAGGTTTGTAGATTATATCAAACTGGTACCCCAACAGCTTAGCAACCCTGTTTTGTTGATCCATTGTTGTGATACGCTGCTGCATTAACTGTTTTAGGCTCTTTTGATCTGTGCACACCGTGAACTTGCTCCCCAATAGATATGGGCGCCAATGTTGGATTGCGAGAGCCATTGCCATTAATTCTTTTTCATAAGCTGACTTGTTCAGATTTCTATCACTGAGCCCCTTGCTAAAGTATGCTATTGGCTTCTTGTCCTGAATCAAGATTGCTCCTAGCCCATTATCGGACGCGTCACTTTCAATGAAGAATTCTTTGGTGAAATCGGGTAATGCCAAAAACTGGGGCTGAAGTGACCTTCTGCTTAAGTTCCTCAAAAGCTGCTTGCTCCTTGCTTCCCCACTTAAAGCCATCTTTCTTAGTCAAATCAGTTAATGGTCTTGACATCTTACCATAGTCACGAATGAATTTTCTGTAATACCCGGTAAGACCCAGAAACCCTCTGACCCCTTTTACATTCTTTGGCACGGGTCATTCTAACACACTGCTGACTTTTGCTGGGTCCATAGATACCCCTTCATAAGAAATCACATGACCCAAATATTCAACTGCTAATTGCCAAAATGAACACTTCTTTTTGTTGGCTACCAATTGGTGCTCAGCTAACACGCTCAGTACTGAAATCACATGCTGAATATGGTCCTCCCAAGTCGCACTATATACCAAAATGTCATCAAAAAACACCAAAACGTATCTCCTCAACATAGGTTTGAAAACTTTATTCATCAAAGCTTGAAAAGTTGATGGTGCATTCATTAAGCCAAATGGCATCACCAAGTATTCATAATGTCCTTCGTGTGTACGGAAGGCCATTTTATGAACATCCTCATCTCTCATTCGTACTTGATGGTAACCAGACTTAAGATCAATTTTAGAGAAGTACCTCGCGCCATGCAACTCATCCAATAATTCATCAATGATTGGAATAGGAAGTTTATCAGGAATGGTTACCTTATTCAAAGCACGGTAGTCCACACACATCCTCCAAGAGTCATCCTTCTTCTTAACTAGGATAACAGGACTTGAAAACGCACTCTTGCTAGGTCTGATTACTCCGGACAGCAACAATTCTTTCACTTGTTTCTCGATTTCTGACTTGTGATGGTGTGGGTAGCGGTAAGGGCGAACATTGACCGGTCTCTGGCCGTCCATCAAGTGTATGGCATGTTCTTGCTGTCTTTTAGGAGGTAATCCCTGTTGTTCCTGGAAAACATTGTCAAACCTTTCCAAGATTGAATTCATTTTCATTTGTTGAGTCTGGGTCACTATACCCTGTTGACGGTCACAATGCAATTGAGCAAAATGGTTTTCATCTACATAATGCTGTAAAGGAGTATACTCTCTAGTGCGGACCCCTCGAATCTCTGTCCATTCGCTGTGATAGTCAAAGCGCATTTTCTTCTCAACCCAATCTATCCATGTGCACCCAATTTGTGTTAACCATGTCATTCCCAATACTAGATCATAACCACCCAACTCAAAGAGCACAACATTTATCTGCCACTTGACACCCTGAACATAAATAATAACATCGTGGCACTCCCCATAAGTTTGAGTTGTGTACCCATCACCCAATTTGATAGGCCTTGCAGGAGTTTCAGTAATGCGTAAGCCCAAAGCCAAAGCTAGACGCCTGGACATTAAGTTCTTGTTGGCCCCACTGTCAACTAACATCATCACCGGTACCGTTCCTACCGTCCCATGCAATTTGATGGAATGAAGTTTATATTGATAATGCTCAGTTTGCCTATCAAAAGTCAACACATTCTCATAAGTCAGCACATTCAATTGCAATTCTTCTACACCGGCTTCCACATCTTCATCATTCATCACTCGAACATCATTTTCCTCATCAGATTCTTCCTCAACTACCATTACACGCAGATTTTTATCTGGACATTGATGGCGAGGGTGAAACGGACCTCCACACTTGAAACAGAGTCCCTTTTGGCGACGTTTCGCAATTTCCTGTGATGAAAGATTGCACACAGGTCTGTCACGCCAATTCCCGTTGCCGGCAGATTGCGTTTTTGCACCAGCAGGACCACTGATAACATTCAAATATGATTGTTATTACCTCTTATTTCAAGCTTAAATCATTGTTAATTCTCAAGCAATATAGTAATTAATGTTGTAAATATGTTAGTTTAGAGTAGCTTAAGGTGTAAGCTTGAATTTGTTATAATTGGCACTTTGGTGCCCAATTGTGGTTTAATGTGTTTGTTTAATTGCTGCAGCATCTAATGTGGCAGCAGTGCAAAAATGCGCAACATGAGAGAGAAAGCATTAGGAAACACGGAAATTAAGGAAAGAACAGCTGTCAGTGATCATCAGGCGTGGGTGTGCATACCAATCATGGAATATTCGCTGATGATCTAGGGATTTGGGCAAAAAGGACCTTTTGCCCTCATTAAAGGACAAAAGGCACCTCCCCGATTAGGGTTACCTCTCATCCCTAGCCTCCTCTATATAAAGGACCACATTCCCAGAATTAGGTTAAGCCGAATTTGAGGTATAGAGATAGCCTCAAGCTTCGTGCCTTCTCCAAGTCACCAAAAAGATCAATTGCTGGATTTTGATTGTTGCAGCAACACTGAAGCTTCATCTCTCGGAAGAAGCTACGTTGGAGAGCTGGAGTTTGCTCCTTTGATCTTCATTGGAACTATTCTCACGTTCAAAGATTGTAGTGTAAACTCTCTCCTTGGGATTTAGTATGACTTCTTCATTTATGTTAATGTTTAAGTTATTTTCTTTGTTGTCAAAGCTCAACATGAGCTAAACTCTTGTAGTTGGGATGCAGAACTGAATGTAATGAATTTATTGTGTTATTAATGTTTATGTTTAAGTGTTGAGTACTTTATCTTGTGTGCCTTTAATATTTCCATCTTAGATTAGGATTGGCCGTCTAATCTAAGTAGCATTTATATTCACAGAGATGGTTTGTAAATTTACCCCACAAGATAACATGGTATGTTGCATAATAGAGATATTGTTGTTCCTTGTCTTAACCCTAGAGATAGGGGAGGCATAAGCCATGAGGTGAACACTGTGGGTGCTTTAGCAGCCTAGTACAATACTCCTTTCTGGTCTAGAGATAAACTAGTAGGAAAAAAACCTAGTGTCTAGTATTTGAGAAAATACGCAATTGCGGCAGCACCTAGTGCTGCAGCACTTAACATAGCATTTTTGTACACTTTAATGAAATTACTGAAAGTGAATGCATCTCAACTTGTTCCAAATATCTGATCTTATTTACCTGATACTTTTTATTATTTTGCATGTTACCAAACATTTGTGTCATTTACTTTATTTTTACCATCACTAATTTGTTGATTAAATTAAGCTTTGTTTAAGTGCTAATCCTCGTGGAAACGAACTTTACTTTCACTTTATTACTTGTTGACAGTGTATACTTGCACTATCACGTTTTTACGCAACAACCACCACCCGAAGAATTCGCTGATTTTCCTCCCACAAATCCTGCGCACGCGTCTGATTGGGGTTGAACATGAACCCAATCACGCTGAATCGCCTTTGAATTATCCCCAATTCTGCCTCCAGCAAACACGGGTCCGCCTGACCCGAAACGCGACCCGGTTGGCCTGCGTCCATTCCAGAATTTTCTGCCCTCTTCGTTTTCTCTTTCTATTGCACGTGTGACGTTCATCAATCTAGGGCGCGAAACAGAGCCCAATGCGATCAGGCTGTGAACTTTCCCTCTAATGGATTCCTTCAAGCCATGCACAAAGTAACCTATGTATTGGTCGTTTGGGAGTCTGGGAATTTGCGCAATTAAACGTTCAAATTCCTCTATGTACTCTTCCACAGAACCAACCTGATGCAAAGAAGATAACTGTTCAAATACATTTCCATCGCTAATTCCACCATATCTTTCAAGAAGTGCATCCTTCAAATTTTCCCAAGTTAGCGCCTCATTCTCCTCCAACAGCCCTTTGAAAAAGTGAATGGTAGGACCGTCCATACACAATTGCGCCAAACTGACTTTAATTTCAGGCCTAGTGTCTTGCACACTGAAATAAACCTCTGCCCTAGCAATCCATCCAGCGGGATCATCTCCATTAAACATGGGCAGTTCTACTTTCTTTACTGAGAGACGAAATTCATCAAGTGCATCTCCATATAAGTCAGAATTTTTCTTTTTTGTTCCTACAGACTCATTCTTGTGTGATGATTCTGCTACATGCTTTTCTTTACTCAAACTAAGCAAAGAGATGATTTTCTCTTGGTTCTCCTTAGTCTGGTTCTGCATTTCCTTCAAGGAAACCTCCATGTTTGCGATTTTTTCCTCTAATGCAGTCACTTTGGTGTCCATTTTCTTTGGTGGCATCCGGCAGGTCGGACCAATTTGATACAAACCAGTATATTATAAAGGTGATAATCGATTGTTTGCTTGGTGCAAACAGGAAGAAAATCGATTAAGGCCTTCAAAGACAGAGTGAAGAATCGATTCTTGTCTTGAAAGACAGAGACAATAATCGATTGTTGGCCTGTAAGAGAAGGTTGGGAATCGATTGCTGGCTTGTTGTGATTTGTTCGCAATAACAGTAACACTGGAAGGGAAATGCGACTAATATTACTGATAGAAACTGTAGGAATTACAATCAACAATCCAAGAGCAGTTGCTCTTCTCAGAAGTAACTACTTCTGGCCATAAACATTCCAATAACTTCCTAACATAACCTATTCACAATAAACAGCCACATATATACAAACCACACCCTAAAACAAATAACTAACAAACTAATTCAAACTGACACACTAATATTATATTATTTATTTTTTTCTTATTTCTCCTTTGATAAACCCTCCAAATGACAGGTTTGCCCTTATTTTTAACCTGTTCGCTATCAAAGTCTAAGTTTACTAGTTGTGTGTAAATTACAGTCTAATTTACATTTCACACTCATGCAAAGAGAATTTCATAGCTTCTTGAAGAAGCTCACAATTTTAAGAGTGGTATCTCTTTGAATCTCAAAATAAAACAAAACTATTTTTCAGAAATACTTATTGGGAAAAACCAAGTCCCACATTGACTAGAGATATGGTCTCAAAAGACTTTATAAGCGTGAGACAACTCTCACCTTACAAGCCGGTTTTGTGGGGTTGAGTTAGGCCCAAACCACATTCTAAGATGGTATCAGAGCCTATCCTAGATCCTTCAGGCCACCCACCATTATAATCCACGCACCAAGCCCAATAGTGCTGGGCGTGAGGGGGTGTATTGGGAAAAACCCAAGTCCCACATTGACTAGAGATATGGTCTCAAAAGACTTTATAAGTGTGAGGCAACCGTCACCTTACAAGCCGGTTTAGTGGGGTTGAGTTAGTCCCAAACCACATTCTAAGAATACTTACACTAATCGATAAATAATGGCAGAATAGATAGATCATATCAAGCACTAACTTTGTTACCTACGGCCAAATAGCCTAAGTAATAACACATAAGCACATGGTTTGACAAAATGGATACATTAACCAGAATATGAAAAACAAGACAGCATTAGTAAACAAGTGTAATAACATTTTATCAAACACGAGCAGATTTTCAATTATATACTATCATGTGTAAACAAGTGTAATAACATTTTATCTAAAAATATTTCAGAAACAGCAGGTTTTTCACTTTGGGAAACACATACTGAAGAACTAAAAGCTTGCTACCAAGGCTATTTTTCTTCTCGTATGCATCCTTGTACCAATTCTACAATTGAATTGAAAATTCCAGTAGCAAAGGTGGGACTGGAAACATATATTTCTTGAAATGACCACTCAACATGCCTCAACTTATATCTATAGGATAAAAAATAACTCCAAAATAAGGAAGTCGATTAATATTTTCAATTTTCCCCCAATACCTCTCATATTTTTTCCTTCATTTCCATACTAATGTTAGCAATAATTGTGTTAAGGTTTATGGTAGAATTATTCAGCTCAATATGGATGGAAGAGAGGTGGGGAAACACAACATGCAAAGTAACATGTTCTGAGGCTAATAAAACCTTGGTTGCACCATAGAAATCTTTCAAAAACTTTCCAAACACATGAACATTATCCCATTTAGCTGCACTAAAAATTCCAATAGCCCCCAAAGAAGCCAGCATAACTCAACTCTTCATACTCTTGTTTTTCAAAAGTTGTCTGATACTTTTGAGCAGGGCCGGCCCAAGCATAAGGCGGCCCAAGCCCTCGCTTTGGGCCTCAAAAAATTTATCTTAGAATCTAAAAGGTAAAGAGTCAGTATTGCGCCAACATTTTCGTGAAAATTTCAATAGTTTTTAGGCGCAAATCCTTCCCGCTGGTGAGAAGTTCAAGTTAATTTGCCAGAAGTGTGTTTGAAGCAATTGGAGAGGTGTGGCCCATGAACAGTGTGTGGATGAATGTCATTAAATGGATATTTGGCTGATTCCTTCTTGGAGCGTGAACATGTGAATGTGATGAATTGTCATTTTGAAATTTAGTGTGTGTAGTATTGTATGGATGTGATAATAAAGTCAGCCGTTTTTTATCTATTTTAGGCCGGTCACAATAGTGTGAATGTGGGTGTAAACAGTTGATGAGCTGCACATGGATAATGCCGAGACTTTTTGGTGTCTTGGGAAAGAGGAAAGGAGAATGAAGGTTTGAGCGTGGTTTTGATTTTGATAAAGAGTGAGTACAATGAGTGAATAGTGACATTTCTCCAAAAAGTTGTAGATGGAAAAGCACGGGTTACTGTTGGAGTCAAGTTGCAGAGTCGTACACTACAAGCATTATTAAACAAACTTGGGCCGTATTTCACGCATTCTCCGCAAACTTGAGGCACACTTCACAACCATGTCCCTTTTATCTTCTTTTTCTTCTTCCCTTCCTCTTCCAACACCACTACTTGCTTCTCCAAATCACCCATTGCAGAAAAAACTCAAAACATAGTTCACACCTTTCTCCAAATCCTCCAAACTATATGAGTGAGACGCGGAGGCTGAGAGAGAAATGGAAGTTGAGAAGTTGTTGGGGGAGATGTCGGCGATTGGGATGATGGTGGTGAGGGAGGGTTTTTGACCGACAGTCGACAGAGAGAGGAATGAGGAATGGTGCCACTGCTCGTGCGTGTGATGGTGGCGAGTCATGTTGTCAGAGGCTCGGTGTTGTTCTGGTCGTGAATCAGTGCCGCTGCTGGCTGGAAGAAGACGAAGACATGATGCAGGATGAGCTCTGATGAGGGGATGAACGAAATGGGTGAGTTCTCTGGCTCCTATTCTACTCAGTTCTGGTTTATCACTCCTCTTCAAAATTTGATTTTATCTTCCTATGTTAATTATTTTTTATCACTTTTATTTCTGTAAGTAATTTTTATATGTTTTACTTAGTTACTATTTCATTGCAAATCATTATTTCTATCATTCTATGCATATTTTCTAATGGCTGGACTTTAATTTCAATAGAAGGAGAGATTTATGGAAAATCATTTTGTTTTGTATTGTGGGATCTGATATGTTTGAGTATTTGACATTCTTATTATTGTCAATGTGCTTTGTGTTAGTCACAGATTCCCTTAATGTGCTTTGGGTATTTGTTACTTAATTTTGTCATTTGTTTCATGTTATGTTTGATAAAAATATATTCTGCACATGTTATGTTTGATGAAATGTCTTAATGATATTAGACAATTTAAATGCTTGCAAACAGCTTTTAATTTTTCTCAATGAAAAGTTGTTCAAACTTTTTAGGAATTTTATGTTTCTATTTTTCCTCTATCTCCCTTTCAATTTGGGTGTTTATTTGGTTAATGTTTTTGAGGATTTACTAGTTGGGTTTCTTCATCATTTGTGCATGCTATTAATATGCAAGTTGATTTGGATTGGCGCAAAATTGATGGAGAAGAAATAAAGAATTGGATTAAATGACAAACAAGGAGCATAATCATATACTAGGTAATATTCTAAATAGGTATGATGAATCATTTGTTGGCCATTACCAAGAGTTCATTCTAGATCTTTAACAGAACAATGTAGTGGAAAGTAGCTAATGTTTCTGTTTGTGGTGTTTTTTGGCCTACAAGAGGGGAACACTTCTAAGTGAACTACTATTATTAGAATGAAATGCTAAACCACAGACAATATATATTATTTATCAGTATGCTCCTACTTCAGCTTTTTCATTTTAGCTCTTATTATTTTTCTGCATCAGGAGTCCTTGCTTTAGTTTACTTCTTTTCACGGTTAGCTTAAAGGCATTTTTTGGTTATACTTTTATTTTTTTTCTTTTTCTTATTTGTGTTTTAGTTGACACGTAGAGCCAAGTTCACATTTTCTTATTCTATTTTTTGGCTTTTGGTCTTCCCATGCATGTCTCTTCATTTCTTATTGTTGTAGTATTCACCATACAATTTTACTTGAAAGCAGATCTCTTCTCCTTGAAGCAGATCTCATGTAAGTGAAAATCGCTTTTATTTGTTTAGCATTAAGTTGTTTTAAGTCTATGCCATGTCCTCTCTTTTTGTCTTATACCCTTCTCAGTATTCTGGAATTGTGATTCATGATCAATATGCACGCACCTATTTCTTTTTTTCATCTATGACTTGGTTTTCAACAAACTAAATTCTGGAATCTTTTGTAGCACAAACTGAAATCTGATTGCTTCTAATAGTTTTTCACGGAACATGAGAAAGCTATACCTTGAAATATAGTGCTTTCTATGGATGGCCTAAATGGCTATCAATTTATCTGTAGTAATATATGTTCTATGTCTTACCATTATGTGACTATTTGTTATATTAATTTTTCAGGTGAAGCATACAGGAAAATATTCACAGGTGATCCCCCTCTTCTCAATTTCATTTATTTGTGTATTAACTTGGCTTTGGAATTCATTGGGGAAGATCTGGGTTTTGTGCTTTTTTAATCATGAACTAATATTTTATTTTGAGTTTTTTGTGTCAGATTCATTTCTTCTTAGTTTTGTCATGTTTTGCTTTTGTTATATTTCTTATTATAGGTGTAGATAATAGATAAATGAGTAACTGGTTGGTAAGGATGTTGATTCTGCATTACTGACTCCCAACCTATATTTTGTTTCTGTTTTGTGTCATTTTAATTTGTTCGTGTGCTTATCTTTTCTGTTCATCTGGGAAGTTCTAGGCACATAGGTCAACTCTTGAAAACCATAAATTGTTGATTGGAGAAAGGGAATTTGACTGCTTCTAATAGTTTTTTCAAGGAACATGAGAAAGCTATACCTTGAAGAATAGTGCCTTTTATGGATGGCCTAAATGGCTATCAATTTATCTATAGTAATACATGTTCTATGTCTTTCCATTATGTGACTATTTGTTATATTAATTTTTCAGGTGAAGCATACAGGAAAGTATTCTCAGGTGATCCCTCTCTTCTCAATACCGTTTGTTTTGTGTGATGCTCAGAGGTATTCTTTGAATAGTTTTCTTCATTGTTTCAACTATTTTTGCTGATAGGTTAGCATTTATTTATTTAGTCTAAAATTAGAGTCTAAAAACAAGATCGAAATATTTGTATAGTTTTGCCTTAAATAGAGCAGGCCCTTTGCGTATTGTGATTATTTAGTAATTGATTCTACAAAAAGTCATTGAGGTGCTAGATGCATCATGTATGAGTGCTTCCTCTTGCTTCCTCAATAATCTTTCTGCCGGAGTTGTTTGAAGACTCTAATGAAGACCACATGGAGAAGACTTGGACCTTCCTTGCAGAAGCAGAAAAGGGTGAACGGGAATCCGGATAGGGGGAGAATGGTGAGAGTAAGGTATATTTAGACTATTCACTTTAGTTTTTGGATGGATAAACTATATTATTTGTTTGCTGTATAATTCCTTTACGTGCCTTCAAAATGTTTTCTAAATTGGTTGAAGCATCAATATCTTTAAGTTTTTCTACACTGTTGAGGACATGATTATTGGATGAGTAAATTTGTTTTCATATCCTTAGAAACTTAAATATCAACAAAAGTGTGGCATATGCATGTGTCTATCTCTAATTATTATGAGCAAAAGGTGTTTGACCAATGTCTATCTGTATTTCTCATCTCCAAAATTTAGCATGACAGCAACGAATAGAATGAAAGGAATTTATTCATATAGATTTCATATGTAAGCTCTAGAGAGGTTTAGCAGGGTCACAAAGTTTTTCATATGTAATTAGCTCCAGAGATTTTCGTATTACTTGATCAGGAGTGTCTTTGGTTATGTGTGGTATTACCAGATAAAGGTTTTCAATCCAAGTGATTATGAGGATGATCTTGGCAAGCTAGAAAAGTAGGTATATCGCCTATTATATTTGATAATGATATTTTCATGTTAAAGGAATGGGATTTGATAGAAACGATCGTTCCAGTGTTTGTCTTTTACTATTTTCCTGTGATTCATTTCAGTATTGTTTATCTCATTCTTTCTAGGTTTGGATTGCAAGATTACATGGAGGAATTGAATCACTTGTGTTACATGATTTTTAAGTGAAGAAGTTTTGGGTTTTCTTGAAAACATTAGCCTACTTTCCCAAGTTTACATATATTCAGTTTTTAGTTGAACTTCTTAATAAATAGTCCAAGATAGACTTTAAGTGCTCATATTTTTTGCGTTTTTTCCGTTATCATATCAGCATAGTGCAACATAGACTTTTAAGTACTCATATTTTTGCCTTTTTATTTATTTATCATATCAGGTGGCTTTCCTTCCTCATTAATACTGATAAGAAATGCTCAAGGCTTTGTTTTGGTGTATAGGAGGATAGACAAACGCTCATAGTTCATGATTGATTTTGACTTTGCTTTTGATAGTGCTTGATTTCAAGTTTTCAGACGTTGACAAGTCTTATAACCCTTTTCCTTAAATACAATGCTCATATAATCGAGGTTTTCAGACGTTGACAAGTCTTATAACCCTTTTCCTTAAATACAATGCTCATATAATCGAGGATGGAGCTGATGGTTTGTATGGGAAACCTCGCAGCAGAGAAGTTCAATTGACCAATTTCAGTTCAAAGGGTATTTTTACCATACATTGCCCAATGTCAACTAACCGTCTTCGCGCGTCATCAACCACCAGCTATTCAGGTTGATTACCATGACAATGAAGATGTTCAGCTAGCTATTCAGGTTATCTCTTTGATATTTTTAAGGAAAAGGGTTACCATGACAAGGAAGCACAACGCAAGGAAAAAGGGACAAGTCGGCGACAGTGATGAAAAAGGATGCAGACTATGATGAGGATGGTGCATTTGGGGTATTGATCTATGTTTTTATTGATTGGCTTTTATTTTAGTTTTCTGTCTAACCATGTTTTGATCTATATAAACTTCATGCTTTATGTTGTTTGATACGATCAAATTAGCATAGGAAATAGAAAGGAACACAATCAGATAAGTCTCAAGTAATATGAAATGAATTACTTGAATAGAAGTGGAAATATGCACAGAATCAGTGTGATTCTGTGTTAGTACATTGTAATAGTGAAAATGAAAAGGGGAACAATGGCCCTTCGAGAGGCCAATCTCTCCTAGGGGAATTTCTTCCACTTACAAAATATCTGAATGATTCTAACTAACCCCCACGCCCTCTATTTGATTCCTGCTGATTCTCTCTCATCACACCAAGCAGCACCTGCCACGTCAGCCTGCTGGTGCACTCACTACTATTCACAATCATTAGTTAGTTATGGGAGCTAGGCTCTCCTACAACATGACCCACCGTAACTCCCCTACACCCCCTTTTCTTTCTTACATAAAATTTACCCTTTTTAAACTTATCATGCTTATCAATACCCCCCCCCCCCCCCCCCTCAAGAGTCTCCTTGTCCTCAAGGAGGAGTTGAGGGAATTCTTCAGAAATTTTCACAGCAGACTCCCAAGAGTTTTCAAAATCAGGCAGTCCTTGCCACTTCATCAGCACCTCTGGTTCACCTTGGGTATTCTTCCTCATAGCTACTGCTGCTTCAGGGCTTGCCTCTAACATCCACTCTTCATTCAAACAGCTAGGCAAGGGCTGTGGTTGCAAGGGAGGCTTCACAGCTTTCTTTAAAAGTGAAGCATGAAACACTGGGTGAACTTTCGTGTCATCAGGAAGTTTTAATTTGTATGCTACTGCTCCAATCTTCTGTAGCACCTCATAAGGCCCATAATATCTGGGACTTAGCTTCTGATTGACTCTCTTGGCCAAACTCCTCATCTTATATGGCTGTATCTTCACATAAACTAAGTCACCAACAACATACTCAACCTCTCTCCTGTGTAAGTCAGCCTTGGCCTTCATCTTGTTCTGTGCTTTCACCAAGTGAGCTTGTATCTCTTTAAGCATGTCATTCCTCTCTACCAAGCTTCTGTCTACTTCTTCAACAGAAGTATGATGAACATCACCCTTTAGGAGCACAGGTGGTTCCCTCCCATATAAAGCTTTGAAGGGAGTGGTGCTAATAGCTGAATGATAATTTGTATTATACCAATACTCTGCCCAATTCAACCATTTCATCCACTACTTTGGCCTCCTTCCAGTCAAACACCTTAGATAGGTTTCCAAGCATCTATTCACCACCTCAGTCTGTCCATCTGTCTGTGGATGGTATGCACTGCTAAGTTTCAACTGAGTGCCTGCTGCCTTGAATATTTCTGACCAAAATGAACTCAAAAACTCTGTCTCTATCAGATACAATGGTTTGAGGAAAACCATGTAACTTCATCACCTCTTTGATGAAAATGTCAGCAACATCTTTAGCATTGTAAGGGTGACTAAGTGGTAGGAAGTGAGCATACTTAGTCAACCTATCCACTACCACAAGAATGGTGTCCTTCCCCATAGACTTAGGCAATCCTCCAATGAAATCCATAGATATGTCACTCCACACTTGCATAGGTACAGGCAGAGGTTGTAACAAACCCCTTGGCTTCAGTGTTTGATATTTGTTTTGTTGACAGATTTCACAGGCAGTAATGTACTCTTTGATTTTCTTCTTCATTCCTTCCCAAAATACGAAATTCTCAGTCCTCTTGATGGTTTTAAACACTCCTGAATGACCACCAGTTGGTGAGTCATGAGTCTCTTGCAGTATCCAATGAATTCTGGGTGAATTCTTGGGCAAAACAATGCTGTCTTTGAAGTACAGCCTTCCCTTCTTCAATGAATAACCAGGATGACTTAAAGGATTCACCATTAAATCCTGCACAATGCTCTTCAACTTCTCATCTCCTTGAACTTCATCTTCCAATTCATCCCACATTTCACATTTAACTGTGGAGATGGCAGAGAATTGCATGAGTCTTGAGAGCCCATCAGCAGCACTATTCTCCCTGCCTGGTTTATATTTGATCTCAAAGTCATAACCAAGCAACTTTGACAACCATTTCTGTTGATCCTCTCCTACTATCCTCTGCTCAGTCAAAAACTTAAGACTTTTTTGATCTGTATGGATCTTGAAATGCCTTCCTAACACGTAGGGTCTCCATTTTTGCACAGCAAATACAATAGCCATCAGCTCTCTCTCGTAAACAGATTTGTTCTGTGCTCTGTCTGACAAGGTGTGACTCATATAAGCCACTGGCCTCCCTTCTTGCATCAAGACAGCTCCCAATCCTTTCCCCGAAGCATCAGTCTCAATTAGAAATTCCTTCTCAAAGTCAGGAATTGCAAGCACGAGAACTGTTGTCATTGCTTGCTTGAGGGAATCAAAGGCATTCTGAGCTTCCTCACTCCAACAAAAACTGTCTTTCTTCAACAATTGAGTCAAAGGCCAAGCAATCTTCCCATAATTCCTCACAAATTTCCTGTAATATCCAGTCAACCCCAGAAATCCTCTCAAACCTTTTAACTCCCTTGGTGTGGGCCACTTAAGCATATCTTCAATTTTCTTAGGATCTGCAGAGACACCACTGCCAGAGATCAGATGCCCCAAATACTCAATCTGAGTCTGCCCAAAACTGCATTTCTTTCTATTGGCATATAACTGGTTCTGTCTTAGAAGCTCTAGCACTCTGCAAAGATGTTCCTGATGGAGCTCAGGAGTCTTGCTGTATATCAAAATATCATCAAAGAACACCAGTGTGAACTTCCTCAGAAATGGTCTCAGTACTTCATTCATTAGGGCCTGGAAGGTGGATGGAGCATTGGTAAGACCAAAGGGCATTACTAAGTATTCATAATGACCCTCATGAGTCCTAAATGCTGTCTTAGGAATGTCTTCTTCTCTCATACGAATCTGATGATAGCCTGACTTGAGATCTAACTTAGAAAAAATCACAGCTCCCCCCAATTCATCTAACAATTCATCTATAACAGGAATAGGAATTTGTTAGGCACAGTTACCTTGTTAAGAGCTCTGTAGTCAGTGCAGAATCTCCACCCTCCATCCTTCTTTTTCACCAATATCACTGGACTTGAGAATGGACTAGTGCTGGACCTCACTATCCCTGCTTGCACCATCTCTCTTACTATCTTCTCAATCTCATTTTTCTGATAATGAGGGTATCTATAAGGCCTTATATGAGGAATATCAGAGCCTGGTTGCAGAATGATGGCATGATCCTGAACCCTTGGAGGAGGCAAGCCCCCTGGCATCTCAAATACATCTTCATACTGCTTCAGTAATTCATCAATATTAATCTCACTGTCTCTGTCACTCACCAATTCTGCCTGGCAGTGCACCATCAATCCCATACCTTCCTCACACAGAGTCTTGGTGATGGCCTTCCAAGACACCTCAGCATGGCAAAGAGAGGGTTCTCCTTGAATGAGCTTCTTCTCCCCCTTGGCCTTCCATTTCAAACTCAAATTCCTGAAGTTAGCCTCCACATCTCCTAGGCTAGCCAATCAATCCATCCCTAAGACCATATCAGTACCTCCCAGCTCCATAAGAAAGAAATTCTGATGAAATTCAATCCCCTGCACTGTGAATTTCAAGTTTCTGCAGATGCCCTGGTTCTTCACCCTTTCTCCTGTACCAACCTCTACCACATACACTGGTGTGTCAAAAACCTGAAGTGACAAGGCTTTCACCAGTCTAGGAGAGATGAAATTGCTGCTAGCTCCACAATCCAACAAAGTGACTATGAGTTTGCCATCAATTTCACCCCAAACCTTGAATGACTTGTTAGAAGTCAATCCCTCCTTACTGTGTAATGACAACTGCAGTGTTTTCAACTCCTCTTCTCCCCTTTCAACAATCACTGCAGGCTGGGGCTCTACCTCTTCTTCATTAGATTCACTGCCTGCTTCACATAACATCAACTTCATATGCTTAAATTTGCATATGTGGCCCTTCATCCACTTGTCACCACACTTGAAACATAAACCAAGTTTCATTTTCTCCTCCCATTCACTAGTTGGCAACCTTCTGGATTTCACATTCCCTCCAGGCTTACTTCCTTCCTTCTCTTCTTCTACAGTCACCTTACTGTCCTCTTTTTTTCCTCTGGAATGGTCCCAAGTGCTGCGAAACTTGGATCCATTTCCTCTCCACTCAGGCATCCCCTTGTTCCTCCTGGACAGAGCTTGATTTTTTTCTTCAAGTAACAGAGCACGATCCATCAAGCTAGAGAGATCATCATAACCATACAACTTGATCTCTGCTTTAATTTCTTCCTTCAAACCATTAAGAAATATATCCTCCAGCATCAATCTGTCTTCCCTGGCTAATGGTGCTACATGTAACTCGAATTTCTCCCTATAATCCATAACTGTACCCTCCTGTTTCAAGCTCAACAATGGGCCAAGTGGATTATGCAAAGACTCAGGGAAAAAACGTCGTATCATCGCGTTCTTAAATTCACACCAAGTACGCATTGGAGCTTGTTCCTCCCACCATTGGAACCAGTTAAGAGCTCTCTCCTCCAATGCGATCACCACCGCATCAAGTTTCTCAGCTTCTCGCACAGAATTCACCCTGAAATACCGTTCGACCCGGATTAACCACCCATGCGGGTCGTCGCCCTTGAAAACAGGTATCTCCAATTTCCTTCGTCCTCCACGATAGTCCAACTCAAAACCATCGTTGCTTCGTCTCGCCGGAGGTGGACGATGCGTCGCCTCACCGGAGATGATCGGAATCTCGCCGTTGACACCGCTAGCCTCGCCGGAGTCGTCTTTCTTCATTTTCTACTCTGCGAGCAGCTCCTTCATTCCTGAGTACACCTCAGCTAACACTGCCTCCATACTCGCCACCTTCTGCTCGATAGCTTCCACACGATTTTCCATAATGCCTCTAGTAGAAACCATACAATGCACTTATAGGATCAAGTGCTATGATACCAATTTGATACGATCAAATTGGCATAGGAAATAGAAAGGAACAAAATCAGATAAGTCTCAAGTAATATGAGATGAATTACTTGAATAGAAGTGGAAATATGCACAGAATCAGTGTGATTCTGTGTTAGTACATTGTAATAGTGAAAATGAAAAGGGGAACAATGGCTCTTCGAGAGGCCAATCTCTCCTAGGGGAATTTCTTCCACTTACAAAATATCTGAATGATTCTAACTAACCCCCACGCCCTCTATTTGATTCCTGCTGATTCTCTCTCATCACACCAAGCAGCACCTGCCACGTCAGCCTGCTGGTGCACCCACTACTATTCACAATCATTAGTTAGTTATGGGAGCTAGGCTCTCCTACAACATGACCCACCGTAACTCCCCTACACCCCTTTTTCTTTCTTACATAAAATTTACCCTTTTAAACTTATCATGCTTATCATTGTTGAGTGTGGATTTCTTTTTAAGGGGATTTAAACTAGGAATGGTGTTGTGAATTGATTTGAATATGACATAGCTTTCAACTTTCATTAAAAAAAATGTATATTTATTAGTTCCCTGATTTTTATTTATTTGATTTGTCAATTTGGAATTGGGATGGTGTTGTGTTGCTAATGATTGATTGTTGGCTTAGTTTTGTGTTGGATCATGCATTTCTAACAATTCATTAATTTATACTTTATCTAGAGGGGTGGAGTTAGTAGTACCATTATGTGAATATCATTGTAATCCAGGGTTTTAGTTTTTTGGTGGCTTATGACTGAAGGTGTTTGAGTTGTAAAATCAGCTTTTTGCAATTGTAATGTGAGGTTCCATGATATATCAACAGTGGGTTATGATGATTCTCTAAACCAGGTTATTGTAGAAGCTTTATAGTACCAAGTTGTCTTTCAGTGTATAGCTAAGCATTCTTTTACTATCTTTCCATGTGTCATGACATTCTAAGCTAAATTGTATTTTCAAGCATTTTATTGGTTGAGATTAAGCGAATCTGTTGCTTTATCCTTTGTTTTTTTATGGGAAAAGGGTGTGAAAAGCAATAGGAATGCAAATGAATTAGTATTTGACGTAGGTTTGTAGTCAAATCGGGTCAAAACAGAATCTCTACCATTGCATTGGAATATCTTTTACACTCTTTAGTTTGACCATAATTTAGTTTGTTTGACCTTTTTTGACATCTCTTATTTTGATTGAATATTGTGGTTTGGTAATTTGTACATTTCCTGATTCCCTATAGGCTTTTCCATTGTATTTTATACAGCATATCACTGATTTTTTGTTTGAACTTTATTTGACATGCCATTGAAAGCTGACTTTTGTTCATATGCATTCCCAGACAAGAAAAATTTGTGTCCCGTGGAGTATGAGCAAGATGGAAAGTGGCGATGTCATAAGAATAAAAAAAAGTTTGCAATATAACTTAGTATTTAAGTTTTTTTGTAAAACTTAGTAGTTAAGTTTTGTTTAAGAAATGTATTTTTGATTTATTGTTAGATACATATGGCATCAAGTTGTAAATACACTACCCCCACATATTATGCTTAAAGATGCTAATGACCATGTTTTTTTCAGCCATTGTTAACGGGGCCCCTATAATAAGGCTTTTTTGGAAATTGATATACATGCTATCTGCGGTCTATATAAACTTTTGACTAGCATTAGGGTGTGTTTCGCATATAACTTTTAAGGTAAAAAAATTTATTACAACATTAGTGATGAATCCAGAAGAAGATAGTTCATCCTCAGCTGATCCAAAACAAAGGGTATTCTTTGCTACGTTTAGTTCATGTGGTGGTGGTGATGAAAATAGTCAAAATGACCAGGCAGATATATTAGTTAATGGACCCTCATTTGATGAAGATGATAAAGACGATGGGTACGAAATCAATAGTTAATAGGATTGTTTTTTCGTTACTGAAATCAGTTCTGTTTTTTTATTCATGTCGGCCACATATATAGCCTTTTTTGGCATCATGGAGAAACAAAAACAAAAGGTCACCTTTAAGTGACTTCATACTATGTTGATATCAAAAAATACATTGCAATGGTTAGACTTTTTGTAATTTTGTTTGTTGCTATTTACATGATTTTGTGTATTGAGTGTAAAAGTTTTAGTAATTTCAGTTGCTTCTATTTACACGATTTTATGTAGAGTGTAAAAGAAAGTTATACGACATAATTGCATTATAATTATTTCCATATTGTTCGACATATATTATCAAGAAATCAACAAAATAAAAAATGGACAATATATAAACGTGATTTTAAGTTGAGTTTAAATCTACTTTACCTGTGCATGCACGGGTGCAAAACCTAGTATTTATTTATAGGCAAAAAGGGCCTCGAATTAAATAACAAATATAGCAAAAAGGCCTCATTTTCATGTATATACATGTAGCGCAACTGGTCACTTTGTGTTAGCAAGGTAATAATTTCAGGATCAAGAGTTCGTTGAATGGTTGTTTTGTTAGTTTTTATTTTTGCTTTCTCATATTATTAAAATAAAAAAAACTGAAGCTTGTTTATCATCTGGGATTTGAACACGGACAAATTCAATTAACATAAGGGCCTGTAACAAATGTCATCATAACATAAATAAAATATATAAACTAAAAATACATATATTAATTATATTCCATTTTATAGTTTACATTTAAAAAATTATAATTATCGTCCATATAATTTTTTTAAATGCGTTGGAATTTCTATAGTACTTTCTTACTTTAAAAGATTTTATTTTTCTTTTAATTTCTTTCAATATTTGTCACTTTTATCTTATCCTCTCTTAAAAGGTCTCGTTATAAAGTTCACTTTAGGCCTCCAAAAAGGTTGGGTCGGCCCTGCTTTTGAGCTCTAACATCATGTAGGTACAGTTCTACCTAGTGGGATTATCAAGACCCAACAGTTTTATTACAAGTTATCCTACAAATTTCTTTACATTCTTTGAACTTGGCAGATCTTTGGAGTGAAGACCTAACAAACCTAACATCTGTCTTAATACTGGAAATGGAGTTGTTCATATCCTTTAAACCCCTGTTCACCAACAAACTAAGAGTGTGAGGGCAACGCCTCGCATGAAAAAACTCTCCATCCACCATCAACTCATTTATAATGTTTAATTTTTTTCCTTCAAAGAAGCCACCGCAACATCATTAGAGCCTGCATTGTCCACAGTAATTGTAGACACGTTCCTAATCCCCCCTTCTCTAAGAACCTCCTCTAACTATCTCTCCCTTATGGTCAGGAACAACACAAAAGTTTATTATCCTCTATTGGTATCTCCATTGGATGTCTATGAAGTGTGCATTGAGGGTTAAATAATTTAGATTTTGAATTGAGGTTTAACATCCAGTGGTAAGTGTTGCCCTTAAGCAATTAGATGTAAAAAGATCTCTCAATTTAAATTTCTCTTTAAGATATAGCTGATAACAGTGCCTAGCAACAGTTCTCCTATATTGGGGTTGCATTTGTCTCATCATGTACTTAAATCCATCACCGTCTACCACCCTAAATGGTTATTCATCGACTATAACAAAAAGCTTGTTGCTTCAATTTAGTAGGAGTAATTAGCTTAACTATTAAAATTAGTTATTAAAAGCTTAATATAAGTTTATAGAATATTTAAGTATGGACATGATTAGAATAGAATACACATAAGTATATAGTTGTAAGTTTAATTGATTACTAAGCAAGAAGTATGGACAAACAAAGCTTAGAATAGAATACTAAGTTTAAGTATGGACATGTGTAGAATAGAATACACATAAGAATAGAATCAAGAACAGACAAACATGTAGTGTGTATTAAGCAAGAAGTTAGTAAGACAAACAAAGCTTGCATAGAATAACAAGTAAAATACACTTAAAACAGTAACATATAAACAACAAGTAAGCATACACAAAACTAAAAAAAGTATCAAAAGCGGCAATAACCACTTTGCAAGCCACATATAAGAAAAAAAATAAAATGTAGTAGTAAAAAAGACTTGTTCCCTTGCCTCGAGCCTCAAATGAATCAGTGAAAAACAACAAAAAAAGATTACTTAGTGAACAACACAAAGATAAGTAAAAGAATATTTAGATAAAATGAACAATCAATGAAAAAACATACACACAACTAATTAACAAACTCACTTTTACTATTTTGTTACCTCTGTCTGTGTTATGTCCCTAATTTCTTCACACTTGCTCCAAGCTCAAAGACACTAAGTGTGCGTTTGATTTGTTAGAAAACAATAGATTGGATAGGACAATTCCAGTTGTACTCATTTTGATTTAGAAACTATTCATAGTACTGGACAAAAGTGGAGGCAAGAAATTTGACAAAAACTCAAATTCATGTCCCTCACAAAACCATAGTACAACAGTCACAGGACAAAATGTTGTCCAATACTGTTCTGTCCAATATTGTACTATTCAGTCCAATACTTACCTGTTTGCAAATCAAACGACTCTATGCCTATAAGAAAGTCATCATTAAGAATCACCAAAACAAATCCAAACACGTTATTTAAAAGTAAAAAAGAAGCCCTAAAACTTAGAACCACGCACACTCATGAAACAAAGAAACCAAACAGAAACGCAAAGTGAAAGCCATGAACACTCAAACGAGAAACCCTAACGAGAAATACAGTTTTAAACTATCAAATGAAAATCCCTAAAAACCGAGACCCAAAATCAGTAAGTGAAATAGAGATCAAACAAAAACGAAGAGAATCCCTAAAAACCAAATAGAACCCTAATACACAAATAAACAAATATTTAGAGGAGAAACAAAAAAATAAACCAATTTCTAGTGTTAAGAACCCTAAAAATGAAAGCCAAAAACCTACAAACCTTAAAGATGAAAACTACGAACACATAGAGCCCCGATAGAAGAGAAAAGAAGATTTGGGAGAGAAATAGGAAGAAAAAAAACTAGAGGGAGAGAGACTCTAGTGATAAGAAGTTACCTATGTCTGATTTATGGAACCTAGTAGCGTTGCGCCGTAGAAGAGAAGCTAAAGACAACGAACAGAAGGTGAATAGCGCAGCGGCAAGCACGATGGCGTGAGATGAGTGAACGCAGCGGGGGAGGTAGGGTTCACTCCTCTTTCTCACTTCTCAACTCTGCTAGGGTTTCTTTCTTTAGGGTTTGAAAGTGAGTGGAATGTGAGAGTGAGATGTTATAAACCGATGGAATACAACGTCGTGTAGTAGGGTTGTGCACCATTATTAGTTAAAAAAAGTAATAAATTGTGTTTCGAACGATACGGGTTGCTATGTTTTGGACCTCTTCACTGATCTAGTCCACTTAAACCCACGCAAACCTTATTGTTTCAACTCGCGACCCGCGTCAACCCGGTCCGATCACGTGAATTCCACTTCGGTTTTGCGGGTTTCACCTGGGTTCGCTAATGTTATCTAGCCCTAACTTACACTTGGTGATAGATCCAAAAAAAATATTAGTGGGGTCACAAAAATAGCCTAAAAAATTTTGTCAAACAAATTTTGTAAAGTTTTACAAACTACTACATAACTTCAAACAGGGAAAATCTTAAAATACCTAAATTTTTACAAATTATATAGCTAAATGGTAAAATTAGTACCAACTTATTCTTTTTATTATTTATCTTTTGTGAATTGCTACATTTAATTTTAAAAATTATCTTAGGGGGAAATCCTTTATTTTTTCATGGGGGCCAAATAAATTTGTTATATATATTTCTAAGCAAAATAATTTTTCAAGTGGGCCAAATGCCCTCAATTTAACTAATGTACATTTGTCCCTAACTTACACCTACATTGTATTTGTATGGCTTTGTTTCGCAAAAAGTAACGGATAGCAGATAACCTAGCTTATAGCGGATGAGGTAGCGGATAAGCTAGCAGATTGAATTTAAAGTATTTGGTAAAATTAGCGGTTGATGTAGCTTATAAATATAAAATTACGTAAATAGACATTTGTAATTAATGCTTAAAAATGATAGAGAAATTCATTTATTGGATGCATGGGGAATTTAATTCAAGTAATGGGGTAAAATTGAGAGAAAAATGGAAACACTATAAGCTATCAGCTCAAACGCTACTTTAAGTAGTGTTTCAAAAAAAGCACTATAAACTAGTAGAAAAACGCTAAAAGTTAATTGTGCCAAACATTTACAACGAGCTAATCTGCTATAAGCTAGCGGATCAGTCTTGCCAAACTGAGCCTATCTCCTTTGCATACAGATTTTTATTAGTTTTTCTCTTTCATCTGAATTTTACACGCACTAAACATGACTGTATTCTATACTATATAAGAATTGTTGTAATATTGTCAAAAAAAAAAAAAGATATTGGTTGTAAAATTTGGATGATGAAACAACAGCACTCTAAAATTATTATCTAAAGTTCTAAACAACTAAGCTTAAAAATATACTTTTATCACACAAGACATGTTGGTGCGACAAGAGACTATACTACTTACTTACCCTCCTATGCCCTACCTTCTTCCCTAATGAATTAATCACAGAAGACATATTGGTTGAACGTTTAGGACACCTACCTGGCTTAGTTATGCACTCAGTTGCCACGGGAGACTCGGTATTCAGCAGCAGATTATGAACTGCCCGAGTAGTAGAGCCCTCAGTATTTAATTTTGGGGGAGCTGTGTCTGTCTGTGACTATGACCATTGCCCTTTTCTCTAGAGTCTAGATGAACCAAATTTATGTGCCGGTCAACCTATTGCATCGTATCCTGTAAAATTACTCCGCAGCCTCATTCATATTTATGTATGAAACATTATCACCCTTATGCTATGCACATTTATCATCTGGCATCGATGGCTACAAGTGAATTAAATGGACCAATTATTCAATGTCCATCAAACAATCCAAATGATCTAGAAAAATTAAAAGACAACGCCGTCGTTGTAGGGTTGGACTCAATGGTCTCTATATATATGCCCACAGTCTCTCATTCCTCCACAGATAACAAACAAACACAATATCTTCCTTCTTCCCTTTCTGGTTAAATTGTTACCAACATCTTGTTAAACATTTATCTGCTTATCTCTGTCTGAATAACCTAAACATGACAATGATTGCTATGCTTCCTTATATGTTAGCACCTCTTTTCTTCATCCTTCCTATGCTCTTCTTCTTTGCAAGAGCTTCATCCGCAAGTCCAAACGAAAAAGAAAAATCTCTTCCATCTTCAACTACCAGCATCACCCTTCCAAAAGTATACCCACTGATTGGTTCCTACTTGGCCCTTTTAAACAACTTCAACCGTCGTATCCAATGGTTATCCGACATTATCCAAATTTCACCCGCCGCCACCTTCAAACTCTATTTCCCCTTAGGTAAACACCGTATCATCACCGGAAACCCCGCCACCCTTGAGCATATTCTCAAGACTCGTTTCTCGAGTTACCAAAAAGGCAAAAGCTTTACCGATACCCTCTTCGATGTGATAGGCACTGGAATGTTCAATGTCGATGGTGAAAACTGGAAAGCTCAAAGACATATTGCCAGCCACGAATTCAACACAAAGTCTCTTCGTAAATTCATAGAACAGGTGGTCGACGCTGAACTCTCCAACCGTCTAATCCCCGTTCTCTCTTCAGCAGCTTCAACAGAAAACCAAGTCCTTGATCTCCAAGACATCCTCCAACGATTCGCGTTTGACAACATTTGCAAAATCTCGTTTGGGTATGACCCAGAATACCTAACGCCATCAGTTGAGAAAAGTAAGTTTGCAGAAGCTTTTGAAGAAGCAATTGAAATAAGCGGTAATCGATTCATTGTACCATTACCCATTATATGGAAAATCAAGAGACAACTTAACATAGGATCGGAAAAACGTTTACGAAAAGCGAACAAAGAAGTTCGTGAATTCGCGAAGAAGATAGTGAGAGAGAAAAGGCGAGAGTTGAACGAAAAAGCTTCACTTGAAACTCAAGACCTGTTATCGCGATTCATAAGTTCGGGACATTCAGAAGAGGATTTCCTTATAGACATAGTCGTGAGTTTTATAATAGCGGGGAAAGATTCCACGTCATCAGCGCTAACGTGGTTATTTTGGTTGTTATGGAAGAACCCACGAGTGGAGAAAGAGATTATGAAAGAGATAAGTGAGATAACGGAAGGGGGAGTATACGATGAGGTGAAGGAAATGGTTTACACACACGCGGCACTAAGCGAGAGTATGAGATTGTACCCTCCAGTACCGTTAGATAATAAGGAAGCTATGAACGACGATGTTTTACCGGATGGGACGGTTGTGAAGAAGGGAACGATAGTTACTTATCATGTGTATGCAATGGGGCGGATGGAGAGTCTTTGGGGTTCTGATTGGGCCGAGTTTAGGCCCGAAAGATGGTTGCAGAAAGATGAGCTTTCTGGGAAGTTGAGATTTGTTGGAAGGGATTCGTATTCCTATCCTGTGTTTCAAGCAGGACCCAGAATTTGTTTGGGTAGGGATATGGCTTTTTTGCAGATGAAGAGATTGGTTGCTGGAATTCTCAGTCGTTTTAGGGTGGTGCCATTGCCACATTTGGCTAAAGAGCCTAACTTCATTTCCTTCTTGACTTCAATGATGGAAGGTGGTTGCCCAGTCACCATTCACCATAGGCTTCCTTAGTTTTAATTCCTTTTAATTCACATTAAAATTAAATAAACTGCGTGAGTGCACGCAAGGGTGGTTAATATTATATGTGTGAAATGTGATGTATTTGAATTGAATATACAACAAGTTATTCTTTTAGGCCTAAGGTAGTAAAATAAGTGAGATTGATTTTACAATTGTAACATGAATTTATGTAAAAAGTTCAGCAGGACAAGTCAATGCTGATTTTAGTGGATTTAAGTGTATCTGTATAAGTTGAGAAGCAAGTTATTGTTGATGTTTTATGCCTGTGTAGAAGTTAAGAATGATATAAGTCATTACTGATTTTACCGATTAAAAACACGTTATATGTTTTTTCACCAAAATAAGCTAAAGTTGAAGCCTCTTTTGACAAATAAACCTTTATTTTAGGTGAGAATGTTTTCAGTTGGAGCTTTTTAACCTATAAGTGGTCGTGAAGGCGACCTTCTCTATTCTCCGATATTTTTGTTTAGCTCCCCTCCACATTCGGCTGGCAAAATAAGACCATACACTGCTCCTTTCCTTGTTCTTGTATTAAAACAGAACTACATGCATCTTCAGATACTATTAAGTATAAGAGCAGAGGGACGTCTTGTGTTGGAGAAGTTAAGATTGGTGGAGTTGTGAGGAACCCCCTTTAGAGCTTGGTTAGATTAATTAGCTTCGATTCCTCAATGTATGAGGACAAAGCCAAGGAATTCTCCTTCCTACACTTTGAACGAGCACTTATTCAGATTTAGTTTGAGGTCATGTTTTCTTAGCACCTGAGATATTGTTCCCAAATTTGTGTTCAAAATCAGAGGTGGACTTGACAACCAAATCATTTACATACATTTCGATAGATTCGCCGATGATTTCTTCGAAGATTCTATCCATCAAGCATTGGTATGCTGCACCAGTATTTTTTAAACTGAAAGGCATCACCCAATAGTAAAAGTTAGATCTCTCGATTTTCTTCATCTAAAGGGCTCAGGTAGGTAGGCAGCTTACTAACCAAATTCTGTTTAATTAAACTCAAATAGGTAGCTTATTAGCCAACAGTATATAAGAGCAAAGTTCTCCCCCCATTACATTCAACGTAATCATTTTTTCTGAAAGTGAATGAAATGAGATTCACAAATTCTCTCGAATACACACTAATAACAATAAAACTGCCAAGTGAGGGCCTTAAAAATCCATTTCTGATTTTCATCATAGAATAAAATTAAACTCGATTTAAAATTTTACGTATCAGTAAAAAAAAGTTAATATATGTACAATATTACGAAATCAATCTGAATAGAGAAAATTAAATTTTAATTGATGTTATCTTTTTTAGGTGTGTTTTTGACGTTATATTTTTGCTTATGTGTTGGTCCAGAAGTGGAGAAAAAAAATTACATGTAACCCTTAGGCTAATAGTGCCATGCAAAGCCGAGGATCCACATGTCAACTTAATTAACGACCTACTCCAAAGTTAATGTTTAACTGAAAAAGGCCAGAGTGAAGAATTCCTTTCATCGATCTCCTGCAGAGTCAATCCATCGAACAAAAAAAAAACAAAGCCAAAAGACACAAAATTACCCTCTACAGCTTCTGTGTTCTTTGGCCTTTGATTTATGGGAGAAATGCCAAACGGTAATACTCATAAAATAACTCAAGTTTCATGAGTTTTTTAAAGTTTGGCTTTACGTATTTAATTTGATGTAAATAAAAGTATGGTGATTTTTATTCCTTACACATCTGAATCTTGTTCAGATTATAATGCTAAACCAAGCTTTACACAGATCATGGTAGCCTCATCTATTGGGTTGATATTTGCTGTAGCCATGCATTATCGTCTTAAACAAATTAGAGATCAAAAGATCAAACCACGTCTAAGATCATCACGCGCAGGCCATACTCCAAAGCTTGAAAGGTTTTCCCATTACGTAGGTAAATAAAATATACATTCTTTTCAATTAAGTACGTGGATCCACTAACTAAGATGCATAAATTTGTAAAAGTTGCAAATGCCATGCTATTTATGTTGCGATATGAATTGAATTGAATTGAATTGAATTGAATTGGTTTGAGTCTACGTGCAACGTTTTCTGATTTTGATGCAGCTAGGCAAATGGGGTTCAAGGATAGGAGAAGTTGTCCTCATTTATGTAGATTGGCTTCTGAATACATAAGGAAATACGAAGGACTTGAAGATGATATATACGCCTTCTTTGAGAATGAACCAGATGCAGATTCACTTTATGTGAAGCTTGTGGAGGAGTTTGAGAGATGCATTCTTAGTTACTTTGGATTCCATTGGAATCATTGTGATATATTGATAAGTCAGGTATAAGCTTGTTTAGTCATTTTCAAAAACACATTTGTATGATCGCGTATGTATACGATGTACAACGACGGGTTTTTTTGGCTTTGCAGGTGTTAAGCTCAGAAATTGCTGAGCCAAAAAAGAAGTTGAAACACATAGTTATGGCAGCCACTAGGTGTGTATTATATTGTTATCTAAGGACACTGATTATACCATCTTTAAAAAGGATGGGATAGGAGGATCATATGTTATGAACAGGAATAGGACAATGGGGATATAGAAAACGAGCATATCCAACTAGGAAAGGAAATTAACCAAGAGATACAGAAAACAAGAGCATATCCATCTAGGAAAGGAAATTCTTATCAATATATTATATAAGAGAAGATAGAGTGGTAGCAGATTTTTCAAAACCAAGAGGCACACCAACAAGAAGCCCAAACAAATCAAGATTCAAATATAGCAACCAGACAACCAAGATTCGAATAAACAACTTTTTGAAATTCCATTCATGGGACATCTAAATATACCGATCACCAACAAAGATTCGGATACTAAATAAGCAACCAAGATTTGAATAATAATAGTAAGGTTTTCTTACCAATTGAAAGGTGCTGCTATTCAAGTGGTTTCATTTCATGTCGGGAACTATCCGATAGTTAAATGAGTTACACTGATGACTGTTGTTAAAATACCTGCAATTATATTCAAAGGGGTTACTTCAGTGTATCTTTTGTTTGGACAGGGACCAGAGGTTCGAGAGAGTTGCCAAGAATCTAAAGGTGGCTAGTGTTTTTAATACATTAGTAGAAGAGATGAAAGCAATGGGAATTGCAGTAAATGATGACTCTCAATGCACAGAGGTAATGGCTCCAGTAGCTCACAGCGATAGGAGCCCAGTGCTCCTCCTCATGGGGGGAGGTATGGGAGCTGGCAAAAGCACCGTACTCAAGGATATTCTCAAAGAGTAAGCAATTACAGTTTCTGCACAAAAAATAGGCATCCCTTTTTACACCATTCTTCAGGTTGGTTTTGTATAAAAGCTACATATACAATGGTGCAATAAGATTCATATCACAAGCAAGCATCAAAATCCATTTCTTAAATACAACTTTTTATTATAAATCTACTTATGATTTGTTAAGGAGGTTAGACTTGACAAGAAAAAAGTTCCTAGGGATTTTCTTGATTCCTTCTGTATTTTATTACACCATATGTAGATATGAAGAATGATGTTAATTGTAATAAATATAATAATATTAAGCCTTTTGCATTATCCTTTATTAAATTTCATTAAATTAATGGAATTGAAATATACAGGAAAGAAAATTGGAGTTTGCAAGTTCAAATCTCATTTTCATTCAACATTTGATGCATAATCGAGTTAATTTTATGTTTTTGTCATGTGGCATGTAGGCCGGCGTATCTACTTCTGTTCTTCAAAATCTGGAAGTTCATAAACAATGTTTCCTTGTTTCAACCATCATTTATGCTATCTAGTTTGAGTTTTGATTCACTGAGAATCATCATGAAATTGTCAAAATAAATAATATGAATCTAATGTTCATTTATGAATGAAATTTAAACAGACCTTTCTGGGCAGGAGCAGCAGGGAATGCTGTGGTCATTGAGGCAGATGCTTTCAAAGAATCAGATGTCATCTATAAGGCCCTTTGCTCAAGAGGACATCATGACATGGTTCGAACAGCAGAACTGGTGAGATGGTTGAGACTCGTCTCTACTTTTATCCTGCATTCTGTGCAACATTTGTTGTGTACTGAGGATGATGTCTGTTTTAAACAATCGACAAAATCTAAATAAGTAAATAGAATTTATGTGTAGATATGCAAGCGTTCAAACAACCAAAGAGGGAATCAGAGTAAATACTGCACTATAAGTTGCTTCCTAAACTAATGAAAATATGCACAAAACAAATTATGAGCATATAAGGTATGTTTGGAAATTCTTCCAAACCCTCAGACAACTATCTTGAAGACCTCGTGAACATATGCACAAAACAAAATTGTGAACATAAGGTATGTTTGGAAATTCTTCCAAACACTTACACAAATACTCATATACAAAGATAAAAACCTATATAAGCCTTTTTAAATACTCCTATATCTTGCAATCATTAAATAGTTGTAGCCTGTACATGCTGACCGAGTCATTGTTCCAAACAGGTACACCAATCATCCACAGATGCAGCCTCATCCCTCCTAGTAACAGCACTAAATGAAGGACGGGATGTAATTATGGACGGAACACTCTCCTGGGTACCATTTGTTGTGCAGACAATTACAATGGCCAGAAATGTCCACCGCCGCCGTTACCGAATGGGAGTTGGCTACAGGGTGAATGAAGATGGAACTGTAACTGAAAACTATTGGGAGCGAATTGAAGATGAAGAACCTGAACAGGTTGGAGGAAAAAAGAGAAAACCATATAGGATTGAGCTGGTTGGAGTGGTGTGTGATGCTTACCTGGCAGTTGTTAGAGGCATAAGGTCATCTTGAATCTTTCTATTTGACAATATTACTCACAAATGGGATTTCTCAGATAAATAATGATTAGATTTGAATACCAACAGGAGAGCCATCATGAGTAGAAGAGCAGTGAGAGTAAAGTCACAATTGAAATCCCACAAGAGATTTGCTGCCGCATTTATGACATACTGTCAACTAGTAGACAATGCCCGGCTATACTGCACAAATGTATTGGAAGGCCCGGCCAAGGTACACATTCCCCTCTTTCTTATTCTTTAGATAAAAAAAACAGACAGACATGCACGTTTTCCAAAGATAAAATGATAATTCTACATATACAAATGACTGATCCAAGTGACTGGTACAGATAATCCAAGATCTACTGTTCGACAAAATACTCCACCGGTAACCCTTGAGTATTCTTCTAAAGTGGATAGCCCTTCCAACTCAAATTAGATATTTTCCATACAAGGAAACTCAATATTATGTAATATAAAAATAAAAATAAAACATCTTAGGTTTTATTTGAGAGGGGGTTTTGGAAAGAAGGGAAGAAAATAGATGATTTACAAAAAAACTCTTCCATTATTTGGGAGATTTTCTTATTTTTGTCTACGGGCGAAGTAACAAGCACCATCCATAAACTCACACATGCAAAGTGAAGATCTCAGTTTCGAACCCAAGCAGTCATGGAAAATGTCCAACCTAACAACGTCGGCTTTGCCAGTTGTGTGCTAGGCCTTACGGACTTATTTGAAAGCTTTTAAAACGAAGAGTAAGAATTTGAACATATTTTGAAAGCCTTCCAAAATCCTCCTTAGACTATTTTTCCTGTTATCCTAAATTAGTGGGTTTGCCCTACCTTCCAACAAAAGTAAAGGATTACCCTTTCCTTAAAGTCCTCATCTCCCTCCCGACTCCCAAATACAGTCTTAAGGGTTTGTTTGAGATGGGGTTTTAGGAGGGAAGGGGAAGAAAAGGAAAAAATTATAATAAAGCCCTTGTTTGGAAAGCATTTTGAAACAAGGAAAAAAGGTTTAGGTAAGTTTTCAAAAGCCTCCAAAGCCATCCTTTACTCATTTTGGAAGGTTAACCTCTCCCCCAGTCCTCCTCCTTCCTTCCCCTTCCGTTTCCCCAAACCCTTTCATTCCCACTCAACTCACAAGTAAAGCCATGAATGTTTACACCGAGTACTTATTGATAAGCTAATAAGCTATTCCTATTCTGAGATGGACTAAAATAATTCAAAAAATATCCCACATGGCATGTAACAATAAGTAATTCTTTATCAGAACCATCATGAATGAAACTTTGATGCACCATTCTGTAAATGCTATATCTAGATATTTTCTTTACTAATATTAATGCACTAATCATTTAATCAATATTGTCTTTATCATGGCTTCTATTTTCTTGTATATTCAACATTTGATACTGACGTTATAACTGATGGATAGTTGATAGGATGGAAAGATAGAGACAAGACATTGCTAGTTGACCCAGATGAAATCGACTGTTTGAAGCTGGTTGCAAAGTTGAATGATGAGGCCAACTCCATATATGACCTCTTTAAGCATCCCAACCCAGCTTGTGAAGCTGGATCGGTATGGAAAGACATTGTATTATCCCCTTCAAGGTTGAACATCCAACAGGAGCTCAAGTATTCTATCCAAAGAATTGAACGCTTGAAATGAGATCTTCACTGAGAACGGATTGAATTTTTCTACCTTTTAAGATATCATCAGATGAAAATCATCTACATTAGGCAAGGAAAGTATGCTGAAATTTGTGACAGAGAAAACTTTATGTATGTTTTATCAATGTGATTAGCTTACATGTATAAACTAACAGCATGTAGTCAGAATCTTAAAGAAATCTGCCAATATGGACAGTACTCAATTTGCAGTCAAGGCTGGGAGAGGGTATAACAGTCAAACTGATCAATCGAAAAACCTACTTGGAGAAATTCCTTAATTTTCTGCTAGTAACGAAATCTTCTTCCTCCTGGAAACATATGCATAAAACTTCTGAATTATCTCGCTTGGATAGAAAGAAGGGGCACATGGAGGAAGAACAGATCTCACAAAAAAATCCCCACCTTTTGTCTACTCCTTTTTCTTTCAAATTTACCTAGAAAAAGTGATAAAAGTTTATTCAACAGTGAAATTGAACAGGGCCCAAACATCCGCAAGGGAGGCAAGTCCAGGACGACCAAATGCAATAATTTCAAGCTATGTAGTTTCTTAACAAAGTACGAGCTTAGTTAATACTTGGAAATCATGTCTATAGTTAAAGAGTTCAAAAACCAAAAGCACAAAGCAGGAGAACAATAGACATTTAAATTAGAAAACAAAAAGCAAAGCACACAAGACACTTATCAATCATTTCCAGGATCAATCTCAACAAGCAAATTCTCATAAGTTTTCTACATAACGTGGATATCTGTATTTAAGGACTCTTGGTCAGAGAAAGAAAGAAAGAAATAGAAAGTAAATTAAACCAGACAAACTTGGTTGAAAACCCCTCTGACAGAAACTTCTACATGTGAGCCCAGCAAGTTTCCTTTGAAAATGAAATGACAACCAATTCCAACATTTCTAACCCCATAAAGTTTCAAAAAAAAAGAGGTTTTCTAGGTAAGTGAACCTCTAGGTAAGTTAATCACTGTGTATAAAGGGCGTAGTATTTGTTATGGTCACTACTTGCGCCGCCAAGCTATACGGAGGATTCCCTTGGTGGAACCACAACTTGAGCCGAGCCAACCTCTATGGTTGTGCTAGTGATCCGAGCCCTCTCTCTTTGAGGATGGCAACTCAAGCCAACACGCAACAAGTTTAGAGGTCGGGTGCTGGGTACCGTCCAGAGTAGGCTAGCTCAAAACTGAGCACCAAATCTCTTAGAAAGATCGACATGGTCTTCACCATGTCTGCCTAAATACGAAGCACTTATCATGTGCTCCCCACGATCTCAGCAACGTTCTCAATGCAAGATTTACATAACAATTGTATTCCTCAATTACAGAACATGCACACCTATTTTAGAGGAGAAGACTCCTCTCAGGTTAAACTGTTGTGGTCCACTATAAATAGAGGTGTCCTCACCCCTCAAGTTTGATAACATCACTTTGAGCCTATTTTACACTTACTCTCCTCTCAGAATTTCCCAAGCCCTAAACTGACTTAGGCATTAGAGTTTCTTGTAGGGATACCTCCCAACATGGAGCTTAAAGACGTTTGCCACCACGTGCAGAGGAGAGCCATTGTTGTGCAAAATCCAGCACTAACGGTATTCTTTTAGTGTCACCCTAGAAGTAGACATAGTATACACCAGTGTTATCAAATCGGGATACACATCCTGTATCGTTAGGCCCAAAAACTGAATCGTGTATCGTATCGTATCGTGTATCGTAAGATACATGAACATAAATATATATAACATATTTGACTAAATCCAAGGTAGCATTAGCAAAAAAAACATGAAGTTCAAAATAATTCAAGTCATAAATAAACATAACAAGTGTTTAATTCACCCCCAAAAAACATAACAAGTGTTTAATTCATCCCCCAAAAAAACATCATCTAACTATGATCTACTCTTCAACCACAATAGGTGGAATTTCATCATTTCCTAAATCAAGATCACTCAAATCATCTTCATTCCCCAGAATTTCACGATCTTCCTCCTCCTCCTCCTCTACATCTTCCACTATGTCTTCCATCACATTGTCATCCTCTATTAAGATTGACTTTCCCTTATCTTTCCTTGATATCAACAGCTTTCTTTAAATAAGACACCCTCACCTCATAATAAGTAGGAGGTTTTAAACCCCTTCCATATTCACCAACTGAATTAAGCATTTTCACACACAAGGGACTTCTTACTAAATTAAATGGCAAGCAACTACCGTATATGGAGTTGCAGATATCTTGAATCACCACCTCTCTATTTTTAAGCACCTCATTCATTGTCTTCTGCCTAGCCATTTTTGTTGGTTGCTTTGCAATAGCAAGTTCAGTCTCTCATTGATTAGTTGCTTCTTTAGCTTTATCTTTCTCTTGTAAAAGCTTCACAAACATTTCTTTCACTTCATCCGGAACCTTAACACAAGCACTGACGTTCTGATTTGTTCCCGCAAGATGGTGTTTCATTCTTGCAATACCACCCCAACAAGAATGTGTGCAATATCCGCAAGTCACATACAATCTATTAGGTGGGGTAGATGAACAATGTTTCCATGTAATATCTACCTCCTTTTTCTTCTTTGCTTGACTCATTATGGGATAGATGAACTATGAAGCAACAAAACAGAGTAGTGGAAGAATAAAAGAAAAGTTAGGGTTTTGTTCAAAAAAAATGAGTTCTGTGAAAGAAATGAAAGAAGAAGAAGAAGAAGGAGGAGGAGGATGAACGAGTTTTACCTGTTGAAAGAGAAACAGAGAAGACGCTGATGAAAGAAAGAAGACGATGAAGAAAGAACGTGGAGCTCCAACGTTCTGAATGTTTCGGTTCTGACTTCTGAATGAGAGGAAACGTGGAGAGGAAGTTGTGGTTATAGTGTTGTATAATGTCAAATGTCAAAAATGCCTCTGTTTTTAAAAACAGAATTGAAAACGCAGCGTTTCTGAAACACCAAAACGCACAGCTTCACTTAACAAAACGCAGCGTTTTGCGTTAACACAGCATCCAAAACGCAGCGTTCAATTCCATCATCTTCTTCCTCGCGCCGCAACCCTAATTCTCTGTGTTTTACGAAAACGCGTGACCCGACCCGACCCGGCTTTAATTTGTTGCAGAATCGCGCGATTCCTTCTTGAATCGCGATTCAAACGATTCCGATGCGATACAAGAGATTCAGGGAGCGATTCGGTCACAAAAACGAGTCGCTATGCGATATGCATCGTTTGCCTCTGATTTCGACTCGTATCGCGATTCGAATCGTACGATTCGTGCGATACTAACTACCATGGTATACACAAAACATTAACACAAAGAGACCAAAACATATACAATAGCAGAGGAACAAAAGAAATCAATCTTCTATGATAGTAAATCAACGCGAAATCGCAATCTGAATTCTCAGACTTCCCCAAACATTAAGAACAACAGCAGAACAAATGCCAAAACGCTACTTTTTATCAACTCCAGGCCGTACTGTGGTACATTTGCACAAGACATTCATTGATTGTTACGTATAGCTCATGTTCATGCAACAAGAAAACTCAATTTGGTTGCCTTGCAGCACTACAAAATAAAGCCTAGTAAGTAACAAAGGACTTGAAAAAATGATATACCAGTTTGATGTTTCTACTGAGCACCTTAATTTCATGAAATTGGTTCCTTTAAATCTCAAATCCTGATATTAATACTCCATTCTTCGTTCCTTTTACAATTGCTGCCACATAGTCCTCTTACTTGAAGCCCTAAAATACAATTTGAAGAACAACTTATATTCATGGATACCCTAGATATTTTAAGATTGTTTTAAAACTTGCATGGACATGGGGCAGGTATGGGTAGGATATTTATCCATCAGGGCAGCTAGCAAAGACTACTACCCGTATGTGGCCCACCCTATTAACATTCCTAGATAAAGACTTGCAAAAACCTATATCACAATTGAGGCAGCTTCAATTTTTAACCATTCAAGTCAAACCAAAATGCTAATTGGATAAGAAAATCATTAAGCAGCATTCATGAAAATTACTTGTTAAGTAGATCACTACAACAATTAATGATAAATCTTGTCCCTGGTTCATTAGTTTAATTGTTTCTGGAATATATGCCATTTTACTACCATAAACTGTTTATTGATCTCTTCATTACAATCTTTCATTTCACAGGAATTCATCTTCATTCAGTAACAGCTAACATGCACAACTAAAATTCGTCACTCATCAAAGTTTCCCAAAACTCCTATACAACTACCATATTCACAACAAGAGCTTAATATACCATATAACCAAATAGGTCCATAATTATTAGTATTTCCATACCAAGAAGACATTGACACAGCTATCCACTGTTCCACGTAAAACCAATAAAATTTGAAGAGGGATGGATTCAATGGGTGCCCTGCAATAGTAAGGAAGAAGGAATGAGCATCAGATAGAATACAAATTTGGTTAATCGTAATTCAAAAATAACTTACATTCACCAAAAACAAAACAGCAATAATATCTTCACATTATGTTATCAAAATTGAGATCCTGGACCGATACAACTCATATTCATCCTGGAATGAGCATCAGATAGAATACAAATTTGGTTAATCGTAATTCAAAGAGAATCCATTTACCAATTCAACTCAAATTCAACATGGACCCGTCAAAAAATAAATTCATCATGGACCTCTTGTACAGATTGTCCTGCTGTCTCTTTTGAATGAAAGGATGTTGTTGGTCAACGTGCTAACAATGAAACCAAACAATGTGATTCGACTAAATAAACATGAAAATCACATACCCAATTGCTCAACATTTCCATTCTATCATACGAAACTCAAATACATGCTGCAACAACCACGAATTTGATGCACATATGCTGCAACAACCACATGCTGCAAACCGCAACAACATGCATAGAAATCTCTACAACGTTTATTCAAAAGGAAACTCGCTATAACCAGCAAGAATTTTATGTACATTGCTATCAGCATTCAGACATCTCATCAAACAATTTAGTTTTTGATCAATTAATTAACATTCCTTGGAAAGAAAAGCATAACAAAAATTAATTGCAGATCCAGCAAAAGGGGAAACGATGCACAAAAGAAATTTTAGGGATTTCATACCAAATATTGCAACGATGAAATCCACAAATAACATCTCGATAAAACCAAACAATAAACAACCGCAGATTCATTCCAGATCTAAATTTAACATCAAAAAACCCACAATCTAAAAAACAATCCAGATCTAATTTCATTTATGATAACTCGATAAGGTGAAATTACAATCTAAAAGCTGTGTACCGAAAGGGCTTAAAAAAAGTTTAATAAAATCAGAAATTCATGTTGTTTTTCAACAACAACTGTGATTCAACTACACCGCAAAGGACAATGAACTTTACACGCTAACCCTACAAACACTAGTCTCCCATAACCCCCAAATTTCACTTTCTTCCCCCTCTCTTAGGCGTTGCCCTCTTCACCGGCGAGGTCTTAACAGCCTTTGACTTTGCACCTTTCGCCGGAGCTTTCTTCACCGGCGCTGCTTTCTTCACCGGAGTAGATTTCTTTGCCGCCGCCTTAGGAGCTGCTGTTGCTTTACTCCCTGGAGATGTCCTCGTCGAAGTTCTAGAAGCCTTAGGCCTGGGGAGGTTCTCAGGCTTTTCCCTAGCAATTTGATTAATCTTAGCCTTAGCCGCCGGCTTAGCCTTAGCCGCCGGCTTAGCCTTAGCCGCCGGCTTAGCCTTGGCAGCTGGCTTAGCCTTTGCAGCTGGCTTAGCCTTGGCAGCAGCAGCAGCCGGTTTAGCCTTGGCTGCTGGTTTAGCCCTACCCGGATAAATGATCGGAGCAGTAATCAAAGGCGTTTGTTTCCTTGGCTTGGCAGCGGCATCAGGCTTAGCCTTAGCAGCAGCCTTAGCCTTAGCAGGTGCCTTAGCTGCAGCAGGTTTGGTTGTTTTTGTAGCCTTACCCTTAGGAGATGCTTTGGCTTTGGGCTTGGGCTTGGGCTTGGGCTTAGCAGCAGCGGGCTTCTTAGCAGCAGGCTTAAGAGCAGAACTCTTCGCCGATGGAACTTTGAAAGATCCTTTCACCTTAACAAGCTTTCCAGAAGCAACAAGCTTCTTGGATTGAACCAACAATAGCTTCCTGAAGTTCGATGGAAGTTCCTTATACTTCTCCTCAAGAAACTTCGCAATCGCATACTGGCTCGAACCATTCTTCTCCTTCAACGTTACAATCGCGTCCTTAATCATCTACAAAATTCAATTTCAAATTCACATTAAATCACAATTCAATCAATTATTATTACAACGAAAATCACGATTACGAAATAGGAAAATTCAATTACCTCTTCGTAGGTAGGATAGCTACGAGGGTTCTTGGGTTTGGTAGCCTTCTTGGGTTTAGGCTCCTTGGGAGCTTTCTTAGGCTTGGTATCGGCGTTCTCCGGCTGATTTTCCGTCTCCGGTAGGTCGGCGACGGTTTCCGGCTGTTCCGGAGCTGGTTGCTCGACGACGACCGCTGGCTCTTCTGACGCTGCCATGTCTGGAAAATGGAAATGAGAAAGAAATGGATATGATTATTTAGATCTGTGAGGGAAATTGCTTTGTTTCAAGCGAATTTTTTGGTGTGTAAAAATGACGAAAATTACGTGGTTTATATAATAATGTCTATACACAACTACGTCCAAATACTCAATTCTTATTGGTCAATGGACCCTATACAAGGATTGCATTCTTATTTAACATTCAATATCAGCCCTTCGATATAATGCTATCGACGGTTGGTGGTTTCCGTAAGGGAGGCATAGATGGAAACTTTTTTTAACACAATTGGGATGGTGTTGGTAACGGATTAGATTAGGTGTGCTTTTCACCTCGATTGATTTAATCATAACTCGTTGGTTTCTTAATGATTTTCAGTGATATTTTTTCCTTCTTGTAGATAATTTTGTGAGCTTTCCAATGAGTGTTTCAGCGTGTTAAATGGTTCAGTAATTTTTGAGAAATTTGGATTTTAAGCAACAAAGGTTGGGATTAGGGTTTCTTGTGATGTTATCAAGGTTTTTACCAAATTGAGATGAATTCTTTGACCTTTTATGTGAATGGTGCACACCATGTGATAGTAGGTTAACTAAGGATTCTATTGCATCAAGAATTATGAAATTCTGATAAGATTTGGATATGAAACCATTGATTCCAAAGTCATCAAGGTTGAACAAATTCTATAAATGAACATCCATTGTCATGTATAGTGTATATGGAACAATATAGTTTTCTCATATTTTAGTAAATCTTCATTAATTTGTAAACATTTAATGTTATTTCTTTTCAATGGTGCTTTTATGGGTGGCATATGTTTACCCTTAAATCTCTATAGTTGCAAATATTTTCTTCATAGTCAACAAAAGTAGTTCTGTTATGTTAATCAATATTTCTTTCATTCGTGTTTCGTATTTTTTCGGGTAATTGGCATATTCAAATTTCTTATAAAACACTTGTATTATTGGGATATTGAGATTGGCAATTCTCTCCTATGTTGTGAATAAGCTTTGACTAATATTATCATTATGGATAAGCAATGGTACAATTGCAAATGAAGGAACACCCTTTTTCCATATGAGTCATTAATTTGGATCTTCATTCCAATACCAATTCTCCTAACATGTACATTTGAATTAGGTGAATGAGTTTGTTTTCTTAAGTTGGATATACGAAAATCAAAAAAGTTATCCAAAAGTAAAAATACTAAAAAAAAAATCAAGTATTTTAGTATTTTCAGCCCATAAAGTGATAAAATGTGATGTGTTTTACTAGTTATTCATTTACTTAGTGAGTTTTTTCCTTTGGTCACAATAAATTATCAAATATCTGTAGTCAAATAATATTAGTGTATTAATGTATACTCAAGAAAGATTTATTCTCTTTAGTGGGTCATCTGACCTAACTTGGATTATTGGCAATTTGATATGGCTTGTAAATACTATGAGTTCCAAAGCATAAATAACATCATTGTGTTGGACAGTCCCAAGAAGGTAGCTTAATTGACAAGCTAATATATGAAGAAGTTCCAGCCTTCAAATCTTGAAAACTAACATTTTTCCAAAGCATAAACATTTTCTCACGAGCTCCTTCATATACCTTACTAGGTGGTAGTGAACATGGTAGATGTGTCCCCTCCTTTCACCACACTAGAAGGATTTTCACTATGATTTTCAAAGGTTACAACATAAGAGTTTCTCTGCCAACCTTGGTTAAACTCTCAATTTCTTAGAACAACCAGCTACCTTGAGGACTCTAAGGCAATGCCATGCTGTGCTTTTTAGAGTTTTCAAATAAGTTTAAAGTGAGATTTTATTTTCTCTCTATAGAAAATTTACAAATAAAAGCTTTAGGATAAAAATAAAAACAGCTCTCTAAAAGAATAGGAAATATGCTTGTTCTTTTGGCTCAACACTCTTTTGGATTTCTCTTGAATACTCACAGTATGTGAGAAATGTTATTTCTCTTAATCTTTTCAATTGCTTTGATTATGTGTGATTCAATATCTCTGCAATTGAAAAGATTAAGAGAAATAACACATACCGTCATCGGTATGTGTTATTTCTCTTAATCTTTTCAATTGCAGAGATATTGAATCACACATAATCAAAGCAATTGAAAAGATTAAGAGAAATAACATTTCTCACATACTGTGAGTATTCAAGAGAAATCCAAAAGAGTGTTGAGCCAAAAGAACAAGCATATCTCCTATTCAAGAGAAACTCTGACACGGTACAAAGGTCAATTTGAAAAACCTTTTACTAGGTTATTCTCTTTGATTTTGGCGCTCAAAATATTTACTACAATATTTTTTCATTCTTTTGGCCTCTTTCTTTTGCAAAAGACAAAGTTTCTAACTACCATATTGTAAATTATCAGTGATGCAATACCTCAACCCTTGAGAAGCTAAGACAACTCGGTAAGGTGATATGGGTTCCCCTTGCCTAAGGCCTCTAGAAGATTGGAAAGGTTGGGTATGGTGATGGGATATATATGGGTTCAATTCAAGAAAATTATGCCTTCTCCACAGTAGCTTCGGAATCATATAACCTTTCTTTCCCTTCATGTTATCCAAAGTATGAAGAGACTCCTACAATGTAAGATTAGTGTTAGTTGTGCACTATTAGGAGCAAAACTACTTCGAAACCACATATGTAAGGATGACACACATTCTCTAAGCCATTATCTCAGTAACCACTTTGTAAAAACATTACAAAGTGCAATTTGGCGTAACTAGTGACTACGGTTGGATCATTGTACTCAGGAGTCAAGTGAGAAGGGTTTGATTAATTTCACTAATCTTACTCGAGTTAGCAAAAAACATCAATCGTAAGTTGATGGATAAGGTGGCCCATTGTATCCCATCGATTCTTAAAGAATAAAGGGTGAAACTCATCTGTTATTAGAGACTCATAGCTTTGCATATTGAACATTGTTTTCTTAGCTTCCCTTTTAATCATATTAGAGCTACAATAATTGACGTCCTCTTCAACATAATGAGGCATAATAGTATATTATAACTTGAAAAAAAGTCCACCATATGCCATTTAAGAAAATCTTCATCATCTAACAATATTCAACATCTTTTAGAGCTAAAATCTTATTTTTATGGCCTCTTAACAAAGTAGACTAGTGGAAACATCTTGTGTTGTGTTGAGCCTACTGAAAGATGAGTAGCCTGCTAAAGGCATCGTCTTCTTACTAAAGTACAAGTAGCCTACTACAGATATCTCGGGATTCCGTTAGGGGCTAACTCTAGGAAAGTTTCCACTTGGGACCATATGCTTCAAGTATTAAGAGGAAGGCTTCAAAGTTGGTAACATAAGTCTACTAGTCTAGGTGGGGGAATAGTCTTGATTAACTCGGTCCTGAGCGCTACTCTTATCTTATACCTTTCTTTTATGAAGATGTCAGTGGCGGTGTGGAAGGAAGCTGTTAAGCTGCAGAGGGACTTCCTGTGGGGAGGAGCTTTGGGAGTGAAGAAAATCTCGTGGGTCAAGTGGCTGGATATTTGTAAGCCTAAGAATGATGGTGGCCTTGGGGTGAGGGATCTCAGAATAGTTAATGTTTGTTTGTTAGGTAAGTGGCGGTGGAGGCTCCTCACGGGATGGGATGCCTTGTGGAGGAGAGTCTTGGTTTCAAATTATGGGCATGCCATTGATCGATGGCCGACTTTCATGAGGTGGGTATCTTTCCTTCTGCATTAGTGTGATGGAAGGATCTTTGTCGCATTGGTGGTTGTGGGGATTGAATTTATTTATTAATACACTATACATAAATACATATACCCTACCGTTTTATTCGGCGACAAGCCAATTGTATTGCTCATATATACTCTAATTAAAGCGGCTCAATGTTTTGCTAGTTACCAAGTTCACTTTTTTATTCCTCATTGTATTACGACTATCTTAATGAATGAAGTGGAATTTGTTTGCTTAAAAAAAAGAATGTGTAAAACCAAATGCATCCTTCCTCTTCTCTCTCATCAGAATGAGTCATGCATTCTTACTAAAGTAAAACCAAAATGAGTCATGCATCCTCCCTATTTCTCTCCCTCTCTTTTTTTCCCTCCTTTCTTTTATTTATGCACCAGGTCCCCTCACTCCTTTCCTTCATTTTTCTTTCTCTTCTCTCTCTACTAAAAAAAATTATAATTAACTACTTATTGTAGTCTTATTAACTTAAAAAAATGTCATTTATTAATTAGGATAAAATTGTCTATTTGGAGTCCTCTCTCATCTGCCCACATACTCTCTCCCTCGTTTCCTTTTTTCTTCCTCTTCCGTCTCTCCTTTTATTTTTCCCTCTTCTTCTCTCTCTTAAGAGTCCCACATATGACTTGAAAAAGAGTATATAAGTGGGGGACATCCCTCACCATACAAGTCGGTTTTGTAGCTCAACCCAAATTCTAAGATGGTATAGAGTCAATCCAAAATTCGCTGGGCCACCCGCTATCGGGCCACTCGGGTCACGCTTTAGTTGTCCAGTCCTGGGCGTGAGGGGGGTCTTAAGAGTCCCACATCGAAAGTGATATAGCCTAAAAAATAGTATATAAGTAGGGGACATCCCTCATCTTACAAGCCGGTTTTGTAGAGTTGAGTTAGGCTCAACCCAAATTCTAAAACTCTCCCCAATATTATTTTTTTCTTTTTTTCTCTTCTCTCTCATTGATCCACCATGTCCCATCCTTCCCTCCTTTCCTTTTTTTCTTCTTCCTCTTCTCTCTCAATTCAAAAAATCTACTCTTAACCACCTACAATATGTCGCCACACTTTTTTCCTTTTTCTTTTTTTCTCGTTTTGAATTCTTCGTCTATTAGCCTAGTACACTATTTCTCACTCTATAAGTTCTTTTAACTTTCTTGAGTATATGATGGGTCGGATGGGTTTTGGTTTGTAGTGGATTAATTGGATTACATCTTGTCTTCATACATCTTCGATGTCTATTCTTGTCAACGGGGGTCCTACTGGGGATTTTAAGATGCGCAGGGGCCTTAAGCAAGGGGGCCCCTTATCTCCTTTCCTCTTTCTCATTGTCGCTGAGGGTTTAACCGAAATGGTTCAGAAAACTGAGCAGGAAGGCCGCTTTTCTGAGTTTCAAGTCCATGATGCTCTCGGTTTTTCGATGTTCCAGTTCGCGGACGACACTATTTTGGTTGGCAAGTACCTGGAATAATTTATGGTGTATAAAGTCTATATTCAGAATTTTTTAATTGGTCTCGGGGTTAAAGGTGAACTTTCATAAGAGTTGTCTGTATGGTATTAATATAAAGGATGATGTTTTGGAGGCTGCGATAACTTTCTTGTCTTGCAGCACCGCTGTTATTCCTTTTAAGTTTTTGGGTATTCCGGTGGGAGTCAATCCTAGAAGAAGATATACTTGAGTTTCAATTATCGTTAAGGTGAGAAAGAAGCTTTCATATTGGAGTGGGCATTTTTTGTCTATCGGGGGTAGAGTGACTCTCATTAACTCAGTCCTCAATAGTATTGTGCTTTACATGTTCTCATTTTTTAATGCCCCTAAGATTGTAATTCAAGAGCTAGTCAAGATTCAGAGGGACTTTCTTTGGGGGGTTCTAGTGAGGGCTGCCCCGTTTATTGTGTATCTTTGGACAAGGTTTGCAGACCCAAGAAGGACAGTGCTTTGGGGTGAAAAACTTGGAAGCTTTCAATTTAGCTCTTTTGAGCAAGTGGAAGTGGAGATGCATCAATGACAATAGTGCAAATTGGTGGCAGCTTCTTTCACACGGGTATGGTGATTTGAGACAAATTTTCACAGGGACTCAGTTATGTAGAAGTGGAACTAAGGACTCTATTTGGTGGAGGGACTTATTACTTCTGGAAGAAGGGAACCCTTCGTGGCAAGGAGCCTTCGAATCTGCGCTCAGGCCTATGATGGGGAAAGGGAATCTGATCTCGTTTTGGAGACATAAATGGGCTAGTAATGAGACTTTTAAGGACCTATTTCCTAGTCTTTTTGAAGTGGCAAAATATAAACAACGTAGTATTTTGGAGCAAGGGTATTGGCTTGATAACTTATGGTATTGGAACCTTGAGTGGAGTCGTGATCTGTATGTGGTGGAGAAGGTTGAGCAGGATTTGCTTTTGGTCACTACTCAACTGTTTCATCCTGTCAATTCTGATTAGGATTGACGGTGGAGGCTTGTAAACCTTCATTCTTTTTCTGTTAAATCCTGCTACGTGCTTTTGTTGAATTTGTTGGAGCAGGATAGGTTAGATAACGATATCCAAAAAGTCCTTGTTGATATGTGACAGCTTTCTATTCCCACTAAAGTGGGAGTTTTTGGGTGGAGATTGTTTTTGGGGAAGCTTCCTACTCGTAATAATCTTATTTCTAAGAGCATTATCAATTACCCTTATGGGGCATGCTGCCCTTTTTGTTTTGAGCAGGATGAGTCGATTTCCTATCTATTTTTCTTGTGCAGGTGTTCCAGGTTAGTTTGGCTTGATATTTAGAACTGGTCGGGTTTGGTAATTTCAGATTCTCTTGTAGGTGTCGAGCATTTTCGGGCTCATGGATTGCATTTGGACTCGAAGAAGGCGTGTAGATTGAAGTATTTGATATGGATGGCTGTTACTTGGTGTATATGGTTACATCAGAATCATATTCTGTTCAGAGGTCGAGTTTGTAATCCGCAGGAGGTTGTTAACCATGTTAAGTCTATAACATGGACTTGGTTCATAAGTATACAGGGTCGTAATTCTAATATTTCGATCTCTGATTGGTGGGGTAATCCTATTTTCTGTATGAACTCAGTTTGATTGTATTTTAACCTCATTCTACTCTTTCCTCCTTCGGTCTTTTTTCCACGGGGGTTTTGGCCCTGGAAGGTTTTAATGAGACCCCTTGTATATGTACCGGTTGAAATACCTGTTTGTACCCCCTTTAGTATAATTTTTGCTTATAAAAAAAAGGAACAAACTTTAAGAACTAATAGAGAAGTGTCAATTTAGAGATTAGACAGAATTTATTCTGAAATAAATTTGGAGCTAAATAATTTGTTTGAAAAAAATGCATGCTCTTAAATAATTTGAAGTCAAATACACTTTATAACCATTTTTTGTTTTTTCTAGATGAACATTTTGCTTTTGAGTCAAATACACTTTATTTTTATTTATCTTTATAAATTTTTTTTTTATAAATAATTATTTTGTTTTTGAGTCTCTATATCGACAGGAAAAAAATACATGTCATTGAAATAATTTTTTTGTAATTTTCTTTATAAATATCATTATTTTCCATAAAAACTATTGTTTTATAAATCATTAAAGGTATGGTTTTGTTTCCTTAACGAGAAAACATCATATTTGGTCAGAATTTTTTTATTTATCTTTTTTTTGACCAAAATTTATATTTTATCTTTATAAATTTATACTTTTCTATTGAGTTTAAATGAAAAAAATATTGCATGTTGTTTGTATGGTTGCATTACTTTTAATTCCGATGGAGAAACTTCACATTCTTAAACTAACTAACTATTCTTTAGAATGACTAGATTTTGCACCCGTGCATGCACGGGTAAAGTAGATTTAAAATCAACTTAAAATCATGTTTATATATATATAATAACCTCATTATGTTGACAATGATCACTTATTTTGTTTTGTTACATTCCAATGGTGAAAGTTTTAGTAATTTCATTTGGTTCTATTTGCATGATTTTATGTATTGAGTGTAAAATAAAGTTATACAACATACTTGCATTATAATTATTTTCATATTGGTTGACATATATTATCAAAAAATCAAGAAAATAAAAAATGGACAATATATAAACATGATTTAAAGTTGATTTTAAATCTACTTGACACGGGTTAAGTAGATTTATCATATATATAAAATCATATATATATATATATAATATAATTAAGTATACATTATTTTATTGATTTGCTGAAAACATATGTCAACCAATATGAAAGTCATCATAGTGGGAATCGTAAAAATATCACAACCAACTAATAAAGAATGTAAATACTAAGAAACAAATTTACATAAAAAAATTTAACATTCATTAAAATTATTAGTGTATCATAATGTATAAAAAGGAAAAATAAAGCCTAATAAAAAAAAAAAACTACAAATTAAGTACCCCCCCCCCCCCCCCCCCCCCCAACGAAAAGGAATAATAGTGTCTACTTTTTTAAAATAGAGTTGCATTCTTTGGGTTTCCCCCGTTTTGACTGGGTTTGGGTTTTCCACGAAATCAAAATACGGAAAAGGGTGGGGAATGTGGATAGAGGTACCCACCCCGAACCCGCCCTGAATGTATGAAATTACAATATTATGTACTCATCTTAAATAATAAACCCTCATAATCTCAAGTAAACCCTAAACGGATCTGTCTTTCATTGTTAGCGCCTCACTCTCTCGGTGTCTCTTCTCTCTCGGTCTCACTATTCTCACGGTCACTCTCTCAAGTATCTGTCTTCTCTCTCGGCATCACTCTCTTTTCTCTCAGTCTCACTCTCTCATTCTGGTTTCTATCTTCTCTCTCGGCCTCACTCTCGAGACATTTTGGCTATATGTTGTCTTCCATTGGTTTTATGTTGTTATGTTAAATTTCAGGTTTGGGGCTGGTTCGGTGTGGGATAAATAATGGGTTTGGGGCAGATTCTGGTTTGGGACAGCTAAAAACTATTTTTAAATTTAAAAAAATTGATTCCACTATGGGAACGGGGTTGGGGTAGGGATCTCTGAACTTGTTGGGTACGGAGATGTGGATCAATAATTCATTCATGTTGGATTTGGGTAGGAGAAAGGGGAACTATATAGATGAGATTCGGGGATGGGGATGGGGAATGTAAAATCCTCCCCGCCTCACCCCATTGCCATGCCTACTTATAAGCAACTCATACTTTTTTTTTTGGTATCGGACCCTCGCGGACGACCCACGCAGTGTCCCAACGCTGTCAACGAAGGACTAATCTGCGCTCGCTACTTGGGGCTCTTAATCATTTCGCTGGCCAACACCCTATTTGACGTAGGCGGGAATCGAACCCGGGAGCAAACCGGATCGACCCCCACCACGTCCCAGCAGGAGCCTGAACCACTGGCCAACACCCTATTTGACGTAAGCAACTCATACTTGATCCTATATATTTATATTTTTTTAATTTCTTCTTAAATTAATTTAATATAACTCTTTATCTATGATGATCCTTTTATTATTCAACTTAATTTGATTTTTAGAGAGTTTAGAAATGTCTTTTTTTATCTCAAATAAAAGTATATTTATGGTTTCTGTTTGCAAAAAATCGATGTCGAAGTTCATTTATTTTTTCAGTTAACATTAAAAATGATTTCGTTTTCTAATACATGGTTTCTTTTAGATAATCTTCAATATTGTTTAAACGACTTTTAATTTATAACATTCGCGCTCCCTTTGTTGATTCCTATTCTCATAATTTATTTTCAGATTTATGTTCCTTCTCTCTACTTCTCCAGGGTGATTCAAATCCATTTGTCAAAAAAAAATCTCATTCTTTGAAACCAAATTGAATTTTTCCAAATATATAAATGCCAAATATGATTCTTTGAAACCAAACTGAAACTAAATTAAGGGACCACAAATTGAATTTTGCCAAATATATAAATGCCAGATAAATATCTTCTATTTTACGCATGTGTCTACGTATAAACTCGAAACTCGGGAGATGATACCTTTCATTTCTTTGAGAAATGAAGATGATCTAACCCCCTCTGAATACACATGGATATTTATTAAATTACCTAAAAATGATTTTCCATAAAATAAAAATAAGTTTTGCAAAAAACTAAACTTTTTTTTTTATATTTTTGTTAATTCGGCGAGAATATACTTTATTTTGTGGAATCAATAGATATTTAGATATTCGTGATTTTGTAGTGACCGAATTAAATAAATTCAATAGATATTTCAGGTTCAAAGAAATGTAAAAAAAATGATTTTTTAAAGCTTTAGGAAAATAGGGTTGTAAAAAATAAAAGGAGAAGAAGTACAAAAAAAATCGAATCCTTACCTTTTTTTTATCAAATTGAATACTTACCACAAAAAAGTATAAAAATTAATTGATTTTTTTTACCAAAAAGAAAATTGATTTTTTAAAGAGGAAAATTTAATATAAGAGTATGTTGCACGGGTTAGTGTTAATTAGATTTTTAAACATGGTGGGGGTCGATCCGGTTTGCTCCCGGGTTTGATTCCCGCCTACGTCAAATAGGGTGTTGGCCAGCGAAATGATTAAGAGCCCCAAGTAGCAGCGCAGATTAATCCTTCGTTGATAGCGTTGGGACACTGCGTGGGTCGCCTGCGAGGGTCCGATACCAAAAAAAAAATTAGATTTTTAAACAACTCATGAAAAAGAAGTTAGAAAATTTATATTGTTCATACGTGCCGATAAAAATGAGCTTAAGTTGAATCATACGGTTTCAACAAATAGAACAAAAGAAATTAATGCTTATCATTTTATTTATTATTTGTTTAGTTTATTTTTTTTCTAGTTGCTTATAGAAGGTTCCCAATTAGTTATATTTTAATTTATTCAATTGCCTTATTTTTTTTAACCCCGATTCTCAAGTACTTTTCATTGAAAACCATGTATTAAAAACTCATTTGTCGAAAAAAAATCTCATTTTTTCAAAACCATTTTCAATTTTATTTTTTCCAAACCCACTAATTTCTCCAACCACACACTCTCTCATCATTCCCAAAACGTTTGAGCCCATATTTCTCTCATTAAAACTCATTTGTCAAAAAAAAGAATCTCATTTTTTCAAACCCATTTTCAATTATATTTTTCCCAAACCCACTAATTTCTCTCAACTACACACTCTCTCATCATTCCCAAAACGTCTCACCCCATATTTCTCTCAACATATCCGTGATTGCTCTTAATTTTTCCCTAATTTCTCTCAACCTCAAACCTCTCCCTCGGCCCCCTACCCTCTTCATTCCCCTCATCAATCCTTCTTATCTCTGTTACACCGCCCTTCCTCTCTGATCCTCTCTCACACCACCCTCTCTCTCTCTACCTTCTCCCTCAACCCATCTCATCCTCAGTGTCTCTCCTCTCTTTCCCTCAGCCTTTTTTGTTTTCTCTCTCTCTTAATTTCCCACACTTCATCTTTGTCGTTCCCATTCTTCTTTGTTTCCAACCTTTCTTCTTGGTTTCCTTTCTTTCTTCACAACATTTCATTTGGTGTCAATTTAATTCTTTGCTACCTAAAATGGTTCCAAGCTTTCTCCTTTTTGCTGCATGATGCGTGTAGTGTAGGAAAAAAAAAAGAAAAAAACACTGTTGCATATGTCATCACACACTCTACATATACTTACCTTTTGCTTCTTGACCACACTATGATATGAAATGTCAGAATAAAAAAGTAGATTTGACTTTTTATTCTTCACCAAAACACTCAACAATTAATTCAATCATCCATTCAAATTTTTGCCAATTTTTTTGGCGGAAAACTAAAAAAAAAAATTGGCCGAAATACTCTACCACTACATTACAACAGCAACCAGCCAAATCCTGTCCATTTCATCACTATTCATCCATATCTTTTCTCTATTCTAATCACTATTCATCAACTTACACACTCAACCTCCTCTATTATTTTTACACAAAGTCAACTTATTTTATTACCCACCAATTGCTACCTTTCCTTGTCAACCAATACAACCATATAAACACTCAAACATATAAATATAAACTGATTTCACATGTCGTATCTCTTTCCTATCATTTCTATATCCAACCGAATTCAAAAAAACCAGCTGAAAGCCAAATTCCATAGCCAAAATTATATCTGATACTGGGCCCAAGGTGTCTATGCCTTAATATTATATCTATTTATCTTCAATCTATAAATTTAATGATGAATAAACTACATCTTCATATTAAAAGCAAATGCTTCATGTTAAAGAAAATGAATCACCGTATGAATGGAGTCCCACCTTTTCTTTTTATTTCACTATGATAACATTCATATTATTACAACAGGGGAATTAGGACAAGGATAACATAACCATTTTGCTCCATTCATGAATGCAACATACATCTACTCCATTGGCATTCCAATTGATTAAACATGACAAAACAATTCAAAGCCTCCTTCTCCTTTCCTCTTTCCCAACACACAAAAACAACAGATTATATTATCAAATCAATACATAAGTACACGCACTACATTCCAAATTGTCAATCCATCAACTTCTCAATTCCACACAAGTATACTACTGTCCATCAAGAAGCATCCAAATTTGCAATCAAGGAACTATTCAACCGGGACCACACCATCTCAAACTTCACCATTTCCTGCAACACAAAAAAGGCTTCATATTCAAACTAAAACGCGGGGATGAATATTTGCTGAATTTTTTGCTGAAAAAGTGGCGCTAACATTACTATCTACCTTTTAAATTCTAAGATTTTGTTTTTCGTAATTAAGTTTCGAAGAGGAAAAATTACCTACTGTGTGTAATTTCGATATCTTTAAGAAGCCCCAGCCGGAAAAATTGTATGTTGTCGCTATAATAGAGTGTTTTTTCTTAAATAAATTTTGAGTTAAATAATTTGTATGGAAAAACATTTACACTTCAATAATTAAGTAATATATACTTGATAAATATATTTGTTTTTTTAGATGAACATTTTGCTTTTGTGTCTCGGCGTAAAAAACATTAGATGTAATCGATATAAATTTTTTTATATTTTACTGTTATAAATATCTTTATTTTTATAAACAATTAATTATTTTGCTTTTGAGTTTCTATATCGACGGAAGAAAACTACATGGTATGAAAATAATTTTTTTAATTCCCCTTTCTAAATATCATCACTTTCTATAAAACAATTTATTAGTTTTTTTATAAATCATTAATATTTTTCTTTTAATTCCTTAATGAGAAACATTACATTTAGTCTGAATAATTTTTTTGTTATACTTTGTCTTTATAACTGTATATTTTCTTTTGAGTTGAAATGAAAAAAATAATGTATGGTTTTTTCCATAGTTGCATTACTCTTAATTTCGATGGATAGATTTCACATTCTTTAATTAGCTATTTTTTTAGAAATTTTTTATAAGTAAATATTTATTTTTTGAGTTCCCACAAGGAAAAATTACCTAGTGTGTGTAATTTTGTTGACTCTTAAGAATTCCTAATGGGAAAAATTATATGTTATCGCTATAATAGAGAATTTTTTCTTAAATAAATTTGAAGCTAAATAATTTTTACGGAAAAATATTTGCTCTTAAATAATTTGAAGTAAAATATACATTATAAATATATTTGTTTTTTCTAGATGAAAATTTTGCTTCTGAGTTTAGGCATGAAAAATATTACACATTGTCATATAATTACTTTTTATACTTTTGCCTTTATAATTTTTTTATTTTTTATAAACGATAGGTTTGCTTTTGAGTCTTGATACTGACAAAAAAACTACATATTATATGGATAATTATTTTAGTGATTTCTCTTTATCAATATCATTATTTTCTATAAAACAATATATTGTTCTTTTATAAATCATTATTATTTTCTTTTGATTCTTGAATGAGAAAACTTTTCATTTGGTTAGAATAACTTTTTATGTTATACTTTATCTTAATAATTGTATATTTTGATTTTGGGTTCAAATGAAAAAATATTGCTTGTTGTTAGTATAGTTGAATTACTTTTAATTCTGATGGAGAAATATTCACGTCCTTACAATTAAAATAGTTATTTTTTATTTCCAACGTGGAATTTTTTTTGTTATCTATATAATTTCCTTGATTTTAAGTAGTCCGAGCGAGAAAAATATATGTTTCATGTATAATAGAGAAATTTTTTCTTAAATAAGTTTGGAGATGAATAATTTGTACAGAAAAATGTTTGCTTTTAAATAATTTGAAGTAAAATATACCTTATAAATATTTCTATTTCTTTCTAGATGGACCATTTAGCTTTTGAGTCTCGTCGTGAAAAATATTTCATGTGATTGATTTAATTATTTTTTATATTTTGCCTTTATAATTCTTTTTTGCCATTTAAAAATGATTATTTTGTTTGAGTCTCAATTTTGTTGGGAAAAATTTACAGGCTATTAGAACAATCATTTATAAATTTTTCTTTAAAAAAAACATTACTTTTATAAAATAAAATATTGTTTTTATAAATTATTATTTTTGTTTTGTTTTCTGAATGCGAAAACGTTACATTTGGTAAGAATTACTTTTTAAATATTTTGTCTTTATAAATATATATTTTTCTTTTGTGTTCAAACGAGAAAATATAGCATGTTGTTATAGTTGTATTATTCTTAATTTCAATGGAGAAACATTTCACATTCTTAAAATAATTTTTTTATTTCAAATATTTTGTTTTTTATAAATAAATATTTAGCTTTTTAGTTCTAACGTGATAAAATTTACCTATTATTTGTGTAATTTCCTTGACTTTAAGTTGTTTCAACAGGTAAAAATATATTTTGTCGGTAGTATTTCACTTTTGAGTCAATAGTAGTAAGACGTTTTATATGTTCCTTCTCTCTTTCCCAACTTATCCAATCTAGATGAAATCCTTCAAGCACCACTCTCTTCACCGTAAAATGTTTGTGAACAAGGACTCACATTATCGGAACTGATATTTCAAACATGAATATATTTATTTGGTAAAACTTGAAGTGGTAAAAATATAAATTTATAAATACCAAAAAAGTATAAAATTAAAATAAAGTAACAATGTCGACAATCAATTACTTTTTTACGTCAAAAAATATCAATTACTTTTTAACACACGCTAGCCATTTTTATAACCTGATCGAACCAAATGGAGAGTTTCAACCAATTGAATGAGACATGTCTTACACCTAGTTGATAATGGGTACTATTGAGTTGGAGCACCCTCCAACGGAGCTTCAACACCTCCTCTCTGATGACTTAGTCGGGATTTCTATACCTCGAAATGTTAGATTAGCTAAGTAGTTTTTCTTTTCCTTTTGGGGCGAAAGCCCCCTTTATGTACCAAAAAAAAAGAATGAGACATGTCTAACCGCAATTTGGTGAATTGTCATTAAACTTTTTGAACTAGATATTTTTTATTTACCTTTTTCTCTAGTGTTACTAATGGGTACATAACCTTTTGTGCTACCATCTCTCTCAATCATAAGTTGAATCAAATGAATCAATTGAATTGTAACCTACCTAATAGAGATTTATAGATATTTTATTCAGAGAGTTAGGATAGCAAATATCCTTAGAAAGTTTGTTTATTTATTTTAGTTTATTTAACAATATATTATTTAATTACATAGATAACATTAACTGCTCTAATTTTTAGATCGAAGTGATATACTTTATAAAATATTTATAGTTTTTATTTGGTTTTATAAACAATATTTTAATACCTTAATTACCATTATTAAAAAATTTCACATGTAATTTTTTCATTAGATATAATTTAAAAGGATAAAAATTAAAGCACTTAATATTATCTATTAAATGGAGATTTCATACATACTTCTTTTTGTAAAAAAAAGTTTCCCTACATATTAATGTTACATATTTTAATAATTTCTTTGAATAATTACTAACAATTGTTAATTTATTGGCCCAGTGGCTTAATCTACCTTGGGACACGGGTGTCGACTCGGTACTCCCAGTGGCTTAATCCCTAATCTTTGCTCGACATCAGAGATTAGTATTTACTTTAATTCTGAATATCAGAGAACGCGTTAAAAAACCGCAAATACCTTTTAGAACTATAAGTCTTGAAACTCCGCGGTAATTGTTCCCATCCAAACTGGCCGACATATACATTCGCTCGGCTTCCAAAGGGCCTCCTTTGATGATTGACCGATCATCCAAACTCGCATGTACCTCTCCTAGAAAGGAATGAAGCGTAATCATAGGAAATCAGAGATAAATATCCCTGATTTCCCTCCCCATCCTGTAACGGTCAACTCGATCGACCATTAAATGTATTTATTGCCATTAATTAGCACTGTAATATAAATACTCACCCATAGAGGCCAATAGGGGGACCCCCAATTCCATTTTCTCAATACACCAGTGTGATTATCATTAGACTTGTGTTCGGTCCTTTCTCATCCAGAGAAACTGATCGTAACAGTAATACTATAAACTCATTAGATCAAAAGACGAGTTACTTAAGATACTAATAGTCTTTCAAATAAATACATTGGTCATATAATAACTTTAAATATGATAAGAAGAAACGTCGTTTATTTCAGAACTTGTGAATGTATGATAGCTTCGTGATCACCCAAAGTACCAAACACTAATAAAGATTATAATTTGCAATCTGTTTGTACATATCCTAAGTGTTAACCAAAATACAATATAGAAACTTATACATAGTGTTTTCATTGCAAAATAATAATGTCTGTTAGTATTCATTATTGTAGAATTCCTCACGATTTTTGTTCCTGTTGAGGGGTTTTTGGGCCCCAAAGTTTTGGGGCCAGAAAGTCACGATTTTTTTATGTGGTGTATATATATATACTAGCCGCCTGACCCGTGCTACGCACGGGGTTGACTAATTTTTAGTTAGCAAAATTAAAGTAAAACCGAAAGGGGAAAACCTCTTTAATAAACCAATCATTCAAGACAACAGTTTTCTGTCCACTGCAGGAATCAAACTCGGGAGCACTAAGTCGACCCCGTATCCCAGGGTAGCTTATGCCAGTGGACCAGTGATGTTGGTTTGTAAAATATATAGTCAAATAATTGTGGATTGAAATTAAATTATAGCTATAAATTAAATAAGAAGATTATAAAATTTAAAAAGAATATTGACAAAAAACGTTGAAATTAAATATCCATAGATAATGAGAAGAAAATGTCTAAAACTTTTAATAACATAATCCATATTTATCAAATGTAAATATAAAAACTTAGCCCATAATAAGAAAGAAAAGAAGACAACACAATTAAAAACTAAAACACGTGGGTATCATACACGGTTGTATGAAAACTCATGATAAAATAGGAGCAATTATACAAAGTTGAAAGAAGATGGTGGAGGTTGTATTATAAATGTGGCTGAAGTTCCCGTTGAAAGAAGATAAAAATTTAAACACCAGTTAAAATATGTTTTTAATACCGTTTGATGCGAAAAGACAAAAATAAAGAAGACAACACAAATAGAAAGTGAAACATGCGGGTATCGTGCAGGGTTAGATGAAAACCACAAAATAAAATAGAATCACCTATAGAAAGTTAAAAGAGGGTGATGAGGGGATTTATTGTAAACGTGGCCGAAATTCCAGTAAATAAAAATTAAATTAAAAAACTATAAATTAAATAAAAATATTATAAAATTAAAAAGAAACATTAACAAAGACATTGAAATTCAACATCCACAGATAATAAGAAAAAAACGTAAAGAATATTAATAACAACAAATACATTGAAATTGAACATCCATAGACAATTAGAAGAAAAAGTTTTAAAAAGTTTAATAACGTTATCTATATTTATCAAATGTAAATATAAAAACTTAACATATAATTAAAGAGAAGATAAGATAACATAATTAGAAAGTGAAACACGTACGTATAGGTATCGTGCAAAGTTTGATTTAAAACCACCAATAAAATAGAAGCACATATACAAAGTTGAAACTATTTTTGAAGAAAGAAGTTCGCATATTTGAATAAAATAGAAGCACATAGAAACACTATTTAGTATCGCACTACATATTTTGTCACAAATTTTTTCCACCAAACGGGTTTTTGAGGAATGAGCTTTGTGTATCCGATCATGTAAAAAAATTTGAATCCAGAAGTACCTCAACAAATTGTTTGGCATCACATTTTACGTATTTTGTCACGTATTTTTTTTATTTTTCGTCAAACAGGTTGTTGAGGAACAAACTTCACGTCTCTGAACATATAAAATTTGTTCTAGACTCAAAAGTACCCCAAAATTCAATGTTGGCATCACACTTTACCTATTTTGTCACAAAGCTATTTTTTTTTACCAAACCAGTTATTGAGGAAAAAACTTCGGGTGTTTGAACAGCTAATTTTTTTCTGAATCCTAAAGTGCCTCAACACACACGGGTTAACATCGTACTTTACGTATTTTGTTAAAAAAATATTTTTTTCACCATCGAGTATACCAAAGCACACTATTTAGCGTATCATTTTATGTATTTTGTCATGAAATTAAATCTTTTTTTCACTAAATCGATAATTGAAAAACAAAATTCGCATATTTAAATATCTAAATTTTTTCGAGACCCTAGAGTACTCGTTAAAATATTAAAAAGGAAAAAATGGAAAACATTAAAATAAAAAAGAGGACAAAACAAAAAAAGAAAAAGAAAAAAAACTAAACTTAAAAAAAAAGTGTGGCAATTCCCGCACGGGGTTGGCTAAATTCTATCATACTAATATCTGATTATGCTTGAATACAAATTTTGCACTAGTCAACACTGAGTTTGTCAACTGTGAGAATCAAAATCTGGAGCACGGGATCGACTACTAGGCCCCAGGGTAACCTGTGCCATTGGGCAGATGGTGTTAGTCTGCAAAATATAAAACTAATAACTGTGAATATAAATTAAATTATAAATATAAATATGACTGTACGGGGATCGATACCCCTCATCTCCAGTTTTGTTAATTTTGCTCTTTACTTCAAAACTAGTAAACTCGTTCGCTTTTTTTATGTGTTTAACCTGGTTTTTTTTTATTTTACAAGTACGTGTTTAACCTTTACTGGCGCATAATTTCCAACAAATTTACAGTTCAGGATAATTTCCAACAAATTCTTTGTTTTTTTCTTTTCTTCGAGAACGACACTATCACCAACAATGACCAAAAAAAGAACTACACCAAGTCACCAACAATCTATTCTTCTAACTATTTTTTGACAAAAAAAATCTATTAAGTATTTTAAGAAAATTAACTACACTTTTGTCGCATAATAGTATTTTTGGTGTGTTCTTTTCTCAGCTAAATTAGAACACAACTCTTTTGGATACAAAAATTTTAGGGGTGAGGGGATGACGCCTCAGTCCAAGGTAGGGAAGACCTTCGGACTCTTTGAGCACTTACGAAAGTAATTGCATTTACCTCACCTCAAAGGAACTAGTGGGAAGTTGAACCTGGGACCTCTCGGATACAATTTCTGTCATGCTCCACTAGATCAACTCATTGGGGTTAATTAGAACACAACTCTACTTAGGGATGGCAATGGGGCGGGGCGGGATCGAGGAGTACTTCCCCGCTCCCCGTTCCCGCCTCCCATATTGTCCCCCATCCCTATCCTCATCCCCATTCCCCGCTTCGGAGAGTTTTCCTCCCCCACCTCCATCCCCACGGTCCCCGCGGGGACCCCAATAATTTATTCAAAGATAGCCAAAATTAAAATTAAAATATAATAAAACTGAAATAATGTATAAAAGTAAGACCGAAAAACAAATGTGTAACATTAAATATTAAAAAAATAAAAAATTTAGTCTTACTTTGATATTTTGATATTCAAAAAGTATAAAGGTAATAAGAAAAATATAAATATTAGCACAATTTAATATTTTATTTAAAAACACATATTAAAAGTCTAAAAAATCTATTAATTAGAATAGAAATATATATTTATAACAAGAACATTTATGTAATATATTCGGGGCAGGGTCCCCACAGGACGGGGGATATGAATCCGTCCCCATCCCCTAATTGACTGCGGGGGGATTTTCTCCCTCATCCCCGCCCCTACGGGGAAAAATTCTCCGCCCACAGGGCCTCGAACAGGGCAATCCCCGCGGGATCCCCACTTGCGGGTAGAAATTATCACCTCTAACTCTACTACCACTTTTAGTTATTTATTTATTTGTTATAATTATCTATTACTAGCGGAAAGACGGACACTAATGTGTTTATATACCTGTGTATGTATCAACGCAATAGATATATGTAATGAAAATTTCTATTATTATTTGTGCCCCTTAGTTTTAAGCATCAGAGTACAACATTCTCTTTTTTTCTTATATTCACAATTAGATTATTATATTTAACTTCAATTTAAACTTAAAATCTCAATCATCAAAAAGGCCAAAATTTATCAACTTTCTTAGTCTGAATCAGAAAGAAAAGACAGTGAAGAGCAGCGATTTGTCACATCTTTTATGATATTTCATTCATAGCAAGGTTCTTTTTGTTTTCCATAAAGAGGACACTGATAATTGCAGGAATAGTTGATCAAGCCGTTGCGACCATCACCTACGAGAAATCCCATTTGTATTCGCAGCTAACCACGAAGAGAGTGAACCGTCGACTTGAGCACCAACAACGACCACTCCGACATTTGCTACTGCTACCGGGGTTGAACTTGAACGAGGAAAGTCGGGATTTTATTTTAGACATAACTTTGTTTTCCTTCCTATAGGGAGTTGAGAAAAGACCATGCTACCATAGCACAAACAAGGTACGAAGCGGGGAAAGCATTTTCACAAGACAAGACCAAAGACCGGTATTTGAAGCTTCAAGCATTCGTTCTGAGTCGACAAAAGCAGAGAAGATCACAGTCGGTCCTGTTCTTCGGACCGAGTGAACAACTTCTACTAGCCCTCTAAGAGCTATATCGGTGGCACTCGGGATCTACTACTTATTTAATTACGATAGGACGACTAATCAAAATCCAGCTTCCGAAAAGCCAGTTCTATTATATAATAAATTTCTCCCACTTTCTTCTCTTAACCCCGTAGTATCTAATTACTTTTTATTTGATTTCCCGGAACACTAACTTAACCTTAAAGTTAATATAGTTAGAGGGTCAAGTTATTAAATATTTGAAATAAATCCCGAAATTCAAAACTACCCGTTATCCAATATAAAGACCTAAAATTCCTAATAAAAAACCAAAATCCCCTACACGATTAGTTACAAATGCTTTTTGACAAGCCTTTGCCGCAATAGGACGTGTAAACCAAAAACCTATTAATAGATAAGAACACATTCCAACCAATTCCCAAAAAATATAAACTTGTATCAAATTGGAACTTGTAACTAATCTCAACATTGAAGTATTAAAAAAACTCAGATAAGTAAAAAATCTCAAATATCCTTGATCATGAGACATATAATTATCAATATAAAAAAAACCAGAATACCAACAGTAGTGATTAATATTGACATAATAGAAGTAAGTGAATCGAACAAGTAGCCAAACTCTAAAGAAATATCATTATTTATAGTCCAAAACCATACATATTGATAGATTGAACTGTTCTGGATTTGATGAATAGATAGATCGATCGAAAAAATCATAACTATTATTAACAATAAAATACTAGGAAAGAATAGTGCACACAGGAAAAAGGGAATCTTCGTTATATATATATATATATATATATATATATATATATATATAAAGACTACTACATTGTGTAGCTAAGAGCACATGAATGAGATGGTAGGAGTCTCTTCTAGTTTAACCAATATTATGAGTTCAAATCCAGCTTTGGGCATGCAGCAGTGTTAAATCTCTTGAGGGAGAGCTTTACCGCCCATTGTGGTCCTACCCGACTCGAGGGATTAGTCTATGCAATTACGCGCATGGGATACTCAATTTATACAAAAAAAAAAGGCTACTACATTGTGTCACATGTCAACCTCTTGTGCTTTCATTTTCCCTCCAAAACATATATCTAATCTTTTATTTTCACAACCTCTCTCTCTCCATTATTCTCTTCTTTGGGTACAATTCTCACCATTGGAGCCCCTTGAGTGAATATATGTGGTTGTTTGGGAGCTTCCCTAACAATCCAAACTGTGACAGGACAAAATTAATATAGTATTTCAATTTGTAAGGCTTACCTCTACTCACAAATGTTGATATTGCTAAGGTGGATATCATCACCCGAGTTTGAATTTGGGACCTCGCAATTGTTGATACATTGGTAAAGGAGGAAAACAAAGCATTGGAGAAAATATCTTTACTTACATAGTAACTAGAACTGAATATATTTTTTAATTCACGAAGCATTAAAAAAACAAAATTCCTGATGTATAACAAAAAAGCAAAATCCTTTGTAGTTCTCGACTTATGCAAAATATTGATCAACGACACACACTCAATGATAATCCCTATAAATATCCACACATATATCCTCATTCCTTTCACATCAACATTTCTCTCTGCTTTAGTAAATACTAGCCGCCTGACCCGTGCTACGCACGGGGTTGACTAATTTTTAGTTAGCAAAATTAAAGTAAAACCGGAAGGGGAAAACCTCTTTAATAAACTAATCATTCAAGACAACAGTTTTCTGTCCACTGCAGGAATCAAACTCGGGAGCACTAAGTCGACTCCGTGTCCCAAGGTAGCTTATGCCAGTGGACCAATGATGTTGGTTTGTAAAATATATAATTAAATAATTGTGGATTGAAATTAAATTATAGCTATAAATTAAATAAGAAGATTATAAATTTTAAAAAGAATATTGACAAAAAACGTTGAAATTAAACATCCATAGATAATGGGAAGAAAATGTCTAAAACTTTTAATAACATAATCCATATTTATCAAATGTAAATATAAAAACTTAGCCCATAATAAGAAAGAAAAGAAGACAACACAATTAAAAACTAAAACACGTGGGTATCATGCATGGTTGTATGAAAACTCATGATAAAATAGGAGCAATTATACAAAGTTGAAAGAAGATGGTGGAGGTTGTATTATAAATGTGGCTGAAGTTCCCGTTGAAAGAAGATAAAATTTAAACACCAGTTAAAATATGTTTTTAATACCGTTTGATGCGAAAAGACAAAAATAAAGAAGACAACACAAATAGAAAGTGAAACATGCGGGTATCGTGCAGGGTTAGATGAAAACCACAAATAAAATAGAATCACCTATAGAAAGTTGAAAGAGGGCGATGAGGGATCTATTGTAAACGTGGCCGAAATTCCAGTAAATAAAAATTAAATTAAAAAACTATAAATTAAATAAAAATATTATAAAATTAAAAAGAAACATTAACAAAGACATTGAAATTCAACATCCACAGATAATAAGAAAAAAAACGTAAAGAATATTAATAACAACAAATACATTGAAATTGAACATCCATAGACAATTAGAAGAAAAAGTTTAAAAAACTTTAATAACGTTATCTATATTTATCAAATGTAAATATAAAAACTTAACACATAATTAAAGAGAAAATAAGACAACATAATTAGAAAGTGAAACCCGTACGTATAGGTATCATGCAGAGTTTGATTTAAAACCACCAATAAAATAGAAGCACATATACAAAGTTGAAACTATTTTTGAAGAAAAAAGTTCGCATATTTGAATAAAATAGAAGCACATAGAAACACTATTTAGTATCGCACTACATATTTTGTCACAAATTTTTTCCACCAAACGGGTTTTTGAGGAATGAGCTTTGTGTATCCGAACATGTAAAAAATTTTGAATCCTAAAGTAACTCAACAAATTGTTTGGCATCACATTTTACATATTTTGTCACGTATTTTTTTTATTTTTCGTCAAACAGGTTGTTGAGGAACAAACTTCACGTATCTGAACATATAAAATTTGTTCTGGACCCTAAAATACCCCAAAATTCAATGTTGGCATCACACTTTACCTATTTTGTCACAAAGCTATTATTTTTTTTGACCAAACCAGTTATTGAGGAAACAACTTCGGGTGTTTGAACAGCTAATTTTTTTCTGAATCCTAAGTGCCTCAACACACAGGGGTTAACATCGTACTTTACGTATTTTGTTAAAAAAATATTTTTTTCACCATCGAGTATACCAAAGCACACTGTTTAGCATATCATTTTATGTATTTTGTCATGAAATTAAATCTTTTTTTCACCAAATCGATAATTGAAAAACAAAATTCGCATATTTAAACATCTAAAATTTTTCGAGACCCAAGAGTACTCGTTAAAATATTAAAAAGGAAAAAATGGAAAACATTAAAATAAAAAAGAGGACAAAACAAAAAAACAAAAAGAAAAAAAAAACTAAAGTTAAAAAAAAAGTGCGGCAATTCCCGCACGGGGTTGGCTAAATTCTATCGTACTAATATCTCATTATGCTTGAATACAAATTTTGCACTGGTCAACACTGAGTTTGTCAACTGTGAGAATCAAAATCAGGAGCACGGGATCGACTACTGGGCCCCAGGGTAACCTGTGCCATTGGGCAAATGGTGTTAGTCTGCAAAATAGAAAATCTAATAACTGGGAATAAAAATTAAATTATAAATATAAATTTTAATCAAAAGATTATAAATTTTAAATAGAACATTAACCTTTGATAAAATAAGAAGAAAAAGTCTAAAAAAATTTAATAACATAATCCACATTCATCAAATGTAAATAAAAAAAATTAACCCATAATTAGAAAGAAAAAAAGACAATACAATTAAAAAGTGAAACACGCTGGATATCAAGCATGGTTGAAGGAAACTCATGATAAAATAGGTGTAGTTATACAAAATTGAAAAAGATTTTGGAGATTTTATTGTAAATGCGACTGAAGTTCCCGTTGAAAGAAGATCATGAAGATTTTGTATTGTAAATATGGCTGAAGTTCCACAGGAGTCAATGCAGCAATGTTGTACTCGAATTTTAAATAAAGATAAAAATATAAACACCAACTAACGAATGGTTTAAATACCCGTTGGTACGAAATGACCAAAACATAGAAGAAAACACAAATAGAAAGTGAATTATGTGGTATCGTGTAGTGTTGGATGGAAATTACAAATAAAATAGAAGCACCTATAGAAAGTTGAAAGAGTACGATTGAGGGACCTATTGTAAATGTGACTAAAGTTTATGTAAATAAATATTTTTGAGACTTAAATATTTACGTAAATATTTACGTAAATAAATATTTACGTAGATATTTATTTACGTAAAAATTTGCATATTTAAACATTTAAAATTTTTGATACCGTAAAGCAGCTCTTAAAATATAAAAAAAGAAAAGAGGAAGAAAAAACTAAAGTAAAATTCAAAGTAAAAACCAAAGGGTGCTTTTAGGTTGAGGGAGCAAATTAAATCTGTCATCGATAACCACTAAAATTGATCGTAGGATATTCTTTAAAATGCTATGAGCGGTTAAGATTGAATCAATTTGTATTAAATCTCAACCGTTAATGAATTTTTATACTACATCATCCTACAGTCATATTTAATGGTTCTGAGGAATTTGATTTATTCTCTCACTCTAAAAGCACTCAAAAACGAAAAAGGAAAAAAGTAAATGAAAAAAGGAAGAAAATAAAAAAAGTGAGGTAATATAAAAGAAGAAAAAAATAAATAAAAAAACAAAAAGGAAAACAAAAAAAAAGGAAGAATAAAAAAAAAAAGCAATTGGCGGGAGGGTGACAAGCCGCATACAATAGAAGATATATATATATATAGGGGCCCAGAAATTTGGTGCCCCAAAACTTTGGGCCCAGAAACTCACGATTTTTTTATGTGGTGTATATATATATATATATAGGGGCCCGGAAATTTGGTGCCCCAAAACTTTGGGGCCCAAAAACTCACGAATTTTTTATGTGGTGTATATATATATATAGGAGATGTATAAGGTGAGAGGAGAGTTTATTGTGAAAGATGATAAGATTAAATCTGGGCCGTATAACAATACATGGGTGGTTGTGATTAAAAGAATTAAGCTGATCTGTTCTTCTTAAATTATGCAAATCTTGTTTGTGATTTTGTTTTTGTCATTACTTGAGGACAAACAATGGTTTAAGTTTGGGGGTGTGATAACTCTATTTTATATAGGGTTATTTACGCATCTAAACTTAATAATTGCTAAGTTCTGAGTAAGAATAAATAGTAATTGGGAAAAAAATGTTTTTGGTCCCTACAAAATCGGGTTCTTCTAAGTTTAGTCCCTACATTAACGAAATAGGCGTTTTGTCCCCATCTTATTTTTCCGTTTTCATTATTAATCCCTAACGTTAAATAATAGTGATTGTGTAACAGAAATCTGACTTGGCTTTTACACGTGTAATTTGTTTAATCTACGTGGCACAATTAAATTAGGTGTCATTCAATTTTTTTATCCATGTGGCTTTTTTCTTTTTTATACTAAAATTTTATGTTTTTTTTTGAAAAAAAATTATCATCTTCTTCCTTGCGCTGGTTAGCCAAGAAGAAGACAGTGAAACCCAGAAAATCCCCATGAACCCATCTCCCATCTCCCTCCTCTTACTCACAGATCTTTCTCTCACCACCTCCACTATGTTTAACTACCCTCACCAGTATGAGGATGGAAGCAAAAAGTTATGGCTGTTGCGAAAAAACGTGATAGTACAAGTATACACTGTCAACAAGTAATAAAGTGAAAGTAAAGTTCGTTCTCACGAGGATTAACACTTAAACAAAACTTAATTTAATCAACAAATTAGTTATGGTAAAAATAAAGTAAATGACACAAATGTTTGGTAACATGCAAAATAATAAAAAGTATCAGGGTAAATAAAATCAGATATTTGGAACAAGTTGAGATGCATTCACTTTCAGTAATTTCATTAAAGTGTACAAAAATGCTATGTTAAGTGCTGCGCACTAGGTGCTGCCGCAATTGCATATTTTCTGAAATACTAGACACTAGCACACTACAAGAAAAACAGGATTTTCCGGCGACCAAAATCCGCCGGAAATGACCAAAATCCGCCGAAAATTTGGACTTTCCGGCGGATTTTGGGCGCCGAAAAAACCCTCGTAGCAAATGGTTTCCGGCGGATAAAAGTCACTCCCAAAATCCGCCGACCATTTCCGAGGGAAAATCCGCCAAAAAATCCCTCGGAAATTTCCGGCGCCAAATCAGCCGCAAAAGCCATAAAAATCCGCCGGAAGTTGGTTTTTTTTAAAAAAAAAATAGAATAAATCCGCCGAAAACCGCTCCAAATCCGCCGGAAATTTATTTTCAAAAAAAAAAATTAATTAAATCCGCCGGAAAAACCTTAATATCCGCCGGAAATTGTTTATTTAAAAAAATTTGAATAAATCCGCCGGAAACCCCTCCAAATCCGCCGGAAATTTATTTTCAAAAAAAAAATTAATTAAATCCGCCGGAAAATACATAATATCCGCCGGAAATTAAAATATTTTTCAAAAAAATTAAATCCGCTGGAAATAATTAGTATCTACCGGAAAAACTTTTTTTTTTTTTTAAAATAAAATTTAATATTAAAAAACTGTTTTAAAAACAGAAAATTAATTTTTTATTAAAAAATGTTTTTTTTTAAAAATACGAATTAAATATAATTAATTTTTTTATAATAATTATTTTTAAATAATACGAATTAAATAATAATAAATATTATTAAATATTTATAATAAATAATAATAACATTTATTATTTATAATAATATTTATTAGTAAATAATAAATATTATTTAATACTAAATAATATTAATAAAAATATAATATTTAATAAATTATAAAATAATTTGTTAAATAATATATTATGATTGAAAAAAATTAATAATCAAATTAAAATGACATATTAAATATATGATTAAAAATCAATACCCGGTCGATATAATATCCAAAAAAGCGCAAACTTAAATATCCCAACAAAGTACGCGAATATTCATATTCAAATATAAATAAATTACTTCATTTTTTTATTTATTTCATTTTATTTCGTATTAAAGTTAAAATAAATAAATTAAATATACATACAGAAATTCAAATTACAAAATATATTACTTTAATTTCATTTACTTTCAATTTAAAAAATAAATTAACATAAACATTAGTTATTAAATTTATTTTTGTATTACCTTATTGAAATTTATTAAACAAAAAATAAAATTATATTAAAAATATATTACTTTAATTTCGTAATTATATATTAACTAATTTATATATTAATATATTAACAAATTAACTAATTAACTAATTTATATATTAACTAATTATTATAAAGTTTTATATTTAACTATTGAAGAAAATCTAATCTAACTAATAATATATCAAATAACTATCTAATAATATATCAAATATTAAATTGAATATCTAACCGATTGTGAAGAGAAGACTCTGGCTTGATGCTATTCCAAACTCCTTTCAACCGAAATCAAAACGAACCAAACTCAACTCCTAAACAAACAATACAAGAAATAATAACTATACCGTTATTGAAAACACGATAGTAAAACTCAAACAAAGAGAAGAAGAGAGAAATCTATCAAAGAGAGGAAGAAATCATACCTTAGATGGAAGAAATCTATCAAAGAAAGGAAGAGATTTTGTAGAGAGAAGAAGATAGAAATTTGAGAAGTGAAGAAGTGAAATGAGAGATGAAATTTCGTGGAAATATATAGAGGGAGAGATGGCAACGGTTGGAATTTCAAAATCCCACAAAAATGGCGTTTCCGGTGGATACTGGTGTTTGTGGCGGATACAGTTTCCGAGGAATACTGGCGTTTGTGGCGGATTTTGACAACGGTGGGAGTTTCCGGCGGATTTAATGTGATTTTAGGCGGATTTGGTCAACAGTGGGAGTTTCCGGCGGACTGACCGTGATTTCCGGCGAATTGGATATTTCCCTCAGAAATTTCACTTTGTGGCGGATTGGATAATTTCCGGCGGATTTTGAATTTGAAATTCCCCCCTTTTTCAAAAATCCGCCGGAAACGGGTTTAGTGGCGAAATTTAATTTTTTTAAAAAATATTCATTTTTAATTCGAAAATATCCGCCGGAAACGCTACAAAATCCGCCGGAAAGTTTCTGTCTAACGTAGATCCGCCGGAAACGCTAAAAAAATCCGCCGGAAAGTTTCTGTCCAACCAAATCCGCCAAATTCCTAAAATCCGCCGGAAAGTGCTGGACAGTAAAACCAACATTTCTTGTAGTGTAGGTTTTTTTCCTACTAGTTTATCTCTAGACCAGAAAGGAGTATTGTCCTAGGCTGCTGAAGCACCCGCAGTGTTCACCTCATGGCTTATGCCTCCCCTATCTCTAGGGTTAAGACAATGAACAACAATATCTCTATTATGCAACATACCATGTTATCATGTGGGGTAAATTTACAAACCATCTCTGTGAATATAAATGCTACTTAGATTAGACGGCCAATCCTAATCTAAGATGGAAATATTAAAAGCACACAAGATAAAGTACTCAACACTTAAACATAAACATTAATAACACAATAAATTCATTACATTCAGTTCTGCATCCCAACTACAAGAGTTTAGCTCATGTTGAGCTTTGACAACAAAGAAAATAACTTAAACATTAACATAAATGAAGAAGTCATACTAAATCCCAAGGAGAGAGTTTACACTACAATCTTTGAACGTGAGAATAGCTCCAATGAAGATCAAAGAAACAAACTCCAGCTCTCCAACGTAGCTTCTTCCAAGAGATGAAGCTTCAGTGTTGCTACAGCAATCAAAATCCAGCAATTCATCTTTTTGGTGACTTGGAGAAGGCACGAAGCTTGAGGCTATCTTTATACCTCAAATTCGGCTTAACCTAATTCTGGGAATGTGGTCCTTTATATAGAGGAGGCTAGGGATGAGAGGTAACCTAAATTGGGGAGGCGCCTTTTGTCCTTTAATGAGGGCAAAAGGTCCTTTTTGCCCAAATCCCTAGGTCATCAGCAAATATTCCATGATTGGTACGCACACCCACGCCTGATGATCACTGACAGCTGTCCTTTCCTCAATTTCCGTGTTTCCTATTGCTTTCTCTCTCATGTTGCGCATTTTTGCACTGCTGCCACATTAGATGCTGCAGCAATTAAACAAACACATTAAACCACAATTGGGCACCAAAGTGCCAATTATAACAAATTCAAGCTTACACCTTAAGCTACTCTAAACTAACATATTTACAACATTAATTACTATATTGCTTGAGAATTAACAATGATTTAAGCTTGAAATAAGAGGTAATAACAATCATATTTGATTGTTAACACACCCCCAAACTTGAACCATTGCTTGTCCTCAAGCAATGACACTTGACAGAGACAAGCACTATACCAGCAAGCAAACCAGATAGCTGAATTATTCACAAAGGCACACAAACAGAATATTAAGTTGAGCATAAAACTTTCAGATTGGTCACTCAATTGCAAACCACTGAATCGTAAGTTCCCTAAATTACTCATGCTCAAAAGTGTGTGTGTAACACTTAACTCAGTTCAGAACATAGCAAGGTTCAAAATGTCACTTAACTAAAACTAGAGAGGCTTTCTTTTGAGATTGCCAAAGATGTTTCAAAACTAAGGGTAGACTAAAAATTCAAGCACAGAAAGGGGGGATGAGCATGACCAAGGGCTTTGATTTAGCAATTTAGAACTCTAGGCCAGTGCACTTATTACAACTTGACTGAAGTGCTGCAGCAACAAAGACTAAGACAGAATTCAAAAACAAACAATACTTGACACATGTGTTGCATTGCCCTTATTCTTTGACTTTATTTTTCATAGCTTTTTGCTTTTTGCTTTTCTCTTTTTCTTTCTTTCTTTTTCTTTTTTTTTATATGCTTGGGCAATGACAACAATTACAACTATTTACAACATTAGTGCTTTATAACATAGCACATTACACAATATATTGACTTTAATTACTTCCTAAACTATGTGCACTTGACCTAATTCCATTCCTTCATGTTTTGCCTTAATATAGCTCAAAGAACCCCCAAACTTAGTTTCTTATGCTACCCTAAGTTTTTAGTAAGAATTTGGCAAGTCTCTAGGTCTACCAACACTAGCCTAGCTTCAGATCATTTTTAATTCACTAAGTCTTTCCTAAGTTTCATGCAAAAGTGTAGGAACAGGAGCAATAGAGTTCACTCACAAACAGGGGCACTAATCACTCAATTCTCACCATTTCATCACTAAGTTTTGCTCAACTTAACTTCTAAAATTTAAAATTTCATTCAGCTAACTAATAAACATGCTAGTACAATACATAGACCATAGGTCCTCCCCCCTACTTAAGACCTTGCAGTGTCTGTTGCACCCCGAAAAATCCGGATTGGACCTTTCATCGTACAACGTGAAAATTTGTGAAGCCGCCATCAACATTTTTTATTTAGGGACCAAAACATTGAAAAAGGGTCCTTTTTAAGGCGGGTGGCCCTTTGAGAACTAGAGATGTAGGTTCGGGGGTCGGTTAGGTGTGGGGAAGGTATTAGCACCCCACACCTCCTTTCTACCGAAAGGGAACCTTTAACTTGATGTGCGGTTTTGACAGAGTTGATTTGAAACAATTCGTTCTACTTCTTTTTTATTTGAGAAAAGTGTTTTTGAAAACGGGGGAAAAGAAGAATCTTTTTATTATTTTTTAAAAGTGTGCTTGACGGGATGTGACCCGCTCCTACGTATCTCCCAGTGCGATGGAGAATTCAAAGCTTACGTAGTTCTCCTAGTTGAGAAACTTTGTGTTGGTCTTTTTTATTGTAGGGGTTTTCGGTCCTAGACTGTACAGTCCACTAGACCTAGAACAAAGACAACCCCGCCTGTACAGACGACGTGCCCCCTACTTATTGAAAATGTTTTTTTGATTAAGGAAGAAAAAGATTTGTTGTGAGGTTGGTTGCTTTTATTTGAGCAAGTATCTTAGGCTCGCACGAACTGTACAGCTCGCTAACCCTAAGACGCTAACCAATACCGGATGTACATCCGACTCGATTCCTTACTCATTTTTTGAAATAGGGTTCAAGTTGTTAATTACTTGTTTTGATTCTCATAAGTATCCCAAGATGTTTGAGCTGTACAGCTCCGATCTTAGGACGCTAGACAACACCGGCCGTACGTCCGACTTGCCTCCTTATGAGTTTTCAAAAAGGTTTATTGTTGATCTTAGAAAGAATTTGATTGTCTTATGAAAACAATTTGAGAAAAGTTTTAATTTGGAAAAAGAAATGACTTGAAGAAGAGAGGAAGAGAATTGGAGGGTGATATTGATCACAAAAGTTTGTTGGGATGGCGTGGCATCCAAAAGAAAAAGAAGTAGAGAATTCAAATCAATTTCCAAATCAAGAACCAAAGTGTAAACTTTAACATGTTGCAAGCAAAACAATCAACAATGCAAGCGTAAGCATATACAATTAAGGTGTTGAATCCCTTTAGGTAATCTTTAACACTTGGGATATGCACAAGTGCATAAGTGTCAAATCCTCTTACCAAATCATCAACACAAACATGATTTTCAAAGCAAGCAACAAAAACAAGCACAAACCCTAATTATCTCATGAAATGCGACACCAACATAGAGCTAAAACCTCATTTTATTCTTTGAAAGCAACAAAATCATGCAAGCAAATGACATAGATCAAACTTTTTGGCAAGGATTCACATGATTAAGCAAAGGAATGCACTAAAATCACACAAACTCTAATTTTTCTACAATATGCGAAATGAAACATAAGCCCAAATCACAATTTTATTCATGAAAATGCAAGCACAAAATGAAAATAGCACAAACACAATTTATTCCAAGAGAGAGATGCATTTCAAGCATCCAAACCTCCCAAAGTGTTTGTCAAAATGCTTGAAACACATCTCTCATTCAACAACAACAATTATATCAACATTTCAACAAAAAAATAGAGCACTAAAATGCAAAGAAATGCTTGATATGCAAAAATAGATTGATGATCTACATTTTTTATGCTAAAATTTTGATGATGTTAAGAGTGAGAGTATACCTCAACTCCAAGCTAGAATAGCAAAAGAAATAAGGTGAATGAACACTAAACCACTTGAATCAACCCTCTAATCTTCAATCTTGAGCTTGATTCTTGAGATTTGAAGATGGATCTTTGAAGAGAATGCAAGGATGATGAAGGATTTAGGACTAGAATGTTGATTTGAAGTGAAAAAGTGAAGAAAGGAGGTGAGGGAATGAGGAGGTGGTTTCGGCCAAAGGAGGAGAGGAGAGGAGAGGTTTGTGTGCTAGGGTTTTAAGTGTGAATTGTGAGCCAAAACCTTGTGAGAGGTGAGGATATGAGGGTATATATAGAAAGCAATTAGGTTTAAGGGTAGTTAGGTCATTGTGCATCTCATCTCACCTTAGGATTGCATCTAAAATTTGAATGGAGGGTGAGGATTGAATCACACATGGATTGAGGTCAAAAAAATGCAAAATGAGAGGGAAATGAAGGGGAGTGAATTCGGCCACAATGGGAGAGGAGTGGTGCCCAAGTTTTGCAAGTTGTCATCTTGTACTATTGTACTATTATATGACCATGCTATTATCCCTTCATTTTTGATTATTCTTCTTAGGATAATTGTACAAAAATACACCCAATTTAGGCCACATACTAGGAATCTTAGGAATATGCCATTTTATGAGATCACCATGACCAAAAATATCATAAAAACCTCATCTTGAAATTTTTGCAGAATATTCCTTTTTGATGCCTTTTTTAAATTTGAATTTTTATGCAATTGTGTGCATGTATGCGCAAAAAAAAAATATATATGACCAAGGGTGTCTTGCTTCAAATAATTTCCTATAAAATTGCACAATGATTTTTGATGAAAAATTATCCTATTTTTAGAAAATGACCAAAATACCCTTTTGCCCTAAAAACTCAAAAAATGTATGCACAATGTTCTTCACACTCTTCAAAATAATGCCACACTTCTCAATTTATATTTTTTGCGGAAAATTAGGGTTTTGACCTAGGCGGACAAAATTAGGGTATGACAGCTGCCCCTCTTTATTTGGATTTTAACAAGGAATATGAATTGGCCGAAACATATTCCGAGGCAAAATAGAAATAAAGAATTCAGAAATTATACCAATTTTGTCTACTTAGAGAAACCAGAATTTTCCTTTTTCTTTTTTTCTCTTTTTTGTTCCTTTTTGAAATATGATACAAATGCAATGAAAAGATTTTTTTTTCTTGTTTTTCTTTTTGGAATCAATTGGTGCCAACCCTCAATAAGCCAGCGAAAGCAGTAAAGAAAGCAAAAAAAAAAAAAAAGGGTGCCGACCCTCATTAAGCCGGCGAAGGAGGCTGCCTAAAGCCTTTTAACGAATCGCGAACGATCCGAGTTTGCACTTGGGCCTGGGGAGCACGTGGGCTCAAAGGGGTGGTCTTTCGAGCGACCGGGGGAGGGTACTATATCAAGTCTAGATCTCGATATTTCCCTAGGACTGCACCATGTTTTAGGCCAACACAGCTATCCTTTTCGACTGGACCTATTGAGGTCAATGGGACTTACTCGCAGCTCGAATACGAAGTGAAGTCAATCTTCTGGGGGACACGTGGGTGTTTGCTGGTGTTTTTAGCAAACAATCACTAGTTTTATTAGAAGGTTTGTGAGATCAAACTAGAAAAATCTCAAAGCAATTGCCTTTGAATTGCGAAAGTTTTTGTTTCAGAAAATGTAGAAAAGGGGACGATTTGCAAATGATTAACAGAATTGAAAAGAAAAGAAGCAGTAAATGGTGCAGGAATTGTAAAGAAAAGAAGAACAAATTGCATTGAATCATAAAAATGGTACACGATCACATACAGGGATTCTTCCACTCGTTTTTCGCTCTGGCTTGGAAGTTAGAGTTTCAGGAATCGGGTGTGTATTGTGATTTTGCGACCCCTGTTTCTTCTCAGAAACAGTTATTTATACAAGGGAAAAAAGGGGGAAAATTCGAACTAAGTAACTGCCTAACAATTTGAAAATAAGTAACTGCTCCTACTTTCGGCCAAATAACCGCTCCTACTTTCGACCGAAACCGCTCTGTCACGCTTCGACCAACTGCTAGTCTTCAACGCATAACTGCTCTGTTTTCTGTCTGTCGAAAGCCTGTGTCGATTTTCCTCTCCCTTGCTTTTGCTTCCCTGGAAACTTGTCGAGTTTACCTTGCACACGACCATTTTCTTTGTCGAAAAAATATGGTCTTTGTGAAATAAATATAAATCAAGCCATGTTGACCATCTTTAATGTAGCCTGTCGAAATTACAGGCTAACAAATTGCCCCCCAAAAATGTCTTTCTCGACTGAGCTTGAAGTAGAAGAAGAGAAAGAACATTTTTGAATTCACCCTCGAAATAGACTTTGCACTTGAGTAGAACCACTGTATACCTGATGTCGCCACTGTTAAGTGTTGCTTCATATTCAAACCTTGAACTTGAACAGCCTGTAAATTCGGCCTTTGACTATGTTTACTAATTCTCTGTTCTACCTTTGAATGGTTCCACCATTTTCTGTTACGTTAATAACGCCGTAATTAAAGTGATGCCTTACTTCTCGGAACGCCAAACTCATAACCAACTGACGCTCTCTCATACTTCTCCTTATAAATAGAAGAGTTTTGTTTCTCATCTTCACCACTCCATGATTTTCTTCTTTTTCCTTTTCCGTTCCAAGATCATTCCCTTTGCTTTGAGTCTTTATAGCCTGAAGCGATTTGTGCCAATTCATTTGCCACTTGATTATCAATTCGTGGTAAATGTTCTAAGTGAACGAACTCAAATCTTTTTAACAAAGCATTGGCAACAACAAAGTATCTAATAAGGTGCTCTTTAATGCATTTGTACTCTCTTGTCAATTGTTTGACAACCAACTCAGAGTCACCTTTTATTTCGACATGACTTGCCCCCAGCTCAAGTAAAATTTCAAGGCCTACTATTAAAGCCTCATACTCAGCTTCATTATTGGAACAAACATCCCGAATTTTAAACTTATACTTCGTTGGAATGTTAGTAGGAGATATTATTAAAATACCAATCCCAACTCCATGTTTATGGCTTGAGCCATCAAAATACAACCTCCAAGGATATACGTCTACAAAACTTAATGTTTCTTCGACAACAGAATGGTCTACTATAAAATCAGCAACCACTTGTCCTTTAATTGATTTTAGAGGTTGATAAGTTAAGTTGTATTCTGACAAAGCCAAAGCCCATTTACCAATTCGGCTATGCATTATTGGTTTCGACAGCATATGCTTAATAACATCGAAATGTGAATAAACAGAAACATCAACTGGTTTTATATATTGCTTTAACTTTGTACACGAAAAATACAAACAAAGGCACAACTTTTCTATAGGAGAGTACCTCGTTTCGGCATCATTTAAGACCCTACTGAGGTAATAAATGGCTCTTTCGACACCACTATCATCCTCTTGTGCTAACATGCTACCTATTGTTCTATCAGAAGCTGCTATATACAATTTGAGCACTTTGTGTTTAATAACAGGCAACAAAATTGGTGGTTTCATCAAATAAGACTTGATTTCGTCGAAGGCTGCTTGATGCATTGGTTCCCATTTGAACTCATCTTCCTTCTTCAGTCTTAATAATGGCGAAAAAACTTGTGTTTTGCCACTTAGATTTGATATAAATCTTCGAAGGAAATTGATTTTTCCCAACAATGACTGAAGCTCTTTTTTGGTCGAAGGGGCCTTCGTTTCCATAATTGCCTTAGTCTTATTTTGATTGATTTCAATGCCTTTTTTGTGCACTATAAAACCCAAGAAATCACCTGCACGCACACAAAAGGCACATTTTAATGGATTTAATTTCAATCCATATTTCCTCATTCTTTCAAAAGAACGGCGAAGATGGTCTAAATGACCACTTTCTGAGGAAGATTTAACCACCACATCATCTATGTATACTTGCATAAAATCATCAATAAAATCATGAAACATAGAATTCATGGCCCTCTGATATGTAGCACCAGCATTCTTTAAGCCAAAGGGCATTACTACCCATTCATAAACACCCAATGCCCCTGGACACCTAAAAGCAATTTTTGACACATCCTCTTCAGCAATGAAGATTTGATTATACCCAGAATAACCATCAAGCATACTAAGATAATCAAATCCTGCTGCTGAATCTATTAGCATTTCTGCCACAGGCATTGCGTATTCATCTTTGGGAGATGCATTATTTAAATCCCTAAAATCTATGCAAACTCTAAGAGTCCCATTTTTCTTTATTACAGGAACTATATTGGCTAACCATTCGACATACCTGGCAGTTCTGATGAATTTGTTTGAGTAGCCTTTCGATTTCCTCTTTGATCTTAGCCAACACTTGAGGAGCAAATCTTCTTGGCACTTGCTTCACTGGTTTCTTCCCTGGTCGAATTGGTAATTGCATTTCCACTACTTTTCGACTTAACCCTGGCATTTCATCGTAATCCCAAGCAAAGCAATCTTTGAACTCCCTTAGCAATGTGTTGACTTGGATTTTTAGAGAAGCATCAATATTTGCACTAATATAAGTTGGCCTTTTTATTGAGCCATTTCCCAAATCAACTTCTTCTAACGGGTCTTGAGCTTGCATATGCTTTGCCGAATCTCTAGGATCCTTTTCAAAACCTAATGGATCATCATCATAAATGCAGTCAAGTCTTTCATCTATGACTATGCCATTTTCTTCATGTAACTCACTGGCTTCGACAACCATTGTTTGTTGAATAATTTCGGCCTCCATAGCCGCTTTAAACTTGTTTTCGGCCATGTAAGCCGTAATTTTGTCCCATGCATTGGGCACTGACATAAGAATACTTTCAAGAATGAGTGTTCCACCCCGTTGGTCGAAAAACACCATCAGGATAGACACTATCATCTCCCATTATTTCTCTTTCCCAAACAAAACCATAATTTGGGTCAAGATGAACTGAGGCAAAAACATTATCCGCAGGGACATATGCCTCATTAGAAGATGAACATGGCGCAATCTTCGCCATTTGTTTCTCAAAATTTTCCTTGGTAACTTGGTTCACATCAGCACGGAAGTAGCTCTGATCGGCTTCAACATACTCTACCAAACCATCTTCTTTCCACATTACTAAACGTTGATGCAAAGTTGAAGGGACAGCACCAACTCCATGGATCCACTCTCTACCAAGGAGTAAATTAAAATTCGCTTTAGAGGCTATCACTAAGAACAATGTAGTCCTCTTTATGGAACCAACAATTAAGTCCACCTCAATGGCCCCCAAAGAGTGGCCAGTTTTGCCTTCATAGTTGCTTAAGACAATGTTATGTGGCCTGAGGTCAGTATCGAACTTACCAATCTTCTTCAAAAGACCATGCGGCATCAAATTCACTGCAGCTCCACCATCCACTAACACTTTGTTAATTCCAACACCATTGACCTTGGCTTGGACATACAGGGGTTTCAAGTGGCTTTGCATACTCATATCTGGCTTCTCGAAGGTAGCCATTTGGTCTTCGACACAACCATCGTTCATCACATAGTAACACATTGGCTTATGATGGGCCATGTCCTCTGTGAAATCTTCTTCAACGTCATTTGGTACCGTGATAACATCGTACTCAAGAGGCAGTATTGATACCACATTGCAAACAACGTCGAAATCATCTTCAGAATCATCAAAATCCGACTCCATGTCTTCATCCATGTCGAAATCAGCATTCGTTTCTTTCACTGTTGACAATGGAGGAAATATTCTTTCAAGAGCAGGCCTTCTTGGCTTTTCTGTCACCAAAGCCTTGCCTTTGGCCTTATTTGCTGCACACACATGACTAGCAGCATCAGCATTCCTCTTTGTGGCAACACCAACTTTGTGAACCTCACTTTTCGCCACTATCATGCTGCGTGGAACTTGATTATTAGCCAAATGACTTGGAACCTGGTTAATGTCAAAGTGTGCCTTCTTCTTCTGTTGTCTTTGGTAACGACGCCACTGTGTTCTAGTCATAGGGTTCTTACCCTTATAGTTATTCTTATAATTAAACTTAACAGCATCAGTACCTGGCTTGACAGCTTTAGCACGTTGATTATTGGGCACCCACTCTTCGACAGGAACACTAGCACTTGGGACAAAGGATTTACCTGTTGACAGCTTCAAATACCCTTTTGCTGAGGACTTCTCCTTAGCAAATTGTTGTTTACTTGTTGAAGGCTTTGCTGACACCTTAGCCTCATAGCCAGGAAGATCTCCTTTTGCAAAGTCAAATTTTGGCCTGTTATCAAGCCATTTTCTTTTGCGTTGTTGTTGATCCTGATAACCTTCGACAGCTTTAGCTGCTTCTTTATCGAAAACAGCACTGCACCTTGGGCAAAGCATAACTTCAGAATTATTCCACTTACACCGATTGAGGAAATCTATCAATTCTTCCTCAGCCTTTGGATACACAGCATGTATCTTCCCATCATATTCTTTTAGGGTCACTTCCTGTTTTTTACCTTCAGCATACATAAAACCTTTTAATTTCTCGGTGGCAGTCTTGACACACTTAGGAGGGTCTGCCATTTGAGCATCCACCATGCCTACATCAGCTTCGACAGGTTCAGAGTACATAGCTTCAGCCTTAGGCAATGGATCAACATCAATCTGCATGGGAGCTTTCATTTTCTTATCAGCAAATTTGAGTCTTCCTTCGTCAATTGCTTTTTGCACAATATCCCTGAAGAGCACACAACGGTCAGTGTTATGTCCCAAAAAATTATGGAACTTACAATAACCCTTTTTCTTTCTTTGGTCAAGAGTTGGTATTTTAAGGCCTTTAGGCACTAATATTTGACCATCAGTTACTAAAAGATCAAAAATTTCATCACATTTAGTAACATCAAAAGTATAAGTCTTAGGCACAAATCTATCGTTCTTAGGCTCTACAGGGTTATTCCCATTCGCAGGCCTTAATAATTTACAGGTATAAGGAGGACCAGGCTTAAGTTCAGCCACGTCTATCTCCTCTTCTTCGACATTACTATAGGTAACGTCAAATTCTTCTTCGACATATGCCACTTTTTCTTTCTTATGATACCTATTAGACCTAGATTTTTCCTCTCTAAGCCTTTCAACTTGTCGAACTCTATCAGCCAAATGAGCCATATCTCGCAAATGAGATGTGTCTAATTTCTTTCTAATTGAGTAATCAAGGCCACCAGCAGCCATTTCGACAAGCTCATGTTCAGGGACTTGTGTGAAGCAACGAGATTTCAACAGCCTAAATCTGTTTAAGTAATCATCAATAGCTTCAGGCATTTTGCGCCGAACACTAGCCAATTCTTTAAGACTAATTTTCGACTGGCCCATGTAAAACTGTGCATGGAATGCCTTTTCTAATTGCCCCCATGTGAACATAGAACCAGGGGGTAAGGTCGTGAACCAAGTGAAAGCATTTTTAGTTAGAGAATTTGGAAAATATTTCATCTTCAAATTCTCATTTTGTGCTAAGTCCCCAGCCTCAGTCAAGAAACGAGCAATGTGTTCGACTGTGGACTCATTTGTTTCACCACCAAACTTAGTAAACTTGGGAACTTTCCATCCCCTTGGTAACTCAGTTTGTAACACGTATTCACATAATGGTGATACAAAGTTAGGCCTTTGTAAACCTATGTTAAGGCCATTTTGCGCCAAAATAGTTTCGACTAAAGTAGCTATATTGTTTTCTGCGCCAACATTGTGTTGTTGCACTTGTCGAACAACTTCGTCAGCGTTCTGGTGTCTATTTACCAAAACTACTTCAGGGACGTGGTTTACTACCCCTTGTAGTTCGCCTACAACTGTCGACGCTTCGACTGCAACTGCTTCTTGGGGGTTAACTGGCGACGCATTACCCGCAATAATAGGAACTTGCCTATTATTAACCGCTGGAGCCCCAAAGAAGTCTGCAATCCTACTCATCTGATTTGCCAACATTTGGTAACTGCTATTGGTATTTTGAATCAATGGATTGAAAACTGTACCAATTTGTTGGGTAAGCATATTCACCATATCGTGATTACTCTCGTCTACTTGCTGTCTTAAGGCCAACAAAGACGTATTGGTTAATGCTGGGGGATTTCGACCAAATACGCTCTCAGAAGAGACATGTGTAGGGGAAAAGGTCGAAATATGTGGCATTCCAGTAGGCATGCCATACATTCCCAAAGGAAATGGGGGTAGATGCACGTTATTCAAACGTGGGTCTAAACCGTTTCCCATTGCCATGTAAGGGCTATGAAGCCCTGCACTTAACGGCAAAGACATAGGCAGAGATGCCATTTCTGACTGCGTTGAACCAACATTAGTCATTGATAATGAAGAAACGGTTGTCGACGATGATGGTCCTGCACTAACGCTCGCAGAATCCATTGTTGTTCCTTGCCCTTGTGAAACCACAGGGTTGGAACTAGATGCATTATTCGTACCAGAACGAACCATTTTACCACTTCTTAAGTGCATACAACAGCGAATAGAACAAAATCAAAGGCAAAGTCCCACTGGGCGTGCCAATTTGTTTGCTGGTGTTTTTAGCAAACAATCACTAGTTTTATTAGAAGGTTTGTGAGATCAAACTAGAAAAATCTCAAAGCAATTGCCTTTGAATTGCGAAAGTTTTTGTTTCAGAAAATGTAGAAAAGGGGACGATTTGCAAATGATTAACAGAATTGAAAAGAAAAGAAGCAGTAAATGGTGCAGGAATTGTAAAGAAAAGAAGAACAAATTGCATTGAATCATAAAAATGGTACACGATCACATACAGGGATTCTTCCACTCGTTTTTCGCTCTGGCTTGGAAGTTAGAGTTTCAGGAATCGGGTGTGTATTGTGATTTTGCGACCCCTGTTTCTTCTCAGAAACAGTTATTTATACAAGGGAAAAAAGGGGGAAAATTCGAACTAAGTAACTGCCTAACAATTTGAAAATAAGTAACTGCTCCTACTTTCGGCCAAATAACCGCTCCTACTTTCGACCGAAACCGCTCTGTCACGCTTCGACCAACTGCTAGTCTTCAACGCATAACTGCTCTGTTTTCTGTCTGTCGAAAGCCTGTGTCGATTTTCCTCTCCCTTGCTTTTGCTTCCCTGGAAACTTGTCGAGTTTACCTTGCACACGACCATTTTCTTTGTCGAAAAAATATGGTCTTTGTGAAATAAATATAAATCAAGCCATGTTGACCATCTTTAATGTAGCCTGTCGAAATTACAGGCTAACAGTGGGTCCAAAGGGGGATCCGCAAATCCAATTCATCTTCTTCAGGGTGCCTGCTCTGGTCGCAGGACTTTTCTTCAGGTTTCTCAGGTTGGCGGTACCTGCACATGTCAGCAGATGCAATGCATGGTGCATGGAATGAATGCATGTTATGCAAAGGCCTGTTATGCGAATGCATGCGATGCGATGATTTTGGATGAATGATGAATGCTGGGGAATGCTTTTCTTTCAGCTTTGATTGTTTTTTTTTTCATCTTTTAATTCTTCTTTTGATCAGCTTTCTGTTTTCTGATCATTTGTTTTTTCTTCTTTTTGCCTGATCAGCTTTTTTTTTTGATCATTTGCTTTTTTGTGCTCTTCTTTTTTTTTAATAAAAGGCTTATTCTTTTGCTGGTTCAACCGACCCGTGACACTCATGGCACAAGACTGGAGAACTTATTAGAGTTGCTGCGGCGCACGGGCCGGGTGCAGGTTTGCTTTATGATTTGCCATCTGAAGTGTTTGATGGGCGCAATTATTTTCTTTGCAACATTAATTTGTTTTTGAGGAATCACTTCCTTCCCGTGACTTTTGGGGATTTCGCAATGATTGCAATGCTCTAGGATTTATGCACATGTTTTACAATTCAGTATTACCATCATCATAAAATGTTTATTTTGAGCTGAAAAAGCAGAAAATAGAAAAGCAAACAGATATGAGAAAAATTGAACTTTATTGATGTGGAAACCGGTCGTACAGAAAGTTACGCCGACTGTTCAATACATTTGAAAATTTAAACTGCAAAAAGACACGAAAAAGAGAGAAAAACTAGTTTCTAAATGTCCGTCTCTGTGGAACAATGCCAAACATTTATGTCCTTGACCTTGATCACCCCTCTATCCAAACCTTCAGGAGTGCTGTATGCCCTTGTTTATTTTCATGCCCAAGTTTTCTGACCCTAATTTTAGCCTGGATCGCCCTTTGCGGGTTTTCAATCCACCGGGTCGCTCTGATTTTGCCTAGGCCGCCCTTTCGGGTTTTCAACCTAGCGAGCTAATTCTTACTTGGCTTATCTTTCTCTTTTTTCGTCTATTTCTTTCAGGCATAATACTTCTTCACCGAATCTGAATTGACTGGGTTTTTGAGTTCTTCACCGTCCATGTTGGTGAGTATTAGTGCTCCTCCAGAGAAGGCTTTCTTGACCACATAAGGTCCATCATAAGTGGGAGTCCATTTTCCTCGGGGATCGCTCTGAATGGGCAATATCTTTTTGAGCACAAGATCTCCCTCGCTGAACTCCCAAGGGCGAACTTTCTTGTCGAAGGCCGTCCTCATCCTCTGTTGATACAGCTGTCCATGACACAAAGCTGCAATTCTTTTTTCCTCAATGAGATTTAACTGATCCAGACGAGCTTGTACCCATTCAGCTTCTTCCAACTTGGTTTCCATCAATACCCGCAGGGAGGGTATTTCAACCTCAATAGGGAGGACTGCCTCTGACCCATATACTAGAGAAAAAGGGGTTGCCCCAGTTGAGGTACGCACTGAAGTGCGGTATCCGTGCAAAGCAAAAGGGAGCAACTCATGCCAATCTTTGTAGGTTACCACCATCTTTTGAACTATTCTCTTGATATTCTTGTTGGCCGCTTCGACTGCCCCATTCATCTTGGGTCGATAGGGGGAAGAATTATGATGCTGGATTTTGAATTCTGTGCACAGGTCTTTCATCATCTTGCTGTTCAGGTTGCTGCCGTTATCGGTGATGATCCTATTTGGAAGGCCGTAACGACAAACCAGATCTTTCTTCACAAACTTTGCGACCACAAAGCTAGTGATGCTTGAGTATGAGGCAGCTTCAACCCACTTGGTGAAATAGTCAATGGCGACAAGGATGAAGCGATGCCCGTTTGATGCTTTTGGCTCGATAGGACCGATGACATCCATCCCCCACATTGAGAATGGCCAAGAAGCAGTCAGAACGTTTAATGAAGCAGGTGGTACATGGATATGATCGGCATAGATTTGGCATTTGTGACACTTTCTTACAAAGCTGTAGCAGTCAAATTCCATTTGCAGCCAATAATAGCCGGCTCTTAAGATTTTTCTAGCCATGGTGTGTCCATTGGAATGAACCCCGAATGAGCCTTCATGGACCTCTTTCATAATCTTTTCGGCCTCCTCTTTTGCAACACACCTTAGGAGAACCATGTCATAATTTCTCTTGTAGAGAACTTCACCATTCAGGAAGAAATTCCTCGACAGCCTTCTGAGCGTTCTCTTGTCATTTTCTGATGCCCCAGGAGGGTATTCCCTGGTGGTGATGTACTGATTGATATCATGGTACCACGGCTTGTCATCAGGCTCTTCATCTATTGCAGTGCAGTAATGATGTGCTGGCAGATCCCTATGCTGGATTCTGAGGTGAGCTAAACTCTTGTCACAGCTGATGTTGAACATTGACGACAAGGTTGCCAAAGCATCGGCCAACTGGTTTTCGCTTCGAGGGATATACTGAAAAGTGACTTCCTCAAAGGACTCCATCAATTCTTGAACATAATCACGATAGGGAATCAATTTGGGATCTCTGGTCTCCCAATCACCTCGCACCTGATGAATAACCAAGGCTGAATCACCATACACATCAAGCCTTTTGACCTTCCATTCAAGGGCTGCCTGAATACCCAGGATGCACGCTTCGTATTCCGCAATGTTATTTGTAACATAAAAGCTCAGTCTCGCAGTGACCGGAATGAAGCGATTGTCTGGAGAGATTAACACAGCTCCGGCCCCATGCCCCCACATGTTGGATGCACCATCAAATATCATCCTCCATCTTTCATCTTCTTGGGACTTCCCCTCGTCGAATAGTGCCATGATGTCTTCATCGGGAAAATCATACTGCATCGACTGGTATTCTGGGATAGGCTGACAAGCTAAGTACTCAGCAAGTGCGCTGCCCTTGACTGCCTTCTGCGTGACGTACAGGATATCATATTCTGACAATAACATCTGCCAACGGGCAATCCGTCCTGCGAGAGCTGGTTTGTCAAAAATGTACTTGATCGGATCCATTTTAGACACCAACCAAGTTGTATGGCTCAGCATGTACTGCCTTAAACGATGAGCAGCCCAAGCCAAAGCACAACAAGTCTTCTCCAGCATTGTGTATCTTGTCTCGCAGTCAGTAAATTTCTTGCTCAGGTAATAAATAGCATGTTCTTTCTTGCCTGACTCATCATGCTGCCCCAGCACACACCCCATCGAATTGTCCAACACGGTTAGGTACAAGATCAGCGGTTTTCCGGACACCGGTGGCATCAGAATTGGTGGATTCTGAAGATACTCTTTAATTCTCTCGAAGGCTCTCTGACAATCATCGTTCCATTTGGATTCTTGGTTCTTGCACAACAGCTTAAAGAGAGGCTCGCAAGTGGCTGTCAGTTGGGATATGAACCTTGCGATGTAGTTCAGTCTCCCAAGAAAACCACGGACCTCCCTTTCAGTCTTTGGTGCTGGCATTTCAAGGATTGCTTTGACTTTATCTGGATCAACTTCTATCCCTTTCTGACTGACGATGAACCCCAGTAGCTTTCCGGATCTTACACCGAAGGTGCATTTAGCTGGGTTTAATCTGAGTTTGAACTTCCTTAGACGTTCAAAGAGTTTTTGCAGATTCACAATATGTTCTTTATCAGTCTTGGATTTAGCAATCATATCATCCACATACACCTCGATTTCCTTGTGCATCATGTCGTGGAACAATGTCACCATGGCCCTCTGATACGTCGCACCGGCGTTTTTGAGTCCGAAAGGCATCACCTTATAGCAAAAGGTTCCCCAGAGAGTTATGAATGTTGTTTTCTCCATATCTTCTGGAGCCATCTTTATCTGATTGTATCCTGAGTATCCGTCCATGAAGGAGAATAAAGAGTGTTGGGCTGTACTGTCCACCAGAATATCAATGTGGGGTAGGGGGAAATCATCTTTAGGGCTGGCTCTGTTCAGATCCCTGTAATCGACACACATCCTGACTTTCTCGTCCTTCTTCGGAACTGGGACGATATTGGCAACCCATTGAGGATACTTGGCAACCGCTAGAAACCCGGCATCAAACTGCTTCTTTACCTCATCCCGGATTTTCAACGACATCTCTGGCTTCATTCTTCTCAGTCTTTGCTTTACAGGCGGGCATTCTGGCTTTACTGGCAACTTGTGCACAACAATATCGGTATCCAACCCAGGCATATCTTGATACGACCATGCAAAAATGTCAACGTAATCGCGCAGGAGCTGAATTAACTTCATACGATCACTGTCGTTCATTGCGGTACCGACCTTAACTTCTTTCTTGTTCTCATCTGTACCCAAGTTGATTACCTCAGTTGATTCTCCGTGAGGCTGAATGACCCTTTCTTCCTGTTCCATTAATCTCATCAGTTCTGGAGGAGTTTTCCAGTTGTCCTCAACATCTCCCTCAGTTTGATTAATTGGATGATCAAAGTCAAAATATGGATCATCGGCATTGTTATTTTCAGAGATAATTATTGTTGATCTGCATTTGCAGAGGCAAAAAGAAGAATGAAAGGCGAAACAAACAGGCAAAATAAAATAAAGCGGAGAAGACACATGAAATTAAGAGAAATGATTTTATTGATGAATTTCAAAAACAACGTTTTTATTGATGATGATAGCAATGAAGATAAAAACATGCGTGCCCCTAACAACTTATCCTATGGCCTTGGGCAGAGCCACAGGGGTGCATTACAAATTATTACTTTGAATTAAAAGCCACGGGAAAGTCAGCAGCTTCCCAATTCTTCAACTTTTCACCGGCAAAGCAACGGCGGACTAGGCTGGTATCACCTTTTTCAACTCCAAGACCATCCCCAATGGCAGCGATTTGATTAGGGTCCAGCAACCCTGCACTTTTAAAGCTCTGGCGAATATCACAGATAGGGATCTTTTTTGACCAAGGATCATGGCCTCTCAGTTTGGCCAACCACCTGCTCTTTCTTTCCTCTGCCATCCTCTTTCTCTCGGCTTGATTAGGATGGTACCCCAACCCACAACGGTCTCGATTTTCCTTCAGTTGAATAGGCACAAGAATCCCCTGACCAGACTTGCCTAAACCACATCCCATCTTGTATCCTTGTTCTATCATGATCTTGGCGACCATTTCCTCGTTCCTTGACAATTTTGACCCTGGTGACGGAAGCTTGCTCCCTCTGAATATAGCATTAGCAATTTCAAGGGACTGAAAGGAGGTCTCCAGAGATTCCTCAGCGGCTTCCACATAACGGAATGGGGATGGCTTGTTGACTAACATTTCTTCTTCACCAAACACAACAACAATCTTGTCATCTACCACAAACTTGACCCTCTGGTGTAGGGAAGAGGGAATAGCTCCCGCCATGTGAATCCACGGTCTCCCCAACAGGCAGCTATATGATGAAGTGATGTCCATGATCTGGAAATTCACATAAAAGGTCTCCGGCCCAATCTGAATTGGGAACTCCACTTCCCCTAGCACTTCCTTCTTCGACCCGTCAAACGCTCTCACCAACGTCGAACTAGGCTTCATATAAGAGCAGTCCACATCCATTTTGTCCATGGTGGACTTTGGCATGACATTTAGTGAGGACCCATTATCAATCAAAACCCGAGCCAACACATAGTCTCCGCATTTGACGGAGATATGCAGAGCCTGGTTGTGCTTTCTTCCTCCTGGGGGTAACTCATCGTCAGCAAAAGTCAAATGATTAGCTGCCACGATGTTTCCTACAATCCCATCAAACTGACACACAGAGATATCTTCAGCGACATGGGCTTCATTGAGTACTTTCATCAGGGCAGTCCGATGAGCTTCTGAACTGAGCAGTAACGACAGCATAGAGATCTTGGCTGGAGTTTGTTTCAACTGATCAACAATTTGATAATCACTTTGTCTGACAATCCTTAAGAACTCACTGGCTTCCTGTTCTGTTACTTTCTTGCCCTGGGTATCCTCTGATACTTTCTCTTTTCCTTTTCTAAACCTGTCTTCAGCATCTTTAGACGTTTCAACCCGAAGAGTTTCCGGAGCATACATACGGCCGCTTCTCGTCATTCTACCCACTCCTGATATATTGGTGACAGCAGATGCACTTGGAGAACTCTCCACTGGAGGCAAAGTGCTATATTTCCAGGGCACAGCACTATCTTTCTCATATGGAAAGGGAGCAGGGACCTCAATGACTATGGGCTGAGCTTTGGCTTGAACTTGCCTCGGATTGTAATCATATAAAATCTCAATTGGCCTTCTGACTTCTCTGCCATTATTAGACTGAAGGGTCATCACGCTTTCTTCTGTTTCAAAAGTAACTACCTGAACTACACGGCGGTCCATCAAGTCTTGCAAGATCTGCTTAAAAACTTCACAGGCCCCTTTACACAGGGAATCAGCACACCCATTCTCCTGACAACAACCTTTCTCAATGACCTCAAATCGACACAATTCAGCTTGAATGGCATCCAAAGGAGTTTTAATTTTTTCAACCTCCCTTATCACCTGTCCAGTAGAATCTTCTATTGCATTGGTCGACGAATTCCCATGTCCTGGCAGTGGATTTGTAGTTATACTTGGACTGTTCTGTTTGAAAGAAATCCAATTAGCGTCGATTAAGTCCTGGACTACGTGCTTAAAAGCTTTGCAGTCCTCCACTGTGTGACCGATTCCACCCTCATGAAAACTACAAGTAGCATTGGCATTATAGCTCCTAGGGAAAGGAGGCTGGAGAGGCTTCATCGAGCGAGTGTTGATTAAGTTTTTGGAGACCAGATGATTGAACAGCTCCGTGTAAGTCATCGGGATTGGATCAAAACTGACGCGCTTCTTATACTGGTAGTTCTGGGCTTTATAACCATCATTGGCTTGTTGAGATTGCACTGGTGCCGAGAATGGTACCGTCTGCGGTGGAGTACTGAAAGATGGATTTCCTCCGGAAATTACATTGGTCTCTCCCTCTTTCTTTTTGGGGAAATGAGAAGAGGGCTTTCTTTGTCCACCTGAACTGCCTGAACTACCTGAACTACCAAAGTGGTTGGCGATCTTCCCGCTACGCAAACCGTTTTCAAGCCTTTCCCCAATAACTACCATGTCTGAGAAATTTGATGAGACACTCCCTATCAGCCTGTCGTAGTAGATTGCCGGAAGAGTTTCCATGAACATGTATACCATCTCTTTCTCTGTTAGTGATGGCTTTACTTGTGCAGCTGTACTTCTCCACCGTTGGGCGTATTCTTTAAAAGATTCTTTATCTCCTTTGCCCATGTGCTGTAACTGAGATCGATCTGGAGCCATATCCATATTGTACTGGTACTGTTTCAAAAAGGCTTCTGAGAGGTCCTTCCAACTATGGATGTCGGAAGACTGTAACTGCATGTACCAGTCTAAGGATGCCCCAGCTAGGCTATTCTGAAAGCAGTGGATCAACAGCTTATCATCACTAGCATGCGCAGCCATTTTTCGGCAATACATGGTTATATGACTTGATGGACAACCAGCACCCCGGTACTTGTCAAAATCAGGTGCTTTAAACTTTGGAGGAAGGACTATATCTGGAACGAGACACAAATCACGGGCATCCTTGACTCTAACACTTGTACCTTCCACAGCCCTTAACCGTTCTTCAAGCACACGATATTGGTCTCTGTGCTGAGAGTTTTCAAACACATGCCCCTGAGGATGACTACTCATGCCATAATAATATCCTCCAAACTGAGCGGGATTTCCTACTTGATACGCAACATTCTGAGGATTGGTAGTGATCCCAGGAGTAGGATTGAGTGGATTTCTCTGTAGCGTAGCATCATGATTAGAAGCGTGGACTTGTGGTCCACCAACAACTCCACCAGGTACGACCACAGCAACCTGACTTGGCCCTGTTACCCCAGCTGGATTGGATTCAACATTTTGAGGCGTATAACCGACTGGCATTCCCCACGGGTACCTCTGAGCAGCTAGATGGCTCTGACCGTTTGCCCCTGGAGAGTGGACAAAATGAGGGATCCCTGTTCCCGGAGGAGGAATAGTAGTTGCAGTATTAACAGGCCTCGGAGGGGGAATGAAGGTGACAACTCCATCAGGGTTTACAACGGCGGTGGCCTCAGCACTGGCCCCACCTTTCAGATTCCTCAGCATACCCATCATTTCAACCATCCGGGCCTCCATAGCCCCTACCTTATCCTTCAAAACCCGGTTTTCTTGAGCTAGCTGCTCGGGGTTGAGTATCTCTATAACCGGATCATCCGGACCCGAGTGATAACTCTCAATCTCAATGTCTGGACTTTCTTGATTCTCTGCCATGAGTCTTGCCTGTAGACGAGTGTAGTAACGGTGACGGCGAACCAGCTTGCCTTTTCTGTTTGTTTAAATATTTATTGTGTAAGAGCCTGAATGAATAGATGCATGGATGCATGAAATGAATGGATGCATAAGTATATGTGTATGCATGCGATGCAAAATGCGTTTTTTTTTGGTATCTACAATTTCCCCGGCACTGGTGAGAATGCATGCAAAGTGTATGAATGGATGCATGATGAAAAAAAATATATATATTCAACATAACAGTTTTTCAACAGCTAGAAATTCACATACATTTTTTTTGAAAATTTTCGGTTTATTTGCAAAAATCTTTATTCAGATGCAGGGGTATGCAGCTCCTTTGTGTCCTACCAAGGTTTCTTAGAGACAGGGTCTATGGCTATTTCTACGGGTACACACTTCAAGGATAGCACTAAAAGAAGGACCCTAAATAAGGTTCCTAGAGCCAACGACCTCATCTGAGAGCACCGATCCCAGGGACGTACGTCCAAGTGATGATGTCTTCAAACAAAGCCAAACTCTAGGTGAAGTCTTCGCAACCACCCAACAAGACGTACGTCCAGTGAGCAGCCACTAATGACTTCGTTCTAGCCTAAGGTATGCTCTAGCCCGGGTATAGGGCTGTCTCACCAAAAAAATAAAGGTAAAAAGAGTGCAACGTGTGTGTAGGAGCACGACGACAAACATACCCCCCCACCTGCAAAGAAAATCCAGAAACAGTCCATACAAAGAGTCGTCTACCCTAGGGTTTTGCAAGCATATATCATTTCAATACAAACAAGTAAACTAACCTAGGGTTCCAACAACAATCATATGCACTGCTTACCTCAAGAAAGGGAGCCAAGAAGAGGGGTCATAATAGAATCGGGGGAATGCATGAACTTACCTTGAAGAAAGGGAGCAAAGAAGAAGGGATCATAGTAGAATTGGGGGAATGATGCATGAGCTTACCTTGAAGAAAGGGAGCAAAGAAGAAGGGGACATGGGGATTGGAGAAATGCATGATCATATTAAGCATATAAACAAAAGAAGATGAAAGGAGAAGAAGGAACAAGAAGCGAACATAGAAGAAGAAGAGTCAAATGCACATGAATGCAACATAACAACACGAGAATGCAAGAGAACATTCAAACATCAGAAAGAGAGAAGAAAAAGAAGGGGAATAAAAGAGAGAAATAGAACAATCACATTCAAATCAAACAATTAAACCGCACATCAAGTTAATTAGGCCTGATCCTCGTTTTAAAAAAGAAAGTCCCCAGTGGAGTCGCCAGCTGTTGCACCCCGAAAAATCCGGATTGGAACTTTCATCGTACAACGTGAAAATTTGTGAAGCCGCCATCAACATTTTTTATTTAGGGACCAAAACATTGAAAAAGGGTCCTTTTTAAGGCGGGTGGCCCTTTGAGAACTAGAGATGTAGGTTCGGGGGTCGGTTAGGTGTGGGGAAGGTATTAGCACCCCACACCTCCTTTCTACCGAAAGGGAACCTTTAACTTGATGTGCGGTTTTGACAGAGTTGATTTGAAACAATTCGTTCTACTTCTTTTTTATTTGAGAAAAGGTTTTTTGAAAACGGGGGAAAAGAAGAATCTTTTTATTATTTTTTAAAAGTGTGCTTGATGGGATGTGACCCGCTCCTACGTATCTCCCAGTGCGATGGAGAATTCAAAGCTTACGTAGTTCTCCTAGTTGAGAAACTTTGTGTTGGTCTTTTTTATTGTAGGGGTTTTCGGTCCTAGACTGTACAGTCCACTAGACCTAGAACAAAGACAACCCCGCCTGTACAGACGACGTGCCCCCTACTTATTGAAAATGTTTTTTTGATTAAGGAAGAAAAAGATTTGTTGTGAGGTTGGTTGCTTTTATTTGAGCAAGTATCTTAGGCTCGCACGAACTGTACAGCTCGCTAACCCTAAGACGCTAACCAATACCGGATGTACATCCGACTCGATTCCTTACTTATTTTTTGAAATAGGGTTCAAGTTGTTAATTACTTGTTTTGATTCTCATAAGTATCCCAAGATGTTTGAGCTGTACAGCTCCGATCTTAGGACGCTAGACAACACCGGCCGTACGTCCGACTTGCCTCCTTATGAGTTTTCAAAAAGGTTTATTGTTGATCTTAGAAAGAATTTGATTGTCTTATGAAAACAATTTGAGAAAAGTTTTAATTTGGAAAAAGAAATGACTTGAAGAAGAGAGGAAGAGAATTGGAGGGTGATATTGATCACAAAAGTTTGTTGGGATGGCGTGGCATCCAAAAGAAAAAGAAGTAGAGAATTCAAATCAATTTCCAAATCAAGAACCAAAGTGTAAACTTTAACATGTTGCAAGCAAAACAATCAACAATGCAAGCGTAAGCATATACAATTAAGGTGTTGAATCCCTTTAGGTAATCTTTAACACTTGGGATATGCACAAGTGCATAAGTGTCAAATCCTCTTACCAAATCATCAACACAAACATGATTTTCAAAGCAAGCAACAAAAACAAGCACAAACCCTAATTATCTCATGAAATGCGACACCAACATAGAGCTAAAACCTCATTTTATTCTTTGAAAGCAACAAAATCATGCAAGCAAATGACATAGATCAAACTTTTTGGCAAGGATTCACATGATTAAGCAAAGGAATGCACTAAAATCACACAAACTCTAATTTTTCTACAATATGCGAAATGAAACATAAGCCCAAATCACAATTTTATTCATGAAAATGCAAGCACAAAATGAAAATAGCACAAACACAATTTATTCCAAGAGAGAGATGCATTTCAAGCATCCAAACCTCCCAAAGTGTTTGTCAAAATGCTTGAAACACATCTCTCATTCAACAACAACAATTATATCAACATTTCAACAAAAAAATAGAGCACTAAAATGCAAAGAAATGCTTGATATGCAAAAATAGATTGATGATCTACATTTTTTATGCTAAAATTTTGATGATGTTAAGAGTGAGAGTATACCTCAACTCCAAGCTAGAATAGCAAAAGAAATAAGGTGAATGAACACTAAACCACTTGAATCAACCCTCTAATCTTCAATCTTGAGCTTGATTCTTGAGATTTGAAGATGGATCTTTGAAGAGAATGCAAGGATGATGAAGGATTTAGGACTAGAATGTTGATTTGAAGTGAAAAAGTGAAGAAAGGAGGTGAGGGAATGAGGAGGTGGTTTCGGCCAAAGGAGGAGAGGAGAGGAGAGGTTTGTGTGCTAGGGTTTTGAGTGTGAATTGTGAGCCAAAACCTTGTGAGAGGTGAGGATATGAGGGTATATATAGAAAGCAATTAGGTTTAAGGGTAGTTAGGTCATTGTGCATCTCATCTCACCTTAGGATTGCATCTAAAATTTGAATGGAGGGTGAGGATTGAATCACACATGGATTGAGGTCAAAAAAATGCAAAATGAGAGGGAAATGAAGGGGAGTGAATTCGGCCACAATGGGAGAGGAGTGGTGCCCAAGTTTTGCAAGTTGTCATCTTGTACTATTGTACTATTATATGACCATGCTATTATCCCTTCATTTTTGATTATTCTTCTTAGGATAATTGTACAAAAATACACCCAATTTAGGCCACATACTAGGAATCTTAGGAATATGCCATTTTATGAGATCACCATGACCAAAAATATCATAAAAACCTCATCTTGAAATTTTTGCAGAATATTCCTTTTTGATGCCTTTTTTAAATTTGAATTTTTATGCAATTGTGTGCATGTATGCGCAAAAAAAAAATATATATGACCAAGGGTGTCTTGCTTCAAATAATTTCCTCTAAAATTGCACAATGATTTTTGATGAAAAATTATCCTATTTTTAGAAAATGACCAAAATACCCTTTTGCCCTAAAAACTCAAAAAATGTATGCACAATGTTCTTCACACTCTTCAAAATAATGCCACACTTCTCAATTTATATTTTTTGCGGAAAATTAGGGTTTTGACCTAGGCGGACAAAATTAGGGTATGATAGTGTCCTCACTGCTCATGCATACTAAGGGGTGGCCTAACTAAGAACAAAACAGAAGCAAAACAAACAACTAACACAACTGTTGAGTGCTATCACATAACAAAAGCACTCAACAGGTTTATTCCAGTGAAAACAGTAAAAACAGAATTTAAAAGACATAAACTAAAAAGATTAAGGTGCAGAGGCTCCTGATTTTGCCCTTGGGCTTTGTCTTGTGGCTGTTCCTTTTCTGGACCTCGGAGTATATGGATTTTGTCGTTTGGTTCTTGGACTTATGATAGCATCAGAAGTTTCTGTTGCTGCAGCATCAGATTGCTGCAGCACTAGTGGTGTATCTGCAACAACAACACCAGCATCAGAAACACCTGCCTTCTTTTGGGCAGTCACTGATGCAGCCACAAGCTCAAGAGCCTCTCTTGCAATTCTGTCAGCCTCCACTCTTCTCTGCTCTTCTGCTCTCTGCTGCTCTTCAATTGCTGCAGCATCAGAAGCTGCAGCATCAGCAATGCCCTTGACCACAGCAGCAATAGTGACATCAGTCTGCGCATCTTCTTTCCCAGTCACCTTAGCAGCATCCAGCTCTTCTTCCTCTGGTACCTCATCAAGCTTCCTTTTCCTTGCCATTCTCTTTGACCTTTGCCTCTTGGATGGTGTAACAGCAACAGCTTCATCATTACTAGCAGCCTCAGCTGTTGCAGCAGGTGAATTGGCAGCATTGGCTGGCACTGATTCAGGTTCTTTTTCTTGGGGTGGATTTGTGGTGGTCATGGGTTGATTTTCTGGTTGATTTTCTTGCTGGGGAGTGGATTGGTTTAGTGTTTCAGTGGTGGTTGGGTTGACAGGGGTTAGGATGGGTTGAGATGTGGAGGTGGAAGGTATGTTGGTGGTTTTAGTGATGTTGTGGGTTGGTGGTGGATCAATTTCTATATCAGTGAGGTCATCCCAATCAGGTTCACTGTCATTCTTTTTGTTGCTTCCATCATCAGCCACAGAATCATCATCTTCACTGTCATCCTCCCTATTCAATTGAGCCATTATTTCTTTGTTCTCCTGCTTCTCCCCTTCACCGAGGGATTCTCCGTCTTCAGTTTCAAGCAGGTCTTCCTCTTCTTCTCCAACCTTCCTCTTGCCTTTCTTCACTTCCCTTCTCTTCTTTTTCTTTTCAACAACTCTTTCTTCTTCTCCATCGTCCACACCAGCTTCATCAAACAATGTTGCATCAATCACTTCTTCATCTAGCACGCACTCTGGAAAAATAGGCGCTTCTACTCCTGCAATCTCCTTCATATTGGTTGCAAACACAACAGTCAACCATTCTTGTTGCGTCCTCATAAACTCCCAAACAAAGCGTTGCTGCAGCATGAATTGTGGCAGCATGGTGGAATCACCATATGCTGCTGCAGCTTTTGGCTTTGCCTTCAGAACAGTTGGGAAAGCAGCGAGAGGATACCCTTTCTTCTCTCCTTTGATTTCCACGCCAGCTTTAATGCACAGATCAGTTATTACACAGGGAAAGAACAAATACCCAGCAGTTTTTCCATGGCACACAAGAATCTCCCTGCAGATCAACCTCCCTACATCCACATCCTAGCCTCCCAAGATGACATCCAGGAGCATCATTCTTTCTTTCTCCACGTTGGTTGTGTGGGATGTAGGCAGAAGAGAATGCTTGATGAAATTGAACCAGACCATGGCATCGTGGTTGAGACTACTCCTCTTGACTTTGAACTCATTTGCACTGCAGGGTTCCCAAGGTGTTCCAGGAATGGTGATTGCTTTCTTGACAGACTCCATTTCTCTCTTTCCCCATTTGACGAAGTTATTTGCAAAGGTTAAGCCGTGGTAGCCTAAACCCAAGCATTCGTTAATTTCCATGGAGTCAAATTTTACATGCACTCCTCTGACTTCAGAAATAAATTGGGGCTTGCTGTCTTATTGGGATACAATTCCTGCATAAAATTCGCGCACAACAGAGGGGAAGAAGAATGATGGGTGCTGCACCAATTGCTCCCACCCCAGTGCTTTCACAGTGGAAGTGAACGCAACAAGGGCGTTTTGCAGTACAAAACCCCTTTCTGCCCAGAAATTCATGAACTGGAACTTCTCTGGAGTTGCAGCATCAGTTGCTTTGGCATTCTTGCGACGGACTTGGCTTGATTTCCCACGCCCAGTGGTTGATTGGAGTTTCCCAGAATTTTTGGTAGCACTCATCTTAGTTCTTGTCATTGTTAACAGATTGAATTGCGAAGAGAAATAGAGAGTGAATTGGGATTGCTTTGAATGGAGAGGTTACTGTTTGAGAATTAGGGATTCAGTGTTCACTTGCAATTGAATTGTGATGGTGGAAGGGATGAGAGTGGGTGGTTATAAGGATTAGGGAGAGACAGTTTTGGCAATTTGCTAATCTCAATTAATGAGATAGCCGTTGAGATTAGGGTGAGGTGTATGGTGGAGGGTTAATGATGGGACAGTCAAGTGACTGAAAAGACGAGCCCCTAACAACGCATCAGATGCGTGAATAACTGCCATTATTTTATTTTTTTCCTCAACTGCCATTCACTGCTGCAGCAATGTTGCTGGAAGCAATGCTGCAGCAACAACTGCTGTCACACCCTCAAACTTCAAATTGCTCAGAATTAATTCCTGCAAAACAAACACCAAAACAAACAAAAACAACTAATTTATTAGATTAAAAACCCTGGGCTGCCTCCTAGTAGCGCTTAGTTTAAGAGTCCTCAGCCTGACTTCCTTCAAAGATCATGAGTTCTTGAATTTAGTGGTGAATTTGCTCCTCACCACTGATTCTCCATAGTATTTCTTCACCCTTTGACCATTAACCTTGAAGATTTGATTTCTTACATCATCATACAAGTCCACAGCTCCATGAGGGTACACCTTCATCAATTTGAATGGCCCAGACCACCTAGACTTGAGCTTTCCAGGAAATAGCTTGAGTCTTGAATTGAACAAAAGAACTTGATCACCTTCAACTAATTCCCTTTTCTGAATCTTCTTATCATGCCAAGCCTTGGTCTTTGCCTTATACAATTCAGAACTTTCATATGCAAAGTGCCTCATTTCTTCCAATTCATTCAGTTGCAATAGCCTAGCTTCCCCTGCCTTTGTATGATCAAAATTGAGCTTTTTGATTGCCCAATGGGATTTGTATTGAAGCTCCAAAGGAAAGTGGCAAGCTTTGCCATAAACAAGTCTATAGGGGGACATTCCCAAATGAGTCTTGTAAGCAGTTCTATAAGCCCATAAAGCATCATCAAGATGATTTGACCACTCCTTTCTGGTAGGCCCTACCATTTTCTCCAACATTCTTTTGATCTCTCTATTGGATAACTCCGTCTGACCACTAGTTTGAGGATGATATGCAGTTGCAATCTTGTGCTTAACCCCATACTTGGCCAAGAGATTTTCAATCAATTTGTTGCAAAAATGATATCCTTCATCGCTGATTATTGCTCTTGGAGTCCCAAACCTTGTAAAGATGTTTCTTAGTAAGAACTTGCTGACAGATTTTGCATCATTGTTAGGTAAAGTCACTGCTTCAACCCACTTTGATACATAATCTACAGCAACAAGGATGTAAGAGTTGCCAAAAGAAGGGGGAAAAGGTCCCATCAAGTCCATACCCCAAACATCAAAGAGTTCAACCTCTAAGATGTTTGACAATGGCATTTCATTCCTATTTGAAATGTTTCCACTTCTTTGACAACTATCACATTTTCTAATCAACTCATGAGCATCTTTGAAAATTGTAGGCCAAAAGTAACCAGATTGAAGCACTTTTTCTGCTGTCTTCATACCCCCAAAGTGTCCTCCATATGCTGCAGCATGACATTGCTGCAGCACCTCTTGTTGTTCTTCATCAGCCACACATCTCCTTAGTAACTGATCAGGGCACTTTTTGTATAAGAATGGTTCATCCCAAAAATACTGCTTGACATTGTGGAAGAACCTCTTCTTCTATTGGTAATTCAGATCACATGGTATCACTTTGCTGACTAGAAAGTTGACAATGTCTCTGCATACCAAGGTGCTGCAGCCTCAACTGCTAACAATTGCTCATCAGGGAAGTTTTCCTTGATTTCTCCAAAATTATTACCTGCATTGTCACCTTCCAATCTAGACAAATGATCAGCAACTTGGTTCTCCACCCTCTTTTTATCTTTAATTTCAAGATCAAATTCTTGGAGGAGGAGAACCCATCTTATTAGCCTAGGTTTTGCATCTTTCTTAGCAATCAAATACTTAATGGCAGAATGATCAGTGAAAACAATTACTTTTGTGCCAACTAAGTATGATCTAAATTTATCAAATGCAAAAACCACAGCTAATAATTCTTTTTCAGTGGTAGTGTAATTCAATTAAGCATCAATAAGTGTTTTGCTAGCATAATAAATAGAATGAAAGACTTTTCCATACCTTTGGCCAAGGACAACACCTATGGCATAATCACTAGCATCACACATGAGCTCAAAAGGCTTGCTCCAATCAGGAGTTACTATCACTGGAGCACCAACTAGAGCATTCTGCAGTTTCTGGAATGCTGCAACACATGATTCATCAAATAAAAATGGAGTGTCATGCTGCACCAATTCACATAGTGGCTTTGAAATTTTGGAGAAGTCCTTAATGAATCTTCTATAGAAACCAGCATGTCCTAGGAAACTTCTAACACCCTTGACATTTGTTGGAGGATGCATCTTCTCAATTACCTCAACCTTGGCCTTGTCAACCTCAATTCCCTTCTTTGAAATCTTTTGTCTTAACACAATACCCTCTTGGACCATGAAGTGGCATTTCTCCCAATTCAAGACCAAGTTGGTTTCTTCACATCTATCCAGAATCTCTTCTAAGTTATCAAGGCATAATTGGAATGTTTCCCCAAAGACAGAGAAATCATCCATAAACACCTCCATAGATTTTTCAATAAATTCAGAAAAGATTGACATCATACACCTTTGAAATGTTGCTGGTGCATTGCACAACCCAAATGGCATTCTCCTAAAAGCAAAAGTACCATAAGGACAAGTGAAAGTAGTCTTTTGTTGATCTTCAGGTACTATGGCTATTTGATTGTAGCCAGAGTAACCATCCAAAAAGCAATAGAACTCCTTGCCAGCTAGTCTATCAAGCATTTGGTCTATGAATGGTAAGGGGAAGTGATCTTTTCTTGTAGCCTTGTTGAGTTTTCTATAATCCATGCAAATCCTCCAACCAGTGACTGTTCTTGTAGGAATTAGCTCATTTTTCTCATTAGCTACCATTGTGACCCCTCCTTTCTTTGGAACACATTGCACAGGGCTCACCCATGCACTATCTGATATAGGATACACAATGCCAGCATCAAGCCACTTTATAATTTCCTTTTTCACAACTTCCTTCATGATGGGATTTAGTCTCCTCTGCCCTTCAATATTGTTTTTAGCATTTTCATCAAGAATGATCCTATGCATGCAGATGGTAGGACTAAACCCCTTTATATCAGCCATTTGCCACCCAATTGCCTTTTGGATAGGTCAGAAGCAATGATCACAGACAATGTATCATTTTCCCCTAAATAGGCATATTTCAGGTGCTTGGGTAACTCTTTGAGTTCAAGCACAAGAGGTTTTTCAATAGAAGGCACATTCTGTTTGAGATTAGAACCCTCTAGATCAAGGGATTCATATTGCCTACTTCATAGCTCTTTCACCTCAGCCTCCTTGTGCACAATACCTTCTTTCAGAAGTTCACTTTTATCAACTTCGGCAAGAGCCTTCACCAAATGATCATTCTGCTTGTGGAAGTGTTTCTGAACCACAGAATCAAGAGACATCACAAAGGAACACTCCTCAGTTCCTTGATCAGGAAACTTGAGAGCATTCATCACATTGAACTTGATTTCTTGATCATTGACTCTCATAGTCAATTCTCCTTTTTGCACATCAATTAGAGTCTTTCCAGTAGCCAAGAAAGGTCTTCCAAGAATTATAGGCACTTCCTTATCTGCATCAAAATCTAAAATCACAAAGTCAGCAGGAAATACAAATTTATCTACCTATATCAAGACATCTTCAATGATTCCTTCTGGGTATGCAATGGATCTATCTGCAAGTTGGAGAGTAACAGTTGTTGGTCTGGCAACCCCTATACCCAACTGAGTGAACACAGACTTAGGCATCAAATTGATGCTTGCACCTAAGTCACAAAAAGCTCTGCCAGTATAAGTTTCACCAATTGAACATGGAATAGTGAAACTGCTTGGGTCCTTCAACTTGCTTAGAAGCTTGCTTTGCATGATCATACTACACTCTTCTGACATAGCTACTGTTTCAAATTCTCCCAGTCTCTTCCTCTTGGATAGCACATCCTTCATGAATTTTGCATAATTGGGCATTTGTTGAAGTGCTTCAACCAAAGGAACATTGATGTGAAGTTGTTTTAGCACCTCTAGAAATTTGCCAAATTGCTTGTCTTGCTGTGCCTTCTTCAACCTTCGAGGAAAAGGTGGAGATGGAATAGGTTGATCAGCAACTGGTGATGGAACTGGCGCAGCATCAGATGCTGCACTTCAACTGTGACAGCATCTGTTGCCTTCTTTTTCTCATTTTTCTGATTTTTTTGGTTTTTGTTGGTGCCATCACTAGGATCAGTAGATGGTCCATTCAAGTCCTTCCCACTCCTTAGAGATATAGCCTTGACTTGTTCCTTCCCCTTAGAAGATGATGGTTCAGTAGTGGATGGTAATGATCCACTAGGTCTTTGGGTAAGAGCAGTGGCTATTTGGCCAATTTGATTCTCCAAGTTCTTGATTGCAGCCCCTTGAGTTTGATACTGAGTTTTTGTTTCATTCATGAAGGCCTTGAGCATGGTCTCCATAGAGTTTTCAACTACTGGTGCTGCTGCCTTGGGTTGAGCAGGGAATCCTGGTGGTGTTGCAGGAGCTGTAGCAGGTGTTGCATTGTTGCTCCATTTGAAATTAGGATGGTTCTTCCACCCAGGATTGTAGGTACGAGAATATGGATTATTGTTCTTGTCATATCCCACATAGTTGACTGAAATAGGGTTTGCAGGGCATTCTTCATACAAATGGCCTCCTCCACAGTACACACAACTAGCAGAACCCACTGGTACTTGTTCAATTGCTGCTTTTGTCTCTGGTACAGATTCAGTTGCAGCAGCAGGTGTTGCACTCATATTTTTCATCATGTTAGACAAGGATGCAACCTGAGCAGATAAAGCAGTAACTTCACTCACTTCATGCATACTAGCAACTTTCTTCTGAGCACTAACCCTGGCTGTTGGTCATTGATAACTGTTTGCAGCAATAAGATCATAAGCATCTTGGTAAGAGCCATTCAGCAAGACTCCACCAGAAGAAGTATCAAGCATCAGTCTAGTTTGAGGTTCCAAACCATTATAAAAAGTTTCCATTTGAACAACCACAGGCAACCCATTATGTGGACATTTTCTTAACAATTCTTTGAATCTTATCCATGCTTCAAACAAAGTTTCAAATTCAGTTTGTCTAAAAGATGTAATTTCAGTTCTCATCCTGGCATTCTTGATAGGTGGAAAGTATTTTGTCATAAATTTCTCAGCCATCTCATTCCAAGTAGTGATAGAGTTAGGTTCCAAAGAATTTAACCAAACCTTAGCTCTATCCTTCAAGGAATAAGGGAAAATTTTAAGTTTAAAAGCATCATCACTCACACCAGGGAGAATGAAATTACTACAAAGTTCTACAAATTGTTTTAAATGCAAATGTGGGTCCTCAGTAGGTCTTCCACCAAATTGCCCTATTGTTTGAAGCATTTGAAACATCATAGGCTTAAATTCAAAATGAGTTATGGCAAGTTCAGGCCTTACTATGCTAGTTTGCATAGTGTGAGGGTCAAAAATTGCATAATCCCTCATAGGTCTGAAACAGTCCCTGTCATTAGCCATGCCTATGACTGTTTCATTCAAAACTTGTCTCACATGTTCAGGGTCCTCACGGTGTTCAGTGGCAACTATAGTATGTCTTTCAGAACCATGGTTGCTAGGAGGTGGTGTTCCCCCATGATTAGAAGGTGGTGGTGTAGCCATATTGACAGCTCTGCCCAATGAAATAAGTCCTGAGTGATCTTGATCCCTTCTCAAAGCCCTAAATAATCTTTCTATTTCAGGATGAAGTTGAAATTCTGGTGAACTGCGCCTGTGCATATGCTGCAGCAGCAGTTGCTGTAGCAATTCTAATACTGAACAAACAGAAACAGAGCACCAAAATCAGCAACAAAAATCACTAGTTTGCCAATTAATTAAACAGTGTTTTAAGCTATTTAATCCCCGGCAACGGCGCCAAAAACTTGTTGCAAAAAAACGAGATAGTGCAAGTATACACTGTCAACAAGTAATAAAGTGAAAGTAAAGTTCGTTCCCACGAGGATTAGCACTTAAACAAAGCTTAATTTAATCAACAAATTAGTGATGGTAAAAATAAAGTAAATGACACAAATGTTTGGTAACATGCAAAATAATAAAAAGTATCAGGGTAAATAAGATCAGATATTTGGAACAAGTTGAGATGCATTCACTTTCAGTAATTTCATTAAAGTGTACAAAAATGCTATGTTAAGTGCTGCAGCACTAGGTGCTGCCGCAATTGCGTATTTTCTGAAATACTAGACACTAGGTTTTTTTCCTACTAGTTTATCTCTAGACCAGAAAGGAGTATTGTCCTAGGCTGCTGAAGCACCCGCAGTGTTCACCTCATGGCTTATGCCTCCCCTATCTCTAGGGTTAAGACAAGGAACAACAATATCTCTATTATGCAACATACCATGTTATCTTGTGGGGTAAATTTACAAACCATCTCTGTGAATATAAATGCTACTTAGATTAGACGGCCAATCCTAATCTAAGATGAAAATATTAAAAGCACACAAGATAAAGTATTCAACACTTAAACATAAACATTAACAACACAATAAATTCATTACATTCAGTTCTGCATCCCAACTACAAGAGTTTAGCTCATGTTGAGCTTTGACAACAAAGAAAATAACTTAAACATTAACATAAATGAAGAAGTCATACTAAATCCTAAGGAGAGAGTTTACACTACAATCTTTGATCGTGAGAATAGCTCCAATGAAGATCAAAGGAACAAACTCCAGCTCTCCAACGTAGCTTCTTCCAAGAGATGAAGCTTCAGTGTTGCTGCAACAATCAAAATGCAACAATTGATCTTTTTGGTGACTTGGAGAAGGCACGAAGCTTGAGGCTATCTCTATACCTCAAATTCGGCTTAACCTAATTCTGGGAATGTGGTTCTTTATATAGAGGAGGCTAGGGATGAGAGGTAACCTTAATTGGGAAGGCGCCTTTTGTCCTTTAATGAGGGCAAAAGGTCCTTTTTGCCCAAATCCCTAGGTCATCAGCAAATATTTCATGATTGGTACGCACACCCACGCCTGATGATCACTGACAGCTGTCCTTTCCTCAATTTCTGTGTTTCCTATTGCTTTCTCTCTCATGTTGCGCATTTTTGCACTGCTGCCACATTAGATGCTGCAACAATTAAACAAACACATTAAACCACAATTGGGCACCAAAGTGCTAATTATAACAAATTTAAGCTTACACCTTAAGCTACTCTAAACTAACATATTTACAACATTAATTACTATATTGCTCGAGAATTAACAATGATTTAAGTTTGAAATAAGAGGTAATAACAATCATATTTGATTGTTATCAAGAACCAGAAATTTTGTGCGTAGAATCATGAGAAAGAGAGAGAATTTCAGAAAAAAATCTTCAAATAATGCGATTCAAAATGCAAAATCGTGAGAAAGAAAGAGAGAATTTCACAACAACAGATTCAACATTGTATTCAACAACAGATTCAAGGATTTAGGTTTTGGAGGAATTAGGGATTCAACGGATTTAGGGATTTCTTCTGATGATATAAGTAATTCCAACGATTCAACAAATTCAACATTGTATTCAACAACAGATTCAACAACATATTTGAATTGGGGATTTAGGTTTGGAGGAAAATCAATGTGATGAAATGAAATGAAAGATCGATGAAATCAACAATAGATTTAACAACAGATTTGAATTAGTGTCCGCAAGAGGAAGATGAAATGAAAGCACAGGTACAGGAGGTGGCATCGCATGGTGGCTTTGGTGTTTTCTGGTTTGGTTCCTTTTGGAAGCTCACTGAAAGTGTGAAGTGTGAAGGAAGAAGAAGACTACTTTTTTTAGAAAAAAAAAATTAATTTAAATAGAGAGAAATAAAAAGGAAACGCCACTTGGATAAAATAATTGACATGCGGATGTCATGTCAGCTAAAATGCTTGTGTGGCAATGTTGACTAGGTCTTCTGTTAGTCTAATTAACGTCAGGAACTAATAATGAAAACGGAAAAATAAGATGGGGACCAAAACACCTATTTCGTTAATTTATGGATGAAACTTAGAAGGACCCGATTTTGTAGGGACCAAAAACATATTTTACCCATAGTAATTATAGCTAAATAAATAAAATAACAACACTCAAAGTTTAATGAAGGGTTATGTTCATGATTAAGCATTTTGCATATATTTTGGTATTTTGATGTGTTTATTCAGTGCACCTGCAGTTGATGCTCCTGCACTAGAACACAACAGTGCACCTGCACTAGATGCACCTACATCATGAAACAACCAGAACTCAACAATGCATCTGCACTGGAAACAGACAACTATGCATGAAGCATTCTTGGACCATCAAAATGCACCAGCCCTTAATTGATGACATCATGCTTAGTCATAAAGACACATGCAACTTGTAAAATTTCGACGCCTACCATAGAAGTTAGCTTTGAAGAGTCACTCATCTAGGGACACTTGTCCATCCATAAGTGGACCTCTCCCTTTGTGTTTGAGTGTGGGATTCAAATTACTTTTTGAGAAGATCAGAACTCAACCCTAACTCAACTCTCAAGTTAACTTAGCCCTCAATGAAGACTCACTTTTGAAGGCTATAAAAGCACCCTCATTTCTCATCTGAAAATATGCTCAAGATATCAACAAGATACCTTAGACTAGTTTTAATTTTCGTTTTTCATTCTCTTGTAAGAAGGCAAGAAAGGAATTGACAACTTCTTTCTTTACTTCCACACAATTAGTAGTGCTAGCTGAATGCAGTGAAGTCAGTGCACCTGCATTGCTTGGAGAATTCATGCAAAAGGACTTCAACCTGTGTAACCTTTACATTGTTGTTTTCTTTTGTTGTGATTTCAATTATATGAATATGATCCTTTCAGTTTATATATGCCTTGCAATGTCTAATATGAGCTAAACTCTTTTGATTGGAATGTTTTAAACCTTATAATAATCTTTTAAATAGGTTATTGTGTTCATATGTGATGTGTGCATTTTAGTTATTGCTTGATACTTCTTTCAACACTTATTTTGAGGTTGATCACTTAGAATAAGTAGAGTTATAAATACATACATGGTTTATAACTAGAACTCAAGAACTAATATGAGTAAGTGTTTTAATTAAGGAAACTTTGTTAAAACCATGCTAAGACCTAGACATAGGATAGCAAAGTCCATAAGGTGATACTGTGGGTACTTCAAATACAAGAGTGAACTTATTTAGCATGCTTAGACATAAGAAGCTTGTAATGAAACTCTAAAGACATTGATTGAAAAGCACATTTTTAATGCAACAACATTCAGTGCACCTGCATCACATATAAACACAAAACTATTGAAAGTGACTTATTTGGTGAGAAACATCCCAACTATCATTCTCCACTGCTTTCACACATCTTTTATAACATGTTTACATTCTATTTTGCACACTACCATCCATCATTTGTTATTTGGTTACTCTAACACTAATCTTTATATATTACTTTTTCTCACACCATGATCCAAATAACCTCTTTGATGTTAGCAGAGCTTCAATAATTACCAATGATATTGAAGGTCTTGATAATCATAAACTAAGCAACAGTGGAAGACATCAAAGATTTAGAAGCATTCCCTGCTAAAGCAACATTTGAAAGAATTAAATTGATAGCCGAGTGTAAGAGGATTACATAATTATTAAATCTAACCTAATTCCCGCAATGCCAAATGACCCATAAGATATTAATAATAGAAACAAAGACAATATCTTGCAATTGAGGGCTCCAGCCATGAGAAGTTAGGACTAAAATGTTCTAAAAAAAGCAGTATCAATATGGATACTCAGGATACCTCCAAGCCATCTCCAAATAAGTTGTTCACACTCTTTACATATATATTATGTTTGATGTCATACAATGCCCTAACTGGACTTTAATTGTGTTTTGTAACAAATGTGTTTTCTAAGATTATTAATAGTTCAACTTTAAGTTTCTTAAGATTTTTTAATAAAATTATGTATTTTGTAAAAAAGTGATAATATTTTTTTGAGACTCGAGGTTTTCCATGATCATAGAGTATCTAATAATTTTTTAATTTTTGTAATGATACTTCTCGATACGTACCTAGAGAGTATCTAATAATTTTTTAATTTTTGTTAAAAAATATTTCACTCGATAATTTTCAGATACTTCTTAGATACATTTCGATACCTCTTACCAACTAAACACATGATTGTCACTCATATATATGATATATTTTAATAACTTAATAACTAAAAGGCAAAATTATATGTTTTTTCGTAACACAATCATACAAGAGATAATACATTGTGATATGGATGACATAAATATACGTAAGTATCTCTACTTGATATGATCACAAGTATTTATTTCTAAAATGTGATCATCATATATTGCCTAATGGTATGCTTATGTGTTATTGAGCAACTACTGATATGAATATCTTAGTCTATAAAAAGTCATCTCTCTATATATATAAAGTTAGGTATGTGAGCTTCTCAGTCAATAGTATCTTAGTTAGTAATTATCGCCCCCCTCAATATTTAACGACTATTCGGATTATACGGTTTCGAGTGGTCCCAGTTACTTGTCCACCCCTACTTTTTATGATTAGTCACTCATACATAGGTGTGTCGGTTTTTTTTGTGTATAAACCAAGTATCCTCTGCGCGCAATTGCCGAGACTAACTCTCGAGCCGGGTAAGACCACAATGGGTGGCAAAGCTTTCCCTCAAGAGATTTAACACTGCTGCATGCCCAAGGCTGGATTCGAATCCAGGACCTTGGTTAAGCTAGAAGAGACCCCTACCATCTCATCCAAGTGCTCTTGGGTATACATAGGTATTTTTTTTATAGGCAAAGTGGTTAGAAATTAGTGTGTTAGTAGTTAGAGGGGAGGGGAGAGCGGGGTTCGAACCTTGTATGCCTACATTTTCACCAACGATGTCCCTTTCACTCAACCACATGAGCTATTTGGTGTGTCGGTTGCCCTCTTCCTTTCATCCATATATTTTATGTGATTTTTTTAATCTATTTGGGCAGTTTTTTCATCTCTATAAAATGCAATATTTCTATTTTTCATCTTTGTTTTTTCTATTTGTGTTTCTATTCCATTTTATTTTTTTGCTATGTTTTTATATATTTAAATTTTAAATTAATTTTTTATTAAAGTACCCCAACCGTGTTGTATCTTGATTTTTAAAATTTTCTTGTATCCCCGTATTCGTATCGTCTCGTATCCCGTATTGTATCCCGTAATATATTACTAATACTGTTTTCATGTGTAGTAGTCTCAAGATACTTATATTTGGGTTGGTTATGTCCTTATGGTCCCTAAATAGTCTAAATGTAATGCTCATATTTAATGTGTAGTAGTTTCTCTTTTAGCTGTTGACCCTAGTATGTGGTTTGGAAATGCCCAACCTCACCTACTTATTGTAACTTGCATTGATGATTTCATTATCAATTGAATGAAGTATGTTACCTTAAAAAAAAAAATTAATTGAAGAGCTCGGCCTCTCAATTAAAAGTCACAATTATATTACCATCTCTCAATTTATGCCGCCTCCATTTTTTTTATGCCACCTGTGATTTGTTAAGCTATTTCATATGATTCTGGTTGTACTATTTATCATAGTTGTTTGAAATATGATTGTCAAGACGAAAAGAATCATAAGAATGAAAGATTTTCTACCTTGAGAGCGAGAAAAAACACATACATTTATCTCTATCTCTCACATCTCTCATATTTTCCCTCTATATTTTTTTACATTATCTCTCCTCTTTTATACCTAAAATCATCTAAAGTTACGTGTCTTTTCTCGCCATCAAGATAGAGAATCCATTTCCGTGAAAGACCCGTCACTTTAAGTTTTTTTTTTCCTCTCTACCAACGAGGTTTTAATAATACATGAGGGTTTCTTACATTTCATCAAATCCCATCCATACCGAATATCACTTCTCAATATATATCTAATTGCATCTTCAATTTTTCAGAGATCAAACGATCCTCTGCAATTTTCCACACTATAGTCTATAACTCATCCTCCTTTTTTAGGCTGCTTTATGTTTTACTATTAAAAATACACGCCTCGTAAAATTACTAACTCATGAATAATTATAGAGAAATGCTAGCTTCAGACTCGCTATCACATTATTCTCAACACTCTCTTTCTTTTTGCAAATATTCAAATGAACAACATATTTATATAGAAATCATGATTTAGTGAGCTCCATTCGAAATTCGACCAATAAGAGATTATGTGTTGAGAAATATATGTTAGAGAATGTATCGCTAGCCCTCCTCATTATTATGTTAGATTGCAACTCTTAAAAAAGGTTGTTGAAGATAAAACTACACCATTTTTTGGACATGAAAAGTGAACCAACCAAAAGTATTACCATTTTGACTAGCTTTTTTAAAAACCCAATTTGTTTATAACATGCTTAAGAAAAAGGAAAACAGTTCATAAAATTTAAACTACCAAATTTGCAGACTTCATCAGTTGACCACCTACCCCTAATCTGCACCTAGAAAGCCTCTGCTTGAACCACTCAATATCTACAACATCATCTCAAGTCAATCAGAGGTTTTCATAAATTAAGCTTTCCATACAGTTCATGCATTTGCATTTGCAGTTTGTGTTGGTAGTTTGGGGTGGTTGTGTTCACCTTCATAAGTAACAATTAGCATTGAAGGATCTTCCAAGCACCTCTCAACATGCTTCCTAGCAGGGCAGCCTTTCATGTTGGTGCACTTATAGTATCCCCTGGAAAAAAAAAGAGAAATTAAACTTAATAAAATATGAAGAGAAACTAGTAATAATGTTGTAGAAGAAAAATCTAGGACTTTTTCAATCACTCAAGTCAGCAATGTTCTGACATTGAAGTACTTGAAAATCACTCCAAACTCTATCGACGGTCACTACCACTTGTAAATAGAAGTTAACTATGTTCCTCTCTGTCCGCACGCTCCTCAATAGTGATTTTATCAATGCCGATTTGACGAAAAACAAGAAAAAACTTATCAAGTCAAAGTTCAGGACCTATATTTGTTTTTTATTGGCTGAATCGACACTGATGAATTCGCCATTAAGGACCATGCAGATGTGGAGAAATATAACTTCTACTTACGGGCAGTGGTGACTGTCGTCGGTGAAGTTTGAAGTGATTTTCTAGCATTTGACCATCATAAATCACTTAAAGTGTTGGACAACCCTGGCTATCACCTCCTCACACTTAACCCGTTTTAAACCAATGTGAGACCTCCCCACTCATTTAAATTTTCAACAAACCAAACTGCACAACCCTAAAAACAATTAACCAGGTCATGATGCAACATTCAAGATGAACTACTAAGTTAAACTCGAGGATTTGGATCCTCTGCTGCGCGTAGCACATGCCGCGCCAGCGTGGGTGGTCCGACTCCGATCTAGAGAGAAAACACTTTTCTCTTTAAATCGGACGGTCCACGGTCCACGCTGGCATAACATGTGCTGTGCGTAGCAGGGAATCCGCATCCTAAACTCAGGCGCCCGTCAAATTGGTCAGATATCAAAAAGAAAAACTTGAACATACCTAGGGTGAGGTGACCCTTTGATCGGCTTCTGCCCATACTTCCTCCATGAATAATCATCAGGAGGGATATCTGCAAGTTTGTTACTGATAGCAGGCACCTTAATTGATCTTTTCACTCTATGTTTCCTGCCAACGATTCATAGAATAAACAATTCACATATCAAAATGAATATCAAATATTTGTATTAACAAATGATTAATGTAAATAACTACAATACCACAACACAAAACAAATGTGAATTCAAAATTTCAAAAATATGTGAGGAAAATTTAATGTAACCTCTTGATTGAGCAACGGCATTTAGCACTAGTCTCACATTTCACAATACCCTCATCACCAATAGCAGATAATTTTCTCTTGTGCTGTTGTGAATTCTGATCAGAGGAAGGTGCAGCAGCTCCTACTATTTGGAAGCCACTTCCACCCAAGTTAGCTACACTTCCATCAACAGTCAAAGTAGAAATAAAAGACCTAGTAGATGAACTCGGCGGCGCGAAGCTACCCTTATCGAAATTCAGATGTATGACACCATTGTTCTTCCTTAGCATCATTTCTGTTAGTTGTTTCATATGCTGCTGCTGCTGCTGTAGCATTTCTTGATTATGGTCAAGAGGTCTTTTCCCATTGGAGTTCAATTCCAAAGATGGTTTTCCAAGAAAAACTGAATTTATGACACCTGAACTTAATTCCTGAACTGAATTGTTCAGAAAACTAGTTTGAGGAAACTGCAGATTTTTTGATTGGTGATTGGTTCCACAATTAGGGCTGTCTAGGAGGATACTTTGTGAAAAAGGGATTTTAAGATTATTAACCTTCCTCACTCTTGCATGACCTAAACTATTATTGAGCAAGGACACAACTTTCTTGAACTTCTCTACAGCCTCTTCAGTGTCCACCATTAAATTCATATACTGAACTTGATTCAGATTCTTTGGCTGAGACAACATACATAAAACTTTATAACAGCTTTCAATAGCTGCTGTGTTAGCTTTTTCTACCTCCTCCATATAAGCCTCTAGTCAATCTAAAAATGACAAAAAAAAGAGAAGATTATATATAATTCCCCAACTCAAAGAGGAACACAAACAATTGCCTTGACGCAAATTTATCACCGGCAAAACCGATGAATACTACACCAGCAAATATTGTGCACCAATAACACAGTAACAAAAAAAACCTAAACGAAAAACATAAGAATACTAAAAATTAATAAATTCCTATTTATCTAGAAAACAGGTCACACATTCATTCACATGAGACAGCATAAGATAAAAAATACCCTGATGGAGAGGTAAATCCATTTTTCACCACACAAGGAACCAAGGAACTCAAGCTTCAAAATTTTAGTTCATGAAAGGGTAATCATAAGATTAAAGAAAAGTAAGCATAGATTACAACATGTAAGTTTCAACTAAGCAATGAAATGCTATCAAATTTCTAGTGACAAAATGGTAGTAAAAGCATCAAAGTACAGACCTTGATAGATTTGGTGATGTAAAACCCTAGATTCTTCTTCCACAGTTTTGAGAAGATTGAAAGGTATGAAAGAAAGGACTAAAGCTTAGCTTGACAATTCACACAAAAACAAGAAAACTGACTGAACTTCCATATCTATAAACTATAAAGTATATATATTTTAAATATTAAATTAATTTCCAAGTCTTATCAGCAGCCAGGGAAAAAAGTACTATTATTATATTTGTAGTTCTAAAAGAAGTAAAAACTGAAAAAGATTTAGCGGAAGGGAGAGAGATGATGCAAAAAAGTTGAGTTTAAATATACATACAGCCAAGACCAGAGTAGGAACAGCTGAGACTGAGAAATGAAACTGCCGCTGTCTATGTCATAGATTTGAAGGGTGGTCCCACATCAAGACATTTATTTTTAATTTTTATTTTTTCATTCACACCAAAATAAATTACACTAATACTCGCTGTAGTCTATATTTATAGACTGATACATCAGTTATTCAATAAAATCAAAATTATTTTGATAAAAAAAAATTAAACTAAACTTTTTTTAAATAGGATCATAGGCAGTATTATTAGTCTTTCTCATCATTATTATTAGCAAAAAGACAGGCACAATTATCTATTTTTTAACGATGTATTTACATTTTATTGGATTTATTATTTAATTTGATTGTGAGATATTTGATACTCTGCAATATTATGTACTTATAGACTGATATATCAGTTATTCAATAAACCCAAAATTAAATTTTTATTTATGAATAGGATCGAGTACTAGTCTCTCACATAATTATTACTAGCAAAAAGATGGACACGATTATTTATTTTTTAACTGTGTATTTATATTTTCTTGAATTTATTATTTAATTTGATATTGTGCATTATTATGTATTTGTAAGTATTAGGAAAGAGATTATTTTATAAATTAAAAAGAACCGAAAAGAGTACTATTTCCCCAACATTTTCTATAATACATTAAGAAACCGTTGTGTACTTTTAGGGATGAAAAAAAATATGAGACATAATTAGATTAAACTTTTTATATATATATATATATATATATATATATATATATATATATTCATTCGTTAATACCCATCGATGTTTGTGTACCTATGACGTCCGGTATATATCCATAGATATCAATGAGTATTTAATAATTTAACATAAAAATCATATAACGTAACTTTTATTCCTTATAAAAAGAACCGAAAAGAGTACTATTTATTTCGACATTTTCTGTCATACATTAGGAAACCGTAGTGTTACTTTTTTTTTTTGATAAGCGTAGTGTTACTTAAATGAGATGATCGAGACAAAATCAGATTCAACTTCATATATATATATATATATAAATATATATACTTGTTAATTACCCATTATGTTTGTGTGTGACGTCGGGTATCCATAGATATTAATAAGTATTTAATAATTTAACATAAAAAATTATTTAACGCAATATATTGAATAACGAATAAAATAAAATTTGTTTTATTGCAAAATGAAGAAAATATCAGAGTATAAGCAATACAAAACAAGTTACACGTCATACAAAAACTTCTCGAAAATAATCTTTGAATTATTTTACTTAAAAGTCACTTTTTAAGCTCAACAAATTGACTAAAAGACTCTATTTGGCAAGTCTCATCCGTTAGTAGTAGATTTGACTACCGAATGATGAGTAAACGTGTTTGATATGCACTAATATTTAGAATTTTGTGGGAAGTGTTTTTCAAAGTCTACTTATAGTGTATAATGTCTCATTTTTTTTATTAATTTTAAAATATTTTAATGAAATAGATTTTTTTTGACTGAAATTTAATGAAATAGATAGTACCACAAATATAAAAATATTATATATCTTAACTAGTATAATGTTTCCACATTAGATGTACTTTTTCCTTTTTCTTCTTTTTACATTTAATGTATATTAATATCTCGAGTAATAAATAAATATTAATTATCAAAGCATTTAATAAAGAGAGATATAGTAGTTTCATAAATATATAAATAATATATTTTTAACTATAAATACTATCACATTAAATATTATTTTTTTAACAACACACATTAAATATATATTTAATTACTAAAAATCACACTGTGGCATAAATGCTAGATACTTGAGTCTCTTAACCATTTTGTCTTGGATTCGATCCCTGACCATTTGTTGGAAGAGGTTAACTCCTTAAGTGGATCTCAGATACCTCAAAGGATTAGTCTCTACTATCCTCGTGGAGAATACCTTGGTTAACCAAAAAAAATCACATAGGACATAGTTCGTTTTAGTAGTATGTAATCCAAAAAGACCATGTACTCCCTACGCCCTTATAATATGTCATTATAGACATTTCACACAAATTGATAAATGTAGTTAATTTTGTATTAGAAAGAGAAATAATAAACTACTTTACAAAATTATGTTTGATTAATGATACGATATAATAAAGTAATAGAATTGAGAGAAAAATATTATTAAATAATGGAGAGTGTGATAGGAAAAGAAAAATTAATGGTTCATTGATACTGTAAAACGTCAAGTAACATGGGATAATATTTTTTGCGTAAAATATCATATAAGATGGGATGGAGGAAGTATTACGGTGACAACTCAATTAGGGTGAAACATGTTAGGCTAATATTGGATCCGATACAAGAAAAATGTGCATTATTGATAACCAAATGACTTTGTAGTGCCAAAAAGCACTAGTAGTAGTGTAACATTTTTGGCAGCCAAGTGATGACCATGTGAAATTCGATAATTGGCTTGTCGAAAACCATGTTTACCAAGCCTTTAAAAATGATCCATAGTCATTTTGGGAAGTCTTTATACCATACTGATAGCAACGACTGTTGAACTGTGACTAATTATTTTCCTGAAACTTTCCAGTACACCATTTTTTATTGGTGGCCAATGACCTTCATACCTTTTTTGAAGTTATTTGAAGTTTTTTTTAGAAAAGATACAATTACTCAATTTTATTTATTTAAATATAGAAATTAGTAATTAGTCACAATTTGTATTTATTTTAGTAAAAAACTATTTGTATTTATTTGTTATTTCTTTATTTTAAAATCATTATGAATATTTTATAAATTATTTTTGCATTGATAGTTAAATATTGATTAATATGGTAATACGAATAAACATAAACATAATAATAAAGTCTAATTGTCTTAATGTTTTTTCTTAAGATAAATAGTCGAAGGCCGGGAAAGTGCAGCGCTGCAATGCTGGGTGTTCAAATCCAAACAAAGATCACAAAATGATCCAAACCAAATCAAAAACCACAAAAATCCCTTTTTTGGGTTATGTTTGGTCCCGTTTCTCTTTAATTGACCGTTTCAGCTTGGTATGTGGTTTTACTGCCTACAAACGAATCAAACATCGGACCAAAAAAAAGGAATTGAACCAGACCAAACGTCCTATATTATTAAAAAAAAGTGATACTTGATAATAAGCACCAAAGACCAAGAAGAATACTACTTATTTGCCATTTTTTTGTCATACATTAGGGAACTGTTAAGTTGCTTTTAGGTATGAAAATGAGGCGACCATAGTCATGTCCAACTTCCTATACATCCATACTCGTTAATACTCATTGATGTTTGTGTGTGTGAGATATCCTTAGATATCAATGAGTATTTTTTTTGTTACAAAAAATTTAGGTGAGTTCGGCCCCGAGGGCTCACCAGGATCAGACAGGCCTCACGACTCTTTGAGTCAAACTTCATTGGGATCAATGAGTATTTAATAATCTAACACAACAAATCATATAATATAATTTAGCCAAATTTTACATTAACACTTTAAGGATATTTACATTAATAATGTATGATATGCTATATATGTTTACAATTTTATTATTAGTTCATCCACAAAAAATGTATTAAATAACAAATAAAAAAATATTTTATTGCAAAAAAAGTATAAAAATTATTTTTATCTTCTTTTTTTGTCAAAAAAACCTTTATCTTTCTGTCATACATTAGGAAACCGTTGTGTTACTCTTAGGGATGAAAATGAGATGACACATAGTTAGATTAAACTTCATATATATATATATATATATATATATATATATATATATATACCCATTGATGTTTGTGTGGGTGTGACGTCGGGTATCCATAGATATCGATGAGTATTTAATAAAGTGAGTTCCCCCACCAATCCGAAATTGAGAAAGAAAAGTTACATCCCACAATGCTAATGTGACGACTCAATTGGAGATAGTTGGTGTTGGTCCGACCAAAAAAAAGTTTAAGCCTGATGCGGGTCGGGTTGTCCATTTTGTCAGCTCTACTTGATCGTATTTGAGCCAAAAAGACCATGTATTATTGTGACGAGACGACTCAATTGCTGTGACGACTAAAAAAATATCACATAAGATTTTAGAATTAATATCACAATGTGAAGAGGAGTTGAGTTGTATCCAAGAAAATTTTATATTAAGAGCATTTCTAAGAGTTGAATTGTATTAACCATTAAGAGCATTTCTTGGAGGTGGTTTATTAGTAAGGCAAACAGTCTATTGAGTAAAAGTGTAGCAGATTGGTGGTGCAATCCACTTACTTGTTTGAATAGTGTTTGATTTTTCTCGTGTTGTAATAAGTTGGTGCACAGTTTCACCGGCTTTGTCAATGACTAGTCTATGTTTGCCTGACTGGGAACGTTTACGCGATTTTGCCGATCTACGTGGTTCTCTCCTTCTAATAGAGTTTTTATCACATCCAAGATTCAAACTTGAGACCTTAAAGTGAGATCTGAAACCAGTTACTGCTTGGACCAATCCTCGCTGGTACTATCTTTAGTCGTATTTATAAGAGAAAAATACAATTTAAGGTTCATTAAATTGAATAGCTAATGTTGAGAACTGATGTATCATAGAAATTCATTGAATAGATCGAATACATAAATTATTTAATAAACTGATGTTTGGTACCCATGAAAGTAGAGAGAAAGAAAGCTGAAAGGATTGAAAGTTTCTTGAAATTTGGGCTTCCCCTATTTGGTTCTTTTTTAAGGGTTTTTTTTTGGTACCCCCACCATCTTCCCATATACCTCCACAAGAATTTTTTTGACGAAAATACCTCTGCCCAAAATAAACTCGCTCGGATTTACTTGGGGGGGGGGGGGGGGGGGGGGGGGGCGGTAAATCCGATTTGTTATTTTATAAGTTGGATTTATCTACCCATATACCTCCGCTATGTATATCCGACTTTAAAAATAACAAATCAGATTTACCTCAAGGGGGGTATATCCGATTTGTTATTTTTAAAGTCGGATATACATAATGGGTATATAAATCCGAATTCCATAAAAAAAGAAAATCGGATGTACCCCTTAGGTAAATTTGATTTTGTTATTAAAAAATTTATTTTTTATTTAAATTTTTAAAAAATGTTATAAAAACGCTACTAAATATCCGTTAAAGAGTCCAAACTAATCAAAAAATTATAAAAACACCACTAAAAATTTAATAAAACCAAAATAAGGCTATGCAAATTTTTTTAGATTTTTTGGAGACTATGAAAAATTAAAAAAATTTAGTAAAACATAGTAAACAATGGAATTTGAGATTTTGAGCCCCCCCAGTCCCATAAGAAGTCCCTTCTAAGGGTGTTTTGATCGTTGATTTTTTTACGGATTTAATGGCTGTGGTTTCATTACAATCGGAGTAGGTTGCCGAAAAACCGATTTTTTAGCCTAAATTATTCGCTCGACGTATAACATCGTCACGTGTTAACGAACTACACCCTAAACAGAACCAATAAACGACCGATATTCATATTATTCAGATCTAATTAATTTTTCTCAAAAAATATATAATTTTAATTTTTTAAATGATTTATTTATTATTTGGGCTATAAAATCATATATACCTAGGTGTGGGGTACATCTGATTTTGTAATTTAACAAATCATATATACCCCCACCTTAGATAAATCCGATTTTGATTTTTTAAAATTTTTAGGGGAAATTCGGATTTACCTATATCCGATTTTAATTTTTTAAAATTTTTAGGGGAAATTCGAATTTACCTATATCCGATTTCCATTTTTTTTTACCTGGGGATATGTTGGGTTTTTTAAAATTTTGTGAAGGGTATTTTGATCTTTTCGCAGGATACGTGGGGGTACATGAGAAGATGGTGGGGGTACAAAAAAAAAGGCCCATTTTTTAATGCAGGAAAGAAAGAACACTTTTGGTGGGCCTCATTTCCAATTTTGTTTCGGCTGGATTTGGGATGATCAATGTGCAGGGAAGAGATCACCATTTAAATAAAGGGATTTTTTTTTGTACCCCCACGTTTTCCCTCAATACCCCCACAAAAAATGAAAATCCTAAAATACCCATCTGAAATTTTACTTAATCGTATTTACCTGTATAAGAGGTAAATACGATTTTGAAAAAAATGGAAGCGTATATAGCTAAATACGATGCGAAAATAAAACTCAAATCGTATGTATCTCATTAGAAGGTACATACGATTTGTTAATTATACAAATCGTATGTACCTTGGATGTAGGTAGATACGATTTGTATAGTTAACAAATCGTATGTACCTGTTCGTGGGGGTACGTACGATTTGTTAACTTAACAAATCGTATTTACCCTGTATTAAGGTAAATACGATTTACAAAATTATTTTAAAAAAAATTAAAAACTGATATAATATATATACATATACACAAAAATATGGATAAATAATTACAAAAAACGCGGTACAAAAATAAATACAAGAAATATGTCAGGCAGTCAGTCAACCATCAGAATCATCCGATAAATTTACCACGGTGGGCGCATCAGTGGGTGGGGGCAAGACTGGAGCAAGGGAATGCCATAAGGCGAAGCGGCCTGTGTAAGGATCCAACCATGTAAGGGCCTCTGGGGATACATTATGCTTCCATAAATGAGCAATCGGAGGCAAAGGACAAGCAGGAGAAAGAGAAACATGCACCCAATGGTTACCCCTCACGTGCAGAATAGATATGATACTACGAGCCTTAGAAGAAAAATAAGCACCTCTCAAAGGTAGATAAGTAAAATTCATCCCCAAAGATAACTGAACTAGGGCCACATTATACCTGGTTGCTATAAAGTACCCCATCTCAGGCAAACTCAACCACTTTGCCGGAGGCTGAACACCGTAGTCTTCAATGGATAATGCTTCTCTAAGCTCTGCTAGTCTGTGCTCCCCAAATATGTCAGTACAGAGTTGGTCTCTGTCTTTTGTTTCTTGAATTAATTTTTGCCTAATTAAAGGCCAACTATCATCACCAAGACCTTGACCAACAGCAAATGCCCTAAACCCACAGTTACCATCGGGCTCAACATCAATAATATTTTGAACATAAAAGTGTAGGTGTTGAGGAACCCACGGTACATGAAGTTTTGTCTCTCCCTGCTGTGTTAATTTCCTGTATGAACTCTGAGATACCTTCAATTTTGGAGACTGCTTTGAGACATTAGGAGAAGACCCTTTTGTCGACTTAGAAGATTTTTTGGAAGTCCCAGATTCTTGTGTCATCTTCAACTTTTCATCAACATGTTCCCAACCGGAAGGATCGCGCTTGACATCAAATAATTTCTTCTTTTTCTTCTTTGGTGCACCTTTAGTTTTAACTTTGAATGCTGGTGGAACCATAGAAGAAGTAGTAGGAAATGCAAGCTCATTAAGTTGCTTCTTGAAGACAAATTTCTCTTCCTCTGTCATTCGATTAAATCTTGCCCAGATCATCTCCATTTGGTATGAAATATCACATGCATCAGATTGCTCTTGGGAAAACTTATCATCAACAGAATCCAAATCCAGCTGTTTCCAATGGTCGTCTACAACGTCCAATGGAACAGAAGAACCGGAATCATGAAAGACACCTAGCTCACAAGCACATGGAAGAAGATGTGTCTTTCGAAGAACGCAACCACAACGGCCTTTATCATAACCAACTCCGGATGTAGTTTTTGAAAACTCTTTAACAATATGATCCAAAGCATTTAGAGACACAAGACCGCAGAGTTTTTTTAAAAATGGAGTATTGTGTGCAACTTCAACACGGTTTATGCTCCGTTGGAAAGACCGGATCACTTTTTCAAAATGAAGACTAAGCATCCCATGCACCGAATGAAAATATTTTGATAACTCGCCTCCAGAAGTCCCCAAATGTCGCTTCAATGTCCAGTGGGCTGACTCGACTCTTAAATAATTACAAAAATAAATATACAAAAAAAATAGTAAACACGTGTTAAAAAAGTTTAATCAACAACTAAAATAGTAAACACGTGTTAAAAAAATTTAATCAACGACTAAAATAGTAAACACGTGTTAAAAAAATTTAATCAACGACTAAAATACCTGTTCGTGGTCTGATTCCCAAAGTGTGGGATATGATTAGTCCAAGCCAAGATAAATTTCTCCTTATGCGATTTCAACCAAGTATCGCGCACATATTTATAAGAGCGGGAAGATCAACGCATGAGTCCTCAAAAATCTTCAATAGAGATGAGTACTCTGACTCGTCAGCTGAGTCAATAACATCGTGCCAAAAAGAGAGAACCTCCGGTTGCCTATCCGCATGCACCATCTCTTTAATTTTTGCCTTGACATTTTTTGTGACATGCCAAGAACACAACAAATTCGTAGAAGAAGGAAACACGCTAAGAATACCCGACATTAGACCAAGATCTCAGTCTGTCAAGAATACCTGTGGTTGAAGCTCATGCAAGTCGAATAAATCTTTTAGCTGCTGTAATGCCCAAGTAAAATGATTTCCTAGCTCATGTGCAATGCAGGCAAAAGCAACCGAAAAAGTTAATGGATCTGTAGACGTCACCCCGACAATCTCCAATAAAGGTAGATTGTATTTATTCGTCTTGTAGGTTGTGTCGAGAATGATAACTTTGGGAAACAACCGAAATAATTTTATAGAAGTGGGATGCGCCCACATGATGTCCGAAACCACGTCAGAATCCCCAAGCTTCCTGCTCCAACATAAATAATTTTCAGATTCAATTAATCGTAGCAGCTCTTGAATGTCCGTTCTAGGACCCCTCCTAGAAGACCGATAGGCGTAACACTGCCTATATATTTGTTGAAGAGAAGTGACGTTCCCCGGAAAATTTTTCTTCAAAGCAATCAGACTGTCCTTCGGGGCAACTTTCAAAGCAGTAAGCTCATCAATAATAGCCTTTTGCGGCTTAGTCAAATGCCCAAAAGCTGTGGACCCGACTGGGGTGGTCAATAACTGATGTGTGTGTAGACCACACCTAACCGACACACGCCAACCCCCATCATGTGTGGTACGAACAGCTCTCAACTTGAACAAACACATTCTTCTCTTCGATCCGATAACTCTAGAATTATTACAAAAATCCCCTTGCTTGTCACAGTTAAGAATGATTTTATCTCGAGTCCCCCTTTTACCTCCACCTGAGTCAGATCTGACAATAATAACAACTACACCGATACGTCTCCCAACGGCTTTCGCCCACTCAACAACATCATCCTGTGTATCAAAATTAATAAAATATTGTTACATTGTTAAAATAATACATGTCTATCAAAATTAATAAAAAATTTAGTACTCAAACATTATATCTGGTCCGTACTGAATGACTCTGTAGTATCTACAATGACAGGAACTAGCTGCGACTCTGACTGCGGATCGATATCTGTTTCGAAAATAGAACAAAAAATAACAATTAGGAAAAAAAAATACAAATCGTATTTACGTGCCCCAGACGTAAATACGATTTCCAATCGTATACACCCCCACCTCCGTGTAAATACGATGGCTAAAATTCAACTATCGTATTTACGTACTGGTTACGTAAATACGATTTCCACTCGTATTTAGGTAAATACGCGCTGACTAAATTTCCTTTTTTGGGGTATTTTACAATGTCAAATCGTATTAATCTATTTATAGGTAAATACGATTTGACTGTTGGGTGGCGTATTAACTGCCATAGTGATAAATCCAATTAGAGATTTTGTGGGGCCCGGGATATAATAACTGAAAAGTGAATTTTTTGGAGATTATGGGAGGGGTATTTTGGGGATAAAGTAGTTATGTGGGGGTATGGAGGGAGGTGGTGGGGTATAAAAAAAACCCATAAATAAAATGTCAAATATATCCTTGCTTTTGACATGTGATTTCTATTGATATTTAACAAATAATACTTTTTTTGGTTGATTCAACAAATTATAGTTTTTTTTTTGTTGAACCAAAAATATGCAACAACAAATTATAGTTAGTAATAATAGTTTAGTTTTATATTAATATTAATATTTTTTTAACAAAATAAAGGAATATAGAGCCTCGTTAAAAACTTTCTTATACAAAACACTCCTTAGGTAAAAAAAACATTAAAAAAGAAAAAGAGTACTCCCCTTACATTTTATTAATAAAATTAAAAAAAATATTAATATAGTTCGACATAAGTTCAAAGAATTGTAATATTCATTTTGTACTACTATATTGGTTTTTTTTTTACCCCCCAATTATCCCCTATACCCACAAAACCCTTATGATCCCCAAAATACCCCTACTTTTTTTAAAAAAAAATCTGTTTTTAAAAAAATAAAATCCGGAAGTACCTCTAAAGAGGACAATTCCGGAAAACAATTTTTTTGAACTTTCCGGAAGTCAAAAGAGGTATTTCCGGCGTAAGTCATCCAGATAAACCTGAAAATGCTGAAGCTTGACAGCGTCATTATTTTTATTCGCCCACCTGCAGCAACGTGGACGAGGAGAAGCACCGAAATCTTTGCGATCGTCGATGGTGGAAAAGTACTCATAAATCCAAGACTGAAATAATAATATGAATAAATAAATAAAAGTAATTAATTATTGGTAAAAAATAATTAATTATTACATGTAGCAGAGAAGCGTATCCTCCAATCTGCGATGTCTTCTAGAAACAAGTGTCATTCAGCTGCTTGTACAAAACGGCCAAGGCAGCTGGACCCCAAGCCCACTGGCCACAGTCATCAAAAGACTGAATCAGTCTGAGCCACTTGAGGGGCACATATGTGTGACTCTTGTCGGCGAAAATGGTATATAGCCCAACAAGAGCAACATATAACACTGTGCAGCATTATCAAAAAAGTCATGCTGCATGTTAGCTCTGTATGCCTCCTCCAGAAAGCTGAACTTGAAGTTCGATCCCCTAGTGAACCGACACTCTGCCCAACAAGAATCGTGGTCTATACCCAGCAACTCGCCTCCAGCATGAATGGCATCCAGCTTAGAAAATCCATGCCCAGGCTGCAAAAAAGTGTTGGTGAGCAGCAAATGGAGCAACGTGGACACGTCGCCCAACGTCACAGTCATCTCCCTGAAAGGTAGCTGGAATGAGCTGGTCTTAGAATCCCATCTCTCCAAAAACGCCGAGATCAGCTCGTGATTGATGTGGTGGAGAGGTGTAGGATCGAGCTCCAATAGACGGGTCTGCTCTAACCAACTCTGTATGTGTGGGTGCTACTACTGAGGTCGAAACCTAAAAATCATCCCACCACGGGCTACGACCTTAATCTTTCCACGTTCCTGTATAAAAATAAATTACATAAATTAAAACATATTAAATGACAGTAAAAAATAATTAAATTAATTATTAAAAGTATTACTTGTGATGTGAATTATTGTTACTAACTCACTCAAAATAAAGGATCGTTCCATAATAAAAGAAATAACAAGACAATAAACAAGAAAAAGGAAGATAATTAAAAAGATGGAAAGACAAGGAATGAATCTATGTGGTGAAGAGAAGCCTCATCTTTCATGGAAATATGATAATCCTCATGTTTGGATCGCCACAAAACCCTAAGCTCTTGCTCTTATTATCCGTCCAAATGCCAAGTCTTGAATCTCCATGCTCTTTGTGTCCACAACAACCCGTCCCACGTGTAGCCTCGACACCACGTGCACATGAAGCCGATGCAACAGAACTTGGTCCCTAAGACCCTGATCTAGCTCTTGCTCAGCAGCGTCTGTTGAACAACCTCATGATAATGCTCCTGCTGCGGGGCGTCTGCAGCCTCCATAATGTGGTCCTGCTGAACAGACTCATCATACTGCTGTTGCTGTGGAGCGTCTGCAGCCTCGTCAGCCCCACCTATGTCCTGGTCACGGACACACCTGTTACGCTCAAAACGTGACCGACTTGCCTGACCAACCGAATCCTCCTCGTCTTGGTACTAGGAGCAGGAGGAGTCTGATCTGCATCTCCGCCTGCTGCCTGTGAAGACTCGTCTCGCTCTAAACGTCCTGAACGTCCTAATCTGCTCGCCACTGAAAAAACCAAAACAAAAAAATTAAAAATGAAATTTAAAAAAAGAATCTGGAAACATCCCCCATGGAAGATAATTGCGGAAAGTTTATCAATATGATTTCCGGAAATACCTCAACAGGACGTATTTCTGGAAGTCATTTACGTCCTGTTGAGGTATTTCCGGAAATCCTATTGATTATCTATTCCGCAATTATCTCATGGGAGATGTTTCCGGAAAACTTAAAAAAATTTGCTTCCAGAATTACGTAAAAAAAAGATAATTCCGAAAAGTTTAGGAACAAAGCTTACTTGATTTCGAAATTATGTGAGAAATGATTTTAATTTTTTATTGTAATTAAGGGTATTTTGGTCACTTTGGCCAAGTTGGGGGTAAAAAAAAGCCGTACTATATAACGAACTATTCATTCCTTTAATTTTCTTTCGTTTCACTTTCACTCCTCATCCAAACAAAGGGTACATCTGTCCTCTATAAATAAGACGAGAGTAGCGAGTAATATAATATACGTGGAATTATCACGTCGTGTATAGACACGCTGTCAACTTGTTGTCGTGTAGCTGCAGAGTTAGTTGGACCCCGCAACAACACTTGAGTGTGGGATTTCATGAATTCTTCGCTGGCATTGCTGATTATTATGAACTAAACGACACACACACACACCACAACTCATCACTCATCAACCGTTCTTTTATTAAACGACATCGTCCATCCCCAAACGAACCTTTCCCCTTCTCATTCTCAAACTTCCTCTTCCCCCAAAATCATCATCAATCACCGATGTAATGTCTTCTTTACCATCATCATCAGCACCTCATTACAGTTCACTCCCTTCACCTTCATCAACAAACTCCACATCACCATACTTCGTCACACGCGCCAACACAACAACAAACTCCGTCTTCATCACGCGCCGTCCATGGGAAGAAGTATTCGCACTCTACTCATTCACGCGCCCATATTCCCTAACCGAAGCCACAATCCGTGTGAAGCGTAACCTCAATCACTTCCGTGTAAACTACACGATGATAATCCTCTTCGTTTTGTTTCTCAGTCTACTATGGCATCCTTTCTCTATCATCGTTTTCTTGATCCTGTTTGTAGCTTGGTTATTTCTCTACTTCTTTAGGGATGAACCGGTGGTGTTGTTTGGTCGTGGTTTTGCTGATAGAACGGTGGCGGCGGTGCTAGCGGTGGTGACCGTCGTGGGATTGGTGTTTACTGGTGTTTGGGTTAATGTGTTGGGTTCGGTGGTTGTTGGAATTGTGCTTGTTGTGTTGCACGCTGCGTTTAGGAGTAGTGAGGATTTGTATGTTGATGAACATGAGGGTTATGATGGTGGGTTGATTTCGGTGGTTGGGGGTACTCCAACTAAGCGTTCAGGGACAGGGTATACTTCACTATAGATAGATCATTCATTTGTGTTATACTAGTATGTAACCCGGGCGATGCACGGGAAGCCATTTTCTTGAAAGATATTACATTTAAATAATTTTGCGGGGAAAATAATATAATTGATAAATAAAATAAGTAAAAAAAATTGCATTTAATTTGGCGATATTTGATAGCAATCCATCATTTTTATTGATTTAAATTTAACATATGTATAATTAATGGTTATGAAGAATAAATATAAATATAAATATAACGTACAATTAATGCTATTAATAATATGAGGTATGAGTGAAAAAATAACTTAACTTATCTATTTGAAAAATAAGTTTTAGTCTAATATATGATAGATAGTCAAAATAAATAAAATTGAATTTATATTGGTTTGGAAAATCAATTTTTTTGTGTCTACTTAGGTGAACACGCACACACACTATGAATGCTTACACTCGGGTTCGAACCCGGGAGTCGACGTTCTTATGTCGCTGAAATTGCTAAGACAACCAACAGTGAGGGACAAAAAAAAAATTAATTTACATTATCATGAGAAAAATAATAATTTAAATGTGAAGCAATTATATTTTAATTTGCTAGCAACATAACATAGTTATTGCAGAACGTTTGTCATTATCAACGATTTTCATTGTTAAAATTGGTTACTCATTTAAGGTTTGAACTTTAAACATAGACACTGTTTTTAAATGCCTTTTGATATGGTCACATTTCATCCATTTCAATAATGCTCCAAGCGAAGAACATAACCGGTTAAGCATGTTCATTTTTTAAATTTTATGTATGATTATATTTGATCAAATTCATCATCAATTCTAACAAAAAAAGATTCATCATCAATTACACTTATAGAATAGTTAAATAGTTAAAATAAAATAAATTAACAACAAATAAGGAAAATTCATCAATAAACAGTTTAGAAAGTCCAAGTGGTTCTCAAATTAAAACAAACATTGTGGTATAAAAAGAAATTGAACAACTTAATCCAACTTTATTAAGAAACACTCAATCCTTCTCGAGCTTGATATCCTTCCTCAATCACTTGGTATAGGAGAATCCCTTTTAAGTGGATCAAAGTCCTTAAAATCAGTTGACAAATCAATTCCCTCTTTAGGGAACCACTACAAAGTTAAAGAAGTTCCTCTTCCTAGTCACGTATGCATCTAAGCTTCAATTATATGGAAATTAAAAGAAGTTCCACATATAATTTTCCCATAAATTATGGTTGCATATTAAAAAAATAGTTTTGCATATCCAGCCATGGCCAATACCTCCAACGCTCCAAATATGGCCAACTCAACTTATGGCAATCTGAAAGATGACTATCAAACCTGCAAAAGTGAAAGAAAGGAATGGTATAGACTATAGGGGAGGATAAAAAATGTATTTTTAAGAACAGTACATCAATCAATCGGTCATTGTACCATATTAAAGCACCCAAATACTCAGCAATTAAGGATTCTACTATATCTCAGTGAGACACCATATGCGTATATTATAAGTGGTCGAGAAGGTTGTCAGAAAGCCCCCATTCTTCTTTAAGTCATAAAGTTGGAGAGTGTTTATAAACAATTAGCTTAAAATATTTGACATATAATATTATATCAAGGAAAATATAAAAAATAAATAAAAGGTCTACTATTTATCATACAAAAGGCATAGTAGTAATTAATGTTACAACCTAGCTAAACTAAGTCATTGTAAACTGTAGCCAACAGCCAACAATTTTTTTGCCCAACATCTTGCCAAATCTTTTTTTATATCCATTCTATCCTAAGTGTCTAAGGATTTTGCATATGAATATTTGTAAACCTTGTAAATTTTTTACACACATCGAACCTGTAAGAGGAAGGCAAAACATGCAACTTGTGGTAGACGTCCAAGCCTTCTACCATACCATTGATATGTTCTTTTTAAAATAGACTATAAATTGTAAAAGAAATTAGGAATAAATAAGGTAAATGAGAGACATACCTTCTAGAGCACCCATCCCTAATTTTTATACTGTAAATTCTCAAGTCAACTCATTCCTTAGTAAAAATAAAAAAGCATGAATGTAATTCTAAGCTTGAGGTAAGAACTATAAGGTAAGATCAATCTAGCATGAAACCATCAAATAAACACATATATAGTTTACTGAAGAATAAATGAAACAAATAAAAATAGGAGATTTCAAGGAAAAAAAAATCAAAACTACACTTGGTTGATAGCCTCCAAAAATGGGAGAAATAGGAGAAATAGGAGAAATGAATGAGACACATCAATCTGAATATTTTTCTTGCCAGGTGGTGCTCAATAGGATCCAACCTAATTGAATACTTTTTGGATACAAATTGCTAGATAGAAAAACAAATTCTTCCTTGTTATGAGCATTGACATCCTTTAATTCATGAATTTCCTGACATTTGATGCTGATTCGCACCAATAGTTAATGTGCTCGACATATGTGCGACTTAAACACAAAATTCCTAGGTTGATATAGTGTTAGGAAATGAGAGAAGAAGAATACTTGAATCAACCCCTTTGCAATAGATAAAAGGTTTATTAAAGAAGAAAAGAAGCTGAAGAGAAAATGAGAACCAGAATCCATAAAAAAATAATAAAAAAGCTTCCTTTCAAACCTTAATCTCAATACAACACTAATACCATTTTAAAAACTTGCATATTTAAATGACAAAAAGAAAGCTTAATTAGCCTCATTCTCATCGGTCCAAATTTTTTTTTTTAGTCATTTTCAGAACATGAGTTTTTGATTATCAATTGACGCACAATTTATTAATCATCTTAAAAGAAACAACATAGAGCCAAGTGACTCATTCATAGTGTTCAGTGTTGAACTTTTTAAAACAATATATCCATGATAGTAAGAGGAAAAAACCTTGAAAAAATGCTTAAATAAAGGAATTAAGAATGTGAAATGAGAGAAACTGAATCAAGAGAATAAGAAATTAACCGGTAGTTAAAATTTAGAAGAGTCCTTGCATTCCTGCATGAGATTAAGGGGAAACAAAAATGTAACAAAATTTTCTTGAAACTGAACTCATATTATTATATTTATTGTAGAAACAACATAATATGCCTTTAAGAAAATGCAAGGGGAATATGTGGTGTTTTCAGCTAAAACCTTCCATCTTTTTGATCACGTTGTGGGAGGAAATGTTGAATGGTTAATCCCCAAAAGGTGCATGAAGAATATGTGTGTTAGTGTGGTAGAAATGTAAGCAAAGAAAGAAACCTTCTAGATGCTATTGGACATTGAGCATAAGCAAAAAAATAAAATGAATAAATCCCACAATAGAGAGAATGAAGAGAGTATCTGAAAATGAATAAAACCTACTGATTTGAATTGAAATATATACCTCTAATGTTTATTTCTCATTTTATAGAATTGAAGTCAGGTTTTAAAAGTTTTGATGATACCAAGATGGCGGTTTTCCTAATATTGTGCAATTAGGGCAACGTCTTTGAAAATAATTTCATTGGCATTTTTTTGGGTGAGATTTCAATGGAAAATTAGTAGAAACCATTGATGATTTTTTCGACAACATAAACCATTGCTGTTGAAAAACCCGGTAAATGAATTTAGACATGCTAAAAGAAAATATTTCCAGTTAGGTAGAAAATCATTAGAAATTTCTAATTAAACCATTATAATTTCATTCTTAATTATGCTTTGAATATGGCTAAACCCGTGCTCTCCAAAATGATGGTTAATATTTTAAATTTCTTATAAGATATTGATAATTTCAGTCATTATTATATATTCTACTTTTTTGAAATAGTGATAATTTCATTGCTTTGGTATATATCCCTATGGGTATATATACCTGTTTTGAACATTCTGCAAATTAAGAATAGAGCTACTAGATATTTCATTCATTTATAGCAAATTATTGAATTCAATAGTATTTTGACAATTTTGTTCAAATTATTTGTAAGAGTATTAAGTAATATGGAAAAAATATTCTAAATGGGACAGAAGGAATACTTATCAGCCACAAATAAAAGCTCTACCATATAATTCAAAAATGGGTATTAAAAGTTGCTTGTAGGTTGCAAAGAATCATTTATACTTATGAGAATGGTTGACCAAATTATATTTGTGAAAATAGAATGTTACAAATTGTCATTTAATTATTGCCATATAATTTGCTACATTAATTCAGAATTGGCACCTACTATGGCATGTAACGTCTAGCTGATTATATGGGTTACTGCAGGCGTACAAAGAGGGCATATTATATGTGCAGACGGCAATGGAATAATGAGGTAGAATGAAATTAGAATTGAACCATATGTACCTCCTTTCCAGTTTTTCCAGCTGAAGTGGAGCATACCACATATGAATTCAACAATGGAAAATATAGATATGCAGGTTATTAGAAATGTTTGACGATCATATCTGAATTTGGCAATTGAGATTGTAAACTGATCCCTCTATAGGGAATGAATTATAAGATTATACTATGATCAATTACAATCACTAACCAATTGAAATTCTTCTGTAAGGTTTTTTGAGAAGTAAATGAAGATTAATGTCTTGTTGGAGAGTAAATGACTTGTAATAATGCTGAGTTGGATGCCTTGGTTGATTGACACCTAAGCAAAATGACATTGAGGTGCTAGCAACGTTGTATTCTTTATAGATAGTTTACTTGGAAAAATAATTTATTTTTGTGGAAATATGTATTGGTTTTTTAGTTACAAAGAGAAATGGAACTGTTCATGAATTCTTCATAGGACTGGCTTTTTACATGTACATTTTTTTCCCTTCCTTCTCCTTTCAATCTGTTTGCTAGGTTGTGGTTTGATTTTGTGTATTTTGATTTCAATGTTTCTGTAGTTATTTTTTGGTTTTTTTAAATTATGATTTTGATATGCATTTACATTGGAGATGTGACATTCACTAAATGGTCTAATGGTATCATTACCTATAACAAGGTTCTCTAAAATATTACTTAACAAATTATCAATCTATTCAAAATAGTTCCATCTTTTGAATGGAGATAGCTTAGTGGGTAAAAGCTAGCACATTTTGGCAAAAGCCCACGTTATGTGGTTATTCGGATTCGAACTCATAATTTTCACTTTGCGTGTATAAGTTTATGGGTAACGCTAGTTAGTTCATTTGCTGACTAAAAAAATGTAGATAGATTTCGGTTGGACAGAGGAATGTGATTTTTGTTCACCCTTTCGCGGTATCACATAAGGTTTGAATATAAGGCCACTTTGCTTGCATGGTCAAAGTTTTCCTTCATTTTAAATTTTAAATTTTAAATTTCGTAGAATTAAACTAACAAAGTTATTTTTTAAGAAAACTAAGTAATAATAAATGTATCTTGGGACCAAAATATTTTGAGTAAAAAAAAGACTAAAATGTTTCTACTCCATTTGTATTTCAAAAATACTTTTGGATGGCACTTTTTTTTTGACAAAACTTTTGGATGGCACTTAAGAACATATTTAAGTAATATGTTCCAACATGTCCCCACTATTGTGTGCTTTTCAGGGTGGCACGGCTTCAAGTTTTTCAAGATTTTTTTGAGAGATGATTTGTTGATTAAGACCTGCATTGCATCCTGCATGTGTTATAATTATGTTTATAATGATCTAAATGTTAGTAATACAAGTGATGGAAACACTCTAACTTTCTTATTGCATATCAGAGACTATCAAGAGGTGGTTTAAAGTTAATTTCCCATAACAGAAAACAATTACAACTGGTGCTGATAGCACCAACTAACAACTAACAGAAAACAATTGAAAGATACAAGAGTCTATGAGACTTGAATACAAACATAAAGGCCCAATAACAAAGCCCAAGCAGATACACTATACTAACAATTTCCACCCTTAAACCAGACTTGTAATTTGCAATCTGGTTTATATGTATCAAATCTTGCATACTCCAAGTTCTTAACGAAGTCTTTGGAAAGACTCTGTCTTCAATGCCTTTGTCATAATGTCTTCCACTTGTTTATCAGTACTACAGTAGCTTAGCTCAATGACTCCTTCTTAACCAAATTTCTAAGAAAGTGAAATTTGATGTTTATATGCTTGCTCCTCTCATGAAGCACAAGATTTTTTGACAGCTTAATGGTTGAGCTGTTGTCCCAATGTATAACAGATGTCTTGTTCTGAGGCAACTCAAGCTTCATCAGAATTCTTCTAAGCCAAATCAGTTAACAAACACAACTTGCAGCAGCTATAAATTTATCTTTAGTGGTGGATAAGGTGACAACTGGTTATTTTTTTGGAGGACCAACTCATAGCTCCTAAGGCATCAAGATTTTCATTATCAGTGTATGCATCAAGATTTTCATTTCCTCCTCTCTTATACAAAGTTCCCTTCAAATATCTCAATGTTCTCTTGACAGCTTGCATATCTGATTCTTTGAGCTTGTCCATATATCTACTGAGTGATACAACAAACATAATGTCAGGTCTGGTTGTTGTTAAATACATCACAGAATTCACCATAAGTTTCATCAACCCTCTCACAATTTCCTTCCGAGCATAACTTTGAACCAGGCACTATAGGGCTCAATACTGGCTTACTGTGATTCATACCAAATTTGTCTAAAACTTCTGCAACATATTTAGCTTAACTCATTGTAATCCCTTCTATATTCTATTTTACCTCAACACCTAGAAAATAACTCATTTTGCCAAGGTCAATCATATCAAAATGTTCTTTCATAGATGATTTAAATTTAGAGAACATTTGAGCACAGTTTCCAGTGAAAATTAAATCATCTACATAGAGACTAACTATCAACAAGTTGCCACTGCTATCTTTCTTCACATACAGAGTTATTCTGAAGGAGATTTTGCGAACACTTCTTCTGCAAATTAGGAATCAATTTTACTATACCAAGCCCTTGGGGCTTGCTTTAATCCATATAAAGCCTCTTTTAGCTTATAAATTTCTGTTCCTCCCCTTTATTCTCATAACCAACAGGTTGTTCAACAAATATTATTTCACTTAATTCACCATGGAGAAAAACACTTTTTACATCTAACTGATAGATGTTGATCCAACCTTTACAGGCAGCAACTGCAATTACAGTTCTAACGGTGTCTCAATGTGCAAATGGGGCAAACACCTCACTGTAATCTATTCCAGGCTTCTGAGAGAAACCTCTAGCTACAAGTCTTGCTTTGTACTTTTCTACTTCACCCTACTTATTGAGTTTTGTCTTGAAAACCCATTTTACCCCAATCTTTCTAGCATCCTTTGGAAGTTTTGTTAATTCCCCAGTTCCATTTTTCTCTCTGGATTCTATCTCACAATCCATAGCTAGTCTCCATTTCTTATCTGCCACAACATCTCCAAAAGTTAGGGGATCCTCAACCTGAACATAGGATATTAGGTTGAGTTCTTCCAATTCTGTTTCTTTAGTGACATAATCTTCCACATATGTTGGTTTTCTTCTAATCATCCCTTGATTTGGAGCACTTGTTTCTGCCCCCAAGTCACTATTCTCTTAAACCTCTAGCGGTCTCACTTGTGCCATGCTCAACTGTAGGTTCTGTTGAAGGACCATCTTCACTGCATTCATTGGAGACTTCACCTCCTTCCTTTTCTCCCTCATCAACAAGGGAAACTTTACAGTAATTATTCTGTTTTGCCCATTCCCATTTTTCATCTTCAACAAATTTGACATTTCTACTAATTAGGACTTTTAATTTTTTCAAACCTATTGTTATATTATTGTTTTGATTAAGATAAGTTTATGATGAATTTTTATTCTTCTCATTATGTTTGTAAGTGATTAGATTCTTGAAAATTTCTTAACTAAAAACTGAATTTGGTTTTGGTTTTTGAAATTTTTAAAACTCAAAACAGAAACTAGTTTTTGAAAATTTCAGGGTTTGTTTTGTTTTATAGCCCAAAAAACACCTTTTTTTTTTGTAATTTGCGTTTAACCCTGTTAAAAAAAAGCTTAAGTGGCTGACAGTACTAACGTGGATGTTGATGTGGCTAAACGGTGATGATGTGGCAGCTACACCTAGGATTTTAATTAAAAATTAAATTTTTTTATTCATAACTAAAATACTCAAAATACACCTTTGTTACTGTTCACATCATCTACCTCATGTTATTCTTCTTAGAAACGTAACAATTGTTCTTCTTCTTTTATGAAACCCAACAAAATCACAATTGCAAAATCCCAACTATCCCCAAATCCTAGAATTCCAACTATCACGAAATCAAAACTGGGTTTCAGCTCCAAAAATGAAATCGAAACTGGAAAGAGAGGGTTTCGAATCGCTTCAAACCCAGAATTTGAAATGGTTAAAAACATTCATGCTTAAAGCTTGCAATGGTTAAAAAATTATTGATGCTGATGTGAGGATGAAGATAAGAGAAGCTTGCAATGCCCAACGGTTTTAAAACATAAGAGACATAATCGTCAAAAAAAAGTTAAGAGACTTATTCGTTACCTGAAAATAAGTTAAGGAACCGCGAGAGATATTTTGCCATTTATTACCTAAAAATAAGTTTAACTTGCGTGTTACACTGTTACCGTTTGTTGGCCGCGGCAGAAGTCATTCATATTAGGAAAAAAAAACAAAAAAAGATTAAGAACAAAATCTTTTTCAATCAAATGTCAAATTCCCAAATCCAACAAATTATATCTAACCAGGTATGGTGGTCTCTAGCTAACTAACTCACATGTCAACTCCAAATTACTGGAATAAAAAAGAATGGTCTAGAAAAATAAGGATGTAATGATCAATACAATGACCAACCAGATAAGGATGCTCTAAACTAATGGCAGAACAGAAGGGTATGTTTTTATGGAGAAGGAAGAATTTCTTTATAATTTAGTTTCCAAGTTTAACTAAAAATGTGATCAATGGTGTGGAGCCTTCCTAGCATAAGCTAGGACCATGACCAAATCCTTTGCTGAGGACCCAATAGCTGCCGGAATTCGGTCCGATGTCGACACTGCTGAATCACCCCACAACTCAACCAAATTATGTAGCCTCAGTGTAGGTAGCACTGGTTGTCCCATACATTTAATCTCAATCTGCAATGCAAATTAACATAAGAGTGAGGCAACATTTGAGGAGGAGTATCCAGTGAGAAATCTAGTTATCATAAGAAATGAGATCATTTAATTATAATCATCAAATTAATATTAAAGTTCAGATTACATAATTAACTACAAATTTCACAGGTTCTTCTCTCGTATTTAATTAAGATAACACAAGATTTGTAATTATTGATGCAAACTGAATTATAATTTTAATTTAATGATTGTAATTAAAAGTTCTCATTTGTCGAGAATTACCTCTGTTTCGTTGGACAGATCAAGTTTCTTCATTACATATTTTTGAATAAATGAGACAGGCGCGCTTCCATCCCTGTGGCAAACAAGAGATATCATGTTAGATCCTATCAAGAAGCTTTAGCAGCCGCAAAGAAAGAGTGAAAATAGCTTCTCAAGCATGTTTGTCTCGTTTAATTATTCAGAGAATCATATGCTGATTGCAATATTTATTGATGTCCAAAAATAAGTGTACAAATAACATTTTTCTTTATCTTTTTTTCTTCTTCCAGCATCATGCTAAATCAGCTTTTGAATTTCCTTCATCTGCACAACTTTTGAGTTGTGACATATATTAGTAGACAAAAATATTAATAATGTTACTTATTACAGGTATAAGGGGAAGTCTGCAAATGAAGTGGAGAAAGAAGGCAAAACAAAAAGGCTAATAAAGATTAAAGAGATTACTATAAGCCAAAACTAAGTAAATATAAACAAGAGGCATCTGTGCGATCCTTATTCCCAAAATTGCCTCCAATCTGAAGCCTCACAAATATTTCAAATAGGTGCTTTTGACAAAAAAAATTTAGTATGTGCTGATTATTATATAAGTAAAGAAGATCCTAAAAAATGATTCTCCATGAAAAACTGATGGAATGCTAGGACATTTTCATTATGCTGAAGCACAATCAATAAAGGGTCAAAGTGAATGACTCCTTCTATTGTTCAATATGTTGCTTGAAATTTACCATATATATATATAGATAGATAGATAGTCTTAGCTTTTAGATAGTATTTTTCATAAATAACTTATATACTAAACATATGGGTTATACATTTCTCCAAGCATAACATCCCAATTTTTAAAGCATACAATGCAATGACTTGAAACTAAACTAATAAACAGTGTCAACACTCAATCACAGGTTAGTCCAAAGGAACTTACTTTATTCTCACATAACTGGCAGGAATTTGTGGCAATGGTGCATCTCCTTCCCTGAAAGATTATCCAGAATTAGTACATAATATTTAGATATCCTGAATAAGGATTTATAGAACATATATAATATACACAGGATTTCAAGATACAAGTTATCGATTTAAATTTCAAAGAGAATATCTCACTGGTTTTCAGAAGCTACTAAGGAGAACCAAATTGGACCATTCTTTAAGAGTTTATTGTTGTTAGAATCCACAACAGCTTGGGGTGATATGCCTGATTCACCAAATGCAGGCTCCTTTTTCCTGCGTACTCTGCGCAGTTTATTCGATTTCGCTGTATCTGAAGAAGCAGGATAAGGGCTGATCTTCTCATCCTTAATGTTCGCCTTGCGTTTATTCTCCTTATTTTTGATTTTCTGCACTTGACTTTCGCTTCCGTTTACTTGAACCGGTTCCAGCTTAGCATCAGAACCTTGCACATTAGACTTGAAAGCTTTAGTCCTACTTGCAACCTCTACTAAATAATTCAATGGTTTCCAAAGATCCAATTTCGCATCCCATTGTTCTGCACCATTCTCTGTTTCTTTATTGATTGTCTCTCCTGATACCTGTCCATTGTTTACGCCAAATTTATTCGACGTTTCAGGTGAGCTTGAACTCTCAGAACGATCTTTCGATGATGATTCTTCCTTTTTAACGGATTTTTCAATGGAAAAACTAGAGGAACGTAAACCGCTCGCCTTTCTTGTAGGTTTTGTTCTTCTTCCTGTCAATGTTGCTTGTGCAGATACCCTTGGTGTGTTGACCACTAAAGATGAAAGAGATCTCTCTTTTCTTTTAGGTGGTAATGGAACTGAGGAAACAACTTCAGATTCCTTCACTTTGCTTCCCTTTAAGGGGAAAACTTTCGCCCTTACATCTTGTAAACTGTGGTCTGGCCTGGTAATCAGAAATCAAGGTTGTAACTTAGCATGAAACAATTCAAAGGAGAATATCGATTCATATCATTATCTGTGTTTCCAACTAGAAGTTCAAATAAAAATTTACTAAATGCAATCAGCAAACAGTAAAACATAATTGTTACAACTTACCATAACTTCGTTTTCTTGATTTCATGACTTAAAACAATTCACATTTATTATGCTATTTACCATTAAACATAGAAAATATCTATCAGGACTTTGGAAAATAAACATCCTGCTTTTCCATATATAAATCAATGAACGAAATTATTGAAAGATGTCAATCTGAACACATTTTATTTCCATGTACTATCATGACAAATTCTCATGCAGGGGGTGGCTCCTTCTCAAGCCATTCTTCAGGTTGAAGATGTGTCCGGTGTTCGACACTGACACTTCAATTACTTGCACTTTTCAGATTACTATTGATGTCTACGTGTCCGTGTGAGTGTCGTGTCTTGTGTCCGTGTTGCCTGTTGGTACTTCATAGGAGGCAACAGATAAACCATATGCTTACCCTTGCAGGCAGGTACAGCAGCATACCATAACATCTGGTTACAATTTACAGTATGAATGATCTATGACAGCTGTTTTGCTTCCTTCTTCCCCCCATAGAGTGTTTCAACAAATGTTAACATTCAACAGCATTATAGTGAATATCTAGACCATCAACAATACATTTCATTATTACCAAAAAAGAAAAACAATATAGTTCATTTTCAAAAGAAATGTTCCATCTTTGTATTATTTACTCTCCATTTTAGTAGCCTTATAACAATAATTACAGTGGGCTGCATAATATAAACACTCAATTGTGTCAAAATAAATAAATAATAACACTCAATGTCACAACATAATTATATAATAAGTACAACAGAACCTTGCATGCATATCATCAACTTCAATAATAACAGATGGGCATTTCATTTTCCTTTTTTGAAGGAATTAGTAAAAGAGAATAAGAGTGAGTTAAGATTGAATGAAAGGCACCTCAGTTTCTCCAATGGAACACAACCCAAATCAATGTTACATACTGGACATTGTTCCAATTCCTCATCATTAATCTTATCATAAATACACTTCCTGCAAACTAAATTAAAAAAATAAATTCTATTAGTAAAGCAAACACTCAATAAATAAAGTGTACGCAAAAAATAGCTAATTAGAGCAGCAATTAAACTCAGAATGACAAATAACAAACACCAAGAGAGCTATAAGAAAAAAACATGTGGAACTGCACAACTAGGACATTAATGGAACTGCACAACTACTAAATAGTTGACCAATCTGAACCACAAAGTTTCTGACCAACATACATATCCTCTAAAGACAGAGGTAAAAATAAAACATTTTCAGAAGCATCAAATTACAAAATAATCATATGATTATGAATCTCTCCCATCTAGGTGAATAGTCAAAGAGGTAAAACAAACCCACATGGAGAAGTCAAAAGATTAAAAATTAGAGAAATTTGACATAGGATTGAAGATCTCACACGTGTGGAGACATTCAGATATAGTTGTAGCTTCTTTGAACAACTTGTTACAGAGTGGACAAGTCATGCATGCTGCAATCGTTTCCCTTCTAACTTTCACCACATGATTCGACATCATTACAATTAGACAAATGCAAACTCTCACTTCACTTCCTTCTCTTCTCTCTTCACCACGTATAATCTACCTTCACTTCCTGCATGCTATGTGTAATTCATCAAATTTTACGTCCATTTCATCGGAATCATCACCTGCATTAACCTGATAAATACCAATAAACTGTGTGAGGAAAATAACAGATTAAAAATATCAGAATAATAGGATGCGAAGAAGGTATTGGAGTTATACGAATCGAATGGAACTGTAGTTCTCGATCGGAGAAGATGGTGAAAAACGGATTTTGAAGTGAGAATAGGAAATGGGTCGGTGAGAATTGACGTGGGTTGTGATGGATTTGGTGAAAAGAGATTGTGTTTTGATGATCTGAATCGAGAGAGGGGGGTGGAGCTCTTCGTCGAAAAGAGCATGAACAAAAAACCAAGTCTTTCTCTCTCTTCTTTCTTCGGGTCTTCTTTTATTTTCTCTTTTTTTCTTTTTGCTTTTTTGGGGAATTTAATTTTTGTTTTCACGCAAATATTTCGTACTGTTTTAAACGAAATATTTTAAGGACATATGTTCCACACTTCAACTAAAGACAGCTAGAGAAATTGCGGGGCGTGATAACATGCGCCGGGGTTAAGATGCGCGGTGCTAAGCGGCGTGTCGGGCGAGGGGGTCCATAATTTAGGTCTAATTTTGTTTTGCGGTTTGATAGAATCGAATCTGACATGCACCGAAATTACATCACTTTTTTTTCCTTTCTAAAAATTGTTAGATTTTATCGAATCGATTTAAAAAAAAAAAGTAGATATCAAAATTAACACATTTAAATTAGTATAGTGGAAGCATGAAGGATCACTCACTAACTTCCGGCAATTGTAAAAAATAGGGACTTAATTTTCAAAGTTTAGAGTTTGTTGAGACAGTTAGTTGACTGGGAGAAGAAAATGGACATAATTTGAGTTATTTTCCCTAGAAATAGAAAACCAACTCACTTTCTTTCTCCTTAGTAGTGAATAAGGTTGGTATTGGTATTTGTCTCTGAGATGATTGTGGTAATTTCATTTGTGCAAACTTTCTGATTCTCCCCAATCACGGATGTTGTTATTGGCAAATCCATGGGATTACTATTGGTAATTTCTTGGGTTCGTGACTTGGGCTATAAGGATGTAATTTTTGAATTGGATGCAAAATTTGTTGTTGATGCTTTTAATTCAAAGAATGTTCTAATCTCTAAATTTGGGTCTATTCTTAATAGTTACAAGGGCTTGTCTTCTTTTTTCAATTGTAACTCTCATGTTGAGTTTGCTAGGAGGAATGCTAACAATGTAGCTCATTCTTTAGCAGAGGTAGCTTTGTTATCAATATCAACTAGTCCTCATGAATACTCTATTATTCCACTATGTATTTTTGGTTTGCTTATAAATGAAATGCACTAAGTGCATATTGTTCCGTATTAAATAGGACAACATTAATTAGGAAAGCTAGCATTCTTCCACTTGCTCCATTTAACTTTTCATCAAACTTAATATATGAATCATGGAGGTAGGTTCTCAAAACTTAGTATTATCTTCCATGTATTATGATATACCAAGTAACACAACAGCTACTTTATTTTACTCGTGGGTATCCATTTAGTTCTCTGCTCGGTGCCCATTACAAATTTTATGGATTTTTTTTTTTGTCGTTTCTATTTGCAGATTGTCTAGGTTTGATTAGGGGTGGCAATTTCTACCCGCAAGTGAGGATCCCTGTGGAGATTGCCCCGTTGGGGCCCCTTGGGCGGGGAATTTTTCCCCGTGGGGACAGGGATGGGGGAGAAAATTCCCCGCTATCAATTCGGGGATGGGGACGGGTCCATACCCCCCGCCCCGCGAGGACCCTATCCCGAATATATTACATAAATGTTCGTATTATAGATATATATATATATATATATATATATATATATATATATATATTATTCTATGTGATAGATTTTTTAGTCTTTTAATATATGTTTTTAAATAAAAATACTAATAAAATATTAAATTGTGCTAATTTTTTATTTTTATTCTTACCTTTATACTTTTTAAATATTAAAATATCAAAGTAAGACTAAATTTTATACATTTTTTCAGTTTTATTATATTTTAATTTTAACTTTTGCTAACTTTGAATAAATTTTTGGGGTCCCCACACGGAGCGTGGGGATGGGGGAGAAAAACTCCCCGAAGCGGGGAATAGAGATGGGAATGGGGGACAATATGGGAGGCGGGGACGGGGACCCTGCCCCGCCCGATTGCCATGCCTAGGTTTGATTTCAAAATCAAATGCATACAACTTGCAAACCAGTCCAGCTTCAGTAAATTGTTTATTTTTGGTATATGCAATAGAAAAATTGAGATTTAAACTTGAGACCTCAGAGATCATATTTACTCTCTAAACCCATCACCCCTAGCTCAAATGCAGTGGTATGGGTTAACTATTAGTTATTGCGCACACAACTAAAAGCCATTATTACAAGCTATTTCGCGCATAACATGATACAACAAATATAGTATTATTGTTTTGGTGCCATGTAACCTCGGATTTCCACTTCCTGTAAATGTTTTCCCACATTCATTTCAAGACCCAACAAGACCTTTGCGTCGTGCATAAGATACTACGGATATAAACAATGATGCACATGCCATTCCCGTAAGAATCACCACCTAAAGTTGTAAATTTAAACCCAAAAAAATCAGAAGAAGAAAAAAAGACTATTATTCTACTTCTCTCTACTATACAAATACACAAATGCATTTTCATATTTTTCAGGGCATGTGTACATACATACCCATTTAAACATATGTCCGTGACCTTCTCTCCATGTATATGGAATGTTCATTCCAAATATTGCCGCCACCAATGAATATATGGATAAACACACAGTCCCCGAACTTAGAAACAGCTCTAGCTGAATCAGTTGATTTCGGTGGTTATCAAGCTGCATAAACAAGCTACTGTTAATTATGCTATAAATAAATTAATGGTGTAAAAATTCTGTTCAAAATCAGAAATAGTTAACTTATAATGAAAATCTTTGCTAGCAGATAAAACTTACCTGTATGTTGATGTAATCTTCTGTGTCATCAATATACTCTCTTAACTGAAATGTTGGAAAGCATCAATTAAGTTTATCACTTAGTTAATGCAGAAATCAGATCATAATTAATTATTATTATTAGGAAAGATGAAAAATAAGTAAATGGAGTTTCACTGTTTTTACTGTGGTCAATTTATTCAATGTGCCGTCAATTTGCATGAAATAGGCCTGCAAAACACAACATTATTTAGTTCACTGCACCATATATAGACCAACTCATTTAAAGATGAAAAGTTAGAATTTAATAACCTCGAGTAACATCTCAAGCTCCTCAACATCATTCTCTCCGTGAATTGTTCCTACACTTCCTCTGCTGTGTACTTTTGAACCTTGATTTGGAGAGCTGTGAAGCCAATTGGGATCATTAGAGCTACTAGTGGTAGAAGATGAAACAGCCAATTTTCTTGATAGGTAAAGATCAGCCATGTCTTCATCATCATCTAGTAGGTTTTCTAGTTCTTCTCTTATCTACAATATCAAGGAAATTAAAATTGATGTAAAACCTGTTTGTTTTTTCAACTAAAGAACCTAACACGATCGGTCGGTCCAACCGGTTAGCCATGTCTAGTGTTAAGTTATTTGACAGTTCGAGCAGTTTAAAACAGTTGATTTCCACATACCTTTTGAACTCGATTCGTCAACCTTGTCATTGCACTTTTTAATTTTCGCACTTTATCCAAATTACGACTGCTAATCTGCAGAGAGTGATGTAGAAGGGGTTACTAACTCTATGCAATGATTTTAGAAACACAAAATTAAAGATTCTTTTTTACCTTAGAGGTTAGTTCATCCAAAGCCGGATAAGCAGCAATCTCTAACTCTTTAGTTCGCGCATCAAGGAAACTACAAATTGCCTCTAATACAACTTCCAATGCTCTGAACTCAAATGGAAATTCTACAAAGCAGTAACTCAATTTCCCATTATTGCAACACAAAATTAAAATATTTTCCAATTCAATATATAATTTTCAGAAAAAGCACACCATTTTCTTCTCCACCATCACCGTCTTGAGTACATGACTCCTCTTCTCCTTGAGCAGCAGCTGTTACCTTAGGTAACCGTCTTCTAAGTTCTTCAACAACAGCCACAACATCATCATCCATTGGGTCTCTAAGCAACACCTAAACCAACAACAAAAATTCTCTCAAACTATATAGCACCAACACTTCAAATTGAAAACACGTTATGTTATTTATCCGACACATGTTAATGGCTAACACGAGTATCAGTGTCGTGTCTGGTGTCTGTGTCGGTGCTTGCTCGATAAGATAGAAAGTCATCTAAAGATAGGATATTCCGTACCTCTTCAGCAGTGATAATAGCTTTTATGTGCTGCAAAAAACAACGTCAAAATAAAAACAAAAGAAACTATGGTTGAACAGAACAAGAAACATAGAGTGTTTGGGTTGGTTACCTCTAAATTGAGAACAATGACTTTCTCTCGACCAAGAATGGTGGAAGGATAAGAAAGGAGAGGGTCCATAATTCGAAGATCTCTAGCGTTAATATCAACAAGGCGCATAATAGCATACTTGTCAACATCCAATAGAGTGTCTTTGCCATCACGGTCTAGCAAAATCCAGCTTCTTGAGACAGCAGTTTTCTTCAATATAGAAGTAGTAGTGCCTTGAAGCTCCACTGTTAGAGTCATTTGCAACCAGGATTAACCGCAAATGGTTTGGGTTGGATGAAGGGATGAGAATGAGAAGATGAGGATGAAGAGAAGAAGAGAGTGATGGCATTTGGAGAGGAATTGATTTAGTGACAGGTTGTGGGGTTTTGAATTGAAGTGAAGAAGGGTAAAAAAACACGACACAATAATGCTTTGGCACGGTAGGATTGAACTTAGTAGCAAAGCCAACATGGTACGTTTGGGGATATTTATGTTTCCTCGCTTTCCACACTTTTTTGTTTAAATAAAAAAAAACTTCATTTAATTTATAGCAGTACTTTGTTTGTGCAGGTTGATAACCATTTTGGGCGTTTATTACGTATTAAAATAGGTTTAAATATTTGTTCAGCTCCGGTAAATACACACAATCTAAATAGGTTTCTGTAAAAAAAAAAATTTTAAAAAACCCTTGCAAATATAAATTTGTTTACGGTCAAACCCCTCGATCAGTTTTCCATAAAAAAAAACTTTAAATTCACCGGTATCTCACATCTTTTACTCCTCGTCCCTTTTCTTTTTCACCCCACTCGCACATCACATCTATCGTCGTATTCATATTTCTTTCTCTGTGTTCAAGAAGTATATGGTGTCCATTCATATTTTTGTTATTTAAAAAATAATAAGTTAAGTTGTTTCTTTTTTGACGAAAACGTAATTTAAAGTGTTACTGATTGATGGGTGCCAAAAGCTATAATTCCAGATATTTTTGATTCTGTTTTCATTTGAGGAACTTTATTGCAAGTTATTTTTTGTTACACTTTATTATAAGTTGCTTAATTCACAAAACATTTATAAGCATAGATAGACAACTATCAGCTCCGGGAATTGTAGTTATCGTACGTGGAAGTCGGATTGGAAAAAAACTAGTTGACGATCTCTATGTAGGAATTGATGCTATTCGTTTTTTTTTTAAAAATACGAATAATAACGATAAAATACGAGTAGCGGTTAACGATAAAATACGAAATAACGAGCTCAAAATCTGATATGGTCAAAATACGAAAATACCTATAATATAAAAAAATCTGATAAAATAAGAAAACATGAGTACAAATCCGATAAAATAAGAGAATACATCAATGGTCAAAGTCTAAATTTGATAAAGCTCTCGAAAGAAGTTGATATACAAGAGGTGGAATGTTGTCGAATGCCATGGCCTCTCAGATACGTGCAGTTGCAGGCTGGTGGGAAAATATTCGAATATCCAGCACTGAAATAATAGGTAATATTACACCAGAGGACCTTTAAGTTATTTATTTGTAACAAATTGGCCCTTTAAGTTTTTTTTGTAACAAATAGGCCCTTTTAGTGATTACTCTAGCTTATATATTTTGATGTAATGCTACTTTATATATTGTGATTACTCTAGCTTATGTATTTTGATGCAACCAAACATATTTTGGTGTATTTTAATGTAATCAACGATATGACATTTTACTAAAAGGGCCAACGGTGTCAACGTTAGGTAACTTAAAGGGTCTGTTTGTTACAAAAAAAACTTAAAGGGCCAACTTGTTACAAATAAATAACTTAAGGTCCTCTAGTGTAATTTTGCCGAAATAATAATATGAATAAATAAATTAAATAAGTATTATATAAACAAAAAAGAAAATATTCAAAAAGTAATTAATTGCAGCAATGGCGTGTGTCCTCCACATTAAACTGTGTCCCAAATGGAAGCATCACTCAACTGCTCATATGAAATGACCAAAGTAGTAGGACCCCACGCCCACTGGCCACACTCCTCATATGTCTGAAACAACGGGATCACTTGACCGGGACATATGTATGATTCTTGTCGGCAAAGATGGTGTAGCCCAGCAAAAGCAACACATAACATCGTGCAGCAAAATCACCACAACTCCAGGTTTCCTCTGTAGGCATCCTCCAAAAAACTAAACCTGAAGTATGGCCCTCTATTAAACCGACACTCTCTCGTACAATCAACTTGTTGTATACCCAGCAACTGAAGCTCGGCCTAAACGGCCATCTCAATAGTAAATCCACCGGTAGACATCCTAAATGTGTCCGTCAGCGGCAAATGGAGCAAGTTGGACACATTGTCCAGAGTGACTGTCATCTCTCCAAATGGAAGGTGAAACAAGCTGGTCTCTAAATGCCATCGCTCGACAAATGCTGAGATCAGCTCGTGATTGATCACTGTCAAAAGTGTCATATCAAGCTCCGCTAGATGAGCCTTTAATATCCATCTCTCGACGCTTGGGTGGTGCTGTGAAGGTCGGAACTAAATTAATTTTTGTCTATGGGCTGCAACCTTCATTTTACCACGATGCGGGAACTAACAGAAGTCTGATCGGGATCTCCGCCTCTTGAATTTGAGGACCCGCCTTGCTCCAACCCTCCTGAACCACGTGGAATTCTGTCTGCCAGTACAAAAATATAAAAAAATAAATATGTATATTTAAAAAAATTTCAGAAACACCTCATTTGAGCTATTTCTAGAAGCAATGTTCTTTAAACTTTGTGGAAACACCTCAAAAAAGGTATTTTCGGAAATCATTTTTTGGTTCCGAAAATACCTTTTTAAAGTGTTTCCAAAAAATTCCCAGAAAATGACTTCCGGAAATAGCTTTTTTGAGGTATTTTTTGAAAATTTAAAGAAATTTGCTTATGGAAATAACTTTAAAATAGGTATTTTCGGAAAAAAGGAAAAAAATTCTTGCTCTCATTTCAGAAATATGTGAAAATGAGATGTTGGTTTTGGAGTTTTGTTGTAAATAGGGGTAAAATGGTCAGTTTAGTCAAAATGGGGGTGGTATAAGGTATATGAGGGGGTAAAAAAACAGCCATGATTTTGACAAATCTTTGAAGCCTCGTTCAATGCGCTAAATTCCTATTCCGTGGGTTATTTTTAATGTATCTAATTCTTTTTATGAAATAAATCTAATCATAGTTAGTGAGAGTCTTAATAATTAGGAATTTGGAGAAATAATAAGAACAAACATAGTTAACGAGAGTCTTAATAAGATAATAAGCAACCTTTGTTCAAAAAATAAATAATGAGCAACCATGTTAGTATTTTTCCTAAAGAACTCTGCACTAGAGTTTTCGATAATGTTGAACTCTACACTAGAGTTGTGAGAAGAAAAGGATAAAAAATGCATAAACTCTTCAATGATATATTGAAGTTTAATGGCAAATAACGCTACTCTGCATTCACTCAAAAACCCTAGGTAAGAAGACCAAAATGGCGGTAAAATTTTCTCTTAAGAGATTTAATACTACTGCAAACTCAAGACTGGATATGAACTCAAGACTTTGTTAGACTGGAAGAGATCTTTTATCATTTCATCGGTCTTGGGTAGAAAAGCCATAAATTTGAAGTTAGCTCTGTTTTTAATTTTTACAACCGAGGAAATTCCATAACTTCAAGGAATTCTCACGATTTGACCAAAAAGCAAAAGGAATTCTCATGTTGTTACATTTTTGGCCTTTCCTGGGTAGGTTAATCATTTCCCCTTGATTGGCGCATCTCAAGTGCAATGCAATGCAATGCAATTAGCGCAACATATTATTTCCTTCACTTTGTACAATAACAATAATTTTGAAAAAACTTAATAAGAATTTCTTCTCAGTTTAGCTATTTTACGTAACATTAGTTAATTGAAAATTATCACATTGAAGGTGATTATCACGGAATTTACAATTTTTTTTGTCAAAGTGCATGTCTACCATTTTCATTTCTAACAAGTATTTTACCCGTGCATTCGCACGGGTCATTTCGTTTCTATGTATGTGTAACAGCAGAAATGTATATAGAATACGATACGATGTGGATTTAAAATGAAGTTAAATTTTAAATCTAATAACAATGATTTTATTTTCAAAAATAGAAGACAAATTTTTTTTATGGTTAAACTATACCGCAAATATACCGCCAATATGTAATGTCAATTCTTTAGTTAGTAAGTTAAACTATACTGTCAATATGTAATGTTTTCTTGTGAGTAAAAATAAAATTAGTTATTTTGATATAATTTTTTTTTGTAATGGTTTGTGTTTAAACACAATAAAATTACATCAAAACAATGTAATGTTTCCCCGTAGGGAGTAAAAGGCAAAATAAGCGTAATACTAAAGTATACAAATTAGGTTTATGTTCAAAGACACTAGCTAAATTACTTTGATCCAAAATGTGTTCCCAAATGAATAAAAAAAATAAAATTATATTACATTTGGAGTTTTTAACTCTAGAAAACTTGAAATAGCGATGAGTATGTTGGGTGACAAAAAACGGAAAAACATGTCTTAAATTTCATCTCCAAGTACGTAACACCAAATTTTAAGATAACATTTATTTTATTATTCTCTAAATTATGTCATTATTTCAATTTTTTTAGTAATATAGATGTAGTTTGATTTATTTTGGTAGTCTCTAATATTCTGCGGGGTAAATAAAATTCACAAACTTGTTAAATGGATAAAATCAAAAATCTTTGATACCTATTTTTAAAAAAATTATAGAATTAACTATTAAGATCTAGTAGTGAAAAGAACACATTAGGCTTTTTGTCAAAAAAAAAAAGAACACCTCAGGCTAAAGTTTAGTGAGAAAGTCGGGTACTCGTAGCTAGTTAGGTTCTCCGAAGTAGATTAGTTATCGGTAAAGCCAATAGAATCTGCGCACTAATGACATGGTAACCAAAAAAAAGTGTAGTGAGAATAACAAATTTAATTTTGTGGTGAAAACAATGTTACCCACGCTGCTGAAGAACTTGATAATTAATATAAAATTTAAAATAATTTCTTAATTAATCAATGTGAATTTCTTTTACGCAATTGTGTTTCCTACATGAATATGAATATAATCTCCCAGAGCTAAAACCGCCGAGTTGTATTATAAATTTATGTTATGTTTAACATATCATATTAGACATAGTGTTGATGGTTGATGCAAGATAGGTTAATAAATCAATCTACTCTTTCATTAAAGAAATGATACATTTCCAGTAAAGAGTAGTAATCTAAAAAATCGTGTAGTGTACATGTCAATAAGATTTATAGTTCCATATGATTGCGGATGAAACAAAGCAATTTTATTATAGATCTTCCTTGCAAATATCTTGCCATTTTTACAACTGGGGCTAAAAAATGGTTCAAAATTATAAATCACATATTGTCACCCGTTCAGTATATTTTTGAGGAGGCAGAGAAGACCAACATTAAAACCTGATATGAATAAGGTTAGTAGAAAGTTGTTGAATATAATATAACTAGAATAGTTGACCCGTGCCATGCACGGATATAGTTATACGATTGAAAAATCATTATAGTAATTTACATTTTGCAAGTTAATATTATATTGAATATTAAGTAACTTTTTTTTGAATGCCCAAGTAACTTTTTTTAAAATAAGTAACTAATTTGTATAATTTGAATATTAAATTTTAAACTATTGAAACTTTGTATTGATTTATTATCCTTATGCATAAGCTACATCATTTTCTGGTAGTTAAGATTCTCCAATGAAATTTTTATACTGAACGGTGACGACATAATGAGTATACCACAATTGCTTCATGTCATATAGAAGTTATATTTTTGATCTAGAAAAGGGACAATGTGTGTTTAAAGATTTTATGTTAGAATATTATATTATTAATTTTTTTTTGACAATTATATTATTAATTAAAATATGCATTTATAGTAATTTATTTATTTGAGTTTTTTTCTTGTGAAAAATTCATTCTCCTTATAACATATTTTTACTCAAAATTTAAATACAAATAGGTTTTTATTTAGATATAATATACTTTCATGCTACCTATGAAAAAATATGTGTTCATACAAAATTATTTAATTTGTGGCAATTTTTCTTGTGATCTATCATTTGTTGATGCAACTCATGAATAACATATATATTTAAGAAAGACATAATATAATTTTTTAGTATAGGGTGATAAAAATTCAGTTTTTTTAATATTACTCAAGCTACATGTAGACATTAATATATTGAATGCCACTGAAATATTAACAAATAATTATTTTATAAATTACTTAGGTGAGAATATATTAAACTGCAGGAAAATAACAATGATTTGTCTAAAAGTTGTAACAATTTTAATATTAATTTAGTTGACATTCCCATAGATATAAAAATACTAAAAATAATTGGAGAATCGAATAAGACAAAAAATTTCCTTAATTAAAAAGGTAATTGAAGGTCAATTAAATATTAAAATTCACGACAATCAATAATGTTAAACTATTCTGTTTAAAAATAATATTAAGCTATATAAATATTGAACTATCAATAATGTGGCGCTATTTATTTCAAAATCATATCCACGCATAGTAATAGTAATTTAGACACAAATGTTTCTTTATGCCAAATGTTTAATCTTGTTATAATATATTGTTACCAAATAATTTAGATTTTAATAGATTTTCTTACAAATATGTTGATACAAAATGTTCATTCCCCGTCGGCAAAGCCATAAACATGTGGCCAATCAGGTGTCTTGACGTACGCGCATCATTAACATGGTAACAAAAAATGTTCATTCCCTGTGTGGTGTCTTATTACTACTAGAATTTTATTTAAAATTTGAAACATAATCATATTTAACTGTATGATTATTTCTTTCTCACTGACTTAAGTATGTTCTTTTAACTTCATAACTGAAAATAAGTACCTTTTTCAACTTATTGACTATATTGTTAACCTTGGCCCTTTAAGGTAAAAGAATATTGATAGTAATGAGAGAGAAAGATAAGCATTAATTCTAAGTTGTTTCGTAAGGAAGTATAGAGTTTTGTGTGTTTCATCTTGTAATATATGATATATTTGATATCTTATTTTAGCATAATTGTATCATAACTGTCATCCAATTTTTTTTAATTTCAATTATGTTTCTACTATTCAAATTTGTGGTGTAAACGTCATAGTAACAACATAACTGGAATTATAGAAATTATGGTATTAGAGGGTAAATCACCAAGTTCGTTTATTTTGTAAGTTATGCTTAATTACAACTAAATTAGCGTATTAGAAGGTAAATCACCAAGTACGTTTATTTTGTAACTTATGCTTAATAAGTTATACGTAAAAGTAAATTGAATTTAAAATATAATAAACCTCTTAATTTGAAGCAAACAAACTGCAATTCAATAAATGATAATACATGCAATGAGTTTCGATTGAACCATACAAAAATGAACTAATTGAAATAACATTTCAAACTGAATAATTATAAAATATCAGATTGAAAAAAGCAAAATTGCATCAATAAAACATCAAAAGAATAACATTACATAAGGATAGCTAAATAATTATAAAATATTTTATTTGGACATCTCGAGATGCTCGTATGTCGTCATCCTAATTAGCATTGACTTCACCAATATATTCAATGGTGCAAAATCCATCATCTTTTCTGTAGTAACTTTCAATTGAGTAACTATTTTCTTGGATGAAAAGAATAAAGAAATGTTTGTAATTTAAAATAAGTATTCGATAATTAAAAAGATAAAAATAGGTGTTATTATGAATCAGAAAAAAGTAACATATTAGAAATATAAATTACGATAATATGATGATGAGAACCTATAAACACGAAGTGAATGTATATGGTAGTAAAAAATAAATTACCATTTATACTCATTCAACTGAATCTGATTAATTCCTATATAATGTACAAAAAAATATCTTTATAGAATTTTGATTAATGAGCAAAATGTTCGTACGCATTAGTGTTGCAGTGCGTGTACAACCATTGATAAGCAATGATTTTACCAATTCGTGCAATAACAACGAAATTAGATCCGTAAAAAATTATTAAATAAAATTAAGAGATAAATGAATTTGTAAACATTCTTTGCAAAGTTAATTTGTAAAAAAAATTATTATTGTTATTATTATTTTGGGACCATATATCATTTTTCTATTTTGGAGACCTATTGTTTAAAATCGGATTTCATTGATGTAGGGCTAGAAAATAGAATTAAATACAAAAATCATGACATGTTAAATAGCATTTATTGAGATGAATTCACAAATGTTTAATAAATAGAATATAGAAATAAATAGAAAACTCATGAGAAAATGACATGTGGAATAGCATTTATTGAAATGCATTCTCAAATGTTTAATATATAGATTAAGGCTAAATTATACCAGAGGTCCTTTAAGTTATTTAATTGCAACAAGTTGGTCCTTTAAGTTTTTTTCATACCACTTAGGTCATTCAAGTTATTTAATTGTAACTTTTAAACTCCAGATAACTTACATTTTTCAGCCCCAAATTGTTACAATTAAATAACTTAGAGGACCTAAGTGGTACAAAACAACTTAAAGGACCAACTTGTTACAATAAAATAACTTAAAGGACCTAAGTGAACTTAAAGGACCAACTTGTTACAATAAAATAACTTAAAGGACATAAGTGGTACAAAAAAACTTAAATGACCAACTTGTTACAATTAAATAACTTAAAGGATCTCTGGTGTAATTATCCCTATAATTAATCAACTATGAGTGACAATGGTTCAGGTTGTACAGTCAATCCAGTATTAGAAAAGATAAATAAAAACGCAACTTATTCCTTAAAAGTTTAGGGATTTTTTTTGGTACCCCAACCCAATCAGTGAAAAGTTGTAAATACACCTAAAAAATTTACAAATTTACCATTTGGCACTTACTTACGATTTGACCAGTCAAATTTCAGAGCTCATCGTATTTAGCTCTTAAGAGATACATACGATTTCCACCAAAAATTCGCATCATATCTAGCTATATACGATTACCTCCAGAATCTTCAAAAACAAGTAAATTGTATTTACCTTTTTGTGGATAAATACGATTATCTTCAAAAATTCGCATCGTATTTACCTCTTTTTAGGGTAAATACGATTTCCTCTTTTTTTTAACTAGCCTGTTTTTTTTATTCAGTGTCTTCTTCTCGACGAACTGATCAGGCGTCGTCGTCTTCCGCTCCCAGCACACGCACCCGCCGGAGAGTTGCGGGACACGCCTCCACTAGGCGTAAGCGCGCTGAGGCCAGACAGCCCCCGCAGCCGGAGTCCCCAGAGTTTGAGTACGAGCCGGGCCAGCAGCACCACCCATATGAGGAGGAGGAGGACCAACATATGGGTGAGCCTCAGCAGTATGAGCAGGACCAGTATATGGGAGAGCCTCAGCAGCAGTTCTATCAGGCCCAAGACCACCATCAGCAGTTCCACCACGATCAGGAGGAGCATTCTCTATTCATTGGGCTGGAGTCTCATGTCTGCTACCATGTTTGGCTTAACCCGGGTAGTGAAATTTAGTTTTTTACATTGTCTTTGTATTTAAATTCATCTTTTTACATAGCGTAATTTTTTTTTTAGTTTTTTTAAATACAGATCTATGAGCGTAAAGTGAAGGCTACAAACCACGGTAACAAGCTAGCTAAGAGACTCCTGGTCTATTCCCAGAACCACCAGTTTTGGGAGAGGTTCACAGCTTCAGGTTTGGCCCCCCTCATATCGACAGGACACACTACTGTGGACCACGAGCTACTGTCCGCTTTTGTTGAGAGATGGTACCAGGAGACTTCGTCATTTCACCTACCATTCGGTGAAATGACCATTACTTTGGATGACATCTCCTGTTTGTTGCACCTTCCGCTCTCAGGCAGATACTACAGAGCACCGCCCACTAGTGTCACCGCTGATCAGGCAGTTCAGCTTGCTGTGGCATATCTCGGGGTTACTGAGGAGGAGGCCCGTGCTGAGTGTCGACTTGGTCAGGGGCCGTATTACCGTTTTAGCTGCCTCCTGGACATAGTTGTTGCATCGTCCATGTCTGCTGACATGTCTCCTGGTGTCAGGGCGATGATCCTTCCGGTTCTGAGTTGGAGCATCTTCACAGTGAAGACGTATGACAGGGCTGAGACCAAGTGGCTGCTGTTGCTTGAGGACCTTACTGCTGATGGTGCTGGATCATATGCATGGGGTGTGGCTCGACTTGCTCATATGTACGACCAGCTGAACTATGGATCGTTGGACTAGGCAAAACATTTAGCTGGCTACCCCTCCATATTACAGGCAAATAATTATGTTTTTAATTTAAATATTTATGTTTGTAATTTAAATAATTATGTTTTTAATCCTCATCTGGTGGAGAGGCAGCCATCTGATGTGCACACACCACTCTGTGGGGTTTGGAAGAGGAAGAAGACAGATGCACTGAAGTTGGTAGATTACAGGCGGAGGATTGACGTTCTCACTGCTGATGATGTATGCTGGCGACCATTTGAGGGTCATCGGGATGTTAGACCCTTTGAGCATGTTGCACTCTACAGGGGTTTCCTCAGCTGGGGAGACATCACCGTTCCCTACATGTCAGATAGATGCCTCCGCCAGTTTGGGTACGTCCAGGTCATCCCACATCCCTCTCTCACCGGTCATCCTAGCCATGATACCTGCATCTTCCAGATTTCTAACTTTTTCCCAGTGTGCACGAGGTGCTTCAGATGACTAGGCCTACTCGGGATTTGGGTGAGGTTGCTGCGGACTACTTAGAGTGGTACGTCAGAGTATCTATTCCCAGGCTATTGCCGCTTGCATCACCACCACCAGAGCAGGCAGCACCACCACCACCCCCACAGCGCGATCCTGAGTGGGTACAGAGTATGATAGAGGCGGTACAGGAGGGGCTTCGTCGCGGCCATATTCGTATGGCCACTCCGACGTACGCTCGCCTCTACCAGTTGATGCAGATGCTAGATATAGAGAGCTATGGTTAGGGTCTTTTATATTATTACTTTTATTTTATGTCTGTACTTTCTGGATTTATTTTTTAACTCTTTTATTTTATATCAGTTGATTACTATTTATTACGAGTTTACTTAAAATATCTATTTCATTCATTTCATTGATTCGATAAAACAAAGTTACATAAAAGATAAAACATAACAAACTAAACCCTAATATTTCGGATCTCGCAAACGATGTAAAATCTCATTCACGCTCCGTTGTGTTTCCACGTACAGCTCCAAAGGCTTATACCCCATAAGCCTGTCGTGAATGTCGAACATGGTCACCACGTCTTCGTCGGTCTTGATAGACATGGACGAGTAGGATATACAGCCATCATCTCCACGATCGGGTTTCCGATAAGTGATACCGGTGACGTCACGGTCGTCCCCAATCACTTGAACTTTCGACCAGACTTTATCCTTCAAACCATCAAACCCCATGGCGCGGTGGATTCGGCATAACTCCGGCTTCGGACTCCAAAAGTAGACCCCATCTTCTCTCATCGTGATGTTGCCCCCATAATGTATAGCGCAGAGCCTATTCTCAACAGACTGTTGTGTCAGGCAAATCTGTATTTTGGATCTGTGAGAAATGTATTTGAGAGTGAAATTTTGGTGTGAAATGAATGAGGGTGGGGGTGGGTATTTATAGAATTCGTGAATGAATATCAACCGTTGATACTATCCGTGCAATCTACACCGTTGAATAAATAGTCGTTGGGCCAGCGGAGTAAATCTGGCCGTCGATTAAAATACAAATCGTATTTACCCTCACCCTAGGTAAATACGATTTGTTAAAATACAAATCGCATTTACCCTAAACCATAGGTAAATACGATTTGTATTTTACAAAGCGTATGTACCCCCACCCATAGGTAAATACGATTTGTATTTTATCTGAATCGTATTTACCTCACCCCAAAGTAAATATGCTTTGTTTTTTTGATTCTATCGTATTTACCTCAGCCTAGGTAAATACGATTGGAAATTTGTCAGGATTATCGTATGTATCCACCTATACGTACATACAATTTGTAAAAAACAAATCGTATTTATGTCTTCAAAACCTAAATCCGATTGAGCCAAAAATAGGTAGGAGTATTTTCGTCCAAAAAAAACGTGTGGGGGGTATATAGGTAAACTGTGGGGTAAAAAAAAACCCAAAAGTTTATATTCATCACACTAACAGGACAACATAAAAATTTGGCCCATTTATGTTGCTGCATCTAAGGTTGTGCGACTTTTGACCAAAAAAAAAAAAGGTTGTGCGACTGACTTTCATTATCCCATCTATCAAACATAAAATAAAGAATTACAGCACATAAGAGCATGTCAAACTAAGTGCAAATGTTCAATCTTCTATCTATTGTAAGGAAGTTTCCACTTTTTCTATTTTGCTTCACTAATTACTTACATAATTGTAGTTTATTTATGATTTATAATGTATTGTTTTATAAATTTAATTTGCATCTTCATTTTATTTATTGTTACGCAAACCTGTCAAAAATGACTTATTTAATTATTAACTTGTGCTGAAGAAAAAGAATGACAAATGACAAATAGGAGATGAGTCGTATGTGTGAGGTCATCAAACACTAAAACATAACAAATTTATTAACTTAATAGTGACAAATATATTGGAGTTTCTATGGCCTGTACTTGGGGCATTGGACCTTATATTTTCTTCAGCATCTTGTCCGCATAACTTTAAGATTTCTGAAACTCGGCTAATAAGCCTTTGTCACCACTGTGTTGTTTTGGCTTTGTTGCGCACCTGTAACATAATCATACTCTAAATTAAGTGCTATTGGAAACGTTTGCACTTTCATCATCTGTTGTTAAATCCACAATAGCTACATGTCTGTGATTATCTCTCTAATCAAAGTAAAACAAAAAAGTTAGCATGAAGTAGCCAACAACAGCAAGCAAATCCAACCATTAATATGTAAACTAATAGAAAATTGCTATCAGTACTCTCTTTGACACTATTATTCCAACATCGACTATATCAATCGTTGAATTTCATGAACTCCAATAAGGTTGAATTCATGAATTCCAATAAGGTTGAATGTCTCGCATTACAAATAATCTATAAATCCAAGTAACCTAGAGGAATGAAAAGTTAAAATAAGCATTAACAAAAAGAAGTTTAAAAAAATAACAATTGTTCAATGTAATCCATGGAAGAAAGAGATGTCTGCAACTAAATAAAAAGGGGATTTAAAATTCTTGAAATTCACCTTTACATTTTAGTTAACTATTAAAGATTGATATGATATAATTTTATTTCAAGAGAGACAAATTAGCAAACAGGTGGCGTGCAATGATATACGAAAAAGGTAAGAAGAAAATGCAGAAGAGACATCCAGGCTCCTCTGTTGGTTCCATATCTGAATGTTTAGCACCGAATTTTCATTCAACAAAAGCATACCCACTGTGTAGGGAGAACTGGAAATGAGAAAGAATAAGTGGCAAGCATATATGTGCTAAAATGAAAAGAAAAGAGGAGAAATTGAGAGACACAGAGAAGAGGAAGTGGATCGGGAGAGAGAAAGGAAAAAATGAAGGAAAACAAAGGAAAGAATGAAGAAGAAATGAAAGAAGTTAGTGGAACAAAAATAACCATTGTTTTGGAACAAAAATAAAAGGCCAAAAGTACCAAAAATCAGGAACGGAGGGAGTAAAAATTTGAGAGCAAGGGAGGAAGTTAGTGGAAGTTATAAAATAGCAATAGAGGGAAAATAATGCACCAAATGTGTGACACGTGGCAAAAGGTAAAGGGTGTAGTTAAATTTAATATATTGATAAATTGAATATTGATAATTGAATAATTGAATTGAATAATTGAATTGATAATTGATAAAATAAAAAATGAGTGTAAAAATGAGGTAATACCCAATTTAGTCTCTGACATTTCAAAAATGTTCAATTTGGTCCCTGACTTTCACATATGTTAATTTAGTCCTCAACATTTAAAATGTGTGTCAATTTGGTCCTTCTGTCAACAACCGTTAATAAATAGTGTTAACGAATCTGACGTGGCTGTTAAATGTTAATGTGGCAAATGTCAGAGACCAAAATTCATATACCAAAATTAAAATTTTCCATTTCAACACGCCAAATCATGCAAATTTTGGAGACCAAATTCATAAAAATAACACACATTTATCCCCAACATTTCCCGTGGCCCATTTTTTTTAAAGATATAGGTAAAAGTATTGGGTCGTAGGGAGAACCTTTAACCACCGAGAGAAAAGCGTGGTTAGATGTCTTACATTTTTCTATGAAAAAAGTGGTTGTTTGGTAACAGTTTTTCCCACAGATATTTCATATTTAGTGGCAGTTTTTATCTGTAGGAAAAAGTCAATTTTTTTGTCTTGACAACCTCATGTAAGTCTATGTCCCATCTTGATGAACTAACACTTTATTGGTTGGGGTCTGGCGATTGGCCATACTCCAACAATGACCTATAATAGTTAAAACTTAAACGATGCACATTTGCCAATTTTCACACCAAACAATTTATGACAAAATCCTCATCGCTAGAAGCCAATTGTCACTGATTATATTCTTGGGTTAGCATAAATCAAAAGACTGTCTGGCTGGTTGAAATTCTTGGTATAGGATCATGGCATCTTGATTTTGTGTACAATGCTGAAATTATGGTGCGACCATAATGCTTTTATCTTGAAGGAGAGAATATTCCTTCTTACATATATAGTTTCAGTGCAGGCCCAAGCTCTCATCTTTATTTTGTGTACAATGTAAAAATTATGGCTGGAATTTCCTCGACGCCTAGGTGGGTGTCTTGGCAATGTCTCGCCATTGGTACAACTTGTCTCAATGTGGATGGTAGTAGAATCACAGCTTCAAGGTTATTCGGATTTGGTGGTTTAGTGAGTGATAATAGTGGTTTGTATATCCTTGACTTCTCTGGTTCTCTTAGTATCTCAGACATAATATTGCATTAATAACTCTCCTTCATGGTCTATCTATGTGTTGGGACATGAGAATACCAAAAATTGACTGTTATTCTGATTCTCAGCTTGTTATTCTGATTCTCAGCTTGTTATTCACTTGACCGATGATGAGAATGCAAAGTTACATAAAATATTGAAATGAGATAGCTAGTATTCAGAATTTAATTCGAAGTGATTGGGATTGTCAGATCCTCCGCACTTTGAGGAAAGGGAATAATTGTGCTAATTTTTTGGCAAAACTTGGCTATCATTGCAATGAGCTTTTGGTTACATTGTCTACTCCTCCTAGAGGGTTGGTTGAGTTCCTTAATACTGACTCCTTGGGAACGAATTTTGTAAGGCTTTGAGCCATCTTTTTTTCTCTCTTTTTAGCATTTGTAACCATAAAAAGTTCTAAGATTATGCATTCTGTATACTTGAACAAATCTTACAATTTTGGGAATTATAACCTACAATCCCATCTTATGATAGAAGACATCTCAATTAGCCTGCTCCTAACAACAATCAACACTTTAAAATTTTATTGACAAAAAAAGAAAAAAAATAAAAAAAAAAAGAGAAAGAGGGGCATAAACCAAAACTCTTCCAAGATAAACACTTCATTTTGATGCATTTAACCTAGTTGCGCGAGCACGGGTCTGATAGTTTCCTTTCCTATCACTCATGTTTGATTGTTGCGTGATTTTCTTTTTGAGATTTTGAGATTATTAATTAATAGCTTTTGAAAGTTAATCAAGCCGACCAATGTTATTGAAAATTCATTTTTGATATGATTTTCTTATACTATGGGGAATACAGAGGAAAAAACTATTAAATTAAATATGTAACATTGCTATTAGCTCATAAACATTAGAAAAAATATTGCATTTGTTAGCTCAAGAGATAGCAAACCAACTTCTTCATAAGGAAAAAAAGAATTTCTTCATGGAAATGCATTACATTGAATAATGGCATAGTACAAACGTTTGCTCAAACACTAAAAACAAAAAACTCTAATATTTAAAAGCTGGATCTAATTAAAAATTAAAAACCGACAAATTCAAACAAAAGATAACATTATTAAGTTGAGTTGAGGGTTTTGTCACGCATTGCAATCCTACTCATCTTGGGGGAGTAGTCTTTGCTACCGCGTGTAGAGGATACCCGATTTGCATTAAAAAAAAGAAGAGACAAGATTCGGACGTGATACCCTTACATATTCGTCAATCATAGTATGATTCATCCTTTCTGACTTTAAAATGATGGAGAGATAAACAGAAGCTCTTCTTAGTGACAGTAGATTTGTTGCCTCTTCCATAATTGATGAATCACAAATTACATATAGTTTTTCCACCATGTTTACTTTTGTAATCAAATGCTTAACAAAATTCACTTCTCGTTCTTTGCCAGTAAATCCTCTCACCATAGCAAATCTTAATTTATTAAGGCAGTTATGTATTTGACGTCTCTCCCAGAACGTTGACTCAGGAAATGGAAGAGATCCATCATCAGAAGTATCACTGGAATCTAAAGCTCCCCCCACCTAGAAAATTAAAATTAAAACACAATTAGATTTCAAACATCATGTTCTTTCGTAAAGAATGTTATCCTTCAATGTATATTTTAACATATAAATAATGGAATGGTTTATAATAACATACTAGTATAGTAATTTCAAGAGTGTTGAGATTGTCGCATGATCTTAGCATGGACGCAAGTGCTGAACATTCTTTTATGTTATTCAAATCCAATTCAACTGATAATGTTAATAGATTTCGGAAAATGTTGGAGGGTTGAGAATCCTGCAGAGTGAAGAGATATTTAACAGTTAGCATCATTTGAACAAGTCATCATAATCATAATAATATTCATTCATAGAAATAACCAGAGCACAAGATGAAAGGAACAAAAGAAAGCACCAATTCAGGTCCAAATTCGAGTCTGATTTTTATGGCTTAATTTTATAGATTTCCACTCATCATTAACAAACAACAGCAACTCTAATATAATAAATAAATAAATAAATAAATAAATAAATAAATAACAGCAACTCATCCAAACATCTAGCGATGTGATCTCAACAATAACAAAAATTTATAAATTTATAACAAGAATAAATAGAATTAGAAATTAGAAAGAACTTACATATAGAACATCCCGAGTTTTTAAAAGTCTTGGAGCAAAGTACTTAGCACGGGCTCCTTCTTTGCTAAGTGGACAACAATAAGAACAGAAAATTCTAAGGTCCTGTGAATAAATCTGGAAACGTTTAATCGAGCAAATTAAAGAATCCAATACCACAATTTGAAGATTCTCACAATAAACATAAATCTTTATAACCATCAACCAACCAACCTCCAAAACCCTAAGACTTGATTTTTGAATCTTAAGTATATTAAATCCGCTCGACTGAATTAGACTGAATTTCTCCAAAGCCAAACAATTCTTCAAAATACCATTAATTGTTTTGTCGTCCATGTGAATCTTCTCCAATTTCAACGTTTTCAATTTTTCACAACATTCAAACGCAGGTAAAACTAAACAACTAAACACATAGTTGGTTAATTCCAATGAACACAAATTCGAAAATCTCCCATGTTGAAAACGAGTCATGGGAAGAAATTCCTCAGAAAATAAACACTCTAAAATCAAAGAACTTAATTGTTTATTTTTCTCCAAAACTAACTTAACCAAATCATCCACGTCATCACCGTTTGCGTAGCATTCTGGGAAATGCTTGAAACGACAACTAGTTAACTCTATTAAGTGACGATGCGTCGTGGTGCAAACAATTTCATCGTATTTGCGAGCATGATTTTGATTTGAATAATTATCATCAAAATCAAAAAACATTGGTCTATTATACTTCTTGAGATTTGATAAGGGGTTTATCATGTGGGTCGCATCGAAGTCGAGAATTGAAAGATTCTTCCACAAAGTTTTCCATCGCTTTGAGAGAACACTGGTCCTCACAGCTTCGTCGAAGGAAAGCAAAGAGATTATGCAACACAAAACATCGTCTGGAAGTCGATCTAATGATACCTCCTCCATTATTTTTTGATTTTTTGGGAACATCAAAAACCCTTTACCTCTTCGAATATTCTTCCACAAGGTTTTCCATAGTTTTGACAGAATGCTCGTTCTCATCGTTTTGATTTTTTTGGGAACAACAAAACCCTATACCTATTCGAATATTCAAGTGAATGGTAAATAATAAATCAATTTAAGTTTGTCAAAAATAAAACAAAATAATCGATTTAAGTGGGCTGAGAAAATCTCATCCCAAATCAATTCAACATGCGGAAGCCGATTATTTTGGGACATAAGATAAAAAGCTAACTGAATGAAGGAAAAATCTTAATGTTTATGCTCTTGTTATCAGTCAATATCCGGCGGCTCATATTCTTCTCCTCAAATTCAGCACTGACCAGTCAACAAATGTTGGTGATGATTTAAAACTTAGCATTTCTTGCTTCCCATTGCTTGCCACCCATTAATCCACTCTACTTCAAAAATGGAGACACACCCGTATTGAATATGTATTTGATACCGATATGCACTTGATACTTTTCGATATGAACTAACTCCTAGCTCAGTGGTTCAGGCTCCTGCTAGGACGTAGTGGGGGTCGATCCGGTTTGCTCCCGGGTTCGATTCCCGCCTACGTCAAATAGGGTGTTGGCCAGCGAAATGATTAAGAGCCCCAAGTAGCGAGCGCAGATTAGTCCTTCGATGACAGCGTTGGGACATTGCGTGGGTCGCCCGCGAAGGTCCGATACTAAAAAAAAATACTTTTCGATATTTACCGAAAAGTATCCAATAATTTTTTAATTCTTTTAAAAAAAATATTTGACTCGATATTTTTCACATACATCTTTGATAGATATTTCTCAGATACATTTCTGATACCTCTAACAAACTAAGAACATGATTGTATGTTTGTCACTCATATATGATACACTTTAATACCTCAATAACTAAAAGATAAAATTATCTGTTCTAGAAATAATACATTGAGTTATGAGTGAGATAAATATATGAAGTTATCTCTACTTGATATGGCATGCTTATGTTTTATTAAACAACTATGTACTAATATATGAATATCTTAGTTTATAAAAAATCATCTATTTCCATTATTTGGATTATACGATTTCGGGGGTCTCAGTTACTTGTTCACACTTACTTTTTACGACTAGTCACTCATACATAGGAGTGTCGGTTGTCCTCTTCCTTTCATCAATGTATTTTTTGTGTGATTTTTTTACCTATTTGGGCAGTTTTTTTCATATCAATAAAATGCAATATTTATATTTTTATCTATTTCATTTTTTCTGTTATGTTTTTATGTATTTAAATTTAAATTTATTTTTTATTAAAGTATCCCAACCATGTATCTTGATTTTCAAAATTTTCCCGTATACTCGTATCCGTATCGTGTTGTATCCCGTATCGTATTCAGGCTTCATAGCTTGCCACATAGGGTCGACCTGATATCCAAAAAAGGCCGAAAAAATATAAGGTTGAGTAGTTAAATTTGAGGTGGTGATTTTTGGGTAAATAGTTATTTTGGTCCCTCAAAGTGTGAGACACTGTTAATTTAGTCCCTCACTCGAAGAAAAACGCAAAAACGTCCTCCAATATGTACTCCGTTAGTCACTTTAGTCCCTCACGTTAAATGTCATCCTTAACTCCGTTAAAGTTGCCGATATTGCACGTTTAGTGTCAAAGTGGTTGCCACGTAGCGTATTTTAGTCCCTTAAAGATATAACTTACTGGCATTTTAACCATTCTTGTAAGGTAATTGTGCAGTATTATTATATATTGAAATGTATGTGCATATAATTATATATTGAAATGTATGTGCGCATAATTGGGTGTATATGCTTGTCGTGACCGGGGTCCCGAACGTAGACGGCTAAAAAATTGATTATTTAAGGAATCGCGACCCAATTTATTTATTAGGGAAAATTGAGAAAAACCTAATTTTAAGATTATTGGTCTGCGAAAACTAAGTTGAATTCGGGAGTCGATTATGCATAGAGAAGGGCAAAAACTAAATTTCACTACGCCCCTAGTACATCCGTCCTAAGACGGTTACCTTAAATTTGATTGTGCAAATAAATTATTTAATTATTTGTTTACCCTAAATAATATTTAATAGTAGAAAAAAATAAGAACTAATTTAGAAAAAAATTAATTTTGACTTGACGGGGAAGCCCCGCTCCTACGTATCCTCTGGTGCAATGAGGAACTCAAAAGTCACGTAGTTCTTCCTGAAAATTTTGTTGGATGGTTGATTTTATTTTTGAAGGGTTTTAAGATCAAAGCTGTACTGCTAAAGCCTCTTAAACCGGAAATTGACAAGGTGTACACCTCAATCAAAAACCATTTTTTATGATTTTTTAAGAAAATGGGTGTTAAAGAAAAGATTAATTTCCCAAAAAAAGAAAATTGGATTTACCTCCCCCCAAGGTATATAAATCCGATTTTGGATATTAATTTGTTTCTATATTTAATTTTTTAAAAAAAACTTATAAAAACACTACTAAAAATTCGTTAAAGAGTTGGAACTAATCCCAAAATTATACAAACACCACTAAAAATCTAATAAAACCAAACTAAGGCTATGCAATTTTTTTAAAATTTTTTGGAGACTGTGAAAAATTAAAAAACTTAATAGATAATAGGAAACGATGGAATTTGGGAATTTGAGCTCCGCAGTCCCGTTCTTACGGGAGTCATGGCCCTTGATTTATTTCGGATTTAATGGTGTGGTTTCATTGCAATCGTAGTAGATTGCCCGAAAACTGATTTTTTAGCCTAAATTATTCGCTCGACGTACAACATCGTCACGTGTTAACGAACAACACACTAAATTGAACCCAAAGAAGACCGATATTCATATTATTGATATCTAATTTCTTTTTTTTAAAATAATTTAAATTTTTTAAATGATTTATTTATTTATTTTTGGATAAAAAATCGGATTTATCTATAGGTGGGTACATCCAATTGAAAATCGGATTTACCTTTGGGTGGGGTAAATCCGATTTTCCTTTTTTTTTTTGAGTTGGGGATATGTTGGGTTTTTGAATTTTGTGAAGGGTTATTTTGGTCTTTTCAAGGGTGCGTGGGAGTATAGGGTCAAATGGGTGGGGGTAAAAAAAAAATTCCTTTGTATTTTTGTAACTTTGGCATCTTTTTGGGCCAAGTTTTGTAAAGAGACATTTGTAGCTAATTTTTTTTCTTGCACCTCCCTTTATATTATTATTATTTTTGTTTTTATATTAAAAAACATGTAACAAAATTAATTAAACTCTTCTTTTTTTGTATTTTTTGAATTATCATGTTTTTCTAATTTTTGTTTAACCACTAAAAAAAGTAATAATAACGCAAAGTTAGTTAATTTGCACAAAACAACATCTTTGAGGGATTAAGAAACGAATAAATGCAAAAAAACATATTTTTGTGATTTTTTCTAAAAAAGTGAAAAATACCGGTTAAAATGGGGTGTTCACAATGCTTGAATTACTTCAACTCTTGGTTTCGTATTCCTAGTTTGTACTGAATTTTTGGCAGCCCAACTATTACATAAACGTGATTTCTGTTTAGGACCTGTTGTCGTCAAACAATTTAGTCCTAAACGTGTAATCGGCGACAATTAGTGACTCCTCTTTTCTTCAAGCAACTACGTCGAGGAAGGAACTTCGTTTCTCGACTATGGGCTATTGTTTTACTGCCATTTATGTTGTTACCAATTATGCAAAATTATGCGGTTATTGTTGTAGCGACCGAAAAATCCGGGTGAGGATTCCTCGAAGGTTCAAAAACGATGCCGCCACCAAAGTTTAGTTTAAGGGCAAATATTGGAGGGAGTCGGTTATGCATGGGGAAGGTGTTAGCACCCCATGACATCCTTCCTAAAGAAGGAGGTTACCTGCTAATTAGTTGTAGAAAAGAAGGTTAATTTTCAAAATATTTATTTTACCCTTTTATTTTGAATTTAAAAGAAATTAAAAGAAATAAAAGACTTGATATTTTTTGAATTTAGAATTTATTAGTGCACTTAACAGAGGTGGACCCCCCTCTGCTCCTACGTATCTCCTGGTAGAGAATCAAATGCTACGTAGTTTTTGGTAGAAAAAATTTGTTTGTTTGGTACTTTTTAATTAGGGATTTTAGGACTCTTGAGTGATCAGTTCAATTGTCCTAAAAAACTGACTAATCCGATTGTATAATCGACTTAATCCCCTATTTTTGAAAATTTGATTTTGTCTGAAGTTTGAAAAATGGTTTGATGTGTTGGTGGTTAGATTTTATTGGAATAGAGATTTTAGGACTCCTGAGTCGTACGACTCATTCATCCTAGAAAGCTGACTAACCCAAATGTACATTCGACTTAGTCCCTATTCATTTTTTTTGGAAAAAAGATTTTATTTATTAATTATTATTTTTTATAGGGGTTCTAGGACTATTGAGTCGTACGACTCATTCATCTTAGAACGCTGACTAACCTGAATGTACATTTGACTTAGTCACCTCTTTATGTTTTAGGGAGAATGTATTTATTTTTTAGAAAAATGTGGACGCTTACCCGTGCATGCACGGGCTAGGTTGGCAGCTATTATAATTCATAAGCAATGTGCATAAATGATTGGTGGACTAAATAATTCTAATATATGGTGCATAATAAAAATATTATGGTGGGATAGTATGATTGATTAAAGTGTAGTATGTAACTGCTAATTGTTGTTAAATTAATTTCGATTAATCTGTTAATGTAATTTACAAAACAGTGTTTACAGATTGGTAGTAAGTGTATATTGAAAAAAGAAGATAGTTTATAAGTAATAATTTTTAAAATAATATTTAGTGTGGTACGATGTAGTTTTTGTGTGGTTCAGACAGTAATATTAGTAAATTGAATCTTAGTAGTTTTCTTTTTCTGGTCGAGTAATATTAGTAAATTGAATTTGGACGTGCAAATAGTGGTGGTTTACTGAAGCATATCATTTTAGTTTGGGCCTCAAACTGTTTTAAATGAAAATCCACGTACTGTAAAACTTTGGACCCAAAAAAAAACTGTTCAACTTATTAGAAACTGAATCGAGTATCGTAAGGTTATTTACTTGGGTTTTTTTGTACCCCATGCTTCATGCGAAAAGACCAAAATACCCTTCACAAAATTTAAAAACCTCAACATATCCCCAACTCAAAAAAAAAAATGGAATTTCGTATATCCTATATACGAAATTCCCCAAAAAATTGGAAATTGTATATAAGTATATACAATTTTCCCTAAAAATTTAAAAAAATAAAGTCGTATATACCTAATGTGGGGGTATATACGATTTGTTAAATTACAAAACCGTATGTACCCCCACACCTAGGTATATACGACTTTGTAACCCAAAAAATAAATAAATAAATCATTTAAAAATTTTAAATTATTTTTTTTAGAAAAATAAACTAGATATGAATATTGACCATCTTTTGGTTCTGTTTAGTGTGTAGTTCGTTAACACGTGACGTTGTTATACGTCGAGCGAATAATTTAGGCTAAAAAATCGGTTTTTGGGCAACCTACTCCGATTGTAATGAAACCACAGCCATTAAATCCTAAATTCCATCGTTTACTATTTTTTATTAATTTTTTTAATTTTTCATAGTCTCCAAAAAATTCAAAAAAAATTGCATAGCCTTATTTTCGTTTTATTAGATTTTTAGTGATGTTTTTATAATTTTTGGATTAGTTTTGACTCTTTGACGAATTTTTAGTAGCATTTTTAACCTTTTTTTTTTAAATTAAAACATTTTTTTAATAACAAGTCGTATATAGATAAGGGGGTGTATATACGACTTTGTAAAATACAAGTCGTATGTACCCCCCACACCTACGTATATACGACTTGTATTTTACAAAGTCGTATATATGTAGGTGTGGGGGTATATACGACTTGTATTTTACAAAGTCGCATATACACCACCTATGTATATACGATTTGTTTAAAAAAATTTCACATATATACGATTTGAATTTTTCAAAGTCGTATATATGTAGGGTGAGGTATATACGATTTTTGGTCAAATTTTTTAGGGGTATTTTCGTCCAAAAAAGTTTTGTGGGGATAGAAGGGAAAACTGTCGGGGTAAAAAAAAAAAACCCTATTTACTTTACCAAATAGAATTGAGTGTGTCGCGATTTGCCCTTCTCTCCAAAAAGTCATAGATTGCATGATAGTGTTGGCATATAATGGTTTGTAAATGTTAACTACATTGACATTAAAGGGCATAATTTGGATGATCTTGTTGTGAAAATTTAAGTGGTAGAAGTTAAGTACATCGAAAGAGTGAATATTGGAAGTGATGTCATCTCTGTGATTTTTTCTAATATTTATGTTAATATGGTTGCAAATATGTGGTAGCGACTAATACGGTGCATAGATGTGATACGTCGTTAGGAAGTGTGATTATGAAATGGGCCAGCGAATTAGTGTTTATGATATTACACATAACCATATGTGGGTAGGCAAAATGGAAAAAGGTGTGGTGCATTACTGGGAAGTGTGGGGAATGAAGCATAGATTATGGTTGTTTTTTGCTACACGGTTGGTCATATTTGAGTAATGATTACATGGTGGTAATAGGAAGCATAGGCGCTAGATATAAGCATCTTAGATGTTGACTAACTATGAATTTGTAATAACCTGCATCGTATGGGATAGTCTGGACACTGGTTATCTTACATGTGGGTTACAGCTATCTGCATCCATTTGAATTTTTTGACTTAGAACTCAATTGAGTACAATTTTTACAATATTGTTTGACTATTTCCCGATTATAAGATCACCTTGGGTACCATTTGAATTTTGAAGGAGTTACCTAGCATCGGGAACAACATGATACATATATTATTTACGTGGCTGAGCCAAATTATAGTAGTCGTGGACTTCATGTCCAATTCGAGTACCCCAATAGTCAAACAGGGTTATTCTCATGATGATTTTATACTCTCTCAAGTACCATTTAAATTTAAATATTAGTGATTCCGCAGTGTTGAAAATATTGTATTATGACATTAAGAACTCTGACAAAAATGAGGATCTTAGTTGAGATTCCAACTATAATAGTGGGAGATTGTTTTAGTATATTTTATAATAATAACTAAATAAGACCGTGGAGGATGCAGTTTCGGGGCACATTACTTCCATAAATAATTCAATGATTGATTATTTATCTAACTAAAAATAAATGTTGAAAAATTAAAATATGCATTCAATGTTTTGATACTAATCACTGAAACAATAGCAAAGTTACAAAACATGCATTAAATAATTAGTGTTTATACGGTCTTGTTGCTATGGAAGGCTTGCTGAAGTGGGCTCATTTGGAAATGATTATCATTCATATGGATAGGCCTCTCTTGTTTAAATTAGAGAATGGAAATAATTTCTAAAACTAATTTTAAAACTAATAAAGTCAAAATTACATCAGGATAACTATTACATCAAATAATTTTTATAATTACAACTAATTATTACATCATCATAATTGTTTTTGAACCAAATACATGTAAAATGCTTGATGGCTGAGACAATGTAAATGCTTGTTGGTTGAGACACTGTACCTCAAAAAGGAGGTTATACTTAATTAGGTCTCTGACATTTCAAAAATGTTCAATTTAGTCATTGACTTTTCATCGGTATCAATTTAGTCCCTAACATTTTCAAATGAGTATCAATTTAGCCCTTCCGTTAACAAAAGTAAATAACGGAGCTGATGTGACTGTTAAGTGCCAACGTAGCAAATGTCAGGGACCAAATTGATATAAAAAAATCCAACTCTAAAACGTATAATACCCGAGAAATTGCAGCCATTTTCAGGGATACCCTTTCACAACACCCTTTCACCATAACTCACAACAATTACATTCTGGGAATACCCTTTCAAAAAAGAACATTGAAGCCTCCCCAAATTGAGTACCAAATGAAACCAAAACAATAAACAAAAGGAATACCTACATCTTGTATAGGAACAGTCAAACAGAGCTTATCCATTACTAACTGTTGTTAACGAAAGGACTAAATTGATACTCATTTGAAAATGTTAGGGACTAAATTGATACTGGTGAAAAGTCAGGGACTAAATTGAACATTTTTGAAACCTCCCTCAAAAAGATGTGAATGCTTGATGGCTAAGACAATGTCCTTTCATCACTTAGCCTTACAATGACTCATTAAAGGTTTAAGAATAAGCTCCATCTCTTATGCTGTTCTTGAAACCCAAAAGATCAGCAAAATCAATATGAAAGAATATTAAGCAAACATTGCATATTGATGGCCACCCAGGAAAACCACAAAATGGTAAAACTTATGCTTGGTGTCATTGAAAAGATTTGGATATAAAAGAATAAATAGTGAATTATGAATATGCAGCTATGTATCAAGCACTTAGTATAGCATTTTCTAAAAGAAGCAACAGTAAGAAAGGTGGGAGGAAACTTTTCAGATTTCTCCAGTATCATAATTCATAATTTAGCAGTTATAGATAGGGGAGGAAAATCATATACCTGCAAGCATAATCCTTCAATCTACAATTCAACACAAAAACAATTGCCAAACATACATTAGCAGTAAGAATAGACGCTAGTGATGTGTTTCTAATGAACATAAGCATTTATAACGAAACAAGACACCAACATATTGCTACAAAACAAACTATAGCAGTTTGCAAATAATACTATAGAAGTCTGTGCATCCTATTAGATATTTCTATTTTAGTCATAACATTTTGATAATTTCATTGCTCTTATCAGAACTGCACTTCAAACCTCATATGTATAGTATGAATGAACTGCATTGTAAGAGCTTAAAATAAGAAATACAAAAATAAGGAAAACAAATACCATGTGCCACTTGAAGCTATTTACCTTACCATTTGTTGATATCACCATTGAAGAAAAATTTCTACAACTTCAAAAAGGGAACACCTACCTCGACAACCCTGCTGAAGAAATAAAATGCAGCAATACATAGAGATGAACCTTATAATGCCACGCAACACAATGCTCAGAGATACAGATTATTGTCATTAGAACCGATGACTTGCTCCACCTTCATTAGCTAATTAAAAATTAAATGAGGAAGCGAAATGCAGTATGGATTGGTGGGGATAACCATGACCATAATAGGCATGATGCCAATTAGAAAATGCTCCATCTGTAGGATCTGAATTGAGAGACCACATTAAAGCAAAAGCTCTAAATTGAGTTAGAAAGGAAATATAATATAAAAGCTCTAAGTTATAAGCATGTAGAGATTCCTTTATCAATCCATCTATCCATATATTAAAAAGGAAAGACAAAAAATATCAACTCAAAATCTACAATATGGGAGGCACAAATAGCAAGTAAGAAGAGTTGGAAAGAAGCATGGTTATGTAATCATGAAAACTAAATGCTATATATTTTGAATGTGAATCACGCTTACATTGGCAGCAGTTTAGAATCAAAACTTCATATTTTTTTTTGAAAGAAAGCAAGAAAGAAGAACTTCAGTAACACTTGAAATTAAGATTTGCAAAAAAAAAAAAAAAACACCGAAATCATAATTTCAGTAACACTTGGAAGAAAATGATAAGCCACTTGTCACAATTCCTTAGATATAAGTTAGATAAATTGTAGTTTGTTGTAGTTGGGGGACCTGAATGATTGAGTACTCTCTGACTTTATTAGTAGCATACAAAATAACTAAATTCAGTAAACCACCTAAAGATTAAATTCTTATCATGTCTAATTCGGTCTGACAACTACCACCTGCGATGTCACAAAATCACTAATATTAAAGGCTAGGAACATAAGGGATGTATCCTTAACTATCAAGAACATAAATAAAAGGAAAATGAAGGAATTGAAAATGCCAACCTCACATAAAGTTCTAGCACTGTTGAGAAAACCTATGAATTGCACCAACCAAATGCAAACAAACTTCAATCCGGCTTCCATAGATTTTTTAATAGGAGGATATTGAAACACTAAAAGTCTGTCATTCGTAGCACTATTTAGTCTAGTTATGTTTCGGGCAACTACATGTTATTGAGATATAAGAATTGTTGCAACAAAAGAAAATCAATCTTGAATTCAACCATTTCTGCTCCACAATGATAGGTCATGGTTTAGTAGAATCTTTTTACCTGTGAGGGGAGCAGAAACAGAAGCAAAGAAAGTAAGAAACATGCAGGGATGTAAAAGAAAAAATCTACAGAATCAATGAAAGAAAAATATGCAGAATAGAGTACACCTCTCCTCTTTGACCATTAGTTAAAAGCCTGTAATATATCCATAGTTAGCTAAAAACTTAAAATTGCAAACAGAGTAATACCTGCAATCTATAAACATGTGATCATTTGCATCATTATACCATTTGTTTTCCAGTAATTCTCTGTCCTCGACGAGTTCACTCCAATCCGTTTCTTCATTGTCGGATGAACCAAAAAGATTTACCAAGACATCTCTATAAGATCCGGGTGAAGGAATATTTTGGGGGTTTTCCATTGGGAAATCAGAGAATGCTCCATCATCCTTGGATTAGTGCTTTTTATTTTGACGGAGGAGAGGATCCCCTTCAAGCTACGACAGAGCAGACGCGAGAGGAGGAGGGGAGGAATCTTGGAGCAATTCTCGGAGCCTCCTAACTAACTGACGATTCCTTCCACATTACATTTGCAATCTTCTTCTTATATGAATAAAAATGACACATTCATAATTTTTCTTTATCAGAGGCAAAAAATATTAAAGGAAATTAAGAGTTATTTTTCTCTACTAAATTATGAAGCTACAAAAATCTATAAAAATAAAGAAAGCATAATTGAAATGTTATAGAATCGTATATCACATTAATCTTTCAATTTTTTTAAAATCTCAAATATATATATATCAAAATATGGACTTGGCCCTCCAAAATTCTTCAAATACCCCCTCTCAAACGTGCCCTAAGGTGGGAGATACCATACACTAACAACAAACGACCTTTAGTTGGCATCCGGATCTCTTTACAAATTACAATTAAAGCTATATTAAATTAAAAGCCTATCCAAAAAGAGGATAAAGGCCTTATTGTCTTCTAATAATTTTAAGCACATAATAATATTACTACTAATGAGGATAATGCAATCCCTTACTTGGATTTTGGGATGTAAGACTTGCTGTTTGAGAGAAATCACAGTTCCAAGGATTCATGGCAAAAGCAGCATGAGATGCTATTGGTTAGGTTCAAAACAAACACCTCCTGGTTGAATTAGCCCACAATCTATACCTTGACTACTACATACATGGTAAAGATTTGCCTGCAGAATGAACAGCATCAACCTGCTCAATATTCAAATCCAAATTGGAAGAAAAATTAATACTAGTAGCTTGAATGTTCAACTTTTTTAATCAGATGAAATGACAAATAAACATTACGACACAATTACACGTCCATTTCATATACTAAAACAACAATAATTAATAGATAGTGGCCATGTGGTGTAGGTTTAGCTACTAATTTATGAACTCCATTATTTAATTTCTCAATGGCAGCATGATATGATAACTATTTATTCTCTTATGTACAAATCCTAAGTAAAAATACTTTACAAAAAGTCATTGTACAAGGACTCTTCTCTATAAGGAACACAATTTTTTTTGCTCATAATAGTATTCATCCTTAATAAGGAAAAAAACACTATAAAGAACACCATTGTGGATGCTCAAATTAAGGGACTGCATTAAAAAAAGTAGGCAAAATACCATCCGAGGTCCCTTAACTTATTTTCTGTTTTTCGTTTAGGTCCCTTAAGTTTGAAAGTTAACGTTCAGGTCCCTTAAGTTGTTAAAACGTTGCACCGTTTTCCCAGTTAACGTTTTGTCTTTAACTCCGTTAAGCAATGTCTTATTGTCTGTTAGTGCGCTGACTTGGCACGCCACGTTTTACTGATTTATTATTTTTTATTAATATAAATTAAAAAATTCAAATTTGTTCTTCCCCAAGCTTCATCCAAGAAATCTCATGTTTTTCCAAAATCTTTTGATAGTCTCTCCATTTCCGTATGCGTTGAATCTAGCTTTGGATCTGGATCTTGAAAAACTCAAGAAAACTATGAACCAGAGAATAAGAGTGGGGGGATTATCAAATCACACACAAACTTTTGGTTTTTTTTGCACTTGTTTAGTGTGGTGCTATGTCTATATATATATATATATATATATATATATATATATATATATATATATATATATATATATCACTTGAAAATGTTGATGTGAATCTTACTGAAAACGAATGACGGTAACAATATGGATACGCCCACCAACACTCATTACCATTAAAGACATGAGCTCATTTTTTTATTTCACTGCAATTGTTCTTCTAATTGTTCAAAGAGAGGATTGGGGATTTTTTTTCCAGATTTAGGGAAAATGAATACAAATCGCAAGTTTCAGGTTTGTAGATTGGCAGATTTTCAACCTAAAATGGGGAAGAGGAAGAGGAAGAAAGGGGATGAGGAAGAACACCCGTGTTGTTTCGTTTCTGAGTTGTTTTATTCGGTCTTATTTTTTTAATAAAAAATAAAATAAAAATATGAAGTGATGACTAGGACATACACATCACTGGTCTAACATGCCAACTCAACGGTCAAACAAGAGACTGTTTAACGGTGTTAGTGTTAAAACGTTAAATGGGAAAACGATGCAACGTTTTAACAACTTAAGGGACCTGAACGTTAACTTTCAAACTTAAGGGACCTAAATGAAAACGGAAAATAAGTTAAGGGACCCCGGGTGGTATAAAAAAGTAGTATAGAGCTAAAAGTAATTTTGGCTTTTCTTTAATAGAAATAATTTCATATTTAGAGTTAAAAGTAAATTTTTAAGCTACTATTTTTTAATGTACTCCGTATCCAATTATTTTTTAAAGTATACTATAATTGATACTATAATTGATTAGATTATAACTGAATTAGCTTATTTGTTACACTATGTATAAATCCAATGAATTAGCTTATCAATTTGTTTTGAAGTATCCTGTTGTTCAAGTTCAATTATCATCACAAATAAATAATTCATTATTATCATAAATATTTCAAATTCACTATACTATTAACAACAATTTTTCTACTAAATTGTTGTTTAATCCAACTATTCATGAAGCTTTAGCCTTTAAATCAATACATGATAAAGCGACGGTCAACACTTGCTTCAAATGCTTATCAAAAAAAAAAAAAAACACTTGCTTCAAACTCCTATGACCGCATTGTCCTGCAAGTCTCGTGTTCGTGTCTACTAGTTCTAGAAGCCTGTTATTATTGGTACTCAACACAGCTTTCACCTGCAAACAAATAGAAATTTTTTTTAGCAAAGTTTAACATACTATTTTGTTTAATATACTATTTTGATTGAAATAACAAGTAATTTTTATATATCTCAATCAAAAAATCTGGACAATAAGGGACATACCCATTTAACTATTCTTCTTTCGTTAACGGGTTTACTAAAATCATAAGAACGCCTACCGGTGATTAACTCCAAAATAACGACTCCAAAACTGTATATATCTGACTTGTGCGATAAGTGCCCAAGGTTTTCAATTGCAATTTGGATTCTTGTTTTCCAATCAAGTGGTTGTTTAGAAAGATCTAAGAAAATTAAAGGGAGGAAACGAGGTGATTAGCCAACAATGAATAATGTTGTTATTCACGTCAAAAAAAATAAATATGTTGTTATTAGGAAATATATAAAAATATATGATAGGTATTTACCAAATAAATGGGTATCCAGAGACCCTAATTCCATGAATTCATAGGCTAACAACCTTTCGCCTTCCTCAGCACAATACCCAATCAATTTTACAATATTTGGATGGTTTGAAATTCTGAAGACTTCCAGTTCAGTCAAAAATTGGCCAACACTTTCTTTTCCTTTTAGATTATCAAATTTCTTTGGAGAATGAAGTTTACCCTTTTTTTTTTCTGCAACACAAAAATGCAAATTCAATAAAAAGAAAAAGAAAGAAATGAAAAAGAAATTTCGTTTAACAGAAAAAGAAAGAGTAATATAACAGAAAGAGTAATATACTAAAAAGAAAGAAATGAACACCAAGGAATTTGTTAGGAAATTTCTTTTAATGTACAAAAGAACAAAAGAAATTGAATCTTTCCATGCATGTTTACACCTCAATAAACAATAACAGAAAGAAAGAGTAATTTACCAAATGATCAAACTTTGAGAAAAAGAAATGAAACTGTTTTTAATTGTGTGTGTATGAGATAGTATAAATGTATCAAGTTCCCTTATGCTACTTGTCAAGTTCTCCCGCCAACTTCAGCTTTTTTTGCAGCAACGACAAAAAAAAAATGCCCCTTCTAATTGCTTCTTATATATATTATGTGTAAGTGTAGACTTATTTCTTTCGGTGCTTTAGAATTTTTTCCTGTTGCCACGTTATTGAATTGGTATTTGATTTTTCTTTTTCCCCAAAATAGACCAATAAATTCATGTCCAATGAAACCTCATTATATTTTCACTTCTATTCAGTACTTCTTAGACCATTCAGTTTGCTTTTGAATTTTTTTCCTGTTGCCACGTTATTGAATTCGTGCTTGATTTTTCATATTCCCCAAAATAGACAAATAAATTCATGTCCAATGAAACCTCATTATATTGTCACTTCTATTCACTATATCTTAGACCATTCTTGGTAGGCTTCTCTTGCATTCCTTCGATGAAAGTAAAAATTGCATTATCATAGCAGGTAGATGCATCTTCTCTTCTACACTGTTTTTTCATTTGGTTTTAAATATTTATTGTTTTTCATTGTTGGAAAATTCGAATTGGTTATTCGTGTGCAGCAATGAGCGTATCTCCTGTCAATAGGAATCGGAGGTCCTACCATTTTGCTCTTGGAATCAAGTTTGAGCACTATGAAGTTGAATCAGTTCCTGACGCGGTTTGTGTTTGTTGTGTATTTTGTTTATTTATAGTTTTGTTTTTGTGTTTGTTAGCTTTGTTTTGGTTATTTGCAAATTTGTGAGTGTTTAATAATTTTTCTTTTGATTTTTTTTTTCTGTAGTTGGAGGTTAGGCCTCCATCTCTCTTTTCAATTCAACACAGGCACCAGATTCCTCGAATTGTTGTTTTGTTTGATCATCGTGGTAACGAGTTTGAGGTCTCTGTTGTGAAGCACGTATGTGATGTGTATTTGGCTCAAGGGTGGCGCCAAGTTGGAAGGTGTTTGGGTCTAAGTGATGGTGGTTGGATAAAGATGATCTATGTGACTTTTGATAGGTTCTACATAGAGGCTCGTGATCGACTGAACAATTCGCCATTCTGTCCTGCTCCTCCAAGAATCATTCGTCTGCATGCTGAGCCAAGGATGGTGGATACTTCCAAATATTCCATGGTTAACATTGTTGATCCTTCTCTGTATGTTGGGCGGAAACCTACTGTAGTCATGACTTTTTATGGGAGCTTGCAACAAGCTGACATTGCAACGTCCTTGTTGGTAGGTCTATTTAATTTGTTGTTTGAATTTGTTTGTTTTTTTATGGATGTTTCTAATAATTTTATTCAGACAATTAATTTGTTTTATTTTTTTCAGCATATTCCTTCCGAATTTTGCGATGTTGTCTACCCCAGGGCTGATTGTGATGTAACTTTGGTTGATCAGAATGGCAAGGCTTGGCCGTGTTCTTTGGTTTTTCCAAGTAGTTCAGTGCATTCTGATGTTAAACTTCGTGGTTGGGGAGCTATTGTAGAGGGAAATGCCCTTGTGGAGGGTTATGCTTAATTACAAGTTGGAGATTCCTGTGGACACAACAAACCTTATGTTTTTCAGTGGTCATTAGTGAACATGTTAGGTCCTTTTTTTTAGTATCTGTATCAGTTGTGTGTTTTGTTGTCAACGTATATTTTCTTAGTCTGTATTGCACCGTTTATATGCATTTTGCTTCTAAGTATCTTTCGTCTATGTTGGTTAAGATGGTGGGATGAATTATTGTATTTTGAAAGTTAATGTTCTGTCGGTTTTATGTTTTTCTCATTCTGTCAGGTGTCATGTGTGATGTTGTAATAGTGTTTGTTGTGTAAAAAGTAAGTTTCTCTTATCTAATTACTTTTGTTTTGGCAAGTGTTTTTACACAATAATGATTTGTTTCATTAAAAATTATGAGTTTATTGTGAATTTTCATTGTCCGTGAATTTATTGGTCTATTTTGGGGAAGGTGGAAAATGGAGCAACAATTTAATAACGTGTGGGATGAAGAGGTTGAAAAGCAGGTCTAAATACCACAAAGTAACATTTCACTCAAATGATTTATCATCTATTCCACTTCTCTAGACTTAAACGTCCCTTTTTATAAATCACTGTAACTGCGACTGTGTAGGGGTGTGGGGTGTAGTGAGGATGTGTGTCGGTGTAAAATTTATATATTTTTATATAATTGGATTAACCAAATAACAACAAACAAGTTTAGTTCAATAGGTATCATTTGAGTTGGTTAAGCTATATGCATGTTTGCTTTTTATATTACTTGGATTGTAACTTTGCGCATGGGATTGCAATAGATAGACCTGGGTAATGACGTGGCTAAAAAATAATTGGTCGTGAAAAACTGCTCGTATTTTTTCATTGGTTGTTTGTTTGATAGTATATAAGATAATTTGCGCTTGAAGAGTGACAGAGAAAAATGGAGGGGCACACACGTGGGCTATGTAGTGGTTGTTTAATATATTAGTTAATATTGCGTATTAGATGTTAATAGTTGTAACAAGTAATTGAAGCAATTGCTGTATAATTTATAATCATCAATTTAAAATTTAATACAATATACAATAAATTTTCAACTTAATCCAACTGGTAATGGTTTGCAGGAAAAAAAATTACATGAGTCAGTTGCCCTTTATATGATCAATAACTCTATTTTTTACATGCAAATTGGTTTATTTTTCATATCTGAATAATAATGCATGCATTATTTTTTGAATGTGTGTAGCAAATACCATGGTCTTCTCATAACTTCAATATCACACTTTGCTGCAACATGTTTAGAAATTTAGTTATGAGAAAGGTATATACTAACACAAACAGTAAATGCAAGCCACTAAGGAGGAAATTATATAGATTAATACTAAGATTGTCAAATATAATAACTATAAAACATCCTCCTTATCTTGCATTTGTAGTAACTGGTTATTTCATCCCAGAAACTATGATTATAGTGACTTACCTGATGGAATAGCACATTCCATCAGAGCAAGTTTGCTTCTATTTTAGCTATTATACCCATTTTTGAAATATTGACCATGAATAAAAATTGCAAAAATATCCATAGCTCTCTCACATCAAAGAACTTAAGCTGGATTTTCCTACCACTTCTTCTCCATGTGATTATAGTGAAAAAAAATGCATAACAGGTGCAAGAAGCAGCCTGCATCCTTTTCGTTGGATTGACCAACATGTGATGAATAATAAAAAACAAATTATTTGTGAGAGTAGTTTATGTTCATTTTTTATATTTCACGCTTAGGTATATATAGCAGTTTTATGATCGAGCATGCCCAATGTAGTTCTTTGCATGGTTTACAGTTGTCATTTGTAGATTTAAATTTGGCAACACATATTGTTTATAATTGACAACGCATCGCATAGATTGTAACGTGACAGCTGTTTTAATCAAATGGGATGAGGTTTGATTCTCTATAGATTTTTGACCAATGTTGGTGCAATTGTTAAATTGTTGTCTATCTTATAGCTCTATTTAGTTTGTATTTATTTTTTCGATTTTATACTCCAAGTAATGGGTACTAATTTTTTTTTGGGCCTGTATGATTTTTTTGGTAAGTTTATATGAGCTAGCCCATGCATGAAATATCCTTGGTTCTGTAGCATTCCATTGTGGGTTTAGATGACTCAGCCCATTTCACAGATTTGTTGTTGATTCTTTTGTAAAAAAATATATATTGTAGCCTTATTTTTTTAAAAATTTCCCATGTGTGTATAGTTGGATTGGTGGTTTTATTTTTTTATTTTTGCTTCGGTGGACTTAGGTTTTGTAATGTTTGTATTATTATATTATTGAATAGGGTTAGATTTATATGTCTATCAAAGTTGTGTTCTTTGTTTGTTATATATATATATATATATATATATATATTTGTGTTGTGTAAATAGATATGTTTATGGTGATTTTGAATTTGTTATGAAGTGCCACGTTGTCTGTTTTTGTTTATGTGTTTGTAGATGTTGTGTCAGCTCCATAGAATTTTTATGGTTAGGCTGCAAAATAACTTATAATTGATGTGGTCATTGGTTGCGATTTTTTTTATGAAAAACAAATTGCATTTTTATGGATTATACAAGTGGCTGCCATGCGAATAATTTTTTTTCTCTATATTATATACTGGACAATTTATTGTTTTGGCATTCAATTTTCTTACCCTATAAATACACTCTTGTAGTGTCCCGTTTTATTCGTTCAGCTTTGCTTCTCCCTGTGTGGGTTATTACGAAATATTTGTTCTAATGGCCAAGGTAGCAGATATTGTGCCAGGAAGGGTTGATTGGGCTATAGATGTTCGTGTAATCCGAATGTGGGTTGTTCCTGATTACAGAAATCCTCAGCTTGCAAGCTCAGTTGAAATGGTTTTAATGGATAGTGAGGTACCATTTTTTTCTGCAATTGTTGTTTTATGATTAGCGTTTTATTCGTCTTCTATTTGTGATCTCTTTCTATTTCTTTTTGTTTTTATTTGTTTTATTGTTTTTGTTTTCAGAATTGCTGTATTCACGCACATGTGAAAAGGAGCTTGCTTGTGAAGTTCCACCCAATACTTAAGGAGGGTGATGCTTATCATATAGAAAAACTTATGGTTGGTACTAATGACTCCAAGTTTCCAACCACTCCACACAAATTTAAGGTTAAGTTTATGATTGCAACAGTATGCACTCCTCTTAAGGAATGTGACATCCCAAGAAATCATTTTAAATTTATACAATTTACCGATGTCAATGATTTGCCAGAAGAGGGTTGTCTTATTGGTAGGTCTATGACGATTTATTTGTTGGGTTCAACTCACATCTACTATGTTCATTCAAACCATTTAATTTTTATTGTATTTTTTGATTAGATGTTATTGGCCATTTGGTTGAAAGGGGTGACCTTAAGTTTTATGAGAAAAATGGCAAACAGACAAATTGCCTCCAGTTTGTCCTTGAGGATACAAGGTGTTGTAGATTTGTTTTCATTCACTCAATTTCTGTTGTTGTTTTATTTTTCCCTTCTCTTATATTTTTATTTTGTCTTTGCTATTGAATACGTGTAAAACTACTAGGTCATTATATCTGTACTATGTGTTAGTATTTGAATGATTTAATAAAATGAGTTTTTCTGTATATGTTTAGCTCGAATCGTTTATCCTGCACATTCTGGGGTGCATATGCTGAAGAACTCAATCGAAATCTGGAGACACAAAATTCTTCTGCTCCTCCTGTAATGTTGATTCAGCTATGCAAGACCAAGACATTTAAAGGTTTGCTTAAAACTCCTAATCGAACATATTTTTCGTGCATTCAAACTTCAATTTGACTTAGCATTATGAGTTATTTATTTATTACTCGTACGAAACCGTTCTAAATTTAATTTTGTTTACAGGGGTTGTAGGCATCTCCAATTCTTTTCAGGGTACTAGAGTTTATTTTAATAGTAACCTACCTGAGATAGTAGAGTATAAGCAAAGGTTTGTGTATGTTTGTTGAAATACTTTTATTAATTCTGAGGCAAATAATTTTTTTTTGTGACATGTCAGTATTTAATTTTTATATTTTTTGGTGTCAGGATGGAATCTCCTTCTGCACCTATTACTCAAACTATCACACAAGTTTCTGCACCACCTCAGTTGTCTTTGGCTGAAGAAATCCTCCAAACTCCTCGCATGACAATATCTCAACTTATAGAGGCATCTGATGTATGGTGTATCATTGGTTTCATTTACTGTTCATATTTGGTAATTGATTTTTTATGCTCTATTGAGTTCATATTCGATTTTTTTTGCCAACAGATTTGTGTGGGTGTTGTTGCTGCACGTATAATTGAGATAGAAGTCCAACATGGTTGGGTTTATGATTCATGCAATAGGTGTTTGAGAATTGTTAAGAAGGTTGGTTCACGTTTTTATTGCAAGAACAAGAAGTGCTCGTGCATTGTTACTGGTGTTCCTCGGTCAGTATTGTTTTGTCAGCGATGTTGTTTTGTTTTACTATTATTTATGTTTAATTATCTTACATAACCTGTATTTTTTATTTTTTAAGGTTTAAGGTAGAAGCTAGAGTAATGGATCCAACAGGATGCACGACCTTTGTTATGATCAATCGTGTTGTTTCCAATTACATTGGCAAATCTGCTGAGCAGCTACTGGCGATAACTGATCCTGATGCTCCTTACCCTGAAGAGTTTTCTTTGTTCCTTGATAAGGACCTTCTTTTCAAGGTTGAAGTTCTTGAGGGTAATATCACTCAGAACTGGCAACAATTTGCTGTTCGACGTGTTACTGATGATGCTACGATTATTGCTTCCTATCTATCCAAGTATCCTCTGCAAGTATGTATATTTAATCAATTGCATTTTTGTTATTTGGTTGTTAAATTAGTAAATTAAACGAAAATCTTTTGATACGTTTAATGTGCCAACTTAGATTTGGCTTTGTCCCTGTTCTGATAAATTAGTAGTTTGTAAGTTAATGTTAATTGAAAAAAATTTCAGGCTAATAATGATAATGACTCACTTGCATTTGCTGATAGTCTCATAAATGGAAATGATGTTGACGCTAAGGTATGTTGTTCATTAACTATATTATATTTTTATACATATATATTTGTTTGTTTGTATTGGTGTGTATATTTATTTATTTTATATCTTTGATTTAAATTGCATATTTGGTTTATCCAGGTATCTGCTACAAGCTGATAATGTGGTTACTACGTCTCAGGGTTCTTCTAATAGTGTTGTTGCATGTCCTTTGGTGACTGGTAGTTCATCTCCGAACCAAGAAGAATTTTGTGGTGTTACACCTTCTGAGTATGAAGTTATTTGTGATTGTGATGCAACTTGTTGGGTTGAAACTGGGACCATACTATCAAATACACCCTCTGCGATAGTATCAGGTGTGGTGCAGCGTGCTGGTTGTGGTCTTCCGTTGTCAAACTGTAATGATGTTCCTACGAGTTCAGCTTGTGCTCCTGTCGTTTCCACCTCTGCTGCTGTTCCAACCATTTTAGCTATGCCTGCATCTTTTGCACTTAAGTCACCTAAGCGTCCACTTGAAACTGAAGACAGCAACAGTGACTGTGATGTTGATACAAAACCAGTTTCCAAGGCTTCCAAGTTTGTTGTTGTTAAGCGCGAGTCTACCAAAGGAGATGCCTAGACTTCCATTGTGACATGGTTTTATGATGGAATCAAGTCAAACTATATAATGTTTAAACGATATGTATGTTACTATCTGAAAATGTTTCAGATTAAATAATACTATTGCTTCCATTCTGTTGGAGCAATCTCTGTTTTAGGTGTGTGAGTGTCTTAATGTAATTATCTATAAATTATGTTTAGTGAAACTATGTAATGTTGTATTTACCAAGTTAATTTGGTTTTTTTAATATAGTTTGTTTGTGTTTACAGTTAATCTTGAATTTATTTCTTAATATTATAATTAGTGGTGGATATTCCACTTTGATGTTGTTTTTTATTTTTTATAATTAATTTTTTAATTTTAACTTTGTAATTTAATGTAGTTTCATTGTTATGCTGGCAACTTAAAATTTTGATATACGTGTTGCATTGAGATAAGAGGTCTGGTATTATATTGTTTAATTAAATAATTTATATTGGTATATTAAATTAATTTAACATTTGTGTTATTATCTTTATTTGATTGGTTGAATATTTATATAATTATTCTTCTCCTATATTTGTTGAGTTAGTTTGTCATTGATAGTTAGAATATTTTATTTTTCTCGCACCAATTAAAATTTATTGTTACTTCCTTGGCTACCACGTAATATTGTTTTCTTTATCTATATAATGTTTATTGAGTACATAGACACAATATTTCATCTTCACCGCATTTCCTATTGTCTCCGGATAGCCCTTATTTTTTCATGCAAGTGTGTTTTGTTGATTGTGTGTTGAGTCTTTGTATCGTTCTTGATTTTATGCTTGATAACAACTTAGAGTTGTGATATCTACTAAGCATCTTAATATGAACAACTCATCTAATAAGGTCCCTGGTAAAAGGGGTCTTTCTCCTGGAAGATATATCCTAAGACCAAGGTCTAAGCAATCAACTTCTTCAAATCATGACTATGCATCACCTTTTATTCCATTTGGTCCGAGTGAGTTTAGTTTATTATCTATGTATACCGATTATGTTGTATTTTTGTTAATGTTTGGTAATTTATATTAAATCCAGTTTAAATACATTTTTGTAGGATCAATTTCCAATCTAAAGGCAGATGATTCGATAGATCTGCCTATTTCCGAAACAGGTACAACTTTTTTGTTCATTATAGCATAAGTGTTGTAAAGTATTTATTGGTTTTTTAATCCTTTTGTTTATGTGTCTCAATTATCTTACTTATGTCTATTTATCGGAGATGTTGTTGTCATTGTGTTAACCGTGTTGTAGCCATAGTTTTTTATCGTATTTTATTGATTACTTATTGTTTGTTATAATTTTCAGCCTGTACATCACGAGTTGAGTTAGATTGTTTGGTGACCTCCAGTTGTGGTTCTCCAAGAGAAGTTGATGGTATCTTATTTAGTTATATTTAAAATATATTAGTGTCATGCTATTTTTAGGGTATAATTGACCTCTTAATGTTGTATTTGTCATCCTTAAAACAGCTGTTCCCGTCGACTATTGGAATATTGGTATGCCATCATTTACGTGTGTATATTGTGGTGCAATTATGTGGTATGAGGAAAGGGTTCAAAAGAATAGACGACCACAACACGCAGCTTTCTCTCTATGCTGTACCCAAGGACGTATATATCTTCCACCATACGAAGCACCCCCTAAGCTTCTTTATGATTTATTTCATGGAGTGGATTGCAGAAGTGGGTATTTTCTAGATAATATAAGATCGTTTAATAGTATGTTCTCCTTTACTTCTATGGGTGCTAGGATTGATCGAAGTATGAACAAAGGTCGAACACCTCCCGTGTTTGTTATAAATGGCGAAAATTATCATCAGATTGGGAGTTTACTTCCAATGCCTGGTAATAAGCCAAAGTTTGCACAACTCTATATTTATGATACACTTAATGAGGTTTCCAACAGGATGTCAGTTGTTAGGTATGTGTTCCAAAATCTTTGTGTTTTTCTACTCTAATCATTTATCTTTTAGATGTTGTAAATAATTTTTTTTTTCAGGATGGATGATGATGCTTTTGAACTTAGGGGAAGATTGGTTTCTGATATTAAGGAGGTTTTGGATAATTTCAACCCATACGCACAGAATTTTAGAATGTTGTCGAACCACTTGACTACGACAGTCGTACCTAATATTAAGATGCGTATACTTGGGAAGCGAGGTCGTGATAATAGGCGCTACAATCTTCCTATGGCTTCTGAAGTTGCTGCGTTAATTGTTGGTGATTTTGATGTTGATAAAGCTGATAGAGATGTCATAGTTAGCACCCAATCTGGAGAACTGCAACGTGTTTCTCTTTTAAGTGCATCTTATCTACCTTTACAATACCCTCTTTTGTTTCCTAGAGGTGAATCTGGTTTTGTTGAAGACATTACGTTCAATCATAGAGCTGATGGTAATTCCATTAAGCGTGATAACACCTATTCCTGCTAACTTCCTTTTTTTTTTTGTGCAACCTTCCCAAAAACACTTCGTTTGGTCTTCATATCCTATTTACTGGGTTACGTGGCGTCCTCTACCATTTTGCCTATTATAATTCTTTTTTGTTTTCTCTGCTGAACGCGTGTTTTAATACCATCACCATTCATCTTCAAACCTTATCCCTAAGACCCTAAATTTTTCTTTAATTTACATTAATGTCTACTTTGAATTGGAAAATATTGGATAAAGTCTAGAAATCGTAATTCATAAGCATCAATCCATTGTCGTTTGGTAAAAAAAGCATCAATCCATTGCCGGTCAAAAAAATAACTTCTATTCAATGTAATTAGGATAAACGGAAACACTTTTTTTTGACAAAAATTAAGGGTTAACGGGGAACAACAACTTTAAAAAAAAAATCAGATTTTCAAACTTAAAATGGAACAATTTATAAGAATTTTAAAAAAAAATCAGATTTTCCAGAAAAGATGATGGAGGTTGCATGTTTTGTTTATTTTTCTAAGAATCTGTAAAAAAATATGATATGAACATTAAAAATTGATTAAGAGAGAATCAGATTAAATTAAATAAGTTAAAAAGAGAAGAGCCAAACAATTTCGGTTATCACAACAAAAATGGTGTTTACATATGGTTTTGGCACACATTAATAACTGACCATTTTAAAAATAGGTCAGGTGTGACAATGAGACTACATTTTGCGTCGATTGAATATTGACATTATATAAATTTGTTTGAGTCATTCATGAGTGTTGACATTGTTGTTTCAATTTTTTCATGTAGCATTTTCCCAAACAAATTGGAAAAATGATTCCAGAAGAATTGGGCACCATTGAGGTTCACCATCGTGACGTGGATTTTTATTATGATAATATGATTTTGACTTGCATGTAAAGCGATCAAAGGAGGAGAAGTATCTTGCAGGGATGCATGGCGGGCATGCGTTAGAGACAATGAATTACAAGTTGGGGACGTACGTGCTTAACTGGAAAATTGAAAACTACCCAATTGTAATTACAATACCGATTGTTAGAAAGGCAGAAAAACACAAGTATGGATATAAATAACTCGACGATAAAGCAATAAGTATTTTGCATATGTATTCGTCGATTTGCTACTTCTTTTTAGTTTCTGTTCTTAATGACTATCACAAATAATGTCGTGTTTTGTTTTGGGCTTATATATATGTTTCGTGAGACATGGAACATGGGTTACGCTATTTTCAAGGAAAACATTTTATTGTTCACCAATTTTATTGATCCCCGTACTAATTATTGGCGATAGCATGCAGTCCCTTGTAGATTGTTCTACAATACTGTTTTGGACAACAACCATAACTCATCATATGAAAAATAGGTCAGGCGTCATTATGGGCAAATCTTTATTTTCTTTGGTCATCCACACCTATATTTGTGGAAATTTAATAATAAATAAAAAAATATACGGTTCTTATATACGCAGAGAAATCTAGCCAACCCCGTGCATCGCACGGGTCATAGGGCTAGTAATAATGCAAGCGATAGTAAATTATCAGGGCGGGAAGTGATACCATCATCATTACCCATTGGTTTGAAGCTTGACGTACGCTTGAAGGCCATATCTGCTTTCTTTCTCGACCTCACAAAGCACAGAAAAGTGGAAGAAAGAAAGTCGAAAAAATAATGATAAGTGTCAAACTGATTGAGAATTAGAGTGAGAGCTTATATAAGGTAGGATTTAGTCAATTTTCGTCTACACATAACTACCTTAACAAACACTTAACGGTACCAGTAAAATAACCGCCCGAGAGAGAGAGAGTCATTGTTTTATAAATTTTTGTCCTTTATAATTACCTTTATAAAGTTTATTTTATTTTCTCTGTCAAAAAAAAAAGTTAAACCCGGGTTCGATTTCCGGTAACTGAAATTTGGGTCTTTTTTAAAACTTATAAGAAGATATTGACTTTTTTAAAACTTTTTTCAAACACAACTATTTTAATAAATTTGAAAATATAGTCTTTTATCAACTTTTCCCATTTCTTTATTCCATTTTGCAACTTTCAACGTGTTTATAATTTCATAAGAAATTATAACAGATATAGTATCATTCATTCGTATGCACGAGTAAAATACTAGTGTACATATATATACTGAGTCTAACTTAGAGTATTAAAGAATTATTTAGTAATTGTACTAAATGGGCATAATAGTCATTTCTCCATCAATTAAAAAATTTAGTAACCACATAAACACTAAATTATTGTTAGTTGTATTAACCATTGGATTGTTCTATAATGGTTAGTAACATATACTAACTACACAAACAATAATATATTTAATTACTATTACTATTATTATATCAAATGATCAAAGTGTTCTCACACCTACTTTCTACATGTGCTTTTAGGGTGAGGAACAGATCAAACGTCTCACTGGTTTATGGTAGTAAATGGGAATGGTGTGAGTAGGACAAATAGCGATCCTCACAACTCACCATGTCACATCAACGCATATATAATCTGTCATCCTCATCTCCATGATGCATCGCATGTTCAAGGTTCAACAAAAATAAAATAAAATAAAATAAAATAAAAAAGTACGCTTCTATTATTTTATTCCCAGTTCCTCTCTCGTGTCAACCTGGCACTTAGCGGTACAAATCTCGAGGCAACCCCTAAAGTATATAATGTCAATAGGGAAAAAATAACAAAAAAAATTAAGAAAGATAGAGAGATAGAGAGAGAGAGAGAGAGAGAGTGAGAAGAGAAGTTTAACTAACGGGGGCATTTTCTCTCAGGGAGCGAACATGGATGAAGCTTCTTCCACTCTTTCTTTCTCTCTCTAAAAAAAAAGCGAATAACTGTAAAGAAAGAAAACCCTAGTAGTCTCTGAGACTCTTGTTCTGTTAATTAGTTACTTGTGATCGACGCATCGAATTCTCTTTGATCTGATTTCCGTGAAATGTGCTTAACGACGAGAAGAACGACGAACGAGCATCGATGAAGCAAGCTCGTCGGTGGCAGAGGACTTTGATCCTTTGTCTTCTCTCTCTTTCCGTCGTCGCTCCTCTCGTTTTCGTTTCTCGTAGGCTTCAAGTTCTCACTTCCGATGGTAAACTCCTTTTACACACGCAAACCTCCAGTTTTGTATGTTCCGTTTTGTTATCTCTGTTTTTAATTGATCTTTTGCTTTTCATTTGAATTTCGTTGCAGGAAGGAGAGAGTTTCTTGATGATATCTCGAGTGTTGTAAGAATCTTGATTCTCAAGCCTTATAGTTTTGTTTTATTTTTATGTATTTGGATCGCTTCTTTAGCTCAACTCATTTGGTTGCTGGAATCGTATAAGAATCTCACTAGAATGAATATAGTGAAGCATTTTCTGTTGTTTTCTTTTGATTTATCATGTCGTAGTGTAGGTGAATTGAAATTTCTTGTGCTATATTGATTTTAATAATGGATAATGTGGTACTTCATATTTATTATTTTAGCTGGAAGATGTTCTTTTGATAATGCTTTCTCAGCTGCCAATTGAACTTCTACAGCTTCTAATGCTCTACTATGAATATCGAATTGATTGTTATTTTCGTTGTTGTAGATGTACAGGACAGATCCTTTAAGGTTAAATGCTATAGAACAGGTAATGCAAGATTTTATTAGAATTTTTGCCATCACATAAATTATTAGGTCTTTATTCTTTCCCCCTTGATTTCGAGAATTAATATATTTAACTTCTGCTTGTGCTTTGGGTCCTTTTTTGCAAATCAGGAAGACGGTGAAGAGTTAGAAGAGCCAAAGCAAGTTGTTTATGAAGAAAAACATGTCGGTTCAACATTTAGTTATAGTTCAGAGAAGATTAACGATTCTGAGGAATCTAAAATTGAGGGTTCCAGAAATAACTTGTTGGAAAGAAATGGTTGGTATCACTAAATTTTGTGGTCTACATAATGCCAGTCAAGTGCTTAACACTGTTTTCACTGTTTGAAATTTTCATTGTAATCAACGTTTCAGAATTCGACCACGACAAAACACGAGACCAGGAAGCTCAGCAGAAAGGACTGTCTTCCATGGATGGTGATCAGGTTTGCACAATTTTTTTTGAACTACTGCCATTATAAACCGGAGGCCAAATGGTTGTTGTTTTCCTGTTCTATAAGTGTTTGAAACTTTTTTTTTTCTCTAATAAAGGAAGTTGTTCTCTTGAACATCAGAAAATACTAAGATTATGAACTTCAGAATACGCTAAGATCATTAATCTTCTCCTTTTCTGTCAAGAGATCACCTCATTTCTTAGAAGTTTCATCTCATATGTTTCTGATATTACGTTAAGTTGTGATGAAAGCATAATTTGTTATTTTTTTAAAAAAATGCTATGGGTGCATCTAATGTAAATTAATGAACCAAATTGGTATTAAAACAAAACTTATCTGATGTATGCTTGGGATTCTTATTTTCAGACAACAATTTCTGCAGCTAATGTAAATGATTTTCATTACAAGAAATTGGATCATATATTCATATCATATTTTTTGCTTGACTTCTTATATAAGGTGCTGATTATCTGGTTTCTTTTTGCTAATACTAGTATGGGTATACCGGCGGCTTACTTTAGTTTAACTGCTCTTTTACGTGGTGTTTTACTATATAGAGAATTGTTTTATTACTTGCTTATCTTATACTGTGTATTTAAAGTTATTGAAAAGCATAGCCTCATTTTGATTCATTATGATATTTTATTTGGGAAATCAACTTAAGATTGATTCTTTGTATACGCTCTCCATTTTTCTTGAGCGCTATCAAATATTGTTTCATCCCTAGAGGTTGAATCCATCTGTGCATAGTGCCTAGCGCTAAGTATGAAGGTTTAAACTTTGACGAATCAATAACTCTTGGAGTTTATGTATCTACCTTGAAATTTATGATTCATGCAAGGGATCGAGGTTTTTCTGGTCAGTTTTCTATAAGGGTCAGTTTTTACAATTGAAGCCAGCTTATTTTGTTCTTGATGATACTAAGATCTTGTTTGTTGCTCTGGCTTCTAGATCCATGTATATGAAACTGATAAATATAAAAAAGGGCTGGTTTATGTTAGAAAGAAAAAAGGGCGCACAGTTACTACAGTGGACCATGTTGCAGGGGAGCCCAGCTCCAATAACTGACTTATGATTGCATCAGTAGTGGAGTGCGTGCATGCTGACGTGGCAGAGCACGTTTGGTGTGAAGAGAGAGAGTGTGAAGGGAATGAAATAGTGAATGATGGGTAGTTAGGAGGGGTATTCTGAGTATTTTCTTGGTGTGTGCACCTGTGGAGAGTCTGGCCTCTCGAAGCGCCATTGTTATCCCTTATTTTCATACTCAGTCCTGTAATTACAGTAGGATTACACTGATTCTATTGTAATTTTCACTGAAATATATACAATCCATACATATATTTGGGCTCTGTTCTGTGTTTGATCTTTATCTGTCTTTTATACTAAATTGATCATATCAGAAACTAATATGCTATTGGAGTAATTTAAAACAGACCAAGAAAATAAGAGGTTTTTATCACATGGGTTATTTTTCTATTCTATTTCTAAACTCAAGAATGTGATTTTCACTTCTATTATTTGATTTGAATCTCAAAGCCTTTTAACCAGACGTGCATGTATATTTCACTGGGAAGGAAAATGAATTAATTATACAAAAAATAATAATAACAGTCATTCCAGATGGAAAACTTGCTATGTGTGTACGTGCACACACATTATGTACTCCCTCTGATCTCATTTATAAGCAAAATGCAATTTCTAAGTTCATTGAATAACTGGTGTATTTGGTCTATATATGCAAAATGGATTATGGGAATATTTATCCTTGCAATCTTATCAATATTTTGAAGTTGGTTTTATTTGCAGAAGAAATTCAATACAACATTTACGCACAATCAGAATATACAGACTCACTCTCAAAGAAAGACAGAAGAGAATATTAAAGTGACAGATAAGCAATCTAGTTCAACAATAACCCAGCATCATCAGATTTCACGTCCTCGGTCTCGAAGAGTGACAAATAAAATGGTTGAGCAGATTAAGGATCAAATTATTAGAGGAAGAGCATACTTGAGTTTTTTTCCTGCAAACAGCAACTCACACTTGGCGAAGGAGTTGAAGCTGAGAATTAAAGAGATGGAGCGTGCAGTTGGAGAAGCTACCAAGGATTCAGATCTGTCAAGGAGGTAAAGTATTCTCTGTAGTTCAACAACTTACATTTTGTTTAGCAATTATTAGCTTATTACCTGTATTCACTAAATAGTAAATACAATGTACATTTTTAAATAGAAAGCTACTGCTTTGGTGCTTTTTAAAGATGTGACGTTTTTTCTCAACTGATTTCCATCAGGCAGTATGTTTTTATTTTCTTCTATTTTTATTTGCTTCTATTTGGTTCTTCCTGTCCACTGTGCTGATTGAAGCAAATTAAATGCACAAGACTTCAGTAGAGAAAAATAGATCAAAACATAATATTTACCTAAAAGTTTGAATTCCTGTCTCTGAAAATCTGGCGACTGCCCTTCTTATAGTACAAAAATAATGATCGGGAAGGCATTCATACAGACTTTTCGTGACATAAATTGTTGAAAAGAAATGACGATATTTTTCAATCTGAAAACAAGTGAAGTTCACAGTGCTTTGCAGAAAATGAGACACATGGAGGCTTCACTGTCTAAAGCAGACCGTGCTTTCCCAGACTGCATTGCTATGGCTGGTAAGCTCCGTGCGATGAATCATAATGCTGAAGAACAAGTTCGTTCTAAGCAACACGAAGTAACATATCTCGTTCATCTTGCTGCAAGGACCACCCCAAAAGGTCTTCACTGTCTTTCGATGCAACTAACTGCTGATTACTTTGCAATGAGACCCGAGGATAGAAAGCTGCCAGATGAAAATAAGATTCATGATCCAGAACTTTATCATTATGCTGTCTTCTCTGACAATGTTCTGGCATGTTCAGTGGTTGTTAACTCCACTGTCTCTACTGCCAAGGTAAATAGTAATAAATTTGTCAAAAATTAATAAACTTTTTGTTTTGTGCTTTTGATTTAGTTGTTCTGCGCATATACTTTAGCTGTACCCTAATGCAACTCCTGAGAAAAAATGACACTAGCAAATTTAATATCTATAAGTTTAGCTATCAGGTTATTTTCTAGTTAGTCCCGTGGTGGTTACTTTTGGACAAGTGATGCCACCCAAGTCTTCTCTATATAAGCCGAAAGTGCTTATTCATATTAATTTCCACAACATGTGTACTAAATAATAATTTTTTATGCTTGAAAACTTTGTTCACTGCATTCTTTACATTTTGAGTGGGTGATTATAATTTATAAGACGAGGTGGTGAGAATGCATGATTCTTAGATTCTACAACAACTTGATCTCCTTTTCATCCTTCAAGGAAGGTGAATGCATTTTACTTAGCATTTCCTTTCTAGCTATTTTGAGTGCAATTTAAAGTTACTTCTTCAGCCTTCAAAGAGGGTTATCTAAGTTTTTACAGTTTTAGTTGCTGTAGAGTGCAGATATTATTTTAGAATCACGTAGTCAAACCAATAAAAACACAACATATACAATCTTTCATCCCGGAATATTTAAATATCTCTAATAAAACATAATTTCTTTAACATACACCCCTTCTTTTCTGACATGCGGTGCGGCCCTTTTTCAAATTATCTTCTGCTCTTAAAGAACTATATTGTTATGTGATAGGATCCTGAATTTCTCATCTCTCAAATGAAACAATAATGGATCAATGAAACTGTATATTGATGGTGAATAACGAAATACAATGACGTAACGATAAACTAGGCAATTCGAGAAGCCTAGGATCTCCCAAAGGCACTTATAGAGGCCTAATCTCTCCCATAGGAATAACTTCCCAAATTCATACTTGCTTAATGATTCTAATCCCTCAACTCTTATTTATAACCTCCACTCCACTAACTCACCCACATTCCCTCCAATTTGCCACATAAGCAAGTTGGTTACAACCAATTCCCTACCTAAGCCATAATCCCCTACATCTCATATATTTAGTATCCCTCCCTACATTACATATATTTATGATCGTATCATTATGTTCTGCTTAAAAAGTTTTCTATTAACATCTCATACAGCATTAAATAATGAAGAACAGTGATTTTCTCGTGAATTGAGATTTTTCTACCTTATTTGCTTTCTCAGCATTTTGTAGAAGTGCCTTAGTTGTAGCAAATACAAGAGACACAATGAGAGAGGAAAGCTATATAAGATTCCTTAAGACACAATTCCTTCTATTAACTAGGCAAATGCTAGATTATTTTTAATTTATTAACAACATGATGATAATGGTATCAATTGATCCATGTAACAAAACTTACCTAGTGGGATAATATTGTAATATTGTTTGTAGTAATTTTTTTCTGTTGAAAATTTCCGAGTTAGTTTTCTTTATTGAATCCAATGCTAAGGTTAAGTCTGTATATAGTGGCAAGAAAGGTTGACAATGACTTTTAAATTGCAGGAGCAGGAAAAAATTGTTTTCCATGTAGTGACCAATTCACTTAACTTTCCTGCGATCTCGATGTGGTTCTCATTAAACCCTCCTGGCAAAGCCACAGTCCACATACAGAACATGGACAATTTTGAATGGTTGTCCAAGTACAATACATTCAAGAAACATACTTCCAGTGATCCAAGATATACTTCTGAATTAAACTACCTGCGATTCTACCTTCCAGATATCTTCCCCACTCTAAATAAGATTTTGCTATTTGATCATGATGTGGTGGTGCAACAAGATCTCAGCAGACTATGGAATATTAACATGAAGGGAAAAGTAGTTACAGGAGTTGCGACTTGTCGCGAAGGGGAAACTTCGTTTCGCAGGATGGATATGTTCATTAACTTCTCAGATCCATACATTGCAAAGAGGTTTGATGTCAATGCTTGCACATGGGCATTAGGGATGAACTTGTTTGATTTGCAACAGTGGAGGAGACATAATTTAACTGCTGTCTATCACAGATATTTGCAAAGGGTATGCTTAAAGAAATATTTTATTTTGTTATAACTTATACGCTTCTATTTCTTTTCTATCTGTTCAGAGTAACTAATTTATCTTCTATGAAAAAAAGAAGTAACTAATTTTATCCTCTTCCCAAAATGGAGCGGTAGATCTTTGCATCGATAAAGTAGAATTAAAACATCACATTTTTTTTTTTTATTTTCACCTTTCTTGTACAAATATTTGGAATAAAAGAAGTTCAAAACAGCATCGTCTTTCTGTAATTAAAAGTGAAAACAAAGAAATGAAAATAGAGAGATATTTAAAATGAAACAACCCCTTAGATTTGCTATTCAAAGTTACGTTTTGGTATCTCTAATGTTGATGGTTGAATATAATGAGGAATGTGTCAAAATTAATGTTTAAATTACAGTTAGACGGAGAATAAATATAATTTCTATAGAATTCTGATGCAATGGTAATCTAACAGCGTTTCTCTGGATGATTAATTGCAGGGTTCCAAGATGCCATTGTTGAACACAGGAAGTCTGCCTTTAGGCTGGCTCACCTTCTATAACAAGACTATGGTTTTGGACAGACGGTGGCACATTCTTGGCCTTGGTTACGACTCGAGTATCGACATAAATGAGATTGAGCAGGCTGCCGTTATACACTACGATGGAATTAGGAAGCCATGGATGGATATTGCGATGGGAAGATATAAGACTTATTGGTCCAAATATATGAAGTTTGACCACCCTCTTTTGCTACGTTGCAATCTCCAGGCATAGCCCCAGCATCCATCTAAGATCACTCTACCAGGTGTTGTTTGGCTAGTTTGCTGGCACATTGATTGCTTGCTTAGTCGATTCTTTTGGGTTCTTGGAAATTCTTCTTGTAAAGCCTCCAACCAGCTTCTCAGAATTTTCCACATTTTTTAGAAGCTTAGCTAATTTGTACCGAGGTTAAAATGAAATAAGACTCACTATAGGCATGTTAGCTGTTGGAGGTGCCATTCGTTGTTGTGTAAATAATTCATTCCCATGCGACCACAGTTTGCCATTAGTTTCCCGTTTTGGTGCAACCTTGAAGTTGAAGTTATAGTTTACTTTGGAGAAAACAGATTTACATATTTAATGAAATTACAGTCGACATTTATTTCAATTGTAGGAATGCTGTTTTTATGGGAATATTTTGACATAGAAATGCTGTTTACATAAGTTATTTTTGACAAAACAATCATTTCTTGAAAAACAACTTAAGAAAAAAAAATTCTTTAAAATATAAAATGGCACGATACTGTTCAGAAATTTACTATTTACTGTCTCGTATCTGGTTGGAGGAGTGATAGGGAGAGTGAAGCTTCGATTATGCAAATTAAAGTATTGGACAGCAATGAGGATTGTGTGACACGTGGAGAAAATTAATTGGGGTTTTGCATATCCAACGACGTGTTTCATTTTTTCAATCTATCCACGGTGTGTGGTGCATGAGCTGACAATGCACCATTGATATGAAATAAACGAGAGTCGAGACAGAAGTTGCCTAGCCACACTCTGAATCAGAATCACTGCTGAAGTAAAACAATGGCAACCATAATCGCTGGCACCCCAACATCATCGATCACCCGCACAGGTCTTTTGCACAAACGGCCTCTTGGTGTCTCATCCTCTACCGTTGTTGGTATGTTTTTCCTCAATTGCATTCTCTATTATGTAATGACACTTCAAATCGAAGGCGTGTCTTGTGTTCAATACATAAGGTGTCAGATACCGACACGACATCAATACACACACGTAAATACATTCAATCACTTCTCTTTTCTCACAGTATTAGTCAATGGTAAGTTTGTCCTCAACTCTTTATTAATGAACATGAGCTATGTAGCAATGAGAACTTCAAATTGAAGGTGCGTCTGGTGTTCAATACATAAGGTGTTAGACACTGACACACATGATTATATTCGATCACTCCACTTTTATTTTCTCAAAGTATCATCGGTATTTACGTGTTAGTCTTTTTTTCCTTAAATTAACTTATACTAGTCATCTAATCTAATTCAAATGCAAACACAATTCCATCCATCCATATATAGGATTACCATCAATGGCTAAGGTGGGAAGAGTGAGGTGCTCCTTGGAGGGAAAACCTTCTTCTGTGCAGGAAAACAGCTCAAAAATAGGGATGGGGGCATCATTGATAGCAGCTGCCAGCTCAGCAATCATGTCAAGCCCAGCCATGGCTTTGGTAGATGAGAGAATGAGCACTGAAGGAACAGGACTTCCCTTTGGGCTTAGCAGCAACCTTCTTGGTTGGAGCCTATTTGGTGTCTTCGGTCTTATTTGGGCTTTGTATTTTATCTACGCTTCCTCTCTAGATGAGGATGAAGAGTCTGGATTGTCTCTCTAAAAGCAAACAAACACCAAGATATCAATCAATGCATATATAGTAGAAATTGCAGAGAAGTTGGTCCTTTTCTGTTGTATTGATAAACTACTCGTGTATGTATTTATTCCATTTTCTGCCTTCCCAATAGACTGATTTCCTCTTTTCTTCTTTGTGTGTTTTTTATGGTGATTGTTTCTAATCATCAACTTCAATTTGCTCTTTCCCACTGCTATCCTATCTGTCTCACATGCATCATATACTGTTGTATAAAATTCATGGTTAATGGTTAGGAAGTCACATGCATCATATGCTTTAATATCAATCAAACCCAACTTGGATACATGATCACTGAGTAAGCCAGTGCAAGGTGCTTGAACTTTCTTGCGAATAATGTGTCAATCGATGTCCAAGTGCTTTGTGCGCTCGTGAAAAATGGGTTAGCGACAATTTGAAGAGCGCTGAGTTTATCACAAGATAGAGAATAGAGGAACAAGTAGGCTTCTGGTGATGAAGATCCTGAAGTAGGAAAGTAAGCCATTGAAATTCCCTATTCGCAAAAGCAGTTGAAAATAGACCCAAATGTCCATCTTCATTTTGCAACATGTTCATCCGATCATGTGAAAGGTGTCCTAATTTCAAGTGCCATAAAGTGTGGTAATGAGTTGCTAATCAAACTGTACAAACAAAGAACTAAAACATGCTCCAATCTTATTACCTTGTCTCCAAATGGTTAAGTCCTTGCAAGATCCTAGACAAATCAATCATCTTCAACTGTGTTCTCAGTAGGCCTATTCATGGTTCAGTAGGCCTATTCATGGTTCAGTTCGCAAGGAGAATCACACCAAACCAAACTGAACTACTTAAACAGTTCAAGAGAACGGAACTGAAATGTGTTAGTGGTTAGCAAAACCGAACTTAACTGTCTTAATGGTTTGGTTCAACAATTCACGTTTCGAACCGAACTGGTTAGAAAACAAATTGTAAAATATCCGACTTTTTTGTTTGAATTGTTAACCCTGAACTGCTATTCAAATTGCCCAAACTGTTTTTTTTTTTTAAAAACTGAGCTAAGCAAATTGATTTCAGTTACTTTGTGAACTGTTTCTTCAAATAGACATTTTTCCTTTGAATCAACGATTTCAGTTCTGTGAGCAACTCGCTTTGTGTCAATCTAAGTTTTTCAGCAAATAGTGCCATCACCTTGTGACTAATAGGCAATTCAACAAGAGTAAGGGATCAATTCTTGTGCAATTGATGAACCATTGCAAAATGAAACAGATGTGATCTAAGCTCTACTAACTTCATAACAAACTTGTACATATATTGATATTGATTTATCTTGTATATAATTTCAAACACATTTTTTTGTCACTAGTAGTACATATATATACTCAGCTAGCTTCTGAGAAGATCAATCGTGTAACAAACATTACAGTATTGTATTCTATTTGTACCACTCCATTTATTTAACTAGCTTTTATCAGATAATAACAGGCCTAGCTGGGTGAGATGAGGATCAATGTCTTCATGATTATCAACAAGTTGTGGCCGCTGAGCTAGCATCCACCTTCCATCTTCAGTCTTAACCATATTCCTGTTCAAATCTTGCCTCCATTTTGGTGGCACAGAGTGTTCATCTTTCACAAAGTCACAGTCCTTATTCACCAAAGCAATGTCTCTATTAGTTGTTGGTTTAAATTCACGGTTCCTCCCATGGTATCTGTACATCATCATCAAATTAATAATTTTACTAGAGAAGCAAAACAATCAGCTTTCACTAAATCTAGTAATTATATATGCACACCTTAATTTTAATTTAGGTCCAAATAGATGCAGCCATAAATTTGTTTTCACACAAAAAGTGCACTATCAACAAGTACCAATCCATCTCAACCACAAATTGTTTTTACCATCATTAAGTACCAATCCATCTTGATACAGCTAATCTTATCGTGGTCCGTAACTTTGTCTGCTTATTATCGTGAAAACAAAAAATAAATGTCCTTTTGAATTTTTGTTTGTTTCATATAAAGGAAAGATGGAAGATGATGGCCTCGCTGCTTCTGGTCCCGTTAACCCCTACTGCTGTAAACCATAATGATACACCTCAAATACCAATCAGACATTGATCAGTAAATATCCTATAATTTTCTCTTCAATATAGTTCAACTATTCAACTACTCCCTCCATTTTCTTTTATCAAAATCAATTTGTCACAACTTGATTGTTGTTTTAGAATTTGAATGTAACTTTTAATATTCTTTTTCATTTATACCCTTATTAATAATGACAACTTTTTTCATTTAATAAAATATTCACATTGTTCTATGTAGAGAAATAAAATATTAATTGGTAAATTGGACAACACTTTTTATAAATCTAGACTCCTAATCATTTTTCTTAAAGGGTGTGCCAAAACCTTAAACAGGTAAATCTATCGGGCTAGACTTTAAACTATCATCATTTCTCTTGTTTAGAAAGTAATTGAATAACTAAATTAATAAGTTTAGAATAATTTAAATATTATTTATTTTATTTTTATAGTTGAATGACCAAATAAAAAGGAGATCGATAATTTAGAGAATAAATTAAAGAATTATTCCAATTAAAAAAACTTAATTAGTATCCACCATTGTGAGTGATCTTTTAGAAAAATGATTTTAGAGATGAAATGAGGTGTTAGATGACATTGAGTTGAAGAGAAACTAACCCGTCAAGCAAGTGCAAGTGAGCTTCTAAATTATGAGCACAAGCAGCATCCACATTAGGATTGAGAAACGGCGAGATCTTATGATCCAACGCCAATTCCACCCCAACATGCGTATAACACCATGGAATATCAATATCCTCCGCAATCTTCAACAACCACGGTGGCGAAGTCTCATTAATTAAAAACCCCGGTGACTTAGGCACCATATCATGAGTATTATGAACCCTCAAAACTTTAACCCCTAAATGCGATTCCAACCTCCCTTTAAACTTAACATTCCCAACCCTTGGCCCCGAAAATGAAAACACTGAAACATGAACTTTACACCCATCTTCTCTAACATTTAACCCTGTCTCCGCAATATCAAAAGCACTCAATGTTGCCATAGCACTTCCCAAACTATGCCCCGTTAGTGTAATACTCACTTCCTCGTTAGGATACTTCTCTAACAACCTCTTCACTTCCCCTAAAATTTGTTCCCTTGCAGAGTATTTACAATAACCATCTTTTGTTTGTCTATCGGTATACATGTCTAAAAAACCAGCTTCGACTCTAACATCGTTGTCGGGACATGGAATATCTTTGTAAACAGGTTTAAGGAAATTCTGCATGTTAGCTACCCATTCGACATGTGTAACGGTTCCTCGCCAAGCGATCACGATGTCTCTACGACCAATACGCTTTGTCGTTTCATCGTCTGAAATAGCAATGAATCCCATCCAATTTGCGTGTTCGCTCCAATATTTGTCCGGCCACCGTGATTTTTTGAAGAAATCTGGGACGTTAACGTTGGCGGTAGCGTAAAGGTAACGTGTGATGGTGTATCCAACATGGTGGGCCAAATCTAGTGATGAGAAGAATTGGTCTTTTGGGTGTCTACAACTACCACAATATTTTGAATATGGATCGAAATCGAAACCATCGTAACATGCTTGAGCCATTTCACCGTAACGAATAAGTTCAGATCTCATGATTGGGTCCATTGGGTCAAGAAGCCCTTCCCAATTGTCTTCACCGTGGATTTTTCGCCATATGTTTGATATGGGTGGTTGGTTTTGTTTTGATGGTTTTTCGTTTTGTTGGTCTTGTTGGAGTTGTGTGATGGTGGAGGACGTGGAAGTGGGGGAGTTGATTTGGCTGGCTTTGCATTTAGTTGTTGTGGGTTTTCTTGTGGTGCTTAGTGTTAGGGTTTGTGGTGGTTGTGGTGATTGGAATTTTGGGTGGTTTGATATGAAGGTTAAATCTTGGTGGGTTTTGGGGAAAGCCATTAGTATCTTTGAGATTGATGAAGCCATTTTTTTGGAGTCCAAGTGATTGAGTTTGAGGTGAGTGAGATACACGGAAGTAATTAATAAAATGATGCTATGTGGTATGGTATTTATAGAATTATTATAGAAAACCTAGCAAAAGAGTAATTAAGTGAACGAGCAATGATCTTTCGACACGTAAATATATAATATATAATAAAAAAGAGAAAAAAGCTAATAAAATAATGTAAGAAATTAGGATTGATAATATGAAAATCCTGGTACACTTTTTGTTTCGTTTCCCATGTATGACACGAGTTTTTGGTGGGTTCCGTACTGTCCTTTTTTTTGGTGGTGAAAAAAAATCTAGTGTAGCTAGTTCTGGTTTTAAGGCAACAAAATAAACGTGGTCATTTTAATTTTCTTTTTGAATTTAGTTTTTTTTTTTAAATTATGGTTTCATAAAGTTAACCAAATGTCGAGGGTTCGATGAGCACGATAATAATAAGTTTAAAATATAAAGCTCTGTCAACCCCTTAAATAGATCTAAGATATCTCGAAGAATTAGTCTCTATAGTTATCATGGAAGATATGTTGGTTTAAAAAAAAATCTGATAAAAAAATCCAATAAAACTCAACCTCGAACGAGGAAAAGCAAGTAATAACATAATAATAATAATAATAATAATAATAATAATAATAATATAATAATGGCACGTGATACACGAGGGATATTTTTCAGATAATTCAGATAATAAAAAACCAGGAAGGCATGCGTGTCGCAAAGGGAATGTATTCAAGCATCTTTCCCACCAGAAAAAGAAGGGGGATATTTATCTATGTTTTTTCCTGGATTCATTCATAAATGTGGAATAGACCAGATGGACTTTTATTATAAATAAATAAAAAAATAACAAAGAGAATACAGGATTTGCCATAAAATAATTGTTCATTTTTTACTTGGTATATTTGTAGGAAGAGTTTAATTTGTATACAGAATAGGTGTATAAGTTTTTTACACTATCTACCAATTAGAGATTAACACATCACACATCATAAAAAAATGAGTCAAATGGTAACCACTAATTAGTCAATTAATAACCACCATTCTATGAATTGTGATTGGTGAAAATCTCGAATGAGTCCAATGCCTCGAACCTTGGTTCCCTTTGAACTTTCTAATTTGCTGACGTGTTCACTCAGGCAAATTCGAATTCGAAATTTGACTACAACAAGATGACAAAGCGATTTTGGAAAACAATTATTTTGGGTTGTTTAACTTTCTCATTTTCCATTATCTCATTTTGCAAAACATTTATTTTTTTGACAGATTTTGGGTTATTTAGCGATGAATTTACCTCTTCTGTAAATTTGATTTTTCTAGTAATGCATAGAAAGTCACCGTGAAACTTAAAAGTTTTTCAAAAGTTTGGTGATAATGGTTTCCAAACTTTATTTTGGTCAATTTAATACTTTTACAATCTAAATTTTACAAATTTGCTACTTGTTCTGCACTGTACTTCCGACCTTGAAGAGCGATCCGAGGTAGTTAGTGGTTGATATCCTTAGTCAATGCCCGTATCCGATCCTGCTGGTGTTGTACCTGCAAAGTCACTCCGATGCTAAAGTTAGTGGGATAGTCTTAGCGAAGTGATAAATAAGAGAATGCTTACCTTTAATGAGGCAATGAATGTTGTATTTATAGAGTGGGGTGGGGTTGATTCCAATGAATCAGGACCGTCCGATCTGGTGGTTTGATCTGAGCCCTTGATGTTCGGACTGGGCCCTTTGGTATTGGGCTTTTGTGTGGTGTGAATAGATGCGAAAGAAGGGGGTGTATGTGGTCAAAAGGCTCACCATAACAGTTGCCCCCCAAGTCTGGTCGTCTTAGAGGCGATCTTGACTTGACGGGATTATGATGCGTTTTCACGATCTCCGAACGAGTTGTGATTTTTTAGACGTTGTTACGAGATGGGAAGGCGATCTTATCTATCCGTTGTTTGATGAGATATGAAGTGTTCTTTCTTACCGATGTTGAGTATGGTCTCTGATGGTGATGAAGTGATTTTGACCGTTATAATAATTTTGAATTTTGAATTGGCGCCTTTGTATTTATTGCGCTTGTCAGAGCGCGTTTCCCAATGGTGGCTAATGATGGTGACGCTTTGGTAGGCGTGTGCGTGTGTTGAAAGCTTTTGATGGGATGGGTCGATTCGATTTAGGCCCAATCCAGTTCTGCGAGGCCCACTATAAATAGGGGTTAGGTCCCCTCTTTTATTCCTGATTGCCAATTTGCTCTGCATACCGATCTTCATATCCGAGTTTAAGTTCGTCGATCAGGAGGATAGTGGCTAGAGTTTCACCATTTCAGTGGGTTCGAGTGCTTGACTTTCGCAGAAGATTATCAGCGAGAGTTTTGTTTGTGCGAGGTTAGTTCTTTTCTTAATTTCTCTATTGTTTTTTTCTTTGAACAGTCAGATTTGCCCCCATTTCTTTAGTTGCCAGAGGGTGGGGGTCGTCAGGTCGGTTTAAAGATCGGTACGGACCCGTTAGGTCGTTACTCCTGACTTTCCCATGCCCCCATTCCTGCAGGTTTTAAAACTGGCGGTTACCAAAAAAACTCGTAGGCAGATTTTCCAGCAACCCCCGCAACTTGCGAACGTGATGGCCTCTAGTGGAGAGAATGTCGAGGGTCGTCGTTCTGACACTGTCCCGGTTATTCCCGAAGTCCAAGATCACCCTGATTCAGCCCTGACCAGCGAACAAGTGGAGGACGATCCTGAGGTTGGTCTTCATACTTCTGATGACGGGGAACAGTCTTCTGAGGATGTGGTTGTCGTTGGTGTAAAAAACACTGAGACCGATGTCGTCGTGGTGGAGACGGCGTCTTCTGAATCGACGCGTTCCGATGATGAGCAAGGGTCTTCTGAATCGAAATCAGAGTCTAGAACCGAGATAGGGGATGGAAGCCATGCGGGATACGAGGTTGGTGAGAGCAAGAGGCTTGACGAAGAAGTTGAGGATAGGCAAGGTTATTTACAGCAAAGAAACGATGAGCTTGCTGTTGACGTGGCTGCCGAGGCTGATGATCATACATCTGCTTTGACTGATGGTTATTCTAGCACTGGTCCGGGGCGAGTCGATCTTCCTATGCCTTATGACGTGAATGTTCCTCGCATTCTTAATTGGGTCGCTTCTTCTGTTACTGAAACAAGGTCTCTGTACGAAGCAAGGGAAGATATGAGCGCTTTTGTAGATAAGTTATCCATTCGGGGCTGACTTTGGAATGTCGAGGGTATGAGATCCGATGAGCATGCAGCGACCTGGCCAGGATCTTTGAAATTTGTCATGTATGATGTATTGGTATCGGATATGCATATCCGTCCACCGTTTACCAATCTTCAACAGACTGTTTTGGCGAGACTGGAACTGGCACCTTCGCAACTTCACCCCAATGGTCGGGCGTTTCTTCGAGCCTTTGAATTGATATGCCTCGAACTTGATCGTCCAGTGTCCGCCGATCTGTTTTTTCATTTGTTTGAGGTAAATAGGAATAGTGAAAGAGGCGAGGACGGAAACGCGTGGGAGCATGTGAGCCTTCGGTCTCTGAAAGGTGCCAAGATTTTCCGGGCTTATTCAGATTCGCTGAAGGGGAGGTGGAAGGAGCTTTTTTATTTCGTGGAGCCGGTGAACAGCGAGGCAATTGACCATGTGGGTAGATTTGATTCGGATGGGCAAACTTTGGTGTCCACTAAGTTTCCCATAGGATGGGGACTTGGTCATTACAACCGATCTCCTAGATCCTATCATGTCGGCGAATCTCATCTTTGCCGTGCTGATATCCTGACCAAAGATATCTTGTTGTTTATTTCATCTCAAGTGCCTTATACCAAGCATAAATACCGAGGCATTCCTGTCGATCGACTGGTTAAATGTGCTACCAGAAGAAAGGTTATGGGGGTTCTAGGTAGGGTCGTTTTTTGATCTGTCAATTTATCTTTTGGCTGAGAATTGTTAATATGCCATTTTGACCATTTCGTCCAATTTTTCCTTTGTTTTCAGATACGATGGCAGGGAGTAGGATTGCTCAATTAAAAAGGATGGCGTTGGAGAACCTGGGGGCCGAGGAAGGTGATCATGCGAGCCAAGAGGTTCCAGAGGATATTCCCGATCTAAGCGGTGCCGTTCACGTTTCCCAATCAGGACCGTCCACGAGGAACAACTGCTGGAGAATCCTGTGGAAGATCTTCAGCATCGGAAGAGAAAACCAGCAAATGAGGTAGCCTCTTCAAAGCAGGTGAAGAAGAAGAGGGTGGTGATTCCAACAGATTCTAAGTCTTCCAAGGGGCATAGATCTTCTAAGAAAGCAACTCCTGTTCCCGTGGATGCTAGTTTTATGGAGAAGAATATGGAGGAATACCTTACCGATCCAGTTAGTGCGGCCGCAAAGCTGTTTGTTCACTTGGCCGATGTTACCAAATTGCAGAGGGAGGAGATGGAACGTCGTCATGAAGGTGAGGTGTTCTATCTGGAGTTCGTTTGCCGTTCTTTTTACCTACCTTACTGACTTTATTCATTTTTCAGAGTTGGTAACCAGTGAGAGAGCCAAGTTATTTAATGCTCTGAAAGAACTGGCAGAAAAGAATAAAGTCCTGGGTAACACTTTGAGCGACTTGAAGACTTTGAAGGCTTATGTGGATGATCTTGAAAAATCCCATAATTCTGCTAAGTCGCAGGTCGAGGATAGCACTGTTCGCATCGGTCAGCTGAACGATCGGATCGGAGTGCTTGAAGGAGAGAGGAAGATTGCAGAAGGTACAATTAAAAGGTTGAAGGATCGAATTCAAGAGCTGATGGCGTCGCTGAAAATTTTTGAAGAGAACAAGGTTGGGACTAGTTCCACTCCTGAAGATCGATGCGCAGTGCTTGAGAAAGAGCTTGCCCAAACCCGTGCTGAGCTGGTAAAATCTAAGAAGGAAGCGCGGACTGCTGCCGATCTTGCTCTGGAAATGGCAGGAGATGGTTTCGATCTTGCACTTGATCAAATTGCTCTTGTCTATCCCTCTCTTAATCTTGACAGAGCCGTCCTGAATGTGGATCATGAGATCGAGGGAGACCAGATCGTGAAGGTCGATATCAAGACTAATGTGAAGACCGTGGTTCATCCCAAGTCTGCCTGATTTATGTTCAGATCCAGTTTTGTAAGAGTTCCGGGTTTATACAGAGAATCATGCATAAGCTCGGAACTTCTTTAAGTTGATTTAGTTTTTAGTTTTTGTTTATAAAACTTGAGGTCTCGGCCGTTTCCGAGGTGGTTGTAATGAAATTAATTTTGTATTCGTCACCGTAATTACCAATTTCCATAGTCTTGACTTTATAGTTCTTGATAAGATCAAAAAACGATAAGTGTGGGATGTAGGTATAAAAAGGTTTGAGAGGAGCTCTTCAAACGATTTAGAGAGGACCTGTTGAGAATTCTCGTAGGTTTTAAAAAGGTTTGAGAGGAGCTCTTCAAACGATTTAGAGAAAACCTGTTGAGAACTCTCGTAAGATCGGGCCTAAGGACAGTTTACCAGGACTCGGCCCAGATTTAACTCGTCCATTAGGGTTCTTGGCTACTAAGGCCGATGATCGATTTAAGGAAAAATCCTTAACGGATCTTTCGTACCTTTTGGGCAGTTTATCAGGACTCGGCCCGGTCTGAACTCGCCCCTAAGGGTTGTGACTGCTTTGGCCACGTATGGAGATCTTATGAGATCGGTCCAAGAAGTTATTGTGAAGGAGTTTGTAGATTTATAGTGGTAGGAACTACCGTTACACGAAAATGGCACACGCAAAACCGTCGTGTCCTTAAATGTAATAGCTTTTCAACTTTGTGGCGTTCCAACTTCGGGGGATCTCCTTTTTGCAAAGTGTTTCCAATTTGAAAGCCCCGGTACCGGTCTTACTTTTAACACGGTAAGGTCCTTCCCAATTGGGTGCTAATTTTCCTTGCGAAGCATTTTTCAAACCAATGTCGGCTCTTTGAAGGACTAAGTCGTCGATTTCGAAATCTCTGGGGATGACCTTGGCATTGTATCGAGTTGCAACGCTTTGTTTGACGATGGCTTCTCGAAGTGTGGCTTGTCCTCGAACTTCGTCGATGAGATCGAGGTTTTCTTTCAGAGCTCGGTAATTTTCTGCGGGTGTTTTGGGATTCGCTACTCTCCAACTTAGCTCACTGATTTCCACTGGGATGACCGCCTCGCTGCCATAGGATAGCCGGAACGGCGTTTCTCCCGTTGAGCTTTGAGGGGTTGTTCTGTAAGCCCAGAGAACATACGAGAGTTCTTCTACCCAACTTCCTTTGGCGTCGTTCTTTTCTTTTTTCAAAAGCTTGAATAAAGGGAGAGATTTGAATGCCGCATTCGACAAGAATCGTGATAAAGCGGCGATCATTCCGTTGAGTTTTTGGACCTCTTTTTTGGAAGTTGGAGTCCGCATTTCAGTCACAGATCGACATTTGTCGGGGTTTGCTTCAATTCCCCTCCTTGTTAAATAGAAACCGAGGAACTTTCCAGCTCGGACCCCGAAAGTGCATTTTTCTGGATTTAGTCTCATGTTATTTTTCCTGATTTCAGCGAAGATTTCTTGAAGGTCTTTTACGTGGTCGTTTTCCCGTTCACTTTTTGCAATCATGTCATCAAGATAGACTTCAACGGTCTTGCCTATCTGTTTTTGAAAAACTTTGTTCATCATTCTTTGATAAGTGGCTCCGGCGTTTTTTAAACCGAAGGGCATAACTCGGTAGGCGAAGTTACCTTGGTCCGTCATAAAAGCAGTCTTCTCTTGATCGGGAGGAAACATGGCGATCTGATTGTAACCAGAGTAAGCGTCCATAAAAGAAAGTAGGCGAAAACCGGAGGCATTGTCGACGAGGCGATCAATGTTTGGGACTGGAAAGGTGTCTTTCGGACAGGCTTTGTTTAGGTCAGTATAATCGATGCACATACGCCATTTACCGTTGCTCTTTTTAACTAGTACTGGGTTGGATAACCAAGTCGTGTATTTGACTTCTGTTATAAAGTTTGCTTTGATTAAATCTTCAACAGTTTTTACGGCGACGATGGTCTTCTCTCCACTCTGAGCCCGTCTTCTTTGAGAGACCCATTTTGCTTCTGGATTAACGGCGAGCTGGTGACATGCCACTTCTGGCGGGATTCCGGGCATATCGTTCGCCGACCAAGCAAAAAGATCGGAATGATCTTTTAAGCAACGAGTGAGTTCGATTTTTACCTCTTCGGATAGGTCCGCTCCAATCTTTACTGTTCTGGTAGGGTCGTCTCCGAGTTGTACTTCGATGGATTCTCAATCAGGCTGGGGTCTTCTCATTTTCTTTTTGAGTTCTTTGGCCAACTCATCGTCATCTTCATCTTCCGAGCTGTCTGGGTCGTATCTTGCATCTAAATCGGTTAAGTTGACTTCGGCTGATCTTCCTGTAATTTCTTTATCTTTGGTTAACTCAGGTGAAAAACTTTCTTTATCTTGAGCCTTTTTTTTTCCTGCTTTTGTCCATAGGAAGAAACATCTTGAGGCGGATTCAAGATCCGAGTTTAAGGTAATGACTTTGTTGCAGAGAGAGTGGAATTTCATTTTTAAGTGAGTGGTGGAGGTTACTGCTCTGAGCCTTCCCAAAGTCGGTCTTCCAATAATACAGTTGTATATCGATTCGCACGGTAGGATGAGGAATTTTGTTTTGATGATTCTTATCAAAGGTTCTTCACCGTAGGAAACCATCAGTTCCAGGTGTCCAAGAGGTTTAGTTCGAGATCCATTGAATCCTGCGATGTCTTCTCTATCGATTCCCATTCTTTCCACGAGGTCGAGGAAAATGATGTCTGAAGAACTCCCTTGATCGACCAAAATCCTTCTAATCTCTTTATTGGCGATCACCGCCGTGATAACTAGTGGTACGTGTTTGTTGGGTTTTCCATCTAGAAGGTCTTCATCTCTAAAAGACAACGGAGGTCGGTTTGAAGGCTTTTTTGCGACTGAAGTGGATGCTATATTGAGTAGCTCTTTCCATTTTCGTTTCATTGTCTTCCCGGATTCTTCGTGGGCGAAACCTCCTGCGATCATCATCATCACGGACCGTCCTTTTGATTTCCTTGAATCAAGTTCGTCGTCGTCAGATTCGGCTTTGATTTTTTCCTTTGTTCTGGGTTCCTGTTCCCGTTCTTCTTTTTTCTCGTCAGCTCGACGTCCTGGTTTGTTTACATAGCCGGCAAGTTTTCCCCTTTTAATCATATCCTCAATGTCATCTCTCAAGGCGTTGCAATGGTTGGTGTCGTGACTGTTACTCCGATGGTATCGGCAGTATTTATTAGAACGCTGTCCTGGCCTGTTGGTGAGTGGTTTTGGAAATTTTTCGTCTCTGAACTCCGTGTTCCAGCATTCACCCAGAATTTGAGCTTGAGTGACATTGAGCTCGGGGTAGAATTGATGACGGTTCCGAGGTCGGGGATCCCTGAAGCCTCGGCCGTCGTTTTTTTGATCTCTTTCATTTGGGGGCTTTGATGATTCGGTGATTGGTTGTGGTTTCTTACCGACTATCGCGCTTTCTTCTTCATTGATAAAACATTGGGATAGCTGGAGGAAATCTTGGAGGTTCTCTGGCTCCTATGTGTTGATGTGTTTTTTGAACGGGCTTCCGGGACGCAGCCCCATTCCCATGAAGTAAACTCGGAAGGCATCATCGAGGTTCCGAACTTGAACTGCTTCCTTATTAAATCTCTCTATATATTGTCTTAAAGGTTCGGAGTTCTCTTGGATGATGGAAGCTAAGATGTTTTTGTTTTTTGGCTTGCTTTTGGAATGGGAAAAATTAGCTGAGAATAATTTGGCCAGTTGGTCCCACGAGGAGATTGTGTTTGATTTGAGGGTCTCAAACCATTCTGATGCTATTTTTTCCAATGTTAGGGGGAAAATTCGGCATTTCATTTCTACGGGGACGTTGCGATACTGCATTACTGTGTCAAAGTAACTCAAATGTCTGTCTGGGTCGCCCGTTCCGTCGTAGGTCTTCAATCCTTCTGGAGGTTTTTCGAGATATCTGGGCACCGGGTAACGGTCGATTTTATCTGTAAAATGGCCTTTGCGCTCGGTTGTTTGATCCTGCGGCGGAGATCGGTGCCGATGGTGCGGGTGCCTGCGGTTATGAGGGCGATATCCTCGAGGTGAATATTCTCTACTCCTCGATCATTGCCTAGGAGAAGAGGATGCCAGAGAAGAATGAACTTCGGGTGAAGAATCGGCGTCTGCCCTACCGACGCATGGCGAACGGGAAACTTTCCTTTCGAGCCTACGAGGAGGAGAGCGATGGTAGTGTCGCCTTCTGGGTGGAGATCGATGGCGCTTTCGAGCCGGATTTCTTCTTTCGGGGGAATCTCGGTCGGGCGAGGCCTGATCCGGAATATTCGGAGCTCGGAGCTCCGCCACTTGTGCTTCAAGATCCGTAAATCGGTAACTCCTCTCTTGGTTTGCCACTTCATGTCGATTGAGCAGTAGGACGAGCTGTTGGACAGCATCGGCCGGGACAGAAAGTTGATTTTGAGGAGGTACGCGGTTCCTTGCGGAGCTTCTGGATACCAAAACGAGGTCCGGAATCTGATGTTGGGCTCGCCCTTGATCGGAGTTTGGAAGGTTTTGAACGAATCCGTCCGGGGTCGCCTGAGGTTCGGCCAAATGGGGCATGACCGGTCTCAGGATCGGGTCGGGATGGATTCCCATTGTGTGGCTGTTTGCCTTGGAACGAAGATTTCGAGTCGTCATTGATTAAGGTGAGGGGAGAAGATCTTGGTTCTGAGATCTCCCACTGTGGTCGCCAATGTTCTGCACTGTACTTCCGACCTTGAAGAGCGATCCGAGGTAGTTAGTGGTTGATATCCTTAGTCAATGACCGTATCCGATCCTGCTGGTGTTGTACCTGCAAAGTCACTCCGATGCTAAAGTTAGTGGGATAGTCTTATGAAGTGATAAATAAGAGAATGCTTACCTTTAATGAGGCAATGAATGTTGTATTTATAGAGTGGGGTGGGGTTGATTCCAATGAATCAGGACCGTCCGATCTGGTGGTTTGATCTGAGCCCTTGATGTTCGGACTGGGCCCTTTGGTATTGAGCTTTTGTGTGATGTGAATAGATGCGAAAGAAGGGGGTGTATGTGGTCAAAAGGCTCACCATAACACTACTCATTTTTTAAGTATACTTGTAATCTCCTAAAAATATGAATTTTTTGCACTTTTGGTTTTCCATTATTTCAAAATCCATGAATTTTTTGGATCAATCTTGCAAGAAATCCACTTTTTTGGTTACAAAAGAGAACTTGCAAGAAATCCATGACTATAGTGATAAAAAAATATAGTTAAAAGAATATGGAAAACTAATTTGCAATATTTAAATTTTAGAAAAGCTAAACTCAGGGAAAAAAGTTAGAAGACCATTTCCAGCAAACTCAAATTTTTGGGAAGGGAAAGTAGAACATAATTCTTTATCATTTTTTTTCTATAATATTTTTTAGTTTAGATAAAGTCATAGCTTTTATTAAAAAAAATCGTAACCTAAAAATTTTATAATTAAGCGATCCCCCAACACATCGAAGCGAGGCAAAATAAAAGGAAAATTTTTTTCCCCAGAATGAGAAAAAACTCGCCGTTGCCGGGGATCGAATCCGGGTCACCCGCGTGACAGGCGGGAATACTTACCACTATACTACAACGACTTGTTGTCAAGCTCTTTAATATTAAAACCTTTAATTTAAATTATTAATGGTAGTTGTTCTGGTTGTTTGTTCAAAAATGTGTCACCATCGTCGTTGTTGAGGGTGGTGGAAGTTCGAGTAAATGGAAGTAACCTTCAACTCAACGACGGCAACAGAATTTCGTAATCAGGCATGTGCTTCAGCAGGTACGCTTCTCAGTAATTTGTAACCGCCATTAATCTAATTTAATTGAATTAATTTTTATTATTTATAAACAATTCTGTTTTCAATCATATCCTCGCCGCAGAACCTCAGTTTCTGAGAAGAAGAGTCCACGCTGGCGATCGGAACCCTTGTTTACTGTCCATTGCACGGCGTAACAAGTTCGTGCAGCTGTCATTTTCTCAAACCAGTTATCGCAGTAGGAAAAATGCTCTCTTCAAGGTTCACAACTTTCCTTGTTAGAAAACGCTTCCAGTATAAAATTGAGAGCATTTCATTTTGGAACCCTAATATGCCAAACGAAACTGATTTGTAAAGGAAATTGATTTAACAAATTCATGTTTGGGAATACAAAGGTGAACAAGTTTTTATTAGAGTGTTGGCACTTGATGCTTTGTTAATTCTGTTTTGGAATCGTTTTTTGCTCTCTCAGGTTTTATCTGCTGAAAAGGAACATGTTCCCGTAGTAGAGGGAAGGTACACCATCTTCCTGGTTATAATATTGACGTGCTTTCATCCATTATATGATATAAATGTCAAGTTTGTTTGTGGAGTATGGTGCAACAAACCTGTTGTTGACTTCATGGCCAAGTTTTGCTAATCTTTAAGGGAAATATTGTTAGAAAATATAGAAAGCAATATATGTTAGACAAGTGTAAGTAAATGATAGATGCTGATTCTCTGTCTATTTTTTCTTGCTACCTAAGAACCATAGCTATTTTGAAGTTTGAACCATGTTTAGCTATTGGTACTGAAACTCATAGAGCAGTTAATGAATGTGACAGTGACATTTTGATTTGTCGATAAAATTCTGTGGTAGAAGAAGCTATGACTTGAGTTGTCAAAGGTTTTAGTTTAGTTGCTTTAGCTACTTCTATTGCTTTGCAGTAAGGTTGATGAGATATATGATGCATTGGTTAGACGTCTTCTGCCTTCAGCGTCGGTGTCATCAAATCCTAATCATAAGTAAGTTCTTGCCTGTCGAATTACAAAAACTGCTAAAGTTAGTTCCGAGTATTAAATATTAATGCAACCATACAAAATGAAATTTGTCTTTATGATGTATGTTCATCACCATGCATGTATTGTATCACTAAATGTGTACGCTTTACTAGTTTTATGTCCTATGTGCCAAATGAATTGATGGTTGTTATTGTAGTCAGGTACTCAGGTCCTATTTACCCTATTATTGTGCAGAAGAATTCTACGTTTGCCATTATTTTAGCATGATTTATTTATTACTTAAAACTTAACCTTCATCTAGTTATAATGACAGAAAGTTCTCTTATTGTATTTTGTCATAGAAACTTGTTGAAATCTGCTATTGTGAAAGCTTTAGTTAAGTTGTGGCATCATGCAAAACTACTGTTTTGCAGATCTTCTACTTGCCATTCTGCATTAAATTATCAAGTAGAAAATCATTTTAACTATCGTCTTTGATTAAATGTCTCTGTCAGTCCTATGTTAGGCCATTTATTATATCATCAAGAACTTACAAATGAAGTAGTATTTAATTTACTAGATCTCCCTCCTTATCTACTATTTTTTTAGGTGGTTGGCATAGTAGAAGGATATTGTTAAACACTTAAATGTTATTTCTTTTCTGTGCTATTCCTTTATATTCATGTTAATCACAGGATTTCTATGTACTGAACAGGTTTTTGGTTGGCCTGGCTGGTCCTCCTGGTGCTGGAAAAAGCACTTTAGCACATGAAGTAGCCAAACGCATAAACAAGCTTTGGCCAGAGAAAGCTTCTTCCTTTGACTCTCAGGTTAAACCTCCTGATGTCGCTATAGTGATTCCCATGGATGGTTTTCATCTTTATCGTTCAGAACTAGATGCAATGGAGGTTAGCATACTTTTGTTGGTCTCCTTTTTTTTTTGCTATACGTCTGTTTTTATTCCTAGTTCATTTCATTTCCTTATTAATGATCTATTGTTGATAAGTTAGAGAAAATATGCTGAAACCGTGTCAAAATTACACACTGGTTTATATAATACATAGAGAAGTCTAACTAGTGTAATTACACAAGAGAGACTAGATAAAAGTTAATCCCCTTTACAAAAAAAATCTGTAGAGTTAACTACATGGAGAACCCTGTTTGAATACTAATGAACTAAGATCTTTATTTATTGTTATGGGGAAACATAATTCTGACATTCTAAGTGATCTTTTTGATAATAGAATCCAGAGGAAGCACATGCCAGAAGGGGAGGTAAGGTAGCTCTTCATATTAGAACATCAATTACAGACACTATTAATAGATAGTGTTAATCTTTCAATTGGTATATCAGCTCCGTGGACCTTCAATCCTTTGCGACTATCTACGTGTCTCAAGAATCTAAGAAGTCACGTAAGGTTTACTATGTTTTTCAAGATCTAGTGTTTTTATTTGTTTACTTCGTTGTTGTAATTGTTGATATTATTTTATGTGGTTTGAAAACTTTAGAATTGTTCTTTTGACCATGACCCTTTTCTCTCTCAAATAACGTGTTTTATGTTTATGGGCCACTTCTATGGTAAAGCTGGTATGCACATAAAGAACTGTAAGCATTTGAGCATTGACACTAATGGAGTTCTTATCTGCTTTTATTGCATTTTGGTGAATTATAATTCTTCAGGGATCGGTTTATGCACCATCATTCGACCATGGTGTTGGCGACCCAGTGGAAGATGATATCTTTGTGAACCTGCAGTGAGTATCTTAATATTAAGATGGGCGCACTTATCAGCATTTTATTGATTTTTGTCACAAACATGATATATATTAAACAAAAGTGAATACTGATTAGTTTAAATCTAACCCCCAAAATAGGGAAACAGCCTTGATGAAGAGGTCAGAGAATAACGCTTAGCCAATTATCTCCAGAATTTCCATGATTATAATTTTGTCTGCGCTTAAATTTGATATTTTTATGAAATCTGCTGTCTTAAAAACAATGCAGGGCCAACCTACAATAATACTAATAACCTGCATCAGAATGTACTAATTATAATTCAACTTTGGTGAATGTCTCGGTGATAACCTATAAGCAGAATGTCTAAGTGATCATATTGAAAATCTGCATGTTCAAGAACTTTGGTGAATTTACTAATTATAATTATAATTCAACTTTATGGTAGTTTCATACGGTTAACAACTCTGACTGATTAAGCCTTAGCAGTCATTAGTTTTTTTGTTCATCATATAATCTGATGGGTATCCAAAAACAGAGTAAGTGAAATGAAATTATCCTTGTATTAATGAAACCAATTCTGAGGATCTCTCAGAATTGTTATTGACGATTACAAGGAATTTGATTGAATGGAAATGTAAATGAAAGAACAAATACCAGCACAGAGCAAAGAACTCTGCCTAGCCCAATCCCAGCCTTAGCTACTCCAAGCCTAAACAGAATATCACACAATACCCACCCTTATACCTCACATTCTCTCTCCAATCATCAGGAGATTCTCCTCCTCGTGCCCAGAATTGCCACCTAGGCAATTCTGTTACATCATAGTGCGTGCATGATCCTGTGGGCCCCAATTAATTGGTTTCCACTTCCCACGTTCATAAACATTAGTAATATTACCATTCTGTCCTTCATTAGTCAGGTTTGCATCATAATCATATTGTTTGTTGAGAAATTTTGTAAAATTAATGCTAGTAGTATTTTTTGAATATTTTCTGTATTGCTTTCTTTGCTCATAAGTTATATCCAATGAGCTATGTTTTCACAAATCAGGATAATTGATTTTCCAAGTAGTTGCTTGCTACTTCCTACATTGCCAGTATATTTTAGTTATCTTGATGCATACTGCTTGAACAGATTCCTTTGTTTCTTCCTTCATGTAGGCACAAAGTTGTAATTGTAGAAGGTAACTATTTGCTTTTGGAAGATGGGGCGTGGAAGGAGATATCATCTTTGTTTGATGAGAAATGGCAAGTATTGGTTTTATCGAGACACCTGTTTCTTTATTTTCCCATTAAATAACTACTGCTTATCCCATTTTGTAACAAACCAATTCCTCCTTGTCCTATATCCTAACAAAACTCTCTTATGAAAATTCAGCTGTGGGCCTATGGCTCTGGTTGAAAATTCTGCTATGAAAATTATTCTTATGGAAATCAATCTTATGTTTACCAAACCACATTCAGATGATTATTAGCTTTTGTTTGTTCCATGCTGGGAATATGTCATCATTGTCATTTTTAACTAGGGTGGTTTTCAAAGCGTTAAGTAGATAGAGGTTCCGTGCGACGAAATAGGGACATTGATTTCAATTTGAGGCTCCTATCTCGGTTTTTTGGTAAAATCCAATATTTGACCTAGCATTCACCGGTGTAACTTCAAAATAATAATAACAACAACAACAATAATAATAATAATAATTATGATTATTATTATTGTTATTATTATGCACCAGGGGAGTTTACTCAGCTGGAAGAGAGTATCAATTTTCATGTCAGTAGGTCTTGACTTATTCTGTTTGGAAATTGAAATTATTTGTATTCTGACTTAGCCTAGTAAAATTCTTTTGACATGACTATTAGGATCCTTTCTACTGCATTATTTGTTGAAAGAATTCACTAATTCTCAGCGTACTGTTCTATTCTATTAATGACATTGTGGCTTATGTTATCCCCAACCCACTTCTTAGTAAGACAGAGACACTTAAAACATGGAATAACTTGCACTATATATGTTTCAAACCAGTAGAGACTGCCTGAGACTAGGTCTACTGATTATTGTTGTGATATGGCACTTGCTTTTGGAGTTTCAATATCTGTAGAAATAGCTTGAGCCTTGATATCAAGAGATATTGAACCTCATCCGAGAAAAATTTCTGCTTTTCCAACATTAGAGAATTATCAGGGATACCAGTTTGTCTAATCTATTTGTTTCTGTTCATTTCAAGGTTTATTGACATTGACATTGACAAAGCAATGCAGCGAGTTCTAAAGAGGCATATTTCAACTGGTAATCACGTACTTTTCTGTAGTATTATTTTATATTTTATATCAGCTACCTCCGCATAGGGAAGGCATTTTAAATCACATGTGATTTTCTTTTCCTTTTCCATCTATAGGCAAGCCTCCAGACATTGCTAAGCTGCGGGTAAACTTCACATCTTACTGCTTTTGGTGTTTATTTGTTTTTCTAATTATCCTCCCAGTTATGTTGACTGTATATTTTTTGATAACGAGTCATTAGCTTACATGCAACATTTAACTTCCATAATGCAGGTAGAGAAAAACGACCGGCTCAATGCAGAACTTATAATGAAGTCCAAGAAAAATGCTGATATAATTATCAAATCAATTGATTTCTGAGGAATCCTTATTGTGCCAATCAAGCCCAGCTGCCTAAGGAGAGTATCATAACTTTCGAAGTGATTTAGAGTAACCTAATAATTTTGGCAGTATGGTCCAAGTAAATACTAAATATGAAAGCCGTTGCCACCGCAAAAATAGGACTGTTGAAATGAGTTTTGCGGCTACAGGTTATCTTAATCAATTTGTCTTAATAAGTGAGTAGTGAACTAAGCCGAATAGGCTCATGGAAGAAAGCTCACGCATCCAAAGTGGTTGCCTTCTCCACTGTTTTTGCTACGTCCTCATCTTTAGTTCACTTTCTCATGTATAAATAATACAAGTTGTGCTCATTTGAACTTTGAATAAAAATGCATCAATTTAGTCTCACTTCAGTTTCAATTGTGTCTTCTAGTGGCTCTGCTGGTATCCCTGCTGTGCCAAATGAGATTAGGAAACAAGTCTGAGGTATATTTCCTTCGGAGGGGATCTGCTGTGCAAATTCAGATCTGTTGATTTCTTCACTGCAATCGGTGGTTTCTCTATCTCAATTTTTGTTTTCTCAAATCAATTGTAGTAAGCAAATCCTTCTGAGATTCCTTTATCACCTTACAACATCCATCTAGGTAGCTTACTGTGACAATTTTGGTGAATCCTCTTCTATCCGGAACTCGTGATTATCATTTGTTGAAATATGTTGTAAATAGTAGATTTATTTATATATGTATTCGGCCCATTTACCTGGCCCGTTAAGTAGCCTATTTAAACTCAGTAGTGCTTGTACTCAAATTACAATTACACAATTAATAAGACGGAACTACAGCTGCTCTGTAGTCGCAGACGTAGGCAAAGATTGGCCGAACTGCGTGACCAATATCGTGTCTTCTTTTTCTACATGGTATCACGAGCTCTCGTTCTTGAGGGCCTTGCTTCCGCATAAACCCTAGCCGTCCTTATTTCGGCAAACCCAAGTCACCTTCATTGTGACCCTTCCCTGCCTTCATTGCAGCCCTCTTTTTTGCACTATTACTGCCTTAATTGCAGTTCTGACCCGTTTCCAATTTTTTGGACCCGTTTTTCAACTGTTTCGCCAAAAAAACACATAAACGCCCTTCTTTCGTGCTCCGATCTCTTCACCACCCATACCATCAGAACCGGAATCAAAAACCGACCAACCCCTTAAAATTTCTCCGCCGTCCGCCTTCCGACGCGCCTCCACGCGCAGCTTTACTCCGGCGACCTTACGGGCGCGTGGGCCCCACGCGCCGCCCTGCGCTGATTTTTTCGCGACGGCTCTTTGAAACAGTTTGTAGATCGGCATTTTCTGGTCCTGTTTGAGGGATCAAATCTTGGTTTTGACATTTTTGGCTTGTGAGCACTTTGAAGGCACCTCTTTGGTGTTCGTTTCTGTGTTTTGGTTACTGGCCAGCACCCTCTGCTGCGTTTGAGACTTTTTTCAGCACGCGTCTTCACTTTGAGGGAAATTCCTTCAATTTTCCAGTTGGTTTGGGTGTTTAATCACATCCGGCACCTTTGGTGTTATATACGGTTATTTTGCAACTTCGGGAATAGTTATTGTTTCCTTTTCGTGCCTGTTTTTCTTGACCGGTGTTCAAGATGTCTGATAATATTGCTATTGATTACTCTTTATCATTCACCGAGGATGAGGTGAATCGTTTGAAGGCCCTACTTTACTCTCTCAGTAAGTCTTGTTCTCTCCCAACGATCGGTATTAGCGTATGCTCCCGATCTTTCAATGTTTGCGGTAAAATCCCTAAGGATGCTTGGATTTTGGATTCTGGTGCTACCGACCACATGACATTCAATTCGAGTTTATTTTCTTCTTTTACCTCCTCTGAGAAGAATTGTTATGTTACAATTGCTGATGGTTCTTATGCCCGTATTGATGGCTCTGGGAGTATTAACTTGCAATCTTCACTTCAATTACAGGATGTGCTACATGTTCCCACACTCTCTCACAATTTAATATCTGTTCGTAAACTCACTCGTGATCAGAATTGTAAAGTAACTTTTTTCACTTCTTATTGTGTTTTTCAGGATCTGACCACGGGGAAGATAATCGGAGTTGCTAAGGAAAAGGGAGGGCTATACTACTTATCTGATGAACCAGATTGTTCGAAGGTGTTGGCTTCTTGCTTGCAAACCGAGTCTGCTGAGTCTTCTCATTCTGCCGCACAAATTTGGCTTCAGCACAAACGTCTTGGTCATCCTCCATTCTCTTTAGTTAAGTCTATGTTTCCTTCCTTATTTTTACATCATTCAGTTGAGTCTTTTAAATGTGAAGTTTGTGAGTTAGCTAAACATCATCGTGTCTCTTTTCCTCTTAGTTCCACTAAAAGTGCTGAACCTTTTGATCTTATACATTCTGATGTTTGGGGACCTGCACCTATTTCTAATGTTTCGGGTGCTAAATGGTTTGTGTCATTTATTGATGATTGTACTCGAGCAACTTGGATTTTTTTGATGAAGGATAAATCAGAAGTACCAGAATTATTTATCAGATTTTATCACATGGTGCAAACACAATTTGGCAAAGGTATTAAAAGAATTCGCTCTGACAATGGCAAGGAATATGCCAATCAGAGTCTTTCAAATTTAACCAGTCAACAAGGAATTTTTCATGAGTTTACATGTGTCGACACTCCACAACAAAATGGTGTCGCAGAAAGAAAGAATCGTCATTTACTTGAAGTTGCTCGAGCCATTCTCTTCCAAATGGCTGTTCCCAACTCATACTGGGGAGAAGCAGTACTGACTGCTGCCTACTTGATTAATCGGGTCCCCAAACCAATGTTAGGTAATGTTAGTCCTGTTCAGTTTTTGACTTCACGGTTTCCTTCTGTTCATGTTTTGCAGAGTCTTCAATCTCGAGTGTTTGGTTGTGTTGCTTTTGTCCATGTTCACAAACAACATCGAAGTAAGTTGGACCCTCGTGCAGTCAGATGTATTTTTGTGGGTTATCCTCCTAACAAAAAAGGATATAAATGTTATCATCCTCCTAGTCGTAAGTACTTTATCTCTAAAGATGTCACGTTTCATGAGAATGTATCCTACTTCACTCGTCCTCAGCTTCAGGGGGAGAGTATTCATGATTATTTGGAATCTAAGTCCGAGTTTCTGGTCCTACCTGAGTTACCTGAGGCTCCTGTCTTAAGTCCTACTACTGGTCCTACTTGTCCTGCATCCACAAGTCCTTCATTTGAGTCCCCTGAGTCGCATGTGACTCCTGTCTCACCTTCTACTATTGATCCTGCTTCCACAAATACTCCTGTCTCACCTTCTACTATTGATCCTGCTTCCACAAATACCGAATTTGAGTCACCTACTTCTATTTTGGTCCCTCCTTTATCTTCTGTTTTGCAGGAACCATCATCTTCGGCACCAGCAAATGCTAAAGCTAGTGAGCCAACTTTGGTGTATCAGAGAAGAAGTAAGCCCGACCTGCCCCAGACACAACTTCAATTGCCTGAACCGGAGGTAAGTACTGAAATTAACCCTCCTACTAGTGATTCCCACAGTTCTGACACTAGTGACACTGATACAGATGATTTGCCTATTGCTTTGAGGAAAGGGAAAAGGTCTTGTGCGAAATACCCTATTTCTCAATTTGTCTCCACTAAAAATCTTTCTGTGCAGCATCAGAGTTTTATTTCAGCTGTTGATTCTGTGATAATCCCATCATCTGTTCAAGAAGCATTCAAAGATAGAAATTGGGTTCAAGCCATGGATGAGGAAATGAAAGCACTTGAGAAGAATGGAACATGGGAAATTGTTGAGAGACCGGGAGGCAAGAAGCCTGTTGGTTGCAGGTGGATCTATACAGTCAAGCACAGATCAGATGGTACTATTGATCGGTACAAGGCAAGACTAGTGGCTAAAGGATTCACTCAGACCTATGGCATTGATTATGAGGAGACTTTTGCTTCTGTGGCAAAGATGAACACTGTTCGGATCTTACTATCACTTGCTGCTCACTCCGGATGGGAACTAAACCAATTTGATGTCAAAAATGCATTCTTGCATGGAGATTTAGAGGAGGAGGTGTATATGGAGATTCCTCCAGGATTTGGTTCAAAAGATGGAACAAACAAGGTGTGTCGATTAAGGAAAGCGTTATATGGGCTAAAACAGTCTCCTCGAGCATGGTTTGGGAGATTTACAAAGGCAATGGTGTGCTTAGGCTATAAGCAAAGCCAAGGAGATCACACTCTTTTCTTCAAACATTCGAAAGATGGAAAACTGACTATACTTCTTGTTTATGTTGATGATATCATTATTACAGGTGACAATTTGGCTGAGAGACAACTACTTAAGGAGCAATTATCAGCAGTGTTTGAAATGAAAGACCTTGGGAAACTTAAGTATTTCCTAGGGATTGAGGTGGCCTACTCCGATAAAGGCATTTTTATTTCTCAAAGAAAATATGTTCTTGACCTTCTGAAAGAAACCGGAAAGCTTGGATGTAAACCTGCAAGTGTTCCTATTGAGCAAAATCACAAAATTAGCTTTGAAGAAGAAAGTGCCAAAGTTGACAAGGTCCAATATCAGAGATTGGTGGGAAAATTGATTTACTTGGCACACACTAGACCTGATTTGGCTTATGCGGTCAGTGTGGTGAGCCAATTCATGCATGACCCGAGGCAGAGACATTTGCATGCTGTTGATCGTATTTTTCAATATCTCAAGGCCTCTCCAGGAAGAGGACTATTGTTCAAAAGGGGTGGGAGCCTAACTATGGAAGCTTATACTGATGCTGACTATGCAGGTTCAATAAGTGATAGAAGATCTACTTCAGGTTATTGCACCTTCCTATGTGGGAACCTTGTTACTTGGAGGAGTAAGAAGCAAAATGTAGTGGCTCGATCAAGCGCTGAGGCTGAATTTAGAGCTTTGGCACAAGGAATCTGTGAACTATTGTGGATGAAGATTATACTAAATGACTTGAAGATACAATTTGAAGGTCCTATGAAGTTATTTTGCGATAACAAATCGGCTATCAGTATTGCTCATAATCCCGTTCAACATGACAGAACGAAGCACATTGAGATAGATCGTCACTTCATTAAGGAAAAACTTGACAGCGGGTTAATATCTACAACTTACATTCCTTCCGGACACCAATTGGCAGATGTATTAACGAAGGGCTTGCCAACAGAGCATTTCAAAGAACTTACATCCAAGCTGGGAATGATAGATATCCATTCACCAGCTTGAGGGGGAGTGTTGAAATATGTTGTAAATAGTAGATTTATTTATATATGTATTCGGCCCATTTACCTGGCCCGTTAAGTAGCCTATTTAAACTCAGTAGTGCTTGTACTCAAATTACAATTACACAATTAATAAGACGGAACTACAGCTGCTCTGTAGTCGCAGACGTAGGCAAAGATTGGCCGAACTGCGTGACCAATATCGTGTCTTCTTTTTCTACATCATTCATGGGCTTGCTTGATGGAGAAAGCGCTATTTACTGAGAAAAGTATAAGGTTGTTACTAGTAAGTGTTTCTACCTTAGATGAAGACAAGGTCTTAATGTCTCTCTTAAGGAAATATACCTCCAACATTAGTGAATCAGTGCACGAGTCACACATAGTGAGCAATGCTTGTTTAGTTTCTCTCATTCTAGTGGTACTTCCTGTTAGTCTTATACAGGTATATCCACTAGCAGTTCAGTAAACAATAGTGATGGATCTGTTAAGGCAAAATATCCTCAACAATGTTTTGATGTAAACAAACTCAAAGTGAGGATTAAGTTATCTAATCTTTTGCCTATTAATTACTTGGCTTAAGTGTGAGCAAGGAGAGAACTTCCAAGTCAACAGGTAAAGCAGACATGAAGATTAGAGTCAAAAGCAGCAAAGCACGAAAGGCAGTCTATCCAAGGATACCATGGGCAAAAGCAATCAATAAAGATTCATTTTGAAGGTTCTGAAACTAATAGGAACAAACATCAAAAGAGATGATGGACTACGGCAAGTATGAGGCTTTTCAGGGTGAGTAGGTTTGAAGCACCATCCTCACGCACGGTAGAAGAGAACGCTCTGAATGGAGTAGACACCATTTATGAATGGAGGTTAAATGTTGTTGAAGTCAGTTACAAGTTTAAGCACTGAGAAGATCCTCCACAGGAAAATCAAGTAGAGGATGTCTTAGGAGCATTAGAGATGACTTTGCTGACGATACTAAGAAGTAGGGCTGGAAATGAGTCGAGCTGAGTCGAACTTGGTTCAGCTCGGCTCGACTCGTTAAGAATCGGCTCAGCTCATAGCTCGACTCGAGTTCGACATGAACCTTTTTTTCCAGCTCGACTCGACTCGACTCAAGCTCGCGAGCAGCTCGGTTCAGCTCGTTAGCTCGGCTTGTAGGAATAAAAAGTAAAAAAATCTCTTTTTTGTAAAAAACCCAAAAAAAATCTAGATTTTTGACATTTTATAATAGCAATTTACTAGTAGTTTTGAATGAAATAATTACTTAATTGAAAATATAAATATAATTATAATATTTTTGTTACCTATCTTATAAGTTTTATAAAAAAAATATAAACAAGTATAATAGTAAAATAATTTGAGAATTGTATAATAATGATATAATAATTAGTGCTAAATAAACTGCACCAACCAATAAATGATAAACCTTGCTCTAGAAACAGAAAATGCATAATAGAGATCATATTGAAATAAAAACGGTACAGTACACACACACACACACACACATATATATATATATATATATATATATATATATATATATATATATATATATATATATATCGAGTTGGTTCATGAACCAAACGAGTCGAACTATACCTAGCTCAAGTTCGGCTCATTTATTTAACGAGCTCAATTTTCAGCTCAAGTTCAGCTCATTTGGTTCATGAACCAAGTTCAACGAGCTATTTATCGAATCGAGTTACGAACTATGTTCGAGTTGGCTTGGTTCATTGCCAGCCCTACTAGGAAGAGAAGCTTCTACTGCTGAGAATGATTTGACACCAACAAACAAAAAGTATAAAAGTAAGGTATACTTTCCTGTTTGCTTGAGTTTTTCATCATGACCCTTTCAATAGTCAAAAATGTCTTCTCTCTTGTATATCTGTTAGGAGGGTAGAGAGAGAATGTGTGAGAACGCATAGGAAAAATTATTCTACGATCAAGCAAACCCTCAAATTGGTCCATCAACTATAAAAATATAATAAATAATCCCTAAACTATTCTACATTCATCAATTTAGTCTTTGGACTATTCACCCCTCTCCTAAATGAGGGATTAAATTTAGGGTCTTCTCTTCAAGATCTAAACTTCAAACCATCTTTCTATCAACCATACTCTTGATCACTACACATCAACCTAAGTGATTTAGAGATAGTCCGTGTGTGGCTTATCCAAACTATTTTGTATTTTCCTAAAGTGTAAACAAGTTGTAGAAATCCCAAATCCATTTACGTACTATTTGTTGTACCATGTTTCTCTTACCAAGCTGCAAAGCTAGGTGAGTGTTGGTGAGGAAACGTTGGAAAAAGATTTTGTCAAGATAGCTTGTTGAAACTGTGTGTAAACAATATTAATTGTAGGCCAAGAAATGGATAAGAAGAATTATAAACTATTTGGAGAATAGTGGAGAATCTCACTCTCAACAGAAGACTTTTGTGAAGTAGAAGTACATACGACAATTTAAGTAAAAACACAGTGTCATTACTGGTTCCCAGATTCATTTGTCCCCACTTGAACAAATAGTTGTTGTGGATAGGAGAGCCAAAAGACCACCCCCCCCCCCCCCCCCCCCCCCCAAAACAAAGAATCGTCTCCTCGAAAAAACAAACCCCACTCCCATCTTAGTGCCCCGCAAACCCCCATATCTACCACGTTACAGTTCTTCTGGATTGTGATAGAGAATAACCTTGGGAACACAACCTTAAGAGGTGAGTTATTGATAAAAAATCATGCCAAAAAAGGGCAGAAGCCCCATTAGCCAACTTTTCAGACACCCCTCCAGTGAACCAAACTTGACCACAGTTGGGATTACCTCTCACTCTACAAATATCTTTCAATCAGAGGGAGACAAAATACATAGACCTGGCCCCATTAAGGTTAAGATATTTTGCCACTCGTCCCCCATACTTCGCCAAAAGGACCTCTTTCCAAAGGTTATTCACACCCTAAAAAAGTCTTTCCCTCCACTTCCACTTGTATAGTAGTCCAAATTTGAATAGACGAACGTCTTTAACCTCTAAGCCACCATCACTTTTGTAGTTAAGAGACTTCAGTCCAACTAAACCAACAATTTTCTTTCCAAATTGAGTGCCACCTACGAGAAATCTCTCTGAATTTGCACAACCTCTTTATAAAGCTTGACCAACATCCTTTGGAAGGATATGTAGAAGATAAATATACTATTAAAGACGGAGTCTATAAGATCATTTCCCCCTTAAACTAACATACATATTCTCCCATCCTCAGTCACCTTTGCAATGTATCAAACTTTAACTTCCATGTAAAGAAGCTCGTTGGGTTAGCACCAACCAAGAAATCAAGGTATTTGAACTGTATAAATCCTAAGAAGAGTTTTACATTATAAGGTTTTAACGAGTCTCTTTTCTTTCTATTAGCCCCCCAAAAAGATCAATTGTAAGGAGTGATCGTGACATAGTCAGAATTTCTCTTAACCTACAATTTTTCCATAAATTAAATAAGGGTCGATTAACGTGCATTGATGCTTTCCCCCTTAGTTAGTTTATAAATCTGAGCAACACAACCCTGTATATACGTTTGTATGTAAAATTAGACGACAATATCTTTATTAGAATAAAATAACAATTGAAAGAAACTATTTGAATGAGTATGTATAAATGCTCCATGAACACGCAAGCACATCCTTATGTGGTTATTATTGATCTAAAACAAAAACAAAAACAAACCAACACACAAGCGCATCCTTAAAATATATTATCAAGCAAGCAAACATACTAAGCAAGCAAAAGTATATAAGAAAGCCAAGTCTAACAACATAATTTAGAGTCATTATTGTTTATGTTCATTGTTTAGTACTTAAGACTCTCATTGATTTGTTTGAAAACATTATATAAAAATCATAACAATACACAAATTATCTATAACTTAGCACCATGCCATGTCCCTTCGTGTCTGCTGCAGCTTATCTGTAGTTACTACTCCAACGAGGCACCATAATGACACAGGGTGGAGCAGGTTGTCTAGCTCCTATTCTTGCATTTCTCCATGGCTCTTGGTGCTAAAATAAATCAAAACCCAAACAAATCATTTTTAGAAAGAATGCAAAATCTATCAAATAAATAGAAAAATAGGTAGTAAAAAACATGTTGACAATTAAGTAAGTTTATTGTGTACTACTTGCACAGACGTTAATCAGCAAACAATTAGTACTTTTTTTTGGGTTACTTAGGGATGGGTCTCCACAAGGCCAAATGGTGGATAGGATGATGGCTTTGGAACAAATACATAGTTGGTTGCGGTAGAAAGGGAAGAGATTGAAGTTGTCCAATGATTATGTGCTCCATGAATATAAGGGGTCTTGGGGATAAGGTTGAAAAGAGGAAAATCTATGATTTGATCCACCAAGATAAATTGGGTTGATTGGAACCTAAGAAACTAAAATGGAAGCGCGATCTCTACTAGCCTCTCTTGGGGAGTGTATTTTAGAGGCCCATACTTCGTCCAATCCCCTAGTTACTCAGTAGACACCCCTAACACGCGTGAAAAGACCAAAATGCATTAATGAGTCCTGTGATCCAACGATGGTTCGGTGCACGGTCGTCCGAACCGGTTCGGACGTGGTGCCACCGAACTAGAAACAAGCACACAGACACCCCCCTTTTTAACTAGTTCGACGGCACCACGACCGAACTGGTTCGGCCAATCGTGCGCCAAACCAGTTAAAATGCAGTGTGCGGGGTTTTTCCCCGTGAGGGTATTTTGGGAATATTAAAGGTTTGGGGGTGTCCACCGAGTAGATGGGGGGTTGGACGAAGTATGGCCCATTTTAGATCGTGATGGGCCTATCAATTGGTGTCAGTTGTGGCATTCTTCTTGTGGAATAAAATCAGGGGTTTACTTGTGTTATCTTTTAGGGGGATGGTTTTTTTGGGGTATGTTTGAACTTGGGGGCGGAGAGGAGCAGGTGTTTCATCGTAAATGAACATTCTAAGTGTAGCTTAGTGACGAAACAAACCCTTTGGGGGAAATATGCTCATGTCTAAACAATGTTTTGGTGGTGGGCTGGGTTTTTTAACTAATTAGGTAGTCGTAGTGCGCAACATGACTTGGTTAGGGGACCCTAGGGTCTCATCATATAGGTGTATATCCCGAAGAAGAAATAAATGTGCTCAAGTTACAATGAGAACAAGGAGAATAGTTGGACTTTGCCCTCCTTTTTAAGATGGATAAGGTATACCTTGAAGAAGAAATTAAGCGTGCTCAAATCATACCTCAAATTAAAACAATAAGGCTTTTAGGGTTTCTGATTTGAGGATTAAATTGTTGGTTGAAGAGATTATGGTGGCTAATCTTAAATGTGAGGAAAGTAACCTATCCGAGGATGAGTCCTTCCGAAGTAAAAGGTTTTATATTTTGTGGCAACTTCTTAAGAGCAATAAGAGTGTCAGATTCCAAAGATCTCCTTTATGTTAGCTAAAAGAATGATATGCTAACTCGACATACTTCTATGCTTATGTTAACTCCTGAGGGAAGTGTAACTTTGTTTCTACACCGCGAGTGAATAATAGATGGGTGGAAGGGGTACAAGATGTAAGGTAGGGGGTGTCTAGGTATTTCACCGTCCACTTTTCCTGTAAGGATTAGGAGTGTCCAAATTTGGATGGGTGTTTTCCCCTAAGTGACTACTACAGATAATGCTTCTTTGGTAGCTCCTTTTCAGAGAATGTGTAGTGGGGAACTCCGCTTTGGAGGTAACACATCTGCAATGTGCATTTGATACTATATTGATTACGGATTTTTCAATGGAGTGAATGTGCAGCTATCTTTCATATCTATGACCGTAGGGTTCTTACATTGTAGAATAGGGCATGTTTCCTTTAAGTACCTTGGCTTACAATTAATGGGTTCTAATTAGTCCAATGAGGCTTGCGACATGAAAATGGATGCTTGACACGTAACAACATTGTCTTAATTTTTGGATGAGGGAAATTATAAGTTTATGAGGTGTATTTCCTGATTAACTCTATTCTAAATAGTATCGTAATATTTTATATGTCCTACTTAAAGATGCCATGTTAAGGTATATAAGGAGGTTGTATAGGTCCAATGGGAGTTTCTTTGGGGGTGGGATTCAAGCAACAAATAAAATTCTATGTGTGAGGTGGTCTGATATATGTAGTCCTATATATGAAGGGGGTGGGAGTCAATGATGTCCACTCTTTAATCTCAGCTTCTTGGGTAAGTGGAGGTGGAGGCTGTTGGTTGCAGATGGTTCCCTCTGGAAGGAAGTCGTGTTGAAATAGAACAAGACTAAGGTAACTAACCTTGTGATCTAATTCCCCCTTACTATGCCTTTTTTGTGGTGGAAATATATCTGCAGGATAGGGGTGCGTCATGACCTTGGCCATGACAGGTACTCAAAAGGGGTGTCTAAGAAGGTTGGTTGTGGGACAACCACATATATGATTCTGGCTAGATATATGTGGGCGGCACTTGATCCCTTGAAGGAAATCTTCCCAAGGCTTTTCTCCATCTCGAACCAAAGAGAGGTTTATGTTGCAAATATGGGTAATTGAGTTAGCCAAACCTGGGAATGAGGACTCTTTTGGAGGAAGGGTTTGTTTGTTAGGGAGGAGGATTTGTTAGGGAACCTTTGGGCTCTTCTATCTTCGATTAGTACTAGTCCCAATTGTTGGATATGGGAGGACGACAATGTCGGGGTGTACTCAGCTAAATTGGCATACAAATTTTTGCTACTATTTGGATAAATAGTAGAATCTAAGGTTGTTGTCATTGTGTGGCGTCTCCTCTAAGTATTGTGGCATGTTGTTCTCTGCAATATCTGAGAAACTACAAATGAGAGAGTTTCTCCAAGAAAATTTTAAATCTTTCTAAAATTATTGTTGCAGTAAAGTTATACTCGTAGAAGTGGCCTATGATAAAAGCTATGTCAGAGCGCCGCTGCCTCTTCTATGAGTGGACTTGGTGGAATCTCTTGTGTTTAGGAGTTATTGTTCTCGAGGTGTTATTAACTTTTGTTTTAGAGTAACACTTCTACCTCTTGAAATATGGGTCTTCAAATTCATAATTGTTAGTTTTTTTGATCTGCAGACAGAGTGATAAACACCACTCATAAATTCACACAAACATCCGTTTTACCAGTTATGATAGGCCTTATAGACGAATGTTGATTGTAAAAGGTTTTATAATTACTCTAAATACTTACAATATGTGAAATTCGTTTGCCATTAATTTCCAACAAAAAAAGATATATAGGCAATAAGTGATACTAACCAAGACCAATAGCCTCCTTTCCTTTCATGATACGCAAACGCTTGCATGATTCAACAAACATCCTGGTTGACATGAAGACAACCCATGTTAGAGTACAACAAAGCATGTGTTCTATAACAAACTTATAGGAAAGAAAATGCTTTGTAACAAGCAGTTAAATTAACCTTGTCACGCTTAACTGGATCCAATAACCTTAATGTGGAAGTTTTGAAAATTTCAGTGAATCAATTATAAAAAAATTCAGTAAAATAATTTGGCATAGCATGATATAAGGTGCATATGTACTGATGCACATGGACAAAGATATCCTGAAAGATTTTACGAAAACATATCATTTTATTTTTATGAGTTGACTTTATTAAGTTTGAAATCATAATACCTGAAGTTTTCTTAAACTTGTTTGAAATAAGCATGCACAAGGATCTAGAGAGAGGGAAATTGAATAGAGGAAAAAAGGTGAAAAACTTACTCCCATGGAACATCACCGACAAGCATCCAGTCACCATCCTTGTCTTCATAGGTTGGGACATAATCAGAACTGCTCAATAGATCCATCAGCTTCCTCTCATTCATGAAATCCTTCATTCCTTGAGATTCACAAGTGCCTTGCATATAAACACGTACATGAGATTAATTGGTAATGAATATAAATAAGATCTGATTTATTAGCCAGACCATAATTCTAATTTAATTTGCATGCAACTTTTTCAAGAGTATATATATATATATATATATATATATATATATATATATATATATAAATTATCGTTTATAATTTTAAAATTGTGCGGGCTCTTAAATTAGAAAAATAAAGTATACAATTATGAATAGAAAACCCTCTGAAGTTCAAAATAAGGTATATATTTCTAAAATCTCTAAATTATTAATGTGAAAATCACTTCTTTTCTTATATGTATATAAAATGGGCCCAAATATTTTAATACCAACAAATGTGTCTATATTCTTTTTTTATAGGCAAAATTGTATTGAGGAGAGTAGAAGGGTACTCTAACCCATATACATATAAGGAGCATCGTTAAAACTTAAAACCTTCTAGAGCTAAAACCTAGGGGTAAAAAGACCAAAACTTAAAACCTTCTAGAGCTAAAACTTAGGGGTAAAAAGACCCAAGGAGAAAAATAGTACCCTCATTAAACCTCTTGGGCCCATATTCATGAGAGGACACAATCTTATATATATATTTTTTAATTTGTAACATTTATTTAATTTTTAACATTTGAAATGAATATTTTAATTTTTTTTTTCACAATTGATTACCAACAACAACAAAAAAGTACAAATTTTTTAAAGACAAACATAACAATAAAAAAAGTGCATATATATATATATATATATATATATATATATATATATATGTAATTACTTAGTTAATTACCAATGGTGAAGGAGCTGAACATTTTTCCCAAAGAATCAGAAAGTTCTGGGTAACTTTTGTACATCTTCAAGTCGACTTTGCGAAGGTAAGGTGCTCCATCCATACTCACTTTCACAAAACTTGCATTGGGATTTGGATTGAGATTGAGACTACTGCTGCTCTTCTCACTTTCCTCTCCAACAACATTACTCTTTTTCACACCTAACATGTTCTTCCGGAACGACCGCACAGGTGGCCATCCCACCACTTGCGCCCTATTCATTCATTTCATTCTTCATAAATATTTTGTTATGAATATCTATGCCAATATTATATGGCTACATAGTGAGGCTAAAATTAAAAAAACACATTTTTATTTCTGCAGTTGCGCGCAAAGAATACTCGATTTTCACCAAAAGCTAATCATCAGATCACTATATTTAAACTTGTTTGATTATTTATGAGTGAAGTTTTACGTAACTCAGCAAGTATTAATTTTACTTTACTTATAAAGAATTTGCAGAAGGTATGCCTGATTTGAACAAGAAAAGTTATAACTTTTCTCTGTTGTACTACAAACATTTGATCTGAACTTGCAGAAATATAACAGTACATTATTGCTCATGCCTCTATAACTGGCTAGGCATGTAGAACACATTTCTGTCACCAAGCGTACGTGATTCTATATTTATATTGCACGAGTCATCAATTTTCTATCTTCAAATAAATTTTTTATTTTCTCACGAGTCCATATTCAGCCTATAATCTTTCCACAATCTTATTACTCCTTAGCCAATAGAAAGAAAATTACATCCTTAGCTAGCGCCTTAACAACATCATATGAAAACCACAACTAGAAAATTAAGAAAAAATACCATCTTTAGTTCTTTTATATATATATATATATATATATATATATATATATATATATAAATACCATCTTTAGTTCTTATATATATAAATGGATATGAAGTATCGTTAAAACCCTCCTTAAGAAAAAAAATTCAAGAAGGAAAAAGAATGCTCGTCTATATTTTATTGAATATACATATATATATATATAATATTGCATGTTGGTAATTATAATACTAATTACTTACTTGGCAGGTGGTTTAGCAGGATCTGCAGGCAAAAGGGTCTTCTCCTCCTTTTGCAAAGTCTTGAGCTTATTACCACTTGGATCTGAAGCTTCCTTAGATGAGAGATTAAGCATCAAATCCATTGTGGTTGTTTCATTCTCATCAGGTTCAGTTTGAGTCTCAGAGAATCCTCTCTTTCTCACACCTTCTTCAGTAACTATGGCTGATCCAATAATATTATTAGCATGAGGCAGTCCAATTCCAAGTCTTAGCTCAGTTTCTTCAAACCCCATATTGTTCTTCATCAGGCCAACCTCCATGACTCTTATTTATCGCTTTATTATCACTCTTTCTCTCTCTAAAACTTGTCTCTCTCTCTCTCTAAGCATTCAGTGACAATAATAGTGGTGGGGTGTGGGGGGTAGTATAGTAAGTATAGTGTATAGTATAGGGGAAGGAAGTGGAGAAGCTAGCTATAACTACAAGGGAACGTTAATTTAGGGATTGGTGGGCATTAATAGAAGGACTACGCATGGTGCGCTTTGTCTTTTTAATTAATAATCAAAATTACACGTGGAGTGGAAGAATGTGTGAGCTGGACTTTTGTTACCCTTGCTGATGACAAGGTGATATTATCCTACTATGATTGTTGAGTTGAACAAGTGGAAGTGGACACCCCATGTTGCCTGCTTTTTTATATATCACACTTTCTTTATTACTCTCTCCTAGGGTTTCATCATTTCACACACAAGTGTCTGTATCTCTATTTGATCTTATGAGCTTAATTAATTACTCCATGATTACTAATATATTTTTTATTCAGCTTATACGAAATGACAAATAAATAGTACTACGTGTATACAATATCCAATGACCACACTCAAGATCAAACATAGGAGCTGATATCCGCTGAAATTGTCAATACAACCAGTTTGGGAGACCATATATAGCTACAAATATATACTAGGCTTAACTATAGCTTTTATCCTCCTATTTTATCAAATCCACAATTTTAGTCACTCCATTTTACTTTTCACAATTTTGACCCCAAAATTTGACAAATCTGCAATTTTAGTCGCTCCATTTTTTTGTCGCAATTTAATTTGGTCCCTCAATTTAATCAAACTGCAATTTTAGTCCCAATATTAAATTCTCTTCCAATTTTATATGAAAATACTAACGTGGCAGAGGGGTGTCGTCCTAGCTTAACCATTGGTATTGATGTGGCAGATACATGTCTAGCTTAACCACCTTACTACTGCCATGTTAGCATTTTCGTTAGAAATTGGATGACAGTTTAGCGATGAGACTAAAACTGCAGATTTAATAAAATTGGGGGATCATAATTGCAAGATAAAAATGGGAGGGGGGACTAATTAAAATTGCGGATTTGATAAAACTGGGGACAAAAATTGTGAAAAATACAATGAGGGGGACTAAAATTCCGTAACCGATAAATTAAAGTAGGGGGACTAAAAGTGCAATTAAACCTATATAATAACACTAACCGCTTTTTCTATACATGAAAAAAAGACTAAATTACACTTTTAGTCATTTATCTTTGAGCAAAATTTTAGTTTGGTCCTTTATATCTTTTTTTACCCACTTTGTTCATTTATCTTTCATATATGTATCAGTTTGGTCATTTATTTATTAGTTTATTTATTCCTCATTTTGGTCATTTATCTTTCATATCTGTTTCACTTTGATAGTTTAAACTATTGTCAAATTGTACTTCATTATTCCAAAGATCATCATTATAGCACATTTAAACTATTGATCATTGGATTTAGCAATGGGGTATAATTGGTATTAGATCAATGATCCACCTAGGATCAATCAAAATAATTCTTAGCTCAAGGTGTTCACTTCCCAAATGTACTCGTACGTGGATTCTTGAAAGGAAAAAAAAAAAGTCACTCTCCCAATATATTTGAGGACCATGTTTAACGAATAAAAAGAAATTTCATATCAATTAAACTACTTTTCTATGACAAAAAGCATGAATTGACTAGCTGTGTATAACGCACATCATCATATTAAATCAGCATATATCACTGAAAAAGATGACACTTGCTATCCGATGACAAGAGGATTTTTTTTACTATCGTTTTGTTCAACATGCGAATATGTATGACTATGATGCTGTAGCCTTTCATTGTCAGTAAATATCTATGGTTTGGTAATTGTCAAACTTAATGCATTGGTTCTTTGTGAAGTAGGCATGTCACATAATAAGATCGACGAAAATCTGATTCTTGTTCTGTGTTACTGAATCCATATAGATAAATTAAACTCTTTGTTATTATATTACAAGTAGCAATTACCTTCCTTGTTAATTACATTACCTAACTTGTTGGTGTACTATTTGGGAATTAGTTTGATCAAAGTTTACTACTAGAAAAACTGATATTAGAGAGGGATTTTTGAGACGGAAAATTATCCCTCACTATTAGTGAGGGATTTAGTTACGGAAATAGAAGTTCCCATCAACTTGCGTATCGGTCATGTTAACGACAAGATTAGTGAGGGAAAATATCCCTCTCTAACATTTCCGTAACAATATTCCTCACAAAATGTCTACCTTAAGGTTAGCGACGGATATTTGAGAGAGAATACATTCCTATGTAACGTGTGTTCTTAATTTTAGGAGTGCTCAAAGGAGTCATAAGTAATCTTACTAAATTTGAATTAGTCATTAACTTGGTCAAGACACAAGGTCAATGAGTCACTCGCCAGACTAATTGGTCCCTAGTTGAACCCATGGTTCTAAATTTCGATCAACAACCACAATTTCCCACAATATAACGGTTTTAGTGGTGTCCACATTGATATTGCAACCGCAATGCAGCCGCATCGATCGTGTTTCTTAGTATTTTACTGCAATATATAGGTTTGCAGCGTAATCGCAATCGTGATTTAGAACCATGGTTGAACCCATTGTCCACCACTATAAAATATTAACTTTAAACACCCATACAATAGACAAAAGACGCAATTTCTTATTTTGTTTTCACATGAACATTCTCACACCTCACAGTGGGCCAAACGACGCGTTTTACACTTGGAAAAATGCAAAACTGGTTCGATTTCAAAATTGGGCGACTAGCATTGGGTCCACCAAGTATGTGACATGTCAGGTTCAATTACTCACTCAAATCGGCCATACCACCAATTCCCAGTACAATCTGATCGTTGTGGTCAAGTGATGAGGGGGTTGAGTATTGGAAGGATAATGGGTTATATCTTTGTTGGAGTTGATTGGAATTGAGCATCTTGAAGAAGTCTCACATTGCCTAGTTTTGTGAAGGAAGAATGAGACCTAAGATATATATGAGCTCAAGTTCTCCTTTACAAAATGCACCAGTCAAAAACACTTTGATTTTATATTTGATTTTTTCATTATCTTATTATCTTATGTACTCTTGTCTTATAGTGTTGTGAAAAATAGTTAAATATTTTCTTTGGAGGGTGTGGGTGTACTAGGGTCATTGGGTTGTTGAGAGAAGTCTATGTATTGTAACAATTTTCACATAGTGCTATTCTCTGGTTGACATTAGACAACCGTTCGTAGTTTTCCATTTAAATTCTTGCATTGTATTTGTGTTATTTTATTTTTCTATATTTTCTTAACAATCCCCACCCCACTAACTTTCACACTAACAGCTCACATTTACCATTAGAAAAACAGGTAAAAGCATCTAGTGCTTTTTCTAGACAGACTAAAAGTTAATGTTGGGATGTACCATTATGCAATATAGGAAAGTTGGTTCTAACAATAGAATTGTGGGGAAAAAGTAGATATAGATGTGCAATTATTTGACAAGCACATTTAACTGTTATTGTTACGGTGTACGTATATACATAAAAGATATGTGATATCTATGACGTGTTTCATCACAATTGTGCCAACACATGGTGGCCATTGGCAAAATCCACCAATTTTTGCTCCAAATTGCTCTCTCTTTCAACATCTGGGGTAAATCAAATTTGACAAAAAAGATATGAAACTGAAGATTGTATCAAAGATTGTGTTAAAGACGATCTATTCATGGTTGGCATTTGAGTTGCAGTCTTAGTGTTGAGACACTGAAATCTTATATTGTTGGGATATGGCCTTTGATTTTGTGGGATGACTGTGATCCTCATTCACGTAAGTTGAGAGACATAAAATCTCAATGGAATCGATTTGGTAATCAAGTCTCTTATTAATTAATTTATCGAACAAAACAATTTTTAAGTTCGTAATAATTGGAGTGTCAAAGATTATTATCTCCTTACAGAATGTTTTCTTCATATAATTAAGCACAAGTTGTGCTTAATCTGCACAACCTTGCATGTATTATTATTCTTGTTGTTTTATTAATAATTATTAATTTATTGTCATGTTATGAAATTATTATATGCGTTGAACTTTTATGCTGAATTCTTTGAGGCCATGTCGTACTTAACATTAAGCAATCACAATTGAACATAATTTATGATAATGTTTACACCAGAATTAACTGAGGGTTGATCGGCTGGCGTAAAATCAGCCGAGGCAAGAATTTGCTGGGGAAAATTGGTTGAACGTGACGGCTAAGTCTATATGGGCTTGGAGGCTGTTATTCGGTCTGAAGGGGTCTTCTTCCTAGCGTAATTGTTTGATCACTGTCACAAGTGCGAGTTAGCCAGAGTAACACTTACTCAATTAAGCAAACGGGTAATCGACTAAGCACCAAATTCGCACGACAACAAATTGGCATGCCCGGTGTGACTATATAGGTTAACGCGTTGTTCAACTTTGGAGTACCACAACAAAAGCAACCATATGTTTAGGAAGGGCATTTACCACAGGTTCAACCGAACATTGTTAAGGTAGAACTTCTATCACAAGCTCAGCCGAATATGTTTGCTATTATTATTGTTGCGTTAAAAACACACTTGAGAGCAAGTGTACTCTCTCGCAGAAGTAGTATAAAAGATATCGTATCCACAGGGATTAATTAGCAAGTACCAAACTAATCGAGATATTTAATGTTTAGACGAAGAAATAATTTGGATGTTGTAGAAACAAAATAAAAAGAAATAAATGGCAAGAATTAATAAAAGATATAATAATTTGGAGAGAGGTCTAGGGTCGCGGTTTCACTTGCAAGCTTCGATTCCCCTATGTCTAATTCTACCTGAATTCCCTTTTTTTTTTAATTACCAATCCCTTTACTAAAGCTATTAATCCGTTTGGTCATTCGCGATTAATATTCTTTTTCCTAAATTAACCCTAGTTTGGTCATGCTAGAATTTAAATTTAAGAAAAGCATAAAGTACAAAAAGGTTGAATGATTGGAAGACTACATTAAAGTTTGGTCATGCATTAATTATAGCCCCAATATCCTATAGGTCCACCAACTAATTGCAGTACGGTCGCTGATCAACTAATTGATTATTAACATGAAAATGGCAGCTAATCCTAATTATGTGATAAAAACAATAGAATAATATTAATTGAAATAAACAGGAATTCAAATAAGAAATTAGAACATAAAGAGGTTTCTAAACATGCAAGATCCACCTAAGACCCTAGACGAGGATTTAGGTATCCATAATAGTCAAGAACAATAAAATAGAAATAAAGTTCATGAAATACAAAGATAAAGAATAACCCGTAAAATAGAGAAAATCTTGATCTTTGTCTTCAATCTCCTTCTTTTACTCCAAAGCTCTCTCACGGTATCAAGAACAGGTACCCAAAACTCCTTTTGCTACTCTCCAATCTGTTGTCGTCAGCGTGAGTGGTTTTGTTTGTGTTATGGTGTTTCTCTTTGATAATTACGGCTCTCCCCCCGGTTCTAATGTTGAAGCCTCGGGTTGCGTGCTTCCAAAGTTGGAAAAAATCAAGTTGGGATCTCTTCCTTTTCTCTTAGCCGTCCCTTTCTTTAGCTCCAAGGTAGGGTATAGTGCTACTTTTTCCTCAAGCTTTTCAATTACAATGGGTCGGCCTTGAATTTCCTACCAAGGACAATATGGCCTGGATACAAAAATTGATCTCTTGTTTTTATTAAGTGCATATATATATATATATATATATATATATATATATATAATTTTGAGTGGCTTTAAACTAGCTTGACTTTCATTCTTTTCATCTATTTTCTTCTTTCTGCAAAATAAAGAGCAAAGTAAGTCACTTAGTTATTTAATTGGTAATAACTACTATAAGACTGACTCAAAAATATCTCTAGAAAAATGCACATAATTAGAGTTTATCAACTCCCCCACACTTAACTTTTGCTTGCCCTCAAGCAAATTTTCTGGCTCAACAAAATTTTCAAATAAGTAATAGAGACAGTCGAATAAGAGACCCAAAATTAGAAGCACAATGACAGACAATAGAAAATATAGCACATATGAGGTGTCAAAAGGTTGCCCAATTAGAGGCTCAAGTCACTGAAGAATACATTCTGTGAACAAGGGCACTCGCTCACAATCTCTCTAAGTGTTTAGGGACTAGGGAAATATACGCTCAAGTTTCAACAAAATGCACATTACCATAAGCTTGTAATTTGACCAAATCTCCACTAAATAGTTCACATGCATGCAAAGGATGGGGTTTCATGGGTTGTAATGGGGCCAAGGTGAATTCATGCAGGGTAGGAAATAAGAAGAAATGGATAATCAAATGGCTAAAAAAAAAAACAAAACAAAATAAGAAACAAACAGTAACCCTTGAAACCAAATATGGAGCTCCTATCTATTTTACAATTTTTGTCCAAACTCCAAACTAATTTTTACTTCCATTGCTTCATTCTTTTTTTTCTCTTGAGTCGAATCTTTTTGATTTGTTTTTCTTTCTCTTGAGTAGACTCTTTTTTTTTGGGTTTGCCCTTTGGCTCTTTCATTCTTTTGATGTGCCCTTTGGCTCTTTCATTCTTTTGATGTGCCCTTTGGCTCTTTCTTGAGTAGATAAATTCAATTTTTTTTTCATAGGTGGAAAAGGTAAGTACATGATAACTCCTATTTTGTTTCCTTTGTATGGAAATATTTTTGTAAGCACATGATTCACTTCTTTTTTTTCATCATCCTAACAAGATAGACAACTAAAGTATGGGACAAAATTTCAGTCTTGACAACATAGACAGCTAAAATATAGGACGAAATTGTAATTTTCAATAGTTGCTCCACATTCAATTTCAAATGGTTACCACAAACAAGAAAAGAAAAAATTATATCTGGGTACCAAAGAGAAAAAATATAACAAATAGGCTCAAAGGGGGCAACTAAGGGATAAATTCATCAAGCAACTCTGAGGCCAGAAAAATACCTAAATCCCCAAATCTTTTTACATGATGCAAATCAATTTTCGCCTTGAAACGGTCAAAAGACAAATTCTAGAATGTAGCAAATTGGGAAACACACTCATAGAAAGAGAGCGGGGTAAAAATTTATGATTTAATATCAATCCCCTTATAAAGGCTCAGATCTCACATTTAGAAGCTAGTTCACAAAAAGTACTCAAGAGGGACAAATGCTAATTATCAGCTTCCTAAGGACATCCTCACAGTTACAATTAAGCACAAGTCTGTCAAGTAAATTAATTATGGGATCCCCTAAAGGCAAAATCTCTATTTTTTTTTCAATTTGAAGCATAAGTCATTCAAAACAGGCCAGAAAAAATGCTATCAACATATATGGTGGGTATGTGCATTAATAGAGATTAAGTGACAAAATAAACTATCCTCCCCCACACTAGCATGAAGCATGGTCCTCAATGCAAAATGATCAAATAGAAACAAAAGAAAATAAATGAGAGAGAGAGAGAGAGTAAGAGTGACTTCCCTGAAAGAGCTTGCAAAATGAGCTAATTCCTAAAAAAGACAAAACAAAATAAAAATAAGAGGAAATAAAACACAGGTTGCCTCCTGCGAAGCGCTTGTTTAACGTCCCGAGCCTGACAGTAATAGGGTCAATCCTTGAGGGCAGTGACATAGCTCACTTGGAGTAACCCTTCCTCAAAATGCTTAACACGCTGACCATTGACTTTAAAAGCGGTACCATCTTCATGAGATACCTCAAGAACTCCATACGGAAAAACCTGAGTAATAGTGTAGGGTCCATACCACCTTGAGCGCAACTTTCCTGGAAAAAGACGCAAACGTGAGTTATAAATTAAAACTTTCTCACCAACATGGAATTCACGCTGCTGGATGCGCTTATCATGCCACTTTTTAGTCCGCTCCTTATATAACTTGGCATTCTCATAGGCTCCTAGACGGAGCTCATCCAATTCATCTAGCTGCAGCAACCTATTTTCACCTGTAAGCTGAGCATCAAAGTTTAGAAATTTTAAAGCCCAAAGTGCTTTATGCTCTAATTCAACAGGCAAATGACATGCTTTTCCAAAAACAAGACGGTAAGGAGACATCCCAATGGGAGTTTTAAAAGCAGTTCTATAGGCCCATAGTGCATCATCAAGTTTCAAAGACCAGTCTTTTCTTGATGCACTAACTGTATTCTCTAAAATCCTTTTCAGCTCTCTATTTGAAATTTCAACTTGCCCACTAGTTTGTGGGTGGTAAGGAGTTGCTACCTTATGAGTGACACCATATTTGCTCAAAAGATTTTCAAATTGTTTATTACAAAAATGAGTGCCACCATCACTAATAATGGCTCGAGGAGTGCCAAATCTGGAAAAAATATTTTACTTTAAAAATTTCACCACCACCCGAGCATCATTAGTGGGTAAGGCTACAGCTTCCACCCACTTAGACACATAATCTACCGCAACAAGAATATATTGATTTGAAAAAGATTTAGGGAAGGCCCATAAAGTCAATACCCCATACATCAAATATCTCACAAACCAAAATATTGTTCAGAGGCATCTCTTGACGCCTAGAAATATTGCCACTCCTTTGACAACTATCACAAGCTTTCACAAAATCATGAGCATCTTTAAATATAGTAGGCCAATAAAAACCACATTGCAAAACTTTATATGCAGTTCTATTTGGGCCAAAGTGGCCACCTACCTCTTTAGAGTGACAATGCTCAAGGATAGAAGTTACCTCATCCATAGGCACACAACGCCTAATTACCTTATCTCCACAAACTTTAAATAGGTAAGGGTCATCCCACAAGTAGTGTCTAGCATCAGAAATTAATTTCTTCTTTTGTTGAAAGGAAAAATCAGGGGGAACAACCTTACCCACCAAGTAGTTGACGATGTCTGCGAACCAAGGAATAGTAGAAATAGCTAAAAGTCTCTCATCAGGGAAAACCTCTTTGATCTCCCCATCATTTGAGGCCTGCATCACACTATGGTCGAGCCTTGAGAGGTGATCAGCTACAAAGTTCTCTGAGCCTTTCTTGTCTCTAATCTCCAAGTCAAACTCTTGTAGCAACAAAATCCACCTGATTAACCTGGGTTTTGCATCCTATTTTCCAAGCAAATATCTAATAGCAGCATGGTCAGTATAAACAATAACTTTAGAAAGAACAAGGTAATGACGAAACTTGTCAAATGCAAATACTATGGCTAGCAACTCTTTCTCTGTGGTAGTATAATTTCTTTGAGCATCATCAAGAGTGCGACTAGCGTAGTAAATAGTATAGAATACCTTATTCTTTCTTTGCCCCAAAACAGCCCCCACAGCAGTATCGCTGGCATCACACATAATTTCAAAGGGAAGCGACCAATCGGGGGCAGCAACAATAGGGCACTAATTAATTAATTTTTCCTTTAAACAATTAAAAGCCTTCAAACAAGTGTCAGAAAAATCAAAAGTGGCCTCCTTAACCAAGAGGTCAGTCATAGGCTTTGCAATTTTTGAGAAGTCTTTAATAAACCGTCTGTAGAAGCCAGCGTGGCCTAGAAAACTACGAACCCCCTTAACAGAATTGGGTGGGGGAAACTTTGTAATTACCTCAACCTTTGCAGGATCAACTTCAATGCCTCTAGTGGATACCTTGTGTCCCAAAATAATGCAATCTTGCACCATAAACTGACATTTCTCCCAATTGAGCACTAAATTAGTATCCCTGCATCTTTGCAACACTGAATTCAAGTTATGTAAACAATCCTCATGAATATCTCAATGCATTTTTCAACCAAGTCAGAGAAAATAGCCATCATGCATCTTTGGAAAGTGGCAGGGGCATTACATAAACCGAATGGCATCCTTTTATGTGCAAATGTTCCATATGGGCAAGTAAAAGTAGTTTTTTCTTGATCTTCGGAAGCCATTGGTATTTGCAAATAACCGGAATACCATCCAAACAACAATAATAATCATGACCTGCCACTCTCTCAAGCATTTGATCAATAAAGGGAAGGGGGAAGTGATCCTTTCGGGTGGCATCATTTAATTTTCTATAATCAATGCACATACGCCACCCGGTTGTTTTTCTAACTGCAATTAATTCATTTTTATCATTTTCCATTACAGTAGTACCTCCCTTTTTAGGAACACATTGAACGGGACTTACCCACTTACTATCAGAGATAGGATAGATGATACCTGCATCAAGAAGCTTAATCACTTCCTTTTTGACCACCTCTTTCATGTTAGGATTGAGGCGGCGTTGAGGTAGTGCCCGAGGTTGATAATCATCCTCCATATATATCTTGTGAGTGAAAATTGAGGGGCAAATGCCTTTTATATCATGAATAGACCAACCAAAGGCCTCTTTATTGGCTCTTAGTACCCTCAAAAGCTTATCCTTCATGGTGTCTGTCAAATCTGCAGAAATAATCACAGGCAAAGAGGAAGGGGGTTGCAAGAAAGCATATTTTATATTTGAAGGAAGAGGTTTTAATTCAAGCTCAGGAGCCTCTTCAATTGAAGGTTTGGGATTTGGAGTATCACCCCATTCCAATTCCTCAAATCTATGATTACTCCAATTTTTCTGAGGGTGGTGAGCCTGCAAAAACATTAAGAACTCTTCTTCCTCACCACCCTGCAACATGCCAAGTCCCTGCACAGTAAGTACTTTTTCTAGAGGATCTTGAATTCTAAAATCATCAAAAGTTTCGGAGGTAACCACATCATTAATATCCTTAGCTTGAATAAAATTACAAGAAGCAAATGATGAGGGATTTTTTAATGAGTTCAAAACTTGAAATACAACTTCCTCATCTCCAAGTCTCAAAGTCAATTTTCCCTGTTGTACATCAATTAAACTTTTACCTGTAGCTAAGAAAGGACGCCCCAAAATAATTGGGACTTCCTCATCTTCTTCCATATCCAAAACAACAAAATCAGCGGGAAAAATAAACTTATCAACCTTAACTAAAACATCTTCCACCACTCCACGGGGGTGGGCAATGGATCTATCAGCTAGGTGCAAAGTGATGTTAGTAGGGTGGGGTTCCTGCAAACCAAGCTTTCTAAAAACAGAAAAAGGCATCAAATTTATACTTGCTCCTAAATCACATAAAGCTTTTTCAAAATGAGAGTTACCAATGGTACAAGGGATAGTAAAACTACCTGGATCTTTAAGCTTAGGTGGTAACTTTTTTAGAAGTATAGCAGAACATTCCTCATTAAGGCTAACTGTCTCAAAGCCTTCTAACTTCCTCTTATTGGAAATAATTTCTTTTAAAAATTTGGCATATTTAGGCATTTGAGCAATAGCTTCAGCAAAAGGAATGTTGATATGCAATTTTCTAAATATTTCAAGAAATTTAGCAAACTGTTTATCATGCTGGTCATTTTTAAGTCTTTGAGGATAAGGAACATTTACCTTTGCTTGCTCATATTTTTCCCTTTCCTTTTTGCTTTCCTCAGAAGTGCTCCCCTTAGTCGAAGCTTGTATTTCTTTCTCGGGCGCCCGCCCATCTTGATTGTTTTCTTAAACCAGCTCCTTACCACTCCTAAGAGTGGCAGCCTTGCAATGCTCATTTCTTGGATTAGGCTCAGTTTGGGTAGGTAGTGAGCCTTGGGGCCTTTGAGATAACATAGTAACGAGACTTGATATTTGACTACCTAATGTTTCAAATTTTTCATTTGTCTGCTGCATAAACCTTATCAACACATCGTTGGTATCCAACTTCTTCTCCTCTTGCCTTTGCACATGTGGAGGCTTATAGGAGTTTGAGTTTTGTTCTTTTTGTTGTCCTCCCCAAGAGAAATTGGGGTGATTTCTCCATCCCGGATTGTAAGTATTTGAATAAGGGTCATTTTGGCTCCGGTTGAAATTCTGAACATAATTGGCCTCTTCTGTTGAAGTTGCCGGTCGGCCCTGTGCTTTTATCAGATCTTCAATAGATTGTAATCTGTCATCAGTGCTGTCCATGTAATTGGCTAAAACACCCATGCACGGATGTCCAACCTTTTCCATGTATCTAACTAAAGAATCTTGCATACCAGGCCTTAACTCACTTTTCTTCTGAGCAAGATAGTTGACTTCTTCAGTTAGGCCTCCCCAGAGATTATTTGTGATGTCACTAGTGGAGGTAACTAAGGGAGTAGATTGAGCTTGTACCTTCATTAAAGATTGAACCTGTTTAGAGAGAGCTTCTAGCTTTATATTAACACTAGTGTCATCATCAACCTTGTACATCCCCGCTGATTTCTTATTGTGTTTGTCACTAGTTTCCCATTGGGCATTATCGGCCGCTATCTCTGCAATTAAATCATATACTGTTGTAGGTTCTCCATTCATTAGAGAGCCCCCGCAAGCCATATTAATAATTCCCTTATTTTAAGAAGATAATCCATTGCAAAAATATTCAAGCAATTGCCACTTCTCAAATCCATGATGTGGACAACTTCAGAGTAAGTCTTGGAATCTTTCCCAAGCTTCATGTAAAGATTCTTGCTCCAATTGAGCAAAGCTGATTATTGCACCTCGAATCTTGGTAGTCTTACCTGGAGGGAAATATTTGGTCAAGAATTTTTGCTTCAGTTGGTCCCAAGTGGTAATGGACTCAGCAGGTTGGGAGTCTAGCCAAGCAGATGCCTTGTCAGCCAATGACCATGGAAATAATCTCACTCAAATCGCATCAGGAGGGACACCATTACAAATTACTGAGTCTGCCACCCTCAAGAAGTTTCTAAGATGGGTGTGAGGGTCTTCTGTTGGTGTGTCTCTGAACATAGTCGAATTCTGAACCATTTGAATCAGACTTGGTTTGAGCTCAAAATTAGTAGCTTGCATAGGTGGATTGACTATGCTTGTAGTGATATTTGCTGTTGGAGTGAAGTAGTCCCGAAGAGTTCTTCTCGGATTGGCAGCCATCACTCTTGTCTCTTTTCTTATCCTTGGAGCAGTTCTTTCAATTTCTGGATCAAAAATCAAAATAGGCTCCTGGGAGCGGGTGAGCATGCACGAGTAATAATAATAAAAATAAAACTAACAAATAAAATTAAACTAAATGTAATTAATAATTTTTTTTTGTTTTTAATAATTTAAAACAAGAAATAAAATAAATGTCTAAAGCAATAAAAAATCTTTTTCGTTTAATATTATTAAGTTAATCCCCGGCAACGGCGCCAAAAACTTGTTGCGTTAAAAACACACTTGAGAGCAAGTGTACTCTCTCGCAGAAGTAGTATAAAAGATATCGTATCCACAGGGATTAATTAGCAAGTACCAAACTAATCGAGATTATTTAATGTTTAGACGAAGAAATAATTTGGATGTTGTAGAAACAAAATAAAAAGAAATAAATGGCAAGAATTAATAAAAGATATAATAATTTGGAGAGAGGTCTAGGGTCGCGGTTTCACTTGCAAGCTTCGATTCCCCTATGTCTAATTCTACCTGAATTCCCTTATTTTATTTAATTACCAATCCCTTTACTAAAGCTATTAATCCGTTTGGTCATTCGCGATTAATGTTCTTTTTCCTAAATTAACCCTAGTTTGGTCATGCTAGAATTTAAATTTAAGAAAAGCATAAAGTACAAAAAGGTTGAATGATTGGAAGACTAAATTAAAGTTTGGTCATGCATTAATTATAGCCCCAATTATCCTATAGGTCCACCAACTAATTGCAGTACGGTCGCTGATCAACTAATTGATTATTAACATGAAAAGGGTAGCTAATCCTAATTATGTGATAAAAACAATAGAATAATATTAATTGAAATAAAAACAGGAATTCAAATAAGAAATTAGAACATAAAGAGGTTTCTAAACATGCAAGATCCACCTAAGACCCTAGACGAGGATTTAGGTATCCATAATAGTCAAGAACAATAAAATAGAAATAAAGTTCATGAAATACAAAGATAAAGAATAACCCGTAAAATAGAGAAAATCTTGATCTTTGTCTTCAATCTCATTCTTTTACTCCAAAGCTCTCTCACGGTATCAAGAACAGGTACCCAAAACTCCTTTTGCTACTCTCCAATCTGTTGTCGTCAGCGTGAGTGGTTTTGTTTGTGTTATGGTGTTTCTCTTTGATAATTACGGCTCTCCCCCCGGTTCTAATGTTGAAGCCTCGGGTTGCGTGCTTCCAAAGTTGGAAAAAATCAAGTTGGGATCTCTTCCTTTTCTCTTAGCCGTCCCTTTCTTTAGCTCCAAGGTAGGGTATAGTGCTACTTTTTCCTCAAGCTTTTCAATTACAATGGGCCGGCCTTGAATTTCCTACCAAGGACAATATGGCCTGGATACAAAATTGATCTCTTGTTTTTATTAAGTGCATATATATATATATATATATATATATATATATATATATATATATATATAATTTTGAGTGGCTTTAAACTTGACTTTCATTCTTTTCATCTATTTTCTTCTTTCTACAAAATAAAGAGCAAAGTAAGTCACTTAGTTATTTAATTGGTAATAACTACTATAAGACTGGCTCAAAAATATCTCTAAAAAAATGCACATAATTAGAGTTTATCAATTATCCCATGGGGGTACAGTAAGACATATTGAAGTGCCACTAGTTATGCCATATCTGCTCCGGCTAATGGCACAACTGTAAATGTCATTAATCAAGGACTTGCTACTGGAATGCAGATGTAGGTATCTTGTGATTATAGAAGGCAGCAACCATGGAATAATCTTCTAGCTACCTACTATAATCAACCATTTCATCAATATGTCTTAGAAAGGCTTGGAGAAATGGGTTAAATTCCTCCTCCAAGGATTTTTTATACAACAATTGGTGATTATAATGGAGAGCTGCTATGAAATACCGTTCCACCTTTCTTGACTAGTCACCCAGTCATTCATGACACTAAGTATATGAATCATGGGTTCGAGTCCCCAAATTTCACATCTTTATCAAGAGAAGATGATATGTCTACCATCAAACAATATGACAGATTTACTGCCCAGTGTGCAGAGGCTAATCACAATGAATACCATAAGTTACAACTATTTTCTTTATCGTTGACAAAGACAACATTTACTTGGTATTCCCCCTTGCCTCCTAATTTTATGGTAAGTTGGGCAGACATGGAGAGGTGCTTCCATAAAATGTTTTGCAAACCTCAACCTTTATAGCAGCTGACTTGATGAACTTGAAAGAAGAGGATGAAACAGCTGTTGACTTCATAGAAAGGTTATGGAAGCTGAGGAGAAGATGCACAAAAAAGCTTCCAAAAGCAGAGTATACTACAATAATTTTGGGTAACATGCTCCCACATATGAAAGAAGTGTTGCTTGGCCATGAACTTTCAAGCTTAAGTCAGTTGGCAACCAAATAAGAAGAAGCAAGAAGGATATGGCGGTGAAATAGTCCACATGGATGGTTATGATGTGTCTTAAGATGTATCTGATTATCATAGTGATTAGGAAACTAAATGACATGGCAGCCGAGACCTCGCCAACTGACAAGGGTGTAGCTTATGTAAATTTGTCAAGGGCTACACTCTTTAATATGGTTTTGGCGCACGACTTACCATTTCCTTCAACAAAGGGTAAATGGAAGTAGTTGATGCATAAGCAATGGAAACAGGATGGTGTACCAATTAAACAAGACATAGTGTGAGGACACTTAGCAGTGCCATATTGGTAACATAAGAGTATTATTTGCAAATACATGCGTCTTTGTAACATTGGTGTTTCCTTGATTGGCTGGATCATACAAAGTTGAGGGGAATCTAACAGCGTCACTTTGACATTATGAGTCAATTGTCTGCAATCTCAGTTGTTCTAATGGATTAAGTTTCTATATGCACTAGAATCATATTAGTTAAGAATAAGCAGTTAGCGGGTTATAGATTGGCTAACATAATGCATTCTTCAGCTTCCTCTTATTTCCCTTGACTAAAATATGCAAGGGGCATTTGTTTACACCAGAATTAGCCAAGGGGCGATCGACTGCCATAGAATCAGCCGAGACAAAAATCAAATAAGCCAAAATCGGCTGAACATGGATGCTAAGTTTATATGGTTTTGGAGGCTATTATTTGGTCTTAATGAGCTCATATGATTGTTTATTAAAGGCTAATGTTGTCATTGTATTATTTATAAAATAAATATCATGAAAAGACCAAGTCAAAAGTATGCTAACCACCTTTCTACGTTTATGGGAAGTGAGTATGAGGATTTAACCGGAATCAAGGCTAAAAACACGCACCCATTTCCTAGAAAGATATAATAGAGGAGCCTAAATTATGGTCAGAGCTAAAATGCTAAGAGAATAAATCAACTTGCCGATGGTAAGCACAAAAACTCGCACGACAACAGATAAAAGCAAAGTTTGAACTTTAAACAGTTGTTAATTTTATTTTTTCGGTTAAATGTTTTGCAAGTTCCTTTAAATTTTTATGCAGAAATGTATCTGTAATTTGAAATTTATGATTGGATATTTGTATACAAACTAAGGAGGTTTTTTAACAGAGTCTTAAATTCATCTTATCATTTAGCATTTCACTTAGGGTTAGGAGGAGTGGGAAATTAAATTCGCACAAATTACAATAAGAAAAATGCTTCTTATTACAGATATTTGAACGAAGTTGCACGAAAGTACTTACCACCGTGTATTCTTCTTCACCCTTGATTCTTTTTTTCTTTCAGTTCTCTTTTTTTTTTTTTCTTCTATTGACTAATTGGCGGTTCTTCTAATTTCTTGCTAAAAGTTTCGTAACATGTAGCTATACTCTTACAATAACTAAAAGACTCAATTCAAAAACAATTGAAATCTGAAAGATTAAAATCGCATAATCACAATACATAGTATGATGAGGCAACACAGGGGATTTAATTTGGTACATAAAGACTAAAATTACAATTAATCCTTTAATATATTTTTAGTGAAATGATCCTTTTGTTTATTTATTGTAAAATTAATGATACATTAATATTAAAAATGTCACTATCATTGTCATAACAACTCCCTAAAAAGGTACATCTACATCATTTTCTTGAATATGAATCACTTAGCAGCTTTTTTTTGACAATGAATCACTTAGCTTAGCAGCTATTTGGTCCAACATATGAAATTCATCAAGAGAAGCAATATATTAGGAAGGAAAACAATATAATTATTATATTGATACCAAAAATGGTGTGCAAAGTGCAAAGAGATTTCATTTTGCTTTTCCATTTCCAAGACCCCAATAATTGGGTTTAGGGAGAAATCGTGTGTGGAGGTAAGTGGAACCAATGTAACAGGGGCATGTGGCAAGATTCATTTGGTACAAAGTAAGGTCCCACATAAGAGGCCATGTGAGTTTGTTGGCTTAATGTAGTTTATGTGTCAAACCCTATCCCATGTGTGCCGCTAGAGGGCACCCCACTCACACACACTCTCCCCTTCAACACACACCACCCTCCCTTTAAAGACCCTAGCCTTTTTATTTATCACAATCTTTTTCTTAAAGCCATATATATATATATATATATATATATATATATATATATATATATATACAAAATAAAAAGGCGAGTACAAGGGTACTCAACCCGAAACAATAGGGGGAGTCAGATAGAGTCTAAAAAAAAGTAAAATACAGAGCCAACAACTATCCTCAAGAGATACAATTAGTAGGGTTATCTGACCACTCATAAAATAAACATAATAGAGAGTTACGCCTGTCTAGAAATCATCTCCACAAAAGTGAAATAATGCGGTCAATGACTTTCCTACAATCAGGAACGGCCCAGAGAAGATACAACAGTTTTGCAAATCCCAAATTAATGACCCAAAGAACCGTATGCCATATAAGTTTGCATTATAGTTACTTAGGTATATTATATTTTTCTTGAACGTTTACTATATATCCTATCTTATTAGATTCTAATTCATGTTGTTGCCCCCTTGCCATTGAGGGGTCAATGTATTCCTTTCCCAACAAACCAACCTGGAGAAAAAAGTATTGCTACACAAATAATAATTCACATATATAAAAAGTTTTGCCTCTCTTATCAATTTATCATCAATAGGGGTGGGAATAGGCTGGGCCGAGCTAGGCTTTGCATGGCCTGGGCCTGACCTGTGTTTAAAGTGTTAGGCCTGAGCCTGGTCTGTGGCCTATCGTAGGCTCAGTTTTTAGGCCTGACCTGGCCTTATTGAAAGCCTATTAAGGCCTGAAAGCTTGTTTAAAAGCCTATTTCACTATTTGTTTTTACTAAAGCCTACGACTTTGAGTGATATATGCTTTTGTAAATAGCCTAAGAAGCTAATACGTCAATGAAATTAAGTTCTATCATATATGACATCCAATTTAAATTTGATTTTATAATAATAATTTTAAATATATTAAAAATTGATTTATGTCGATATTTTTGAATTGACAAAAAATATTAGCAAATTATGTTATAACATAATGTACAAAATTTAATATAATAACAATATTATTAATAAAATTATTATTTATATTTACTTAAATAGGTCGGCCTGGTGGGCCTAAAAGGCTTTTTTAATGACCTGTAGTCTGACCTTTTTAGCTAAATAGACTTTTCAAAAAGCCTTAACTTGATCTATTTAAAAAAAAGTCTAACCTGGGCTGGGCCTGACGTAAGCTGAGCCGTAGGCCCCTGTTGGACGGCCTTCTCTATTCCCACCCCTAATCATCAATACAATTATAGCATCAATTATTTTTGCCTCTCTAGTGAGTCTTTTTGATTGGAAGCATGAGAGGAAAGGATTAGATACATCGTACTTCTATATGGTCAGTGATCAATGATGATCATTATAGTAGATGATAGAGCAGTGAGATATATTTTTCTCCTCAAATAATTTTGCAATGATTATTAAAAAAGAGATATTGCTAGTTTATTCACTGGACGGTGGTAATTCAATTAGACCCATATAAATAAAATCAACACTCCTTTTAATGCGTAAAAAGTTGTTCCTTTTCTTGGATCTTGCGTAATTAGATCCATATTGTGCTTTCTTGAACTCCATGACAAAACTGCAAATTCAATTCCATGTTTACCACAAGTGTACATACATACACACAGCGTTAAAAGCTCTATCTTGAAATTGAAATCCTTATGGTACATAGAATCTGAGATTTCCATGGTTTTGTTTTGTTAATGTTTCACATTCAGTGTGTGTGAGTTGTGCACATGTGATGTGATCACTAGTTTGGTATAGGCAATTGTAGGTAGCTAGGGTGGGCTTTAATTTGCTGCGTCAATTTGTTTGATTATTTGCGTTCTATACTAGCTAGCTAGACTCATTATTTCACATGCATAAATCACATTTTTGGCTATACAAATATATAGATCCAATGTGTCACCTGCTCTCTTTCATCAACATATATAATTAAGGCTTTTATGCCATAGTTTGGTCACTTTCATTACTTAGCCTACATATTCTTATATTTATTTATTTAGTTTTCAATTGAAGGCAACAACTAACAAGGTGTGGAGTTGAATTTTCCTTGTCAAATACGCCATCATGGATTAGAAATATCAGTGGTGAGAAATGATGGACGAGTACTGGTCAAGGCCTCGTTTTTTTGAAGGAAACTAGAAAAAATTCCTAGTAGTATACATACTACCTCCGTCCCATTTTATATGCAGTTTTAGCAAAATCAATTTGTCCCAAAATAATTGTAGTTTTAGGTTTTCAATAAAAATTCAGTTGTTTTTTCCCAATACTACCCCTTAGTTAATTTTACTTTTTCTTTAAGTAACGTAACACTTTCCAAAAGGATTACATCAGCCGCACAATAATTACTCAAAGGTTTTTCACAACATTGAATATGGAGTATTCCTTGAGAGGAGAAGCAAGTAGAATGATGTGACAAAGGTGTGTGCATGTTGGCAAAATATATCCACCATAACATGTGATTTACTACTTTTTGACAATTGACGTGTTTTAGTAGTACTGTACTACTCATTGCTTTAATTAAATAAAAAAATTTATTTAATAGGAGAGATAAAAGATAGAATGGTAAATTAAGTATCACTTTTTCTGAAAACTAGACTATCAATCATTTTTCTTAAGGGTCGTGCCGAAACCTTAAACTGTATATAAAATGGAACGGAGGTAGTAGATGTTAAAATAAAAAATTTAATGAAATTATATAAAAGAGTTCTTATAAAAGTTAAACAAAATCGCTCATTAACCGAGTTGTTGTTGCTCGACAAGTTCCATCAAACCATTGGCATTTTAACCCATATTTGCCTTTAAGCACATTTAATTAGGTTTCTCTGCCAAACTCTTTTGCCCTTAGCTATTTCTTACTTTCCACTGTAAGAGTTTATTCACTAATGCCCTACTACTTTAATTCTCCCACCCCTTAGTTATATTCCACCAAGGCTATTATCATAGGTTATGTGGTTGCTTTCAGCTGGAATAATTAGATAAAAACTAGGCAACCTACCATTCCTTTCGCTCCAAACATGAGTGCATCGGCCCATATCTACTCGACCAAACCTTTGTCTTGTCTTAGGATAGATTATGTCACTGGGCTAACAACGTTGAAAGTTTGCTAATACATGATAGTTCTGAGGGCATTTTTTCCAAACAACTTGAACTTAAGCAAGTAAAATACTTAAAAGTAGGATATGTGTGTGTGTGTGAAAGCATTCAGTAGCTCTGAATGATGGATGAGCAGAGTCAACCATGGCATTGGACCAAGTCATTTCTCCACAGACTATGAAATTGGAGGGGCCGAATCTGACTTAGTCTCCGACAAACACATGTAAGTTGAGAGTCAAAGGTAACATTCAACAAGGACAATACGTTAAGCCATGTTACAAATTAATATCAAGATGTATACCTTAATTGTTACGGATTAGGGTTTATGTATTTTTTAGATTCTAATTCTGAATTTCCTTGAAATGAAATTATGATGAATTTCCTTGCAATGTTTCTCTCTTTATTGAGACAAAAGTAACACTAACACGCGATCTAAGTCTATGCTCTGCTCTCCACAAAGAGAGAAACATTGCAAGACGACCCTATATCTCAAAAAATTCAAAGCAGAGAAAACCTGAAGACTAAGAACTAAGGCGATCACACCCACAACCACCCCACCAGTGGCAGACCTGTGTGTAGTTGAGGTGGTTCACATTAACCCCTCTGGAAAAAATTGTTTTATTTACCAATTATATAAATTTATTAACCCCCTGAAAATTTAAATTTGCACTAATACTCATTAGTTTGCACCCAATTGCTCCCAAGACACAATTCTAAACCTCCTGATCCTGGTCCTAGATCTCACTACAACAGATTTGGGGATGGGCAGCATTTTTTTTAGCCATGGGCAGCGTTTCTGGGCGCTGCTAAATTTGGCGCTGGTGATTCCTCCCCAAAAATGGGCAGCGTTTGAGAAGCGCTGCTCATTAATAGCCATAGGCAGCGTTTGAAGGGAGAAGCGCTGCTCATTCACCTAGCGCGTTTAGCAATGGGCAGCGTTTGCTAAGGGGAAGCGCTGCCCATTTCTAAACGCGCAAGGTGAATGAGCAGCGCTTGGTGGGAGAAGCGCTGCCCATTCACCTAGCGCGTATAGCAATGGGCAGCGCTTGGTAAAGGAAAGCGCTGCCCATTGCTGGTGAATGAGCAGCGCTTCTCCCACCAAGCGCTGCTCATTCACCTAGCACGTTTAGCAATGGGCAGCGCTTCCCTTTACCAAGCGCTGCCCATTGCTATACGCACTAGGTGAATGGGCAGCGCTTCTCACACCAAGCGCTGCCCATTGTTTAATTTTTTTTTTCCTTTTTTCCTTGTTTTTTTGTATTTTCCTTTTTACATTTGATAATTTCCTAGTCATATACAGCCAATTAATACAAATCCAATCCATTATATACTAACAACATATATATATATATATATATAAACTAGTTATATATCCCAATGCACCAATATGATCACAAACCAAAACAAACTAGCTAACAAGTTATTATATGTATCCAAAACTTAGCAACTTACAATATTAACAAATTAATATGTATCCAAATCAAACTCTCTAACAATATGTATCCAAAACTAGCAAGATACTTACAATATGTATCTAAATTAAAACAAGTTAGCAACTTACATATGCATGAACCAATTCATATGCATGTATCCAAAATTAGCAAGCTACTTACAATATGTATCTAAATTAAAACAAGTTAGCAACTTACATATGCATGAACCAATTCATATGCATGTATCCAGTCAATAAAACTCTAACAATTTACAACATTACAATCTATCTAAAATCAAAAGAATTGCGAGACATAATGGCACCACTCTCCTCTAAGCTCATCAAGCTGTGCAGTAGAGTATGTCTTCCACCGACAATCGGGAAAATACTGAAATTATATAATTAAATAAAATTAGAATTGAAATATATGGTTAAATCAAAATAAAAAAGAGTTCTGTAAAGATACCTGTCTGGGATAACCATTTGATTGTGGGTAATAATTTCATTCATAAATCTCATTACGTAATACCCACAATCATTGTTATTTTGTTGTTTCGGACACTACAAAACAAAAGATTAGTTAATTGTTAAATTTAATGTAATACATTTTTTTGACAACAATAATGTAAATAAATATATGAGAAGATTGATTAAAAACTTACCACTATTGGCACCCATTTTGTCTGTGATTGTTCCAATCCCCAATATTCCTTCAAACAACTGAACACAATTGGATATAACTATATTATTAAAAATACATATAGTTAACAACTAAAACAAAGAAATATGCAGAGTGATCGAAATACACACACCTATTAAATATGACAACCAAGTCTGGGTGAGTGTTGAAATGACCATGCACAGAATCAATGTAGTACACCGTATCTGTCTTAGGATTTATTGCAAGCAAAATCCAATGATCCCTACAAAATAAAACTTTGAATAAGTAATTGACTAGTATTTAAAAAATGCATGTTATATAAGAATAGATTAAATCTCTCACCCTACGAGACACGGTGCCAAAAACATGGTATCGACGCCTCTATGTTGAGCATCCGATAAGCGTCGAGTGATATAATTTGTAACATCTGTCTTGTTTTGTTCCACAAGGTCGTTATAATTAGACAGATCCTCCCTGACATTACGGAGGTGTGTACTATCCGGACACAAGAACACATATCTCTGTGTCCGCTCCGAAGGGACCAAAATGTTATGATACAAGCACCTACAATTAGAGGTATATGTATATACAAATTAAATTAACGATATAATAAAATAAACTCAATGATGTTAAACAATAAATTACATACGTACCTGATATATGCTCTAATACAAAACTGGTTGCCCAATTCATTTGACATAAATCATTAATATCCTGTTTTGGGATTATCAATAGTTGATCGGGATTTCCAAAAATGTTGTCATCCATCTCCAATACAAGCGGGGTTTCATCATCCATCTTGAATTGTGCATGCATTTCGGTATACAAAATAATCCTAGAATCATCAATGGAAGAGGCGGAGGGCTGACACACTATTGGAGGAGGGGCTGGCTGAGTCACTTTTGGAGGGGCGGGCTGAGTGACTTTTGGAGCAAGGGAGGACCGAGTCACTTTTCGAGGAGGGGCGGGCTGAGTCACTGTTGGAGGAGGAGAGGGCTGAGTCACTGTTGGAGGAGGAGAGGGCCGAGTCACTTTTTGAGGGGCAGGCTGAGAAACTTGTGTTGATTCTTGCTAGTAGATATTGCCTTGCTAACACTTTTTCCCCTAGATTTTGCATTTTGGCGTACCTATATATAAATCAAATAATTCGTTAGCTAGCACACAATAAATGACAAAATAAAATAATTAGTTAGTTACAAATATATTGTCACTTACAACAATAAGGTGTGCTGGCCATGCCACAAATGTACCAACTGCATCTTGCACGGTTAGTAAATCTATACTGGGTATTGGAGCAGGCAAAATGCAATCCCCCACAATTGCACAATCAACTCTGACTCTAACATGATTTGGAGGTATGGGTAAATTGTGCATCAAAGTTCCCAATTGGTCACATGTGAAGCCTATTGCAACCATTTGGTGTGAGTTTGAGATATACAATTCACACTCACACTCATTGTTGTCCTAAATCAGTTATAAACAAAAATTAATAAATACATTGCGTAGAAGAAAGAGAGTTTAATAATTAATTTCTTATTTATCCTCAAAAAAAATAATTAATACCTTAGTTGACGGAATGGTGCAGCTATCTCGTGCGCTATCTGTGGCAGGGGATGGTACTGCAGGCGAAACCAACCCATAGTGCAATTTGATTTGACTAAGTTCAGACCTTAGACCTTCATACAATACCCGCAACTCTCTACTTTGTTTACAATCATGATGCTCCTCATAAGTTCTCTTCTTTGATCCAAGGTAGTTGGATGGATTAACGCCAAATCCACAACCCCTTGTACGACCTGTGTATTCTTCCTTTTCCAAGGCACGAGTAAGGATTTCCTTTTTAGAGCAATCAGTGATCTCTCCCTGTGACACAGACTCTGATATGGTTTCCTGATTCACAAACAAAAGTATAATAAATAAAATTATTATACATTTTAAATATCATAAAAGTTTCAAAACAATATTCGAATTTTGGAAATACTTACAATTCTGTCGGTCACCTCCTTAGTTTTGGGATCCACAACCTCTCCATCCTTTTGTCTGGCTGCTACCCACAAAAAATGTCGCTCAATGCTTTCTTTAGTAGGATCTTTCCCACTTTCCTCCAACTATATTTAAATTTACCAAATGTTAAGAAATTATAAATCAAAAGATTTATTAAACAAAGAGAAATCAAGCTTATTGTGTCTTACCAATCTCTCTTCAAAAACTTGATATCCACTAGCACCGCCTCTATAAGGGTACTCACAACCAGAAGCTCTCTCTCGATTCGCTTGGCATAGTTCCTATTTAGAGACATAAGTATACATTAATGTATAATATATAATTGTCAACTATATTTTAAGTTATAACTTAACAGATTATAGTACTAACCATGAAATCTTTATCTTTGGTGCGTCTCCTAACAAATGTAACCCAATCCTCCTCCGTAATAATTCCACTATATGGCGTTGGAGGCTTCCATCTGAGGTTTCCACTATTATCAAACAACCATTTTTTTTAGACTACCCCTGAAATTCCGATGTAGCTTTCCAGCTTCCTTCATACACCAGTCTTTTCGGGACTCATCCACATCAAAATATTTCTGCATACACATATTCAATGAAAATGATATAAATATATATGGTTACAAATTTATTAAATAAGATTACTAAAGAGATGTAAAATTATATACCTGTATTGTTAACCAAAACTCCTCTTTGTGTTTCCTCAAAACAGCACTTTTCTCACTCCGAGTACTGATTGTAATTGGTATCATTTGTTTTACCTTACTACCGAGGAAGGTAACCAAATCTGCGCGATTATCCCCAATTGGCTGGCCCTTAATATTCCACAACACCTACATTATGTCATTAGTAAATTAGTTAACAAACAATTAAAACTAAGTGTTGAATTAATAAGTTAATTCGTAATTAGTAATTAGTAACTTACTAGTACTTTTCCTTTTCCTTTATTTACTCGATTGATGATATCTTTTTTGACCGTCATTCCACGAGGAGCCTGCTTTCTGATATACTTTTCAACATCACACTGATGATCGCTGTCATGATCACTATGATCCGCCATCTAACCTGCAATAAAACATAATCATTGTTATTGTTATATTTATCTATCCAAAATAAATAAACAGACAAGAAGATGAAAACTATGTAAAATAACTACTTGGAAATAGATAAAAAGCATATGATGTAAGTCTAAATTACCTTTTCCTTTTCTTGGATATAATTGTATTTGCAATTCGCGTCTTAGTATTTTTTTTTTTTGACGAATCGTAATCCCATCACTATGATCGTTTCTAACATACACAAAATTCTAATTTCAATCATTCATTTACAAAATTCTTCTATTTATTGAAATTGGTATTCTTTGAGTCAAAAACACAAACACTTTAAATGCAAAGCAAAAGAGACAACACACAACAAAACAACCACATATACACAATGTCACAATATGATAAACCAAGTAAAACAACCACATATATCACAATAACACTTTAAATGCAAAACAAGAAATGAGTTTATGAGTTACCTTCAAAGATGCTTGGCTTGGAGATGGTTGAATATGTCACCAAAACGAAATGGCTTGAAGATGGTTGAGAGAGAGAAACGAAATGGAGAGAGTATGTGAGGGAGAGAGAGAGACGAAATGGTTGAGAAAGATAGAGAGAGAAACGAAATAGGTGGGTTTTCCTTGAAGAAGGGTTGAAGATGGTTGAAGATGGTTGAGAAGAAGAGTGTGTTTTCGTGAGAGGGAGAGAGTGGGAGCTGAAGAACGAAAGTGAGAGAGAGAGAGAGAGAGGTTGGAGGGCTAAGATATTGAAAGAAATTAACGAAAAAAAAAGGGCAAAGGGCAGCGCTTTATACTTATAAGCGCTGCTTATAGTGGTACCAATGGACAACGCTTGTTCAGAGGCGCTGCTTATAGCTTATACGCGCCTGGCAATAGGCAGCGTTTCCTAAGAAGCGCTGCTTATTGGAGGACGCATTTCTCCTATAAGCAGCGCTTTTTAGGAAACGCTGCCTATTGCCTAGGCGCGTATCACCTATAAGCAGCATTTATACACTAGGCGCTGCCCATTGCTAATCCCGTTACAACTATAAGCAGCGCTTAGAAGACCAAGCGCTACCCATGCCTATTGCGTTCTATCAATGCGTAGTGTTTTTTAAAGAAGCGCTACTTATGGATGCGCTCTTTTCTTCAACATCTGGTGTAGTGTCTGCCACTGCACCCCACACCTCAAGGCCAAACTGTCTCGCCAGAGGTTGATAAGTATCCAATCCAATTTCTAATGGAGATCCCCCTACGCCAAGTGAATGTACTTCATTGAAATCTTGCATCAATGAGCTCACAATGCTATGGTCACTCATAAGCTCATGAAAATCTCGTACGATTCCCAAGGACCACGAACATCATCTCAAATCAAGTCCCTCCATATAACTCCTACTTGGGGAAATTTGACTAATTACCAAAAATTGTAGTTAGATATCTTTCCACAGACATTGTCCACTACACCTTTTTACACAAATACTACCAGAGTGTGCATCAACCTCCTAAATTAAGTTCATATCATAACACATTGAGTGCATCTACAAAACTTAATTCAATAGGGCCAAAAGCTGTTGATGAAAAATATTGTGGGGACTAAAAGTCGTTGAAAAACTTTATAGAGACTAAAAACAAAATTGTGAATGTTTGTAGGGACTAAAAACATATTTAACTCTAGCTTAAGATGTTGAAGAATAAAATGATTTTCCGAAAATTTCTGAGCAACGGAAATAATTTTTCACAAGAAAAAAAAAGACTAAAATCCATCAAAAGTATATCATTAAAAGTATGAATTCTAAATTAGTCACGGGTGACGAAAACGGTAGAGAGGGTTAACTTCCCTCACAAAATCTCTCTCTAATTTTTGTCATTTTCTTTTCTGACAAAACTTATAAAAAAAAACCCTTTGCGAGGGAAACTCCACCCCTAAACCCGTCACCACAATATGTATTGAGATACATAATTGACTGATTTGTCACTAAAATCGTAACTATTTGTGATGGGATAATTTCATCCTCTAAAATCTGTTTCCAAAAACTATTTTTCTAGTGGAGTTTGTGTCTCAAAGATGAATTTGAGCGTACTTCTGTGGCCATCAAAAACTCATATTATGGGGACTAAAAGTCGTTGAAAAAATTTATATAGACTGAAAATAAAATTGTGAAATTTTGTAGGGTCTATAAACATATTTAACCCTAAAAATCACTAGCTTAAGATGTTGAAAAATAAAATAAAATTCAGAAAATTTCTGAGCAATAGAAATAATCTTTCACAAAAAAAAAAGACTAAGATCCGTCAAAAAGTGCATCATTAAATGTACGGGTGCAAAATTGGTCGTGGGTTTTTTGAGGAAAATGGTAGAGATGGTTAACTTCCCTCACAAAATCTCTCTTTAATTTTTTCTCATTTTCTTTTGTGACAAAATCTATAAAAAAAAACCCGTACCGAGCGAAATTCCATCCCTGAATCCGTCACAACAATATTTGTTGAGATATGTAACTGACTGATTTGTCACTAAAATCGTCATTGTTTGTGACGGGATAAACTCATCCTCTTAAATCCGTCTCCAAAACCCGTTTTTCTAGCGGAGTCTGTGTCTCAAAGAAGGTGGAACAATTAAAAACTTTAAGGGTTAAAATCACTCAAAAAAAATAGAGGAATTGCACAAACCCAAAACTGGAGGGACCAAAAAAATAATTTAGCCTAAACTTAATTTCCTAATTAATTTGATTTAAAATTAAAAACAATTTAATGTGAAGTAATTATCTATTTGAATATTATTACTTTTAAAACAATTTGGATACAAAATTTAGAGTAAATTTGTAATCAAAAGTAACAATTTAAAGATACTAACCTAATTAAATTGATCAATGAGTCGATTAGTTCTGGTAGTGTATGGGTCACTGCTTAATGGTTGGCAAAACAAGGCTCATCTAAAGAGTTCAGAATCCACTTGTGACATAATTGTCCTTCGGCCATTTCCTCATCTGTGATTCCAGATGATGTAGGAATTGCTAGATTAAGAACCTAGTTGGGTTGTTTTGTTGATTTTTGCTATCTTACTAATCTAAAAAAAAAAAAGAATATGGGTCACTCCATGAATCTTCTTTCTAATTTCCCTTTTTCTTCATTCTTTTTTTTGTGAAATCCAATCCAAATTATTGAATAAATTAAAACGAACTTACATATGCATTTCAACATCATTGCTTAATTGTCTCTGTTACTGCTGCCAAGCTAGCTGTTCATATCAAAAGAAGGCGCATTGATAGCATCTCATGGCAAATGTGTGGCTGAAACAATCAACAATCACATGGAAAACTTAAACATCGAAGGAAACAAGGAAGCAATGAGGTAGTGGGAGTGGGGTCTAAACTATAAATTGATTTTGGGCCTTCATTCCCCCACCTCCTTTAACACTTAAAAGGCTCCAATTACATCATAACCCACGTGTACTGTGGATCAAGGCCCACATTATTTCACCATCAAAATTAATAATGGAACACTTCCCTCCCGTGTGCTTCCATAAGCTATGCTTCTGATAAATAAAATGCATTCTCACATTGTCCTACCTTTCATCTTGTGTAATACTTAATAACGAGACGAAAGGTAGGGCAAATTGAAAATGCTTTTAAGCATTCATGCAGGCCTTGTGTTTTGTTATTATTTCCTTTGTTTTTCTTACCATTCGTCTAAAACAACTCTCTCTCTCTCTCTCTCTCTCTCTCTCTCTATATATATATATATATATATACTCCATACGTTCCGCAATACATGTCGTTTTAAGGTAGTTTACACATATCAAGAAGACTAATAAATTTTGTTGTTTTTTATGGAAGTATTTATCTTTTTTCTATAATACCCTTAACTATTTATTATTTCTCTCTACATATTTCTCTCTCCATAATAAATAGTTAAGGGTATTATTGACAAAGCAATAGTTAATGCTTCATTGAACTTTGAAAACGACAAGTAAAATGAAACAAAATAATTCTTTAAAAACGACATGTATTGTGAAACGGAAGGAGTATATATTGGTGAATTCGTGCACAAATCAACGCGGAGAAGAGGGAATCTAGAATACCCTCACTGTGAATGTTGGTAGAATGGTAGGGACATAGATATAATTGAGCTTGCCAGCCCTTACCGGCTATTTATGAAATGAAATTCATGCATTTGAGTGAGCTTGGGATACAGCCTTAAATGAATCCCATATATGTTATTTTTGTGCCAGTTTTGTTTGCATAAATTTTAAAAATATAAAATAACTTGATCAATTTTTCTTACCAAAAAACAAAATAATCTATTTTTAAAAGTCGTGGAGGGTTTGACCAACAAAAAGAATTAAGTTGTGGAAGGGTTTTACGTTTATATTTTCATAAAGTTTTTTTTTAAAGGCAAAAGTTTTATTAATATTAGGTGTTAAAAGGTACTCAAGATCAAGATCCATTACAGCCATCAAAATCAAAATTATCATACAAAAACAGAATACAATGAGGGTCAGAAGTTGCTAAGTAGGCATATTTATTAAGTTTATAGAATTATTTAGTTATACAGTTTATTTAGTTATACAGTTAATGATAGTCTATTAATTAGGCATATTTTAGTCAAAAATTCCTAAACCCTTTTGCAAGGCAGGTATATTCTGATATACTGGTTTCATATATTATCCTCAAATTACTGGTTCCAAAACATCTTTGAAGATTTAAGCTTATATTTTAATTACCTAAACTAAGTCAACTACAAGACTCATAATACTCTGAATATGTATTACTCAAAACCAACATGACATATTTGTTTATTCAAATCAAAGTAATTGTATAATTAATCAAACAAAAACAAGTTATTTAGATTTGTATAGCATACTACCAGCACATGTATCAAGTTAAGTTATATTCTTCATAATAGACCTACTTACATTGATTTAATCATTGAATAAATAATGTATTTTTTTTGACAAGGAATAAATAATGTATATAAATAGTGGTTTTGAGTAAAAAAAAAAGAGACGAGGAAAGCAAGGCACATGCAAATCCCACATGTCATGTACCCCATGGCATGCCAATATCCACATGGTAATACCCATCCAATCAAGGACATCTAGTGGGACCCACGCCCACATCACATGCATTTGTTTCCATTTCAATCCCTCACGATCCAACGCTCCTAGATTCACTCCTAAAATCCTCAACCCTCATTCTGAACCGTTATTAGGTGGTCCATTGTATCTACCATCGATCATTTGCTGTGCTTGTTCCTCCATTGTCCCAAATACCTTAGACAACATGTCCTTCATGTGACAGACAGTCATATCTGTCGTTAAGTCAATCATTGTTTTAAACGTGTGGTGTGGTCCCCACATTTTAAAATGCTGGCTTGTCGATAATTGATTGGACTGTGACCAAGCGTGTGATACCCACGTTGGTCGGTTTATCCTCCTCCCCACGTTTAACGGCAAATTCATGCACCACGATAATAAGTTAGCTACATTTATTAACTTTGCTATATAATTGATATGAGACACCAACTAAGTCCACACACAACACATCTTCTAAATATTTTATTTTTTGAAACTACATCTTCTAAATATTCCTATCTCTCTCATTTCATCAATCAGAATTGAACAACATTTGTATTTGGATTTGAAGAAGAATATTATTAGTGTACACTTATCAAAAATGGGAAGCTATGAAAGTGAGCTGAATCTGAAGGACACAGAATTAACGTTGGGATTACCAGGAAGTGGTTCTGTTGTTAAAAACAACAAGAGATCATCACCAGAAAGCAGTGTGGAAGATTCTAATGCTTCTGATCATTCCTCTACAACAAGTGATCATCATGAACAAGGCAGTGACCAACCTACAAAGTAAGTGATAAATTATTTATATATGATGAGCTTTAATTAACTGTGGTTTATGATAAAATAAATAACTAATGAAGATGAATGGATTATATTGCAGGGTACAAGTAGTAGGGTGGCCACCAATTAGATCATATAGAAAGAACAGTCTACAACAACAACAAAGTGAAAATGGAATGTATGTGAAAGTGAGCATGGCTGGTGCACCATACTTGAGGAAGATAGATCTCAAGGTTTATAACAGCTATGAGGAATTACTAATGGCTTTGGAAAATTTGTTTAAGTGCACATTTGGTGAATATTCAGAAAGAGAAGGGTATAATGGATCTGAATTTGCTCCTACTTATGAGGATAAAGATGGTGATTGGATGCTGGTTGGAGATGTTCCATGGAACATGTTTATGTCTTCCTGTAAGAGGTTGAAGATAGTGAAAGGATCAGAAGCTAAGGGGTTGGCATGTTTATGACTGTGAAGAGAAGTTGAATTAATACAGCTTATCAGATGAATATATTATATACACTTTTTCCTTTATTTTATTTTTTATATTTAGAGAGAGGTGGCTTTGAGGTCTGCTTTCTTAATTATAGCTTTCTGGAAAACAGATATAGGAAGAGAAAGGAAATAAATAAAAGAGATGCTAAGAAGGCTATTGTAATTGTACATATCATATATATATGATATCTCATTTTGTTCTACCTAGTTTTGTTTATGTTCAATACACATGAGGATGTTCTTTAATCGATTATGGAATGGCCTTTTATGATACAACTAAATCTTACACGAGAAAGGAAAGGATACTAAATAAATTAACAAGCAACAATGTTTTAAAAACCGAATTAATCGAGCGGTTCAATCGATTAAACCTTAATTTGACACTGTCTCCAATTCAGTTATTTGAACGGTTTGATCTCAGTTTTATTTGGATTTGAGCGATTTAAAGTTGTTGAACAATGATCGAAGATCTTCCTAATTCGATGTCTGGTTCGGTTTTTAAAATATTAATACTTCCATAAGAATATTGAGAATTAATTTCAGCATTATAAGGAATTAGTTCAAGATCTTGAACTTCTGCAACAGTTTTGAATTAAAATTTCAGAAATTAGTTTCAAATTTGGATGTAATTTGAGATGAATGTACAACATACATGTGAAGCATAGCATGGGATCTTGAATTACAAGGAAGATTAACTTGGTTTGTATGCATTAAGGTGACAAAGGGAATAGTCTCTCAACACTTTTTTTAATTTGAAAGTCAGACATTACATTTTGTAAAGTATCTCAAGTAATCCATAACAACATTGAACATATGAAATAGAATCAATTAAACAAACTCAAATTGAATCATAATACTTACAGTCTAGAATAATAGGATCGGTGACAGGAATACAGTTGTGTGACTTGATACAATTAACAACAGCTGCATCAGAGGCTTTAATTATATCAAGTTCTTGGATAAGGCCATTTGTAGGCTCCACTTCCACATCTCCATCTTGCTGGATGTCCAACATCAGATTGGTCATAGACAACTAGTCAAGCTTTGAAGTTTATTAATGAAAGAATAAGCCGGCGAGTACTCTTTTCTCCCACTGGGAGTTTTTAGCGAGGTTTGCCAGTTGATTTCGAACCACCGGATCTACATATATTTAATTTGGATAAATTTGGCAGCAATTTTATTCCTTGGTGTTCATGGGAAGGAGATGCATATTGTTCCTTGGTAATTTTTTGGGTTCAATTGATCCTTGTATTTTTCTAGTATGTTTGACTGGTAAACCTAATTAGGGAGAGGGTTGTAACTTAGCTCTCCAACTCCTCTCCCTTTTACTTAAGTTATTATCTGTCTCCCTAACCCAAATAGATGTGACCTTTGTTACAAAAATATAAGTCACACTGAAAATTAAAAAGTTTAATTAACGAAATTATAAAATAAATAAAAAAAGACTAACAGAAAGATATCATGCCCCAACATTAGTTACTTCAGTAACTTGGATCATCCGAATGAGTTTAGCTGTTGTTCCTTTTTGGACTAGGCTTGAGTGAGAGAAAATAGTTTACTTCTCTATTTGGTTCGGGTTCAACCGTCCGAAATGCATTTTTTTATTTTTATTTTTCTCCAAAATTTAATACTTTTATTTATTTTATTTAATTATTGCTCATCCGGTTCAACCATGGTTGAACCAAGTGAATCAATTGAACCATGACCCAGAAGTCTCTCCGGTTCATTCTCCAATTCAGTTTTAAAAACATTGATTTGGCACATACTTCATACAACCCCCACCCTACTCACTAGACACCCCCAACGCCCCAATATTCTCAAAGTACCCCTAATTCAAAGTCCTTTATTTCATCCCTTTCCCTCTCTCACCCCCCCCCCCCCCCCCCCCCCCCCCCCCATTCATTCCCATTTCAACTAAAACTCTCCCTCTCTCACATCCTCTCGGCTTCTCTCCCTTTCCTCCCTCAACCAGAGCACCAGCCACCACAGTTTAGCATTGCCCCTTTGCTCCCTATGCTCCTCTTCCTCTGTGCATTTAGGTATGCTACATTTCTCTTGTTTTGTTTTCGTATGCGTTTTTTTTCTTCTGAAAATCGCATGGTTCGAGACTTTAAATTTGAACCCGTAATGTTTACAAGGTTATGTTTTTACGGAACGAACGTGTTCGGCCCCAAAGTTCTGAACCATTGAAAGTTTGTTTTTCAAAGGTTCGTTCGGACGTTAAATTCTGAACTGGTTTGGTTTGCAACTAACGAACCCCTCCATGTCTGATTTTAATTACTAAATTCTAATTTATGTATGTTTAATATTTTTTAAGTAATGGCAAAGACTAGGGGAGGCGGTAGTTCTCGACAGAGACGGGAGGACGACGAGAGAGTGCATCCTACGCTTCTGTCCGCAATAGGAATGCTCAGAATAATCCACGTGTATGTGGACGTGGACGCGGAAAAACCCTCCCATCGCATCCTGATATGATGACCTTGAGCAGGATGCTGGCAACTTTGTAGTTGCTGACTTGGCTGGTCCATAGGACCCCACTAATACTGCTGCCCCAACTGTTGGTACTGCTGCCCCATCTGGTGAGTCGTCTACATCAAGACCCTCAACCTCAGCACCAGCCACATTCTCTATCCCAGGTGGTACGGATGACAGATCTGCATTGCTTTCATATGGCACACTTGTTTCCCTCTTGATATGGGAGGGGACCGTACGTTTTTAATTATTTAAATTAAGTTAATTTTTTAAGAATTTATGTTTAGGTATTATTTAAATTAACCAATTTATTTTGTAATCATAAATGTAGGAAAGTGTGCTGTTGAAGATTCATAACCACAGTCTTAGTGAGATGATGGGATCGATACGGGCCGAGCCATTGAGGACTACATACAGGCATCTGGTTTGTATCCCCTTCGGGATTTGGGTTTCACCAACATCAATGTTGGGTTGGTGAATGTCTTCATCGAGAGATGGCATGGAGACACTTGCACCTTCCACCTTCTAGTGGGTGAGATGGCGATCACACTGAATGACGTCTCTTAGAGATCACAGACATGTCCGACCCTTCGAGCCGCTAGCTTACTTTAGGGGATTTGCACGTCATGTTGCGTGCATGATGCCGTATCTTCCAGATCGTGTGGTCAGACAGTTTGGCTTTGTACAGGGGCAGGTGACCCCAAACCTCCTAGATGGGTGCCTGTTACCTGTGAAGCTGCTGACCAGATGTGGGAAAATTTCAACAATTATCTTATTTAGCGTGGTCCGGAAGTAGAGGATCAGAGCTCAGACACGATTGAGGGCTACTTTGCCTGATATAGGAGGGTATCCCACCCATACCTACAGCCAGAAAATTACCCCATGGCTAATAATGGAGAGCTGAGACAGGTATCCATTTTATTTTAGTCTTATTATTTTATTTTCGGTCTCATAGTATTAAAGTTGTCATTATTTCAATTACTGTATTTTCTGTCTCATAGGCTATACTAGACATGGTGGAGCTCTTTGATGAGATGGAGCAGGTGCTTGTCCAAAGCAGACCCATGCGTGGGGAATACTTGACAGACTGAAGACCTTGGCTCTCCCACTCACCCAGGGGATTAGGAAGTATGGTTGTGTCTACCAGAGGAGAGGGCGGCAGCCACATTAGTTGTATTCTTATGTCTTTTTATGAACAAAGTTGTATTTTTAAGACTCCTTTATTTATATATGAGTAGTATTTTAATGTTCTTTGGATTAGATTACTTTTAATAGGACTGAATTTTTTTTCCTTTTAGTTGTATTGTTGGTTCCTTCGTGGGTATTGGCCTAGTCCCCCCATGTCTTTTGTATCTTTTCTGTTTCTTATTAATAAATTATAGTTGAAGTACTCTTTCCTTCTGGTTGCTTTTTTCCTAATGAGGGTTTTGCTCTAGAAGGTTTTAATAAGGCTCCATAACCCTTTCTTTGTTTGAAAAAAATATGAGTAGCATTTTCTCAGTAGTTATATATGTGTTCCTTGTTCATCAGTATAAATAACAAACAAAGTTTTTGATTTTTGACAACTCAAATGATCAAACTCACGTATATATAAAAATTTCAGAATATATGGTAGTTCATTACTTCTGTTCCAAACAGGTTCGGTCCCAAACTGCCGAACTTGTTCGGTCCCAAACCTCTGAACATGTTAAAAGTTCATGAAGAGGGTGTCTGTGCTTTTGATTAGTCAAGATAACACACTACGAACTTATTTGCTGAACCGGTTCAGAACTTAGGGTCCGAACATTGGCAAACTAGAAAAAAAAAGGCATGCGCGTTACTGTTTAATGGCATTTTTGTCTTTTCACTAGTTTTGGGGGTGTCTAGTGCGTAGAGGGAGGTTTTACAAAATATGGGCCCTCTATTTACTGCCTCTTTAACTGTTCATTAGTCCTTGACCTTGTCAATATTAAGTCTTATATTGCATTCTTGGGCCATGAGTCCATCAAGTCACCATTTGAGGTTTCTGCCAACAATATGTACATCTTTGGGCCTTGGACCTATTTGGGCTTTCAAATTGGGTGATGTATGTTGAGTTCCGAGCAAATGTCATTGCACTGTGAGTTGTTTCATGGCCCAGACTTATTACACATCCCTTCTTATTCAACACACACACCAATTTTTGAAAATCCCAAAAAGACCCCTCCCCAAAACCCATTCCTCCCACACTCTCCCTCCCTCTTCTTCACTTCACACCCTCTCCCTCTTTCACTTTCCCACTCCCTCTCACCACCACCACCACCACCATTACCTTCTCCCTCTCACCATCGCAACGGTCACCACCTCCCACTCACCACCACCACCATCCCTTTCTCTCTCTCACCACCACCACCACATTCTCCCTTTCACCACCACTACCTCCTTCTCTCTCACCACTACCACGACCACGACCACCACCTCCCTCTAACAACTACGACTACAACCACATCCTCCCCCCCTTTCTTCTCCTTCACCACCACCGCCATCTCCCTCTAACCACCACCACCTCTCTCTAACCACCACATCCACCACCATCACCTTCGTTTTCTGAATAAAAAAATCTAACCACTAAACATCATTCGGTACCAAGGTACAGAACTGGTTTGGTACTATGATATAGTCTTTGTGTTGTTACAGAATTAACATGTATGGTACTATAGTACCTTATTTGGGGTGTGTGGAAAGAATTATTGGACACGATACCAAGGCACCATACTTGGTTAGTTTGCGAATGTTCGGACCCTAAGTTCTGAACCGGTTCGGCAAATATGGGCCCTCTATTTACTGCCTCTTTAACTGTTCATTAGTCCTTGACCTTGTCAATATTAAGTCTTTGTATATTGCATTCTTGGGCCATGAGTCCATCAAGTCACCATTTGAGGTTTCTGCCAACAATATGTACATCTTTGGGCCTTGGACCTATTTGGGCTTTCAAATTGGGTGATGTATGTTGAGTTCCGAGCAAATGTCATTGTATTGTGAGTTGTTTCATGGCCTAGACTTATTACACATCCCTTCTTATTCAACACACACCCCAATTTTTGAAAATCCCAAAAAGACCCCTCCCCAAAACCCATTCCTCCCACACTCTCCCTCCCTCTTCTTCACTTCACACCCTCTCCCTCTTTCACTTTCCCACTCCCTCTCACCACCACCACCACCACCATTACCTTCTCCCTCTCACCATCGCAGCAGTCACCACCTCCCACTCACCACCACCACCATCCCTTTCTCTCTCTCACCACCACCACCACATTCTCCCTCTCACCACCACTACCTCCTTCTCTCTCACCACTACCACGACCACCACCTCCCTCTAACAACTACGACTACAACCACATCCTCCCCCCCCCCCCCCCCCTTTCTTCTCCTTCACCACCACCGCCATCTCCCTCTAACCACCACCACCTCTCTCTAACCACCACATCCACCACCATCACCTTCGTTTTCTGAATAAAAAAATCTAACCACTAAACATCATTCGGTACCAAGGTACAGAACTGGTTTGGTACTATGATATAGTCTTTGTGTTGTTACAGAATTAACATGTATGGTACTATAGTACCTTATTTGGGGTGTGCGGAAAGAATTATTGGACACGATACCAAGGCACCATACCTGGTTCGATACTAAAGTACTATACCCGTTGAAAGCCATGGAAAAAAAAGTGACGCTTAGAACTTTTTTGTTTATTAAGGGTATTTGTGGTCTTTTCGTAGGGTCATAGAGTATTTAGTGAGTATAGGAGGGGCTGTAATAAGTGTAGGCCTTGTTGAAAATTGCGTAGTTATGGGCTCACTATATTTGCCATATCAGAATGCTAAACAGTGTAGACTGTGGAGCACCAAGAGGATCTTCGCAAGTTGGGCTTTTTAGTAACCAAGAGTTGATTTCTAGGGGGGACATTTATGCCAAAATAAGAGGAAATGTACACCGTACAAAGAAATTTCTCCCTCAAAATCAAATTTAAAATAATAATTAGACCAAATCTTTCAGAAATACAATTAGAATTCATCAGTGAAGATGCCAAAAGTGTGTACAAATGCCCAAATGCCCTGTTAGGACTTTATAACGTGTATAAGTGACAAAAGATATAAGGACACGAGAATGCTAGGAGCCTAGGGACATCAATCAGGAATATTTATATTATTGATTATGATTATGTTTATTTTTGGGATAGAAAGCTATTCTCATTCCATATGTAGTTGTCACGAAGAAGTGATTCCAAATACAGTTGCAAATTGCAATCAATTTAATCAATGGCTAGGCAACGCTTACAAAGCCATTTGATTCCTCAAAGCAAAGGGCTTTACAGCTAAATTATCCACCTTTTATATTTACAAGAATAATTAACAATTTACCTTATGTTTTTCCTACTATCCAGCTCAATTCTTTGTAGTAGAACTCCCTTTTTCTACATTAAAAAGTAGTAGCATACAGAACATGTAGGTAAGATAATTAATTATACTGCTACAAATACAACAAAACCATGCATATATGCTGAAGTTGACACTATATTCCAATGAAGATATGAGTTGCCAGCCATAATGAAATCAGGCTTGTGAGTTGTGACAATACGAGGACACTGCCAACTCCATTCAATGAAACTCAGCTGCTGAGTACGTTTACTGTTCCATTCACTTTCAGTTTCAACTTTCAACAGTTCTATCTGTTACTAAGGGACCAAAAACATTAGTACTTGGTAGCTGCTCAGAGAAGCAACTTGCCAGCTCATCTCAGCAACAACCAAAGAGTTTTTTTCAACCATAATGGCTTTCATCGTCCATCACTTACTAACAATCAACATTAAGAGGAACGGAGTTAAGGGATCCCCTTGCTTCCTTTGAAAATGACTTTATCTGTTGGACTATCATTAACAAGTATCGAGAAGCTTCTCAAGAACATGCATGCACTCATACTCAAATGAAAGGATTATGTCAATACAAATATAATGCTTTCTCACACCATTGGTATACAGTGTAGACAACTAGAGAGAGATTAAAAAATGAAGAGAATAAGATATGAAAGAAGTATAATAAAAAAGGGAAGAAAAAAAAGATGTGTAAAGAATATAGAAATTATTGTCAGAATGAAATAGAAATAAAATATCCCGTGAAAAAGAAATGCAGGGGAATGAGGTTGTTTAATGAGAGATTCCCTCCTCCAAATTCCCACTAACAATGCTTGAGTTGGAAAAAGACTTGCTGTTATTTGAGTTGAACAAGGTTACAGCTTAATGATTGATATAGATTTCGTGTACCTACTATTATACCCAAATTTTGTCCGTTAAATTAATCGACTAATTTTTAGGAGTATCAGATGTGTCTCATTAGGCATTGTTATTTTTATGGAGTGCACGTTTTATTTCTAATTGTCTACGCGTTTCTATTCTCGTAGCACGCACACTTGCGTCTCGTCGTGTTCATACGTTTGTTTTGATACTCGTTATTAATTAGCTTAAGTTATTATTGTCATAACAAAAATCAGATTCAAAAATTGCTTTTTATCATTATTATTATCAGTTTTTTGCAAAGAAAATGGTACAACCCAAAGGCTCAACTTTGTACACATGTAGACAAAAAATAAATGGAAAATAGTACAAAAACTAAAAATACAAAAATTAAAAAAAAAAAAAAACAGTGCATGCTGCTGCCCATATGGTCGTTGCTGCCTTGCAATAGTTTTGGTATTTTGAGCTAGAAGCTCAAGCTCATTTCAGCTTGTCTCTTTACTTTTTGCAATTTAGGCAAAAAACCTTCAACACACCCCTTGCTGCTGCCTTCTTGCTGTTGTGTTTTGTCTCCCATGAGTTTTGATTCCCTGCTTCTACACCACACCTATACCACACATATTTGCCTATAAATACACATGAATAGTGAAAACCTGGAGGAGACAGCAACATTCACGAAAATTCACAGCTACATATTCACACCAAAATCCGAGCAAAAAGATTAGGGTTTTACACTGAAACCCTAATCACCAAACACCAAAAATTCCTAAACAAGCAAAGGCAGCAGTAACAACAATAGCAGAGCAGATAAGAATCCTTTTTACAGAAGCTGGAATTTAGATTGGGATCTTTTATTTGTCCTTTTTACATAGGAAAATACAAAAAAACATGTAGGTATTCAATCAATCATGCTTTAGTTTTTTTTTAGATATTCATATGCTTAGTTAACATGTGGATATTGTAACTGTAGGTTTGTTTTTATCTTATTATTATCTCTTAAATATTTGTTTAGTGATATATAAAATAAATGGGAAGTTTAAGATTTTATTAATCTGTTTTAGGAAAAGTTTTGTTTTAACTGTAATTTGCACCCGCTTTTAACTGCTACACCCCTTTTCGTTTTTTTTTACTTTTCCTTACAAAAAAAAACAATCACTTTCGCAAAAAAACCCAATAAAAATACATAAATAAATAATTTCAAAAATGGGGAATTAAGTCGACTGTACGGTCGGGTTAATCAACTCCTTAGGACCATAAATGAACCGTTACGGATCAGGCCCTAAAATCCCTAATTGAAACAAACAATTTCCAAAAATAAAAAATACAAACATACCTTTTTCTTTCAAACAAAAAACAAGTTTTCAAAAAAATAGGGGATTAAGTCGGTTGTACGATCGGATTAATCAGCGTTCTAGGATGAATGAACCGTACGGCTCAAGAGTCCTAGAACCCCCCAAAATAAAAAGCTCCAACCAACCAAACCTTTTTCTACCAAGAACTACGTAGCTTTGATTTCTCCATCGCACCTGGAGATACGTAGGAGCGGGGGCCCACTCCTGTCAAGCACAAAAAACTAAAAATTTTATTAAGTCTTTTTTTCACAATAAAAGGGTAAAATAAGCATTTTCCAAATTAACTTTCTCTTCTACAACTAATTAGCAGGTAACCTTCCTTAGGAAGGATGCCGTGGGGTGCTAATACCTTCCCCATGCATAACCGACTCCCAAACCCGAATCTGGTCTGAAGGACCCTTATCCAAATCAAAGGGATTTTCCAATGTTTGCCCTTAAACTAAACTTTGGTGGCGGCTTCATTTATGAACCTTCGAGGAATCCTTTCCCAGATTTTTCGGTCGCTACAGCTGGCGACTTCATTGGGGACGTTTTAGAGAGTCAAACCTAGTCTAATTAGTTGTATGATTAGTTTTTAATTTAATGTTTATTTTTACCCTTCCCTTTTTGTCTTTTATTTTTCGTTGCATATTATATTTATGCGATATATATGTACACCTTAGGGTAGAAGACTATTTTTGTATATGTGTTTGTTTGTTTTGCAGCTTGGGGGTATACTTGGCATTTTGCTCCTACACACACTCCACTATCACACTTCCGCACACGCGTGAGAATAGTCCTATACCCGGACTAGAGCATAACCTAAGTTAGAACGAGACCGCGTAGTAATGGCCTTCTGGATGTTCGTCCAGCTCGGTGGTTACGAAGGTCTCACCTAGAGTTTGGTCCCTTTTAAGGGTGTTGTCGCTTCTGATAGCTTGCCTATTGTTGCGATTAATATTCTTAACTGGGGTCGTTGGCTCTAGGAACCTTATCTAGGACCCTATAGAGCTACCCTCGAAAGGTCCACTTAATAGAAAAAGCCTTAGATCATTTCTCAAAGGAACCCTCTTAGGACACAAAGGAGCCTCGTACCCCTGCATTCAAACAAACTTAATACACTTTTTCAAGAAATAAAAACCTCTTTTTTCCTATTTCTTTTGCCATATGTCAAAAAAAACAAATACACTTATTCTTTCAAAAAAAAATTCCAAAAAAAAGAAAAAGTCATATTTTTGCAATTTATTCCTAGAAAATGTAAAAGGTCTGACTAGAAAATACTTAGAAAAGAAAGCTCTGTTCTTGGCCAAAAAAGAAGATTGGGCTACCTTCAAGGATGTCTTTGCTCTCCTCATCTACGGAATTGTTCTCTTTCCAAATGAGAAGGACTTTGTTGACTACACTGCGATCGATGTTTTCCTGGCCTTCAAGCTCTGAGGCCAAAATCCTGCTTCGATTATTCTTGCTGACACATACTATGCTCTCCACCAACGCCATAAGAAAAAGTCGGGCTTGATTCTATGTTGTTTGCCCGTATTGTATCGCCGGTTCACTTCTCATATTTTCAAAAGGAATCACCTCATAGAAGTAAAAGGAAAGACCGAATGGGCTCAGTACATCGCCGGCCTCAAAGGGACGGATATCTCTTGGTATTCTCGAGATCAGGACATTGGGGAAATTGTTTATCAGTGTGGGGATTTTCCAAATGTCCCCCTCATTGGGACCAAAGGTTGCATCACTTACAATCCTTCCATTGCTCTGAGGCAACTTGGTTACCCTATGACAAATCCACCTCCAAAAGAATCCATGTTTGAAATTGTGCTAGAGGAAAGAGGCTCTAAAGATCTCGATATGCTAAGAAGATTCAGTCGAGCTTGGGACAGAGTAGTTAAAAAAGGACGTGAACTGGGTCCTAGAGGAATTGACGCTGGGGAAAATTATCTTCAGTGGATCAGACTCAATGTCCAAAATATTGGGCTGCCTTTTCGCCCTGCACTTCCAGTCGGTCATGAAGCCCCTGCACCGGTTCCTATCCTTAATGAAGAAGTAGAAGATCTCAAAGCTGCTTTGACCAAATCTGAGCAAGAAAAGGCTGAGCTACAAGACCAACTAGAAAAAACACTTCAGAAAAAAAGAAGCCTGCAGCAAGAGAATGCCCTCAAAGATACACGCATTGCTGAATATAAAGAAAGATTGAACATCGGTGATAAAAAAACTTCTTGATGTACAAGACTGTCTCAGAGGTGCCAATGAGGAGATCAAGGTACGCAACCAAGATAGGGATAGAGCAATTGACAAAGCTTATGCATGGGAAGCACAGTTGAAGAGATCTGTCACGATTGAGAAAGACTTGTGGGGTCAATTGGAGAGACTGCAATCTCAATTGGAAGGTCTTGTTGCTGAATATGAGGGCAAGCTCGTAACGGAAAGAAAAGCCAAAGAAGTGGTACGGGGAAGGCTCGAAGAATGTCAAGCAGCCCTACAAAAATTGTCTAGAGATACTAATGAATTGAAGGGGTTCGCTGATTACCAAGAAAAGTTCCGTGAGCAACTTGAGGCTGAACACGAGTATCTGAAGAAAGAATATATGAAGTTGAACGATCGCTGCCATCTCTCAGAAGAAAAGTTCTCACAGTTAGCTAAGGCGGCCAATGGTGTTATCACAGATATTCCAGAGCACTTGAGAGAGGCTGATATTGTCATGTCTGAGAGCAATACTCCAACCGAGGTCATCAAATTCGTCGAGTATATGAAACGCCTCATTGTATTCTTAAAGATTAAGGCGAAATGGCCCGACGCTTTGAAAAGAAAAAGAACGCCCTGGATGTAGTTGTTTGACTTTTGATGTATTTTCTTTGTACTTTTTATCCATGAAAAACTCAGTTGATGTATTTCCCTTTTAAATTTCTCATTAAAAAACTCGTTTGGTTTGGTTAAATTTTGATCCACCTTTATGTTTTTACTTGTCGAACAAAAGCGTACAATTCCCCAGGCGCGCTATGGAAAACATACATTCGCATCTGCATTTCATGCACATTCATTCATTCATTCATTCATATACTCATGTTAAAATTTTTGAAAAAAAACATAACAAAAAGGCAAACTGGTTCATCAACACCGTTACCGGACTCGCGTGCAGACGAAGAAAATGGCTGAAAATCAAGATAACCAGGCGCTGAGGGAGGATATCGAGAAGCTGAAAGAACAGATGACTGACATGATGGCCATGAAGGATCAGATAGCCGAACTCGTGAAACTTCTTGAGAAGAGGAACGCAAATGAAGGCACCTCAACAGGAAATTCCGAAAATGTCGCTACAAGCCTTCCTCCGCCTCACAACTCTGGGTTTGATGCCCAGAATTATCATTGGCCTCGTTATGGACTTCCTATTGGTTACACACCTCCTACGATGGACGCCGCTTCAGAGGGTGCTCCTACGGGGGTCGTGAACACCAATCACAACATACCTCCAGGTCAGAATGAAATACCACAAGTTCAGATCCCTATCCCCGCAGCCATGCCACAGGTCATGTCACAAGGCTACACTCCGCCACTGGTAACAAGCCATCAGATCCCAAATGTGAGCCCAGCTGTAATTCCGATGGTCCACCCTTACAATAATGCGCAAGGGCTCCCTTATAACTACTCAATAGGGGATCCCCAATCCAAGGACAAATATCAGATGCTAGAGGAGCGATTAAGGGCCGTAGAGGGGTCTAATACCGGGGCAAGGGATGCTTATGACCTGTGTCTCGTCATCAATGTGGTTATCCCTCCCAAATTCAAAGTACCTGACTTTGACAAATATAGAGGAGCAACTTGTCCCAAATTCGCACATGACGACAAACTGCTCATACACTATTTCCAGGACAGTTTGGCTGGGGCTGCCTCAAATTGGTACATGCAGTTGGAGCGCACCCATATTAGATGTTGGAAGGATCTAGCTGAAGCTTTCTTAAAACATTACAAATACAACATCGATATGGCTCCTAATAGGACGCAATTGCAGAACATGGTAAAAAGAGACAATGAATCATTTAAAGAGTATGCCCAACGCTGGAGAGGATTGGCAGCGCAAGTAGCACCACCTTTATTAGAGAAGGAGATGGTATCCATGTTTATGGACACTCTGCAGTCACCCTTCTATGAAAGATTAATTGGGAGTGTGTCTTCAAACTTCTCAGATATGGTCATCATAGGGGAAAGACTAGAAAGTGGAATGAGGAATGGAAAAATTACTCATGGACCAAGTGGACCCAGTAACCTGAAGAAACCTTTCTCCGGATTTCCTAAAAAGAAAGAAGGAGAAGCCAATGCAATAACAAGTTCTGGAAAAGCCTCTTACCCCAGTCCCTCTCACGCCGTCCAATTCCCAACAAAAACACCACCTACGCTACCTACCCAAAACAACCAAGGCTATAGACCACCAAATTACCCTGACAGAAAGCCCGTACACTTTGACCCAATCCCTATGACGTATTTTGACTTATTTCACCATCTGCTCAGCCATAATTTAATCACTCCCCGCCCTATGAGACAGATTTATCCCCCTTTTCCCAGAGGTTTTGACCCAAACATCACCTGTGAATTCCATTCAGGGACAGCTGGTCATTCCATAGAAAATTGTAAGGCGTTGAAGTATGTGGTCCAAGATCTGATTGCCTCTGGTTGGTTGAATTTTAAAGAAGATGGTCTGAATGTGGCCACTAACCCTCTACCAGGACACGGGAGGCCCTCCGTCGATGCAGTCGAGAATTTTGAGCAGTCTCCAATTAAGAAGGATGAAGACATCCATAAACCTTTAGAAGTCATTCGTGCCGAGCTGTGCCGCTTTGAGATCATTGAGAAAGAATGCGCTGGAAAGGGTTCATGCAATAACCTTCAATGTGATGGAAGTTGTGAAGCGTTCAAACAAGAGACTTGTTAGACAGACATGTAATACAGGTAGGTTCTCTAAAGGAGGATGGGATTATATCAACTATCCAGTCAAGCAGTAACAAGAGTATGGACACCCAAAGGCCACTGGAGATTCACTACCATAAAGACTCACAGATGGCCCTTGCTAGACCCAAACCAATAACCATTCAAGTGCTGGCTCCTTTCCCCTTTAAGGATGCCAATGCGGTCTCGTGGAATTACGATGTGAAGGTCCAGAGCAATCCTGATGTGACTAATATATCAGGAAATAGTAGAATGACTCGAAGTGGGTGCATCTATACCCCTGAAGTCCTTGGTGGTGGAAAATCAAATGAAGAAGAAACTACTGATAAAAAGAAGAACGGAAAGGAGGAGTCCGCTGATAAGGGCACAGGCAAAAGGACACTATCTGAGCAAGAAGCTGGTGAATTTTTGAAACTTATGAGACAGAGTGAGTATAAAGTGGTTGATCAGTTGAATCAAACCCCTGCCAAGATATCTCTGTTGTCATTGTTGCTCAACTCTGAAGTCCATCGTGCAACATTGATGAAGGTATTGAATGAGGCCCATGTCACTCACGATATCACAGCTGGCCAGTTTGATGGGATCGTTGGAAATCTCGTTGCGAGCAATTACCTCACCTTCACAGATGACGAGATTCCAAATGAAGGGAGAGGGCACAACAAAGCTTTGCACATCTCTGTAAAATGTGGGGAATACTCACTTGCTCGGGTGCTTATTGACAATGGATCATCTCTGAATGTGCTACCCAGATCAACTATGAACAAGCTAGACGTAGATTGTTCATACATGAAACCCAGTTCTACACTGGTCAGGGCATTTGACGGGTCAAAAAGGGAAGTCGTCGGAGAAATGGAGTTACCTGTACAGATAGGTCCAGAAGTCTTCATAGTGAACTTCCAAGTAATGGATATTACTCCGTCTTACAGTTGTCTTCTAGGAAGACCTTGGATCCATTCTGCAGGGGCTTTCCCTTCCTCTTTACATCAAAAGCTCAAGTTCATAGTGAACAACAACCTGGTGGTCATTTTTGGAGAAGAAGAGATGCTAGTCAACAAGCCGTCTTCTACTCGCTATATTGAGGCTGCAGAAGAATCTTTTGAGACTGCCTTCCAAACATTGGAAATCGCAAACACTACCTTTGTAGGGGAGGGAATCCCATTACCAAGGCCAAAATTATCCAAGACTGCCATGATGGTTGCTAAAGTCATGTTAGGCAAGGGTTACCAAGCTTGTAGTGGTTTGGGAAAGACTGAACAAGGGATCCTGGCACCCATACAGCTGCGTGAGAACAAAGACAGACATGGGATAGGGTACGGGCCTAATAGCACTGACAAATGGAGGATTGCTGAGGAGAAGAAAGAGCGGAGGTTGGCCAAGCTTGAGGGTCGGGAGCCAAATATGAGGAAGATTCTCATCTGCGACATCAAGCAAAGCTTTCAGAGTGCGGGAATGCTGGATCCCAACCAGGTTGCAACTATTGAAGACGATCCAAGTGCTGAAGATGGCGTTGTCAGTCTTGTGCGCCATTGTCCTGCAAATGAAAAACTCAAGAATTGGGAGATTGTTGATTTTCCTGTAATTTTTAGTTCAAAGTAATTTTCTGTAATGCAATCCTATGACTCTGCCCAAGGCCTTAAGACATCTCATTAGGGCACGCATGTTTTCTTTCAGTATCAATATCAATGAAATGTTATTTTGGATTTTCCAATAAAATTCCTTTTCTTTTCTTTTCGTCACTCACCTTTTCTTTTTCTTTTATCCGCTTTTCATTCCATCAATTTTCGCTCATGCAGATCTAAAAAAATCATCTTTGAAAATAACGACGCCAATAACTCATACTGTAACTTTGATTACCCCATTAACCAAATTGAGGAAGATGTTGAAGATAACTGGGAAACTCCTCTAGAATTAATGAGAATGATGGAACAGGAAGATAAAATAATCCAGCCCCATGAGGAATCAATTGAAACGATTAATTTGGGCACAGAAGAAGATAAGAAAGAAGTTAAAGTTGGCACCACGATGAAAGACAAAGAGCGGGAGAAATTGGTTCAGCTCTTGTTTGACTATGTCGACGTTTTTGCATGGACATACCAAGACATGCCAGGACTAGACACAAACATAGTTGAACACAAGTTACCAGTAAAGCCTGAATGCCCACCGGTAAAGCAGAAGCTAAGAAGGATGAAGCCAGATATGTCATTGAAGATCAGAGATGAGGTTAAGAAGTAGTTTGATGCCAGGTTCTTAGCGATAGCAAAGTATCCTCAATGGGTAGCCAACATCGTCCCAGTTCCGAAGAAAGATGGGAAGGTTCGGATGTGTGTCGATTATCGAGACTTGAACAGAGCCAGCCCTAAGGATGACTTCCCTTTGCCTCACATTGATGTCCTGGTAGATAGCACAGCGCAACACTCTCTATTCTCCTTCATGGATGGATACTCCGGATATAATCAAATCAAGATGGCCCCTGAGGATATGGAGAAAACCACCTTCATCACTCTCTGGGGAACCTTCTGTTACAAAGTAATGCCATTCGGACTGAAGAACGCTGGTGCAACATACCAAAGGGTAATGGTAGCATTATTCCATGATATGATGCACAAAGAAATAGAAGTTTACGTGGATGATATGATTGCAAAGTCCAAGACTGAAGAAGAGCATATTGTTAATCTGCAAAAACTCTTTGAACGTCTAAGGAAGTTCAAACTCAGATTAAACCCTGCTAAATGCACTTTCGGTGTAAGATCAGGAAAACTGTTGGGGTTCATAGTCAGTCAGAAGGGAATAGAGGTAGATCCAGACAAGGTACGAGCAATTCTTGAAATGCCAATGCCTAAAACTGAAAAGGAAGTTCGTGGGTTCCTGGGAAGATTGAACTACATTTCCAGGTTCATATCCCAATTAACATTTACCTGTGAGCCTATCTTCAAATTGTTGTGCAAAAATCAAGAAACAAAGTGGAATGATAACTGCCAAGAAGCCTTTGAGAAGATCAAGAGGTACCTCCAAAATCCACCGATCCTGATGCCACCTGTACCAGGCAGACCTCTCATCTTGTACTTAACAATGCTAGACAAATCGATGGGTTGTGTTCTGGGGCAGCATGACGAATCCGGAAGGAAAGAACATGCCATCTACTACTTAAGCAAGAAGTTCACCGAGTGTGAGACAAGGTACTCATTGTTGGAAAGAACGTGTTGTGCTTTAGCCTGGGCTGCACATCGTCTGAGGCAGTATATGCTAAGCCACACAACTTGATTGGTATCTAAAATGGATCCAATTAAGTACATCTTCGAAAAACCGCACTCACAAGGAGAATTGCTCGTTGGCAAATGCTGCTGTCCGAATATGAACTCTTATATGTTACTCAGAAAGCAATCAAAGGCAGTGCATTGGCTGAGCGCACCAACCTATTGAAGATTACCAATCAATGCAGTGTGATTTCCCAGATGAAGACATAATGGCCCTGTTTGGAGAAGGAAAGTCTCTAGATGATGAAAGATGGAGAATGTTATTCGATGGCGCTTCCAATTTGTGGGGGCATGGGGTCGGAGCTGTATTAATCTCTCCAGATAACCGATTCATACCATTTACTGCTAGATTGAGCTTCTATTGCACCAACAACATCGCAGAGTATGAAGCGTGTATTCTAGGCATCAAAGCAGCCCTTGAATGGAAAGTTAAAAGACTTGATGTATACGGAGACTCAGTCTTGGTCATCCATCAAATGAAGGGTGACTGGGAAACCAGAGACTCCAAATTGATCCCCTATCGCGATCACATCCAAAAGATGATTGAACCCTTTGACGAGATCACTTTCCATCATTTCCCTCGTGAAGAAAATCAATTGGCTGATGCCTTAGCAACTCTGTCATCAATGTTCAATATCAATAACAACAAAAGTCTAACATTCATCAGAATCCAACATCGGGACTTACCGGCACATCTTTGTATGGCAATTGAAGAAGAACCCGATAGTAAACCTTGGTATTACGATATCAAGCATTATATCAGAAGCAGAGAGTACCCTCCTGGTGCCACAGAAAATGATAAGAGGACACTTAGGAGGTTGTCAATGAGTTTCTTTCTAAATGGGGAGGTGTTTTACAAAAGAAATCATGATATGGTCCTCCTCAGATGTGTAGCAAACGAAGAAGCAGAAAGAATTATGAAAGATGTCCACGAAGGCTCATTCGGAACTCACTCTAATGGGCACACCATGGCTAGAAAAATCCTAAGGGCTAGCTACTACTGGTTGTCAATGGAGACCGACTGCTTTAACTATGTGAGGAAATCACAAATGTCAAGTTTATGCCGATAACATCCAAGTGCCACCTGCTTCTTTGAATGTCTTAGCGGCACCATGGCCATTCTCAATGTGGGGAATGGATGTCATTGGTCCCATCGAACCTAAGGCATCAAACAGGCATCACTTCATCCTTGTCGCTATCGATTATTTCACCAAATGGGTTGAAGCCGCTTCTTATGCCAATGTAACAAAATCTGTGGTTGTCAAGTTCATAAAAAGGGATTTGGTCTGCCGTTACGGCCTTCCAAATAAGATCGTCACGGATAATGGAACTAACCTGAATAACAAGATGATGAAAGAGTTGTGTGACGACTTCAAAATTCAGCACCATAACTCTTCTCCGTATCGTCCAAAGATGAATGGGGCAGTTGAGGCGGCAAACAAGAATATAAAGAAGATTGTGCAGAAGATGGTGGTGACCTTCAAAGACTGGCATGAAATGCTCCCTTTCGCCTTGCATGGGTATCAGACCTCGGTTCACACGTCAACAGGGGCAACCCCATTCTCACTAGTATATGGGATGGAAGCAGTTCTTCCCATCGAAGTTGAAATACCCTCTCTACGGGTGCTGATGGAAACAAAATTAGAAGAGGCAGAATGGGTTCAAGCTCGTTTGGGTCAGTTGAATCTCATCGAAGAAAAGAGAGTAGCGGCTTTATGTCATGGGCAGTTATATCAGCAAAGAATGAAAAGGGCTTATGAGAAGAAGGTTCGTCCTCGACAGTTCCAAGAAGGAGATCTGGTACTCAAGAAAATCTTGCCTATCCAAAAGGATTCCCGTGGGAAATGGACTCCTAATTATGAAGGACCTTATGTGGTAAAGAAAGCATTCTCTGGAGGAGCCTTAATCCTCACAAAAATGGATGGTGAAGACCTCCAACTCCCAGCGAACTCAGATGCGGTAAAAAAGTACTATGCCTAAAGATATGTGAAAAAAGAGAAAGATGAGCCAAGCAAAAATAAGCTCGCTAGGCTGAAAACCCGAAAGGGATGCCTAGGCAGAAGTTAGAGCGACCCGGTGGATTGAAAACTCTAAAGAGCGATCCAGGCAAAAATTAGGGTCAGAAAGTTGGACTTTGAACAGACAGTAAGACAATTGATACTTCCGAAGGTTAGATGATGAGTGGTTAAGGTTATGTGTATAGGTGATTGGCATCGTTACTTCAAGAATAGGAGTTATCAAAAGATCTGTTCTCTCGTTTTTCTTCTTTTTTTTTCTAGTTTAAAATCTCAGTGTAATTTTCAGTCGGTGTGACCCTCGGCGCACTCGACTTCCATTTGAATAACAAATACTTTCTCTATTTCCTGGTTCCCCTATTGGCTTTTAAATGATGTTTTATGGTAAATGATGTTGAACTGTGAAACATGTGCATGACTAAGAGCATTGCAAATCATTACGAAATCTCTAAGAATCACAGAAAGGAAATGATCTCTCATAAACAAAATTACAAAAAGAAAAAATAAATGCATGATCACTTCAAATGACGAATAACAAAAGCTGACGCTTCAATCTCGCGATACCACTGCTCTAGATGGCCCTCATGCCCCGCACCGGAAGTCCTGCGAGTTGACCAGACCAGTAAAATAGGAGCCAAAGAAGAAAAGTCAAAAAAAAGGGGGGGAAGAGAAAAGTAAACAAAAGAAAAAGAACGCAAAAAAAAAAAAAAAGCAAAAATGCAAAAAGAGAAAATCACCCATTACATTTCATTCATCATTCCACTCAAAATCAATCATTACAAATGCATACATTACATGCATGTCATGCGCATAGCATCTGTTGCTTATCGATTTCAAGTATCGATCATCCCAATTTCAAGTCAATGTGACGAGCGTTGATCCTACATCATACACCAGATCGCAGTGTTAGTACAGAGTCTAGCATAGATCCTTCAGACCAAATCGGTCCTTCAATTCAGTTCGAATTAACACGTCAAAACGACGGCTTCGAACTCTACCTTCAGATCATACGTCGTCACTGAGCATGGCGGATCCTTCAGACCCCCAGTGGTCCTTCAGACTAGCTGTGTCCGCCTAAGGCATAGTGGATGTCCTTTGTGGTCAACATATCAGTTCCGGATCTGATCTTGACCCTCACAACCGCTTGCCGCGTAGGTCACCCTCAGACTGTTTACTAGTACCATAGCTAGTTGCAGTCCATCAGACCATTTGGTCCTTCAGGCCCAGGCAGCCCTTCAGACTAGTCGGTCCTTCAGTTCAGTTCGAGTTAACGCGCTGAGCGTTGGTTCCGAATCAGACCATCAGATCATTTTGCTAAAAAAAAGAGCATTGATCCTTCAGACTAATCCAGTCCTTCAGACCAGTCGGTCCTTCAGATCCCTAGCGATCCTTATTTTTTGCTTTCTCGTTAACACGTCAAGTGTTAACCGTTACCTGTAAAATTCTCAAAACCCCTGACTTTCCTACTAATCAGACAAATTAGCGTTTGTTTTATCTTTATTTCTATTTCTACGATGAAATTTTGAAAAACAATTCAATTTTTCTACGGAATATAAATAAAGAGGGGCAGCTGTTATACCCAAATTTTGTCCGTTGAATTAATCGAATAATTTTTAGGAGTATCAGATGTGTCTCATTAGGCATTGTTATTTTTATGGAGTGCACGTTTTATTTCTAATTGTCTACGCGTTTCTATTCTCGTAGCACGCGCACTTGCGTCTCGTCGTGTTCGTACGTTTGTTTTGATACTCGTTATTAATTAGCTTAAGTTATTATTATTGTCATAACAAAAATCAGATTCAAAAATTGCTTTTTATCATTATTATTATCAGTTTTTTGCAAAGAAAATGGTACAACCCAAAGGCTCAACTTTGTACACATGTAGACAAAAAATAAATGGAAAATAGTACAAAAACTAAAAATACAAAAATTAAAAAAAAAAAAAAAAAAAACAGTGCATGCTGCTGCCCATATGGTCGTTGCTGCCTTGCAATAGTTTTGGTATTTTGAGCTAGAAGCTCAAGCTCATTTCAGCTTGTCTCTTTACTTTTTGCAATTTAGGCAAAAAACCTTCAGCACACCCCTTGCTGCTGCCTTCTTGCTGTTGTGTTTTGTCTCCCATGAGTTTTGATTCCCTACTTCTACACCACACCTATACCACACATATTTGCCTATAAATACACATGAATAGTGAAAACCTGGAGGAGATAGCAACATTCACGAAAATTCACAGCTACATATTCACACCAAAATCCGAGCAAAAAGATTAGGGTTTTACACTGAAACCCTAATCACCAAACACCAAAAATTCCTAAACAAGCAAAGGCAGCAGTAACAACAATAGCAGAGCAGATAAGAATCCTTTTTACAGAAGCTGGAATTTAGATTGGGATCTTTTATTTGTCCTTTTTACATAGGAAAATACAAAAAAACATGTAGGTATTCAATCAATCATGCTTTAGTTTTTTTTTAGATATTCATATGCTTAGTTAACATGTGGATATTGTAACTGTAGGTTTGTTTTTATCTTATTATTATCTCTTAAATATTTGTTTAGTGATATATAAAATAAATGGGAAGTTTAAGATTTATTAATCTGTTTTAGGAAAAGTTTTGTTTTAGTTAAGAAATTAGGGTTTATAAAATTTGTTAATAAAAGTAGGGAAACAGAATAGGGAATGGTCAGAATAAGAGAAGGATGAGGGAGTAAAGAGGTTAGAAAAGAAAATAAGGATAGATCAGAAGTGGGTAGAAGAAAAAGAGAAAAAATAAAAACAGTAGAAAAGTATAGCAAAAACACACCTCCGTTTGAGCTCCGACCACCGTGAACCACCATGATGATGGCAACCGCAAGAGCATTAAGAAATGTTATGGACACAAAGAGCATGAAGATTCAAGACTTGGCACTTGGACCAAATAGAAGAGGAAGAGCAAAGAAGATTAAAGAACAAGAACAATTGGAAGCTCAAATGATTAATTTGCTTAATGATAGCAAATAATCTAAAATTGTTCCTTGTCTTTTAAATAGCTTTATAATTAAGATTTCATATGAATTTTATAATTGTAATAAGCCAAACATTTTTAGGCGCGTTATTTTTCATTCTTAGATGCCTAATTGTGTAAGGCCTAGTTTGGGCTTGAATTTGGGCTTTTAGGTTTATGTTTGTCACTTTAGTGAGTCCACAATCTATTCCCTATAAATAGGTGTGGTTATGTAAGTTTAAGGGAACTTTTGACGAAATAGAATTGTGAGAATAGAGAGTGTTTCTCTAGGGTTCTTCTTAGAACCAAATTTGAGTCTTATCAAGAGACTCTTACTCTTGTGGTGATTCTACCTTGATCTTATCATCCTCCTGGATGTGGCGATTTCTTCATCTTCTTGCCTAATCCGTTTGGATGTTTCTTTTCCCTTTCTCTTTTTATCCTATTTGTTATCTTTGATTCAAGAAATCACTTGGTTAGATCCTTAATCTATCATGGAATCAATTAGATTCTCATCAAGTGGTATCAAAGCCATTACCAAGTGTTATTGTGTTCTTAAAAAGAAAAAAGAAAAAAGAACTCTGCGTTTAAACATTTAATCCTTCTGATCCATCCTGGTTTGTGCTTCAATTGAATTGTGCTTAATGATTGGCTGGCTGGTTTAATAATTTTGGATCGGCCATTTGATTCAATTGGCAACCAGCATCAGTCGTTCAATGTGCTGCTCGTTATGTTGTCATTTTTTAGGGTTCAATTCCTAGATTGAAATTATTCTAACTATTCATTCTCATTTTTTTTTCCTACGTAACTCATCAGTGTCGTTCGCGTCTTGTTTCTATTGGAAGGGTTATTATTATCATTTCATTGTTCTCTCGAAATTTTGAAATACCCGGTTTCTGAAATTTCCTGCATATATTCATAATGTTAATAAGTCACCTTCATCACTAGAGGCTATTTGATCTTCTAATCTAATTGCAAATTTGTTTTTTATGTTATTTCTTTTATACATGTTCGATTCTGGAAATTCAAAAGCCTAAATTGATTATAAAAAAAGATGAATTCAAATATGAAAAAAAAACTGAAAAAAAAAATAAGTGTTGTAAAAAAAGCGATTCTATACAAAAGCACTTATAGAAAAGAAAAAAAATGGGCATTTACAAAAAAAAGTCAAGAATTGTTCATTTTGATACATCAATCATTTTTGCATATTTGTTGCTTCTATTAAACATTGCAAGTTGATTTTAGTATCTTACCTTCCACATATTTGAGCCGCTTAGTCATTTAGTTTGTCCTTTTTTTGAGTCGTCTCCTTGTTTATCTATTTGAGTGTGTCTTCCTTTGCTTTTCTTTCTTTCGTGTCTTTTAAATGCCTTGGTTTTGTCTTAGAAGTTTCTCTTGTCTTTGTTGGCCTCTTGAATGATAACTTTCATGTGTGTTTCATCACAATTGTGTAGAGGTTTTCCACAAACTTGATTGAGACTTGTTTGGTTTGTTTTAAGAACTTGAAGAGTTGCATTAGGGAGTGGAAAAAGGCTAGAGTGAACATTATAGAAAAAGCCATAATTGAGGGACATACACGAGTGATACATTTCTTGAGTGTAAACACTTAGCGAGTGGTGAGGACTATTGTTCTTTCTTGTTACTTTGCTTGATCATTTGGTACTTGTTATCTTGTCATTAGAATGATGAATAGAGGTTTGGACTATAATAGAGAATGTGTTGCAAAAACTCTTAAGAAGTATAAGGTTGGAGACTTGCTCCGGAAGATGCATGAGAGGTATGAAGAGAATGTGAGAGAAAAAGATAGAAAGTATAAAAATGAAAGGAGCTATGAGAGGAGAGATAGAGAAAAAGAGAGAAAATATGGAGATTATTTGAGAGAAAATGAGATGAAAGAAGGTTGAAAGAGTTAAAATTTAGAGACGTGTCTCTTTGGTTCTTCGTGAGCCGTTCTTAGAGCTTAGCGGTTTTCCGTGGCGCTCAACCGGACTTATCAACCGAAACCCCCATAGCCGGTTGTGGCGTCTTCTAGACTTATCGATTGGTCTTCCATCCCCGATTGTGGTGTCTCCATCCCTCCCACCTTCATGACTCCAAAAATAGTCACCGACGGCTCCGAGGTTGCCATCACATGAGCACCGCCGTGACCTCGCCGGAAAACACTATAACCACCGTAAAAAGCTTCACAGTAACCAAAACGTCTCACCGAAACACTGTCATCACCGCAGTAACGACCACCACAGCGAACCACCACCAAACACCCACGTCAAACCAGTCAAGCCACCCTCACCGTGACCAAACCACCACCAAAAGGCCCCATCTTGCCGTCATCACCCACCCCTACAGCCGCTCCAACTCTCTCTCTCTCTCTCTATCAAGCCAACACTCTCTTTTTGTTTTTAAGCGGCTGATTTAAATTGGAAGGAATTAGGGTTAAGGTGTGGTGTTTGCCTTTTATAATATCTGTTTATTGCTTATTGTTTTTGTTAATTTATTTTTGTGTATCAAAATTTGTTTTTACACCATACATTTTACTCAACACGCCCCCGAAAGGCCCATATCTCGTGGGCTATAAACATAACACCAATATTGGGTTGCTGTCTGCACCCGCCTTTCCCTTAATACAGCCCTCCTGTAATTTGCACCCGCTTTTAACTACTACACCCCTTTTCGTTTCTTTTTTACTTTTCCCTACAAAAAAAACAATCTCTTTCGCAAAAAATCCAATAAAAATACATAAATAAATAATTTCAAAAATGGGGAATTAAGTCGACTGTACGGTCGGGTTAATCAACTCTTTAGTACCATAAATGAACCGTTACGGATCAGGCCCTAAAATCTCTATTTGAAACAAACAATTTCAAAAAATAAAAAATACAAACATACCTTTTTCTTTCAAACAAAAAACAAGTTTTCAAAAAAATGGGGGATTAAGTCGGTTGTACGATCGGATTAATCAGCGTTCTAGGATGAATGAACCGTACAGCTCAAGAGTCCCAGAACCCCCTAAAATAAAAAGCTCCAACCAACCAAACCTTTTTCTACCAAGAACTACGTAGCTTTGATTTCTCCATCGCACCTGGAGATACGTAGGAGCGGGGGCCCACTCCTGGCAAGCACAAAAAACTAAAAATTTTATTAAGTCTTTTTTTCACAATAAAAGGGTAAAATAAGCATTTTCCAAATTAACTTTCTCTTCTACAATTAATTAGCAGGTAACCTTCCTTAGGAAGGATGCCGTGGGGTGCTAATACCTTCCCCATGCATAACCGACTCCCGAACCCGAATCTGGTCTGAAGGACCCTTATCCAAATCAAAGGGATTTTCCAATGTTTACCCTTAAACTAAACTTTGGTGGCGGCTTCATTTGTGAACCTGGAAAGGATTTTTCGGTCGCTACACCTATACTTGTCCTTCAATCTCCATCTAATGGATCAAAATCCAATAATGATTCAGGAGAATTGGAAAAGTCATCCACTTACTTTTGACTAAACATTTAAAATGCACACTCTAAATAACCAAAAAGCACAATCATTTTCTGCAGCAGTGTTAAAGCAACTGTTATCTGCATTTCAAATCCTCTAGTGTTACATCACTATTAAAATATACACACCACTCTCTAACCTTTTACAAGGTCCCACAGCCCACTACAAAAAAACTTCAGCCCCACTATAAAAGTGCTTTCATCATGTTCCACTACCCTCCCTCCACCCATTGACACAAAAAAGAGATAAGCATATCAAGTGAACTTTTGACAATTTCTTCCTCTTGAAACTTGGCAAGACAAGATAGGGGTCTGCTTGTATTTTCAAAGGCATTGACGTTGAACCGTGTATGGGAAAAAAGGTGAGAGAAAGGCGGAAAAGAAAGAATCATGGCATCGGACTTTGATTGCAACTTGATGCTTGCCAAAGACTAGTGGGTCCCAGAAGTATTAGGTGAGCTCTTGATGAAGCCAATGAATTTTGCAATTTTGCAATTTGACCCATGTGCCTGAGCTCTATGAAGGAGGATTAGTTTCAGGCTTGACTATACCGGCGCTGTCCGGTGGTTGTGACTGGTATATTGCGGATGCCAGTGAGATGGGCATGATGCAAAGTGCCTTTGATTGAAGAAATTGCATAGCAGATCCAACGTTTTCTTCCATAAGCTTAGCTACCTGTTTTTCTGTGCCGTCAGTCGACCACTTGTCCCAAGCTGGTCGGTTTCTTCCACCTTCACTGCCTTCTTCCTGATCATTGTTATATCCGTTAGATTGCTTATAGATAGATAGAAAGATAGATAGATTTTTGCAACTACTCATTTTACGCAATAATCACCTCGGCTGATGATAATGGGATGTCCGTCACCAATGGTGCCACTGCACCTGCTCCACCCAATCTACTCATGCTCAAAACCTGAAAGGCAGTTGAATTAACATTCATTGGAAGTCGTTTGCACTTTTGACCATGAGCTGAATCCCAACTAATTGAACTCAGTGAGGCCATCACAGGCCATTATAAACTGTCACTAATTACAAATCGAACCCGAGTTAAAGCAGGACCAAAAAGGAGCGTAGCAGTTTACCTTCACTTGAAGCCTTAAGAACTTGACATAATCCACAATTTCATCCAACATGGCAGCCCTATCTGTCTGAACAGAGTAAAAATTCATCATAATATTAGAAAATTGGATTAACTCGGCAGCATTATTATCTTCTTTACAAACACTGAGCAGTCATGCAGTAGAGTAACTCCGCTAGCACACATACCATAAAAAACATATATTCAAGCACTCTTCAAATTACATGCTTGTTAAATCAGAATATATGCAGAGATGTTGTTCCACTTTTAATCATTTTATTGTGAGATGCAAGTTTTCCTTAATCACTCTACTAAACAATGCATCAAAAAAACATCAGGATATTTTATGTGTGAACAAACTCCATCCACATCAAATTCAAGAATTCGACATGTCTGTAAGCAGATGCCATGTATTAAACTCAGCATAAATTTGCATGTAATTAGTTGTCACCGTAGCATTAGAAAAATTGTCTCATAAGTTACTTGAACATATAAATCCCCAAACATAAAACCGATTTTTTATAAACGTATATTGACAGGGAGACAATAAACACTAAGTATGAATTAATAATCCTCTCACTTTACATTAATGCCTACTTTCTTTAGTCTTCTTAAAGCAACTAAAAGACAAAATGTGCGGAAGGCGATGTCAAATAATTTACACTTCAAGCTACCGATCGCATTCAGGCAAGCTCCAAACCTTGTACAAAACAAAAGTATTTGACGGACTCATTATTTAATTAGGCTGAGTGATAAAGAAATCAGCTATTTGATAAGCCGGGAGTGTTCAGATGTTAATGGATTGGAGCAAATTTTACACAATTGTACACGATAGACATCATGTATGAAAGGCAGCAATGTATGTACCAATGGTGATATATGATGCTAAACAAGTGGACAACGAAATGAACAATATATACTATGACAGAAGACAAAATCAGTCAAATGCACACCACGAAAAGGCCCTTTTTCAGCACCATTTTTGTTGTTTTTGAATAATTGATGAGTAGCATAATTTTTATTCACAAGACATTGATGAGTGGCATAAGTTTTATTCACAAGACATCAATCTACTTGTACATAAACTGATCAAAAATTGTGTGTAATTATCAAGTCAGTGAGCTGGAAGGAGGAGGGAATTATAATAGATATATCTTCTGCATATCTAAACTTCAAACTCTCCAACTTTTATAACATTTCATGCTAGACATGACGTAGATCCTTTACGTTTTCTCTTCTAAAGACAGTTTCTCAAAACCATTTTTTGTAATAAAATGATATGCTAGAGATTTCATACCTTGTTGACACTTGGAACCAGTTCTTGCAACGCCCTGATTCTTTCAGCTATTCTTTCTCTGCGTAACTGTAATCGAACAAAGTTAACCCCTAATATAATTATATAAATGTCAAACATCATAAGCCACAAATAGGCTGTATTCATGCACATATCCTGAAAGCTCACCCTTTCAGCTATGCTGTGTGGATCTGTAGCTTGTCCTCTTCTAGCCCGCACCCTAGGGCGCATGGTTGGAGGATGTGGAGCTGCAGGAACGGTAGTATGCATGGGTTGCCCATGAAAAACCTGCAAAAGAATTATAGATCATCAACAAGAGAGAAAAAGGCTACTTTTATTTTGACAAGTGAAAAATGTTACTTTATAAATGCCCCCTCTGCCCTCTTATGGAAAGAAAAAAGAAGTGAGAAAGAGGAAAAGAAAAAAAGACTGTTAAAACAAGCAATCATTTACTCAAGGATACCCAAAGTAAAGTATATACATCCTATATGATTCCAGCAGTTCAAAGATCCCTGGAAAGCAACATAAGTAAGTATTTGACAAAAAGGCATAAATAACCTAACTTACTAAATTTTAATCTTGAAATGTTGAAACCAATCAATGATAAGTATAACACTCTCAAAAGGCTTGAATTCAAATTGCTTGAGGTTCACCCAAAATCTTGTGCAATCCAGATATAATCATTATGCATAATTCACTCATCTGTGACTCATATAAGTAAGCCGTATGCAATTTGCAAAGGTTGCAATCCAAGTCAACTCCTAAGCCCTAAATGATGGCTCATCCACTCCAAGTACAGAATAGTGAGACCTCTTAACTATACACAATGACGACAATGAAATTTGAACCCATGACATGACCCTATGCAAATGCAAACTACCCAAAACCCTCACCAATGGCTTAATTGTGTGGTCTACCTTTAGTTGATGTCTTGAAAATATGAAAGTTCAAGAATCTCATTTATCAGATACTTATATAATCTTATATGCAAACAAATAACCATTCCACTATCAGATGTTATGTTCATTCAATTTTAAAATACTTTGTTTGCTTCATACTGGCTATATAATGGTGGTAAACTGGTACTCAAACTTGGCATAAAAGAAAAACAATCATCACAATGATCATCCTATTACAATTAGAATTTAGTACTCTACTATAATAATTAATAACTATGGAAAAACCCAGCTCAACTAAACTTTCCGTTTATTTCTTTACAATAATAAATCCCTTCCACCTTCATATTATTACATACACATAAGTGACATACCCAATCATGAATTTATTAAAATTTACACCCATGATTGTTTAGCATTTAGAATTTAGAATGTTTCACTTTTCTCTCAATAAATTGTTCACCTTTTTTTCTGAGGTGAAAATTATTCACTTTCAAATCTGCTTCTGCATGAAAACTGACAATATACTCCCTCTTACTAAAACAAACTCTGATATTATACTGAAATAATTGAAGCACCAAGCTCACTTTGAATTAAAAGATCATATCCCAAGTAAGTGGGAAAATAGCTTTTTTCTAAATGTGAAAATATTTTATAAAATTCCGTGATGATACAATACAAAGAGAAAAAGAAAGAGAATCGAAAAAGGCATTCTTACACTCTTAGGTCTACAATCAACGACGTCATCACGGAAACGCTTTCCACTACCGGAAGCCTCTTCAGGTTTCAAGAACCCACCTTTACCTTGGTCCAAGCTCAACCCTAACTGATACACCGGTGCATGAAAGGAAGCACCGGCGGCGAGGTGATGATTGGCATCAACGGAGTTGAGCTGTAGCATCATCGGAGCCGTTCCCGGCAGACCGACATCGTGTCCAACCAAGCCAGGGTCGCCGGAAGCGAAGGTCGGAAGGCCAAGGATTTGTTCGAAGAAGTCATCGGCGGCGGGAGCCTCTGAAGGGTTATTGGCCATTATATTGGTCGAGTTGGGTGAGTCGTGGTTGAGTTGGGAAAACGAGTTGGAGAGGATGCAGCAGAAGCTACATGAAGGAAAACAGAGTTTTTTTTTTTGACAGCGGAAAACAGAGTTTTATGCGCCGTTATGTACTGTGTGTGTTTGCTATGCTTTGAACTCAGAGAGTAGAAGTGAGTTTCCTTTTCTTTGGGAGTTGGAAAGAAAAAGAATAAGGAAGGAGTGGCAAAAAAAGGGTCCCAGCCTAAAAAAAAAAAAAAAAATTCTAAAATAACACACTTTTTTATTATTTACCAATCTAGCACACATTTTTTTTAGTTGAAAAGTCGTCACCCCCCAAACCGATTTCTCAACGTGATTTTAAAAAAAAATTGATTTTTTCAGTAGAGAAGTCGTCATCCCCCAAATCGACTTCTCAACGTGATTTTTCAAAAATTTGGTTTTTTTCAGTTGAGAAGCCGTCACCCCTCAAAACGACTTCTCAACGTGTTTTTTTTAAACAATTAAATATTAATAATACCAATTATAATTTATAATTTATTTTAATAATAATACCAATTTATATAAAATGAAAATTAATTAAAAATTTCGTATTTATTTTAATAATTTGCAACATATTTATTTATTAAAAAATAAATTTATTAAAAAAATAAATATGTAACACTAAATATAATTGAAACATTTATTTTAATTGATCAAATAAACTCATTTATTAAATTATATATTACAAATGATTACAAGAGTTGTACAATTAAATTGAAAGACAAAGTTTTATTGTCCTAGATGGTGCCCAGTCCCACAATGTGGCGGTCGACGGTTACGATGTGGACGTCGTGTTGGTATTTCTTGTTCAGTGGGGTAGGTGCAGGGGCATGTGGTTGTTCATATTGGTACCCTATTGATGAACTAGGTCTTGCATAGTCGGGGTTCCATGTTGGTCCAGATTCCAAAATAGATTGATAATATATATATATATGGTTCCGGAGTATTATAATCGGGACTAAGCAAAGGACCTAAAAAATCCTGGTCGTAAGAAGCCGTAGAATACCTATGATGATCTTGGACTGGCGTGTATTCTACTGACTGGTTGGCCGCCTCATAATGTTGATATGTTGGTGGGAAGGATACGGAGTGGCGGTGAGGCATAGGCTCTTCGCTCTGTTCAAAGGTTGGCCGAGTAGGTGTTGCATGTCGACTACGGCTGCGATGTTGAGATTGACTTGTTTGCGTAGTTGGTGCTTCTTCTCGATCATTCACTGCACCACTACCACGTGGGTCCATTAGTTGTTGGTTGCTAGAAAGATATAACCTAGAATTTGTTGTTAGCCACATCATATATTCTTGTGTGTTGATGGGCTTTCCCTGTAACGACTGGCCAATAAGAACTCCTTGTTCTTTATCATTCCAGGACTGAATAAATCGACCATGCCTTACTAGCCAGCTTTCATTCGCATTTCCTCGCATGTCGAGGTCATGCAATTTGGCCAAATTCTCGGGTCGAATGGGTATATCTTGCACGAGGCCAAACTGCATTTTCACTCTATCTGTTTGGTGCCATTCTACAATTTGGAAACAGACCAACGCCGTTTTTGCACTCCATATTGTACTGTCTTGGAATGCGGTTGATGGCAGATTGACTTGAATTTCCTGATACGGCAACCACTTAAACTGGAAAAAAATTAAGTGAGTAACAAGCTATTATGCATCGTTTACAAAATTTGACATAACGAAAATTATTTATACGTACCTCATCTAGTGTCATCTGGTCTATCCTTGACCTGATGTCAACAAGGGTACAGGGAGTATTGGTGAAGTTTAGACCCCTTTGAACCCATTTATAGAAACAATAAAACGTTATTCACTTAATTTTTACGGTAAAAATACTAAACACGTGTCAAAAAAATTTAAACTACGGTAAAAATACTAAACACGTGTCAAAAAAATTTAAACTACCTTAAAAATACTAAACACGTGTCAAAAAAATTTAAACTACGGTAAAAATACTAAACACGTGTCAAAAAAATTTAAACTACTGTAAAAATACTAAACACGTGTCAAAAATTAAAATAGTTAGTATTCATAAAATTACCACAACACTTTGTTTACTTTTTTGCTAGTGGATACTCAACAACACGGCTTACTTGTGGGGCTAGAAACGGCATGCGATACCAAACTCATGATTGTAAAAGCAAAGTACATCCACCCATGGAATTTGAGGACGGTGCAGAAGCTCTACATATTTCTCTGTACAAGTTCGCTAGACATGCCGAACCCCAACTGTATTGTGAAACTTCTTCAATGTTTTCCAATAGGGGTAGGTACTTCAAGTGAACTCGATTTGATGATTTATCTGGGAGTATATACCCCCCAATCAACCGCAGCATGTACGCTCTGCAATGGGCTTCCACTACTTCTTTGTGAGCATGTTCTGGGAATATCGGTAAATTCCTCCTCGAGCCACTTAAGCTTGACTTCGTTCCCCTTCCTTTGATCATTTGTCGGTGTTTTACCCAAGAGTTTCTCGCATAGCTCATCATATTCACATTGTGTCCTTCCTAATCCGGAAACAGCGTATCCGTCTACGGTTAGACCCAATTGTAACGCTACATCCTGGAGAGTTATTGTGCACTCTCCTACTGGAAGATAAAACGTGTGTGTTTCTGGTCTCCAGCGCTCGACCATTGCCGTCACCAAGGAAGGATCTATTTTGAAGAGTTGCAACTTTTAGAAACCCAGCTTGAATTAAGTAGTCCCTAATCTGCGGATGTAGAGTTTCAATGGTAAAATTTTTGTGTGTTTTAATTGTATTATTAATGGGTTCGGAAGACCTATGAATATGTTGTTTTCTCAACAAAGGCATAAGGAATTTGTAAGAAAAATGATTTTTGTGAGAAGAAATATTGTTGAAGTGAAGTATATGAAATTGATGAAGTGAAGTGAAATTGATGAAGTGAAGTGTTGTTGAAGAAGGCAGAGAAGTGTTGATGAAGAGTAGAGAAGTTTTTGATGAAGTGAAGTATATGAAATTGATGAAGTTAATATTTGTATATAAAGTGATGAGTGAAGTGTTGGTGAAGGTGTTGTTGTCGACTAAGTGTATATAACGATAGATAGGTATATATTCCTACCCAATGGTTTAGTCTTTGAGTAGAATTGGGGAATATATTCTTTTTTTGGTTTGAAGTTAAGTTAGACGTGTACAAGAATCAAAACAATGACAAAAACTAGTTTTTTCTAAGTCTTAAAAAATGACTTTTTTACCATGTTTTGATAAATTTTTACCATTTTTATTAAATTAAAAAAATAAAAATAATATATTACATTATAGTAGAGTTATAGAACTATAGTTTTGGGTTTTGAATTAGTACTTACGGACTTAAATTAGACGTGTACAAGAATCAAAATAAATACTAAAATATATGACACTATAGTGTCGGCAATGAAATCATACACGTTGAGAAATCTCTTATCATGAAGAATCTCTTCATAATGTTGTCTCAGGACTATCACTGCACTATTATTTCAATTATTTGAGTCATGCCACTATTATTTCAATTATTTGAGTCTTGAAATCCCTTATCATCTAGGATCTTAGCTATAGTATAGTGTGGTCTTGCTATACAGAAGAAAAATGTCAATAATGATGCAATGTGATTATGTCGGCAACCAATTCCAGAAGAAAAATGTCAAAAAATAATAGACTAAAAATTGATTTTTTTTAACTAAGTCTAATAAATGACTTTTTTAGCATGTTGAGATCAATTTTTACCATGTTTATTAAATTAAAAAATTTTAAAAAATTATATGGCATTATAGTAGAGTTATAGAACTACGGTTTCATGTGTTGAATTAGTACTTACGACCTTAAATTACACGTGTACAAGAAACGAAACAATGACTAAAAATCGTTTTTTCTAAGTCTAATAAATGACTTTTTTAGCATGTTGAGAACAATTTTTGAGGAGAAAAATACAATATATTCAATTCTACTACTCTCTATAAAACTGTCGGGGCAATTTGGGCCTCTAAAATTGTCGGTGCAATCTGGGCCTTTAAAACTGTCGGTGCAATCTTGGCCTTTAAAATTGTCAGTGTAATATGGGCCTTTAAAACTGTCGGTGCAATCTTGGCCTTTAAAATTGTCGGTGCAATCTGGGCCTTTAAAATTGTCAGTGCAATCTGGGCCTTTAACATGTGTATAAAAATGCATGGTACACCCTAGTAACTCACCAGTCTACCTTCTTCAAACACCTCTTGTACTCTTCCTTCTTCAAACACCTCTTGTCATGGCTCCTGTTTTTATCACAGTCTATTACAATGGACATGTTGATAAAACAACCACAGAAGGTGTTGTCTTTAGATGTGATAACTCGTGGTTAGTCAAACTTCGGTAAAAATTCAAACTAGAGGAGCTAAAACAAACAATCGAAAAAAATTCTCTTCAGGTCATCCAAAGAAGGTGGTTAGACTTATATATCGTTACCCTACAACTCTTGCAGCTGGACATAAATTCTACGAGGAGTTGCATCTATGTTCCGATGATGATGTGGATATGATGTTAGGTGTGTTCAAGGAATGTAAACACCTAGGTCTCTCCACACCTGAAGTGTATGCAGATTTGATGGATGCTCCTTCTTATGAAACCCAAACACAAAATCCATTTTCAGAAAACAGCATTTCTTACGAAACCCAAACATCAGCTTCATACCCTCAATTCATTCCATCATCTTTCCAAACCCACTTACCTTATGCTGAAGAAACGCCATATGTAAACACTCAATCCATTCCATTGTCTTCAGTAAACCGCATTGACCTAAACATAAGTAACCCTCTAGACACCCAAACTGATACCCCACCTATTAGTATTATTGCAGGTGTTCATAATGAAGAGGTTGGGGAATTTAGTGAGGATGAAGATGATATTCTTGAGCGTCATGACGAGGAGGAACCTATTGTAGGAAGCCCACATACGACCGTCTTTTTCCATGACCCTCCACCACACTTTCGCAACATCACACATGACAACATCCAACATCATGATGATGAGTTTGGCCATTCTATGGATAGGAACCGGAAGTGTACCATTGAAGACCCTATCAACCTCCGGAAGAAAATGAGATTCCCAACTAAAGAAATGGCACAACATTTTATCCAAACATACCACCTAAACCAGTGTCTAGACTTCAAAGTCGATTATTCGAATACAGAAAGATGGATGGTTAGTTGTGTACACGTAAGCTGTCCATGGAAGTGTACAGTGAGGCTCGGCAAAATATCTCAAGTATGGGAGATTACACAATTACAAGGGCCACACACATGCACATCAAGGACTCTTTCACAAGATCACCGTCAACTCACCGCGAATTTGATGTGTGACAGTATCATTCAACTCGTAAGATCTTATCCGACAATCTCAGTCTCAGTTTTGATTGCACACATAAGGGAAAAGTACACATACACAAGTACTTACAGGAAGGCGTGGATTGCAAAACAGAAGGCCATTGAGAGGATTTATGGTAATTGGGAGGGGTCATACAACCAAGTAACAAAGTGGCTCCTAGCTTTAAGTTACTACATTCCAGATACTAAGATCGACTTTGAATGGTTACCTTATTGAGGCTGGCCAACAAGTTGCTGGTAAGGGTGTCTTCCACCGCATCTTTTGGAGTTTTGGGTCGTGCATCAAGGGATTTCATTATTGCAAGCCTGTTGTGTCTGTTGATGGAACATGGTTGTACGGTAGGTACAAAGGAACCCTACTAATGGCAATCGCTCAAGATGGAAGAAGCAATTGCTTCCCAATAGCATATGCCGTTGTCGAGGGTGAGACAACTGATGCATGGTATTTCTTCCTATCTCATTTAAGAGAGTGGGTCACACCCCAAGATGGTCTCTATTTGATATCAGATAGACACGAGTCTATCAAAAGTGCAGTTAGACGTCTAAACAGCAATTGGAAGCATGTGTTCTGTATTCAACACATAGCTCAAAACTTCATGAGACATTTCAAAAATGCGACTGCCGGGAAACATGTGATCAACATGGGTGAGAATTTTTTAATATAATAAGTCTGAATATGACCTTCATTTTATATTAAGCCCTTAACAAAGTTAAATTTTGTTGCTTCAGGATACTCCATGAATGAATATAGCGCCGAACTGTACAAAAGCAAAGTCCGGAGGGTAGATGATATAGAAATAGAACAGTGGCTACAATGGTGTGATGGAGGGCACCGTTGGGGCCACATGACAACAAACCTTGGGGTGCATCAACAAGGTCTTAAAGGGCCTGTGCAATCTCCCAATACGTTCGTTGGTAGAGTCAACCTATTATAGGTTGACTGAGACTTTTGTCCAAAGGGGGAGGGAGGCAGAGGCAATGTTGCATTCTGGTCAAGTTTACTCAGAAAAATTATTGGAACATATCGAAAGAAACAGAGCAGTGTCTAACACACATAGCGTTTCAATTCACAATCGAGCACAAAGTGTGTTAAGAGTCGAAGAACTTGTCCGACCTCAAAGCGGTAGACCTGCACAAACATTTAAGGTGGACTTCAGGTTATGCATTTGTGATTGTGGGGAATTTCAGGCGTTACACTATCCTTGTTCACATGTCATTGCAGCATCTTCAAAAATCCATTATGACCACATGATCTTTGTGCCTCCACAATACAAACTGGATTATGTTTTCAAAACATACTTTGTGGAGTTTCCAGCATTACCAATTAAGTTGTCCTAGCCAGATTTCAATGGAATTGAATTGCAACATGATCCAAATATGCTGAGAGAAAAAAAGGGTCGCCCAACGTCTTCTCGTATTCGTATTGAGATGGATCAAACAGAAAGGAGTAATCGCACTAAGAGATGTGGTCTTTGTAGAAATGAGGGGCATAACCGAAACAATTGCCCTAACCGGAATGTAGATCAATGGGATAATTAAGTATTATATTCATACTGAGTTGTTGTAATGTTGTAATCTGGTCTTCAATCAATGTAAACAGTTTTTTAATCAATGAAAGTAAATGTGTTTATTTTTTCTATATATATTTATGTTACAAATTTTAAAAATAAATAGCAATTCTTCAATTATTTTACAATTTACATAAATTAGTATTGTTATTAAAATAGAATATGCTGAAGAAAAAAAAGAACATGTTGGTAAGTATGGAATAGAAATTTGAAACTAATTAATTAAAAAAAATGTTAAAGTGTGCATTGTGCAGAGTGCACTATTACAGTGTGCATTATGCAGAGTGCACTGTTAAAGTGTGGATTGTGCAGAGTGCATAGGTCTTAATTTCTTTAATGGCCTGGATTTTGCCGACACTATTTAACGGCCTAGATTTTGCCGACACTATTTAACGGCCTAGATTTTGTCGACACTCTTTAACGGCCTAGATTTTGCCGACACTAAACCCTAAAATCAATGGGTAAGATCATCCAAAATCAACGGCTTGCATACGATCACCCCTATTATAAATACATTCTCACATTACACTCAAATTCACACCAACAGTTTACCCTCAACCTATATTTCTGATTAATCTTCTCTTCTCTGGTTCTTCCCAAACCGCTGAAATGGAATGGCAGTTGTGCCCAACCCAGTACTCAAATGACAAATTCCTAACAGCACTTCATCACAGTGGAACTGTAACCACCGATGAACATGGTGTTGTCTTTCGTTGTCCTAATCATATCTTCTGTAGGATGAATAAGGACATCACATTCGCCCAACTCAAGGAGAAGTCTGAGAGGAAGATACGGCCAGAGGGAGGGTAGCGTAAAGACGTGGAGCGTATCCATTACAGAAAGTACAATTGTGGAGATGACGGGACTTTCCATTATTCTGTCATGGAGATCCAAAGCGACGATGACGTTCGCGCAATGATGGAAGCTCATGCTAACATTCCAATGGGACGTAGTCTCTTAGAGCTGTACGTGGACACAATACGCACTCCGGAAGAAATCATTCATCTTCTGAGACCACCCCCACCACAACAAGTCATACCGGAAAGAGTCATCAACCACTACTGTACACTTCATTGTCAGGCCACTGTTATGTACAGGGAAGAAGATGGTGTGTATTTTAGTGGTCCAAACACCATTTATTCCAGGCTTAAGAACAACATCACCTTCGCCGAACTAAATGAAAAACTAACGAAAAAGGCGCAGCTGGAGGGTGAGAAGCAAACGATCACTCGTATCGTCTATCGCTGCCCCCGGATCGGCGAAGGTAATCGTATTCGGTGGTGCGTAATGACTATCAAGACTGACAAACATGTTCAACAGATGTTTGAGCAGCATGAGATGTTTCAACCTCATACTCGGAGTCCTATCGAGTTGTGCGTCCAAACCACTATTTCCACCGATGAGATCATCCGTCGGGTTATCCCTCCAGGGGTCCAATGGCCACTACCACAAAATGTTTGGTGGAAGTAGTTTCGATCATGTTTTCCTCTCGTTTCGTTTTTTATTTTCTATTCTTGTATTTCTGAAAATTTTGTTGTTTATTTCAGTCTTTTTTCTATATTATATTATGTTCCAATTTTTGTTCTATTAATTTTTTCGTAAATATTAACGTAATTAAATTGTAAATAGGTACAATCATTTGTATAAATTTATTTTTAATTTATTTAGGTATTTATATATTAATTTAGGTATTAATTTATTTAGGTATTTATATATAAATTAATTTTTAAATTATTTAGGTAATTAGTATATAATTGGTATTATTATTAATATTTAATTGTTTTAAAAAAACACGTTGAGAAGTCGTTTTGAGGGGTGACGACTTCTCAACTGAAAAAAAAACCAAATTTTTGAAAAATCACGTTGAGAAATCGGTTTGGGGGGTGACGACTTCTCAACTGAAAAAATCAATTTTTTTTTAAAATCACGTTGAGATGTCGGTTTGGAGGGTGACTACTTCTCAACTAAAAAAAATATGTGCTAGATTGATAAATAATAAAAAAGTGTGTTATTTTAGAATTTTTATTATTCTTTTGGGCTGGGACCTTTTTTTGCCGGAAGGAGTTGGTGTGGGTTTGTCGTGTTTAAAAAGAGTTTCTCTTTTTCATAAAAGGGTCTCCATTTTTGGTCATTTACACCTCTACCCAACTTTTCTCTTCCCTACTCCCTAGCAAAGTTTTTTTTTTGGTAAAAGTTGTGCTAAAAGGACAAAAAAGGAAAAAAAGAAAAGAAGAAACAACTAAACAAAACTAAACTTCGAGCCACAAGGGTTCTTGAAGCATCATTAGCTAGGGTTGAAGAGATTTCCAACGAAGGTTGATTGAAGATGATCCATTCTTCCAGCGCATCAAGTTTAGCGAGGAAATCTGCAGCTGAGTTACCCTCGCTAAGTGTGTGACTGATTTGAACTTCCCACTGAGACGCAAGCAAATCGCGAATGTTTTGAATCGTAATTGCATATTGATGAAATTTGCGCGAAGACGAGGTTATCAGATTCACGGTCAGCAGCGAGTCCGAGTACACAAATAACTTCTGAATTCCCTTCTCATAAGCAAGGAACAGGGCATGGTAGAGAGCCATTAGCTCAGCAAAAAGTTGTCTTGAAAACCTAGGTAACCGGCGAAACCAATGATCCAATTTCCTTCACTATCTCTGGGAGTTCCTCTCATACTCGAGTGCCCAGGATTACCAGAGCCATCGAAGTTTAGGATGAACCCTAGCTCTCTTGAAGGATGCCACGACACCCACTTAATCACGGGTCACTAGTAGCTAGATTCAGATATCCAGCAATGATTCTAGCCATGTTAGTGATTTCTATCTCAATTTTGAATAACAGAATGGTTTCATTTGCAATGCATGTTGAGTTCCTAGCTCGCTACGCCCACCAAATTCCAGCAAGGAACATAGCAGGAAACCTACTGGGTATGCCATATTTGAACCAGTTGGTGGCGGGTGATATAGAGAAGAAGTTGATGTCCTGAACATTTAAAGTTCTCCAAATCTGGAGAGAAGAGGGGCAAACTCTCAGAATGTGGATAGTGTCTTCAATTGGGCCATTGCATTTGGTACACCTAGGAGAATAAAGCATACCATGATGCAACATGGCAGCAGAAGGAGATAGTTGTGACGCGCACATCAAATCCTAATTTTGATTTTCTCAGGTATGAAATCCTTCTAGATCCATGATTCCGTTGAAGCAACTAGTTGATGTTATACTTACTAATGAGCCACTTATAACCAACATTTGCAGTGTAGGAGCCATTAAGGTTCGTCTTTTATATAAAGGAATCTTGGATGCTAGGGTTGATATAAGGAGAGGGGCTCAAGATGAACTGGGCAATATTACTTGGAAGTTTGGTATACAACCCATTTAAATTCGAATTGCCATTATTTATAATGTCTCTGATGCTAGAGTCTCTATCATGTATGTCCACATATTGGACTTGACTGCCAAGGCAGGCAAAAGGAGTCCAAGGATGAAACCAAATAGATGTGGTTCCATCACCCATTATAAAAGCATATCCATCTTTTAGGTCCTTCTTAGCTTTGGAGATAGAATTCCAAACATGGGAGCTAGGTTTAGGATCAGCACAGAAGAACATTTCCCTTTTGCTGTATTTAGCCTTAAGAAGTTTCACCCATAGCTTATCTGCATCCTAATGAATATCCCACACTAATTTTTCCAGCAAAGACGTATTAGCCTCCCTCACTAGATAGGTTGGTTTGAATCAGGCTCATGGGTCATGTGTCAGCAATGTTATTTTTTAAAAAAATATATGTATATAAATATATACTAGTATGTATCACCCGTGTCAGCACGGGTATACATTTCCTTTTCACTTAAATTTTGAAATTGTTGTTTGGGGATTAAAAAAGAGCCAGTTGAATGTTTACGTATATTATGTCAAAAAAATTGACTACTTTGAACACCTTAGAAAATAAACCCACCATGACAAATTTTAGTAGGACACGTTTATTAGATTAGATTGTATACTAAAAAATATTATCGTTAAACTAAAAAATCATAGTTTAATATTTTAATATAAAATTTAGTCCTCCTTTTATTTATTGATATTCAAAAAATAAAATTAAGAATAAAAGATAGCAATTAGCACATTTTTATTTTTTATTAATATTTGTAATTAAAAACACATATAATGTACTCGAACAGCGGAATGGTCCCCGTCCCCATCCTCATCCCAGAGTTGACAGTGGGGGAATTATCTGTCTCATCCCCGTCTCCACATGGAAAAATTCTCCATTCACGCTCCACTGTGGGCAGTCCCTGTCGAGATTCCCACGTACAGGTAGAAAGCACTCGTTTAGTCGAGTGTGAGACTGAGGGAATGATGAAACAATACATCCATCCATAAGTATACAGAACAAAGATCCTTTGTTCACTTTAATATCTTCCTCATGATCTTCATCAAACTTCCACCTTGAGTAACACCAAGCTTTGCTATCTCCGAACCTTCATCGCAGAGAAAGAGAGTTAGTAAGTTGGAAAAAAGTAGATTAAAAAATACTTTATTACCAGATATTGGGATGTTTATTATTACTTATTTAAAAAACAAATTGTTATATTAAAATATTATGTTTTAATTAAAAATTTCATGTGGCACTCAAACATGGGATGCCACGTCATTTAACTTAGTACCACTTCAACCATTAGTTTGACCAATTTCGGCTGGGGGACCAAAATCGTTAATTAACTATTATAGGGGGACCAAAAATGTAATTAAACCTAAATATTTGATGTTATAAGTTTGAAAGCAAGATACAAAAAGAAATTAGAATATCAATATTAGTATTGCTTATTCCCCATATCTTCTTTTTTAAAATGGACTTATTCCCCATATCTTATTTGCCTATAAAGCTCCATAATTAATGAGGTATAATAAATTTCTAGAATTGACAATAATTTATGATATTTTATTTTAATATGAACATTATATATTTTTTTTATTAAACCTTATATATTCATTCTATTGTAACATCTGTGACTGAATAATTAATAGTTTTTTTGACAAAAATAATTAATAGTTGGAAAATGGTAAATATTTTACTTAATAATTAATAAAAACATAATGATACATTAGATTAGAATTTTTTATCATACATGTGATATACAATATTAGTTGGAGAATAGTAAATATTTTACTTAATAATCAATAAAAGCATAATGATGCATTAGATTAGGTTTTTTTATCATATTGTTAGTATCCAACGACTTTGCCAGCGACTAATCTAATTTTGTAAAAAAAACTTGTAGCGACTGAAAAATCCGGGTGAGGATTCCTCGAAGGTTCAAAAATGAAGCCGCCACAAAGTTTAGTTTAAGGGCAAACATTGGAAAATCCCTTTGATTTGGATAAAGGTCATTGAGACCAGATTCGGGTTCGGGAGTCAGTTATGCATGGGGAATGTATTAGCACCCCACGGCATCCTTCCTAAGGAAGGTTACCTTCTAATTAGTTGTATAAAAGAATGTTAATTTTGAAAATGCTTATTTTACCATTTTATTGTGAATTAAAAGGACTTAATAAAAATTTTAGTTTTTTGTGCTTGACAGGAGTGGGCCCTCGCTCCTATGTATCTCCAGGTGCGATGGAGAAATCAAAGCTACGTAGTTCTTGGGTGGAAAAAGGTTTAGTTGGTTTGTGTTTTTTTTATTTTAGGGGTTCTAGGACTGTTGATCCGTAACGGTTCATTCGCCCTAGAACACTGACTAATCCGATCGTACAATCAACTTAATCCCCTATTTTGAAAATTTTGTTTTCTTTGTTTGAGAGAAAGAGGTGTGTTTGTATTTTTTATTTTTGAAAATTGTTTGTTTCAAATAAGGATTTTAGGACCTGATCCGTAACGGTTCACGGTGGTGGAATGGCGGTGACCACCACCACCCGCGGTTGCCGGAGGTAAGGTTTTATTCCTCTATCCTTCTCTCTCTTTTTTTCAATCTAACCTTAATCTGTTCTTCTTCTCCCTCTCCTAATTTCATTTTAGGGTTTCATAAAAAAAAAATAAGCAAATCTATTTTAAGCAAATCAAAATCTGTCTCTCTGCTTTCTGTTCTACTTATGTTGTTGCACCCAAAAGCTTGTACTCAAAGCAAAATGGAAATGGTTCAGCAAAAACTACTCTCTTGATTATTCCTTCTATTTTTGTTACTAATTTTATCTAACACTGTTTTTGGCTAAACTACTTAAAATACTTTCAAAGCTATTATTTGGCAAAACAAATACTATATTACAAACGATGAAGATATCTTAATCATTAAACAGAAAAGCAAAGCAAACATGCTATACTATTTTAGACTCTCATAATATATAGAGGAAATACAAATCTACCTCAAAGCTTTAAAAAAAACGTTGTAATCTACTGCCTTTCTTTTCCTTTCCTGATGGTGAGCAATCAATTTCTCACAAGTGTTTGCACTTAAATGAACTTGAACTCTGATGTTGAATTCAAATTCTTTTGGTGGTGGATAACTCAGTTCTCCTCCGCTGTTACTATGTTTTGAAGCTGTATTTATAGCCAAAATTTGTATGGATAAAAGCACTGAATGGTCAATTTTTTTTAGACTCTGATCTTGTATTTTCTCAAGACTTTCATGTTTTGATGTCTTAAGTTTTCTCTGCAACAAATTTCTTCCTCCAAGTCTCTGTTTAATAACAAAAAAAAGAGTTGTTTGACTACTATCTGATTTCTTAAACCTTATTTGTGGTTGCTTGTTCAGGGCAGGACGTGCATAGAAAGATGGGACCTTCCATTTGAAGCCTAAACCTATTGCTGCAACAATTTGGATTCTTTCTCTTGTTTATATTGCCGCATTTTGTCATGTATTGCTTGTCCTCTATTCTATGTAGTGCTTAAAAAAATCTGCCCTCTGTGAAGAGAAGGAAGTCCACGCCTAGCCCCCTTTTTTCCATAGTCATTGTATTAATTTATAACAACTCTATGTATATTGTATTATATTTCCTTGTGAATATGTACCCTCAGCTTGCAACCTTAATTGCTTGTAATGATAATCTTTTTTGTAAACTTTGACAAACAGCACAACATCACGTCCCCTCTCTTTCTTTTTTTTATTTTTTTTTATTTTTTTTTAAAAAGGAACTTTTGATTGTTTTGTTTTATTAAAGAAATAAAACCTCTAAAGACACTAAAATGACATGCGTAAATGACGAAACTCTACACGTAAAAAGAATATTACAATATGCGGACAAAATTGGGGTATAACAACTATTAACAACAAAAAGTTGAATGAGTGCAAAAACATAACACGTGTATTGTTAGAGCGAGAAAAATACTCGTAAGAAAAATCCGATTAATCCAACGGACAAAATTTGGGTATAACAAAACTAAATATGGAACGATGTATTGCAATCTAATTAGTATTACTCACTATTAGGAATAAGATTGAGAGGAAACAAAAGGAATACAAAGCATCACCGTTTTTCACATCACGCGATAGGGTTTGAGAGAAGTCCCAAATTTAGTGGGATATAGTGACTGTGCGAAGAAGAACCATTAGTTCAAATTTTATTTTATCTTAGGGTTTCTCTCTTGGTGAAAGCTGTGAAATTGTATCCACGAAACCCTCTTGCATTGATGATCGAGACATTGTCTCTAACAGTGTAAGTAATGTTATGGATTATGGTTTGTTGGAAAGTCTTAGCTTAAAACTATTAACACTATTGAAAATTAAGATTTACGCTTCACCTTAACAACATTTGATTTATCTTTGAACTTTTTAAGCAAGTCCTAATCAATCATAATCCCTTAAACATGAAATATTTTCTCAAATATATTCTCGATGAGTCCCTCACATGAACTTTGAAGAGAACCTACCAATGAGGTCAGATATGTTCCTAGGAAAACCTATAGGATTTATATGCAACATTATTCAATAAATAAGTATTAGATATTGTTGGATATTCAGTAGTATCCCTATTTAAAACACTAAAAGCTCCTCCGAGAATTCAAGAAGCTCTGAGCAAGACTTTTCAATCAGGCTCAATGCATCGTGATTAAACAGAACAAAAGTTGCAAATTCAATATCATATATATGACACACAACTTCACAATAACCTGAGATAAATTTATATATGACACACAGCTTCACAATATCCTAATTGCACTACTATTTATGATTATTTTAATATTTGGATTTGAATAATTGTATTCACTCTATCCATATCATATCCATCATTGCTTAGTAGTTACTTACACGAACCCAAAATTACTACTTAAAGTAAGTTGAATGCCATGTGAGCACAAATGAAACATAAAATTGAATTCTAGTTTTATATTTTGCAACCCCAACATGTACTAAAATGAAAGTGCAATGCAAAAGACAGAATATTGGTAAACGGAATAAAAAATTTAAAGTTGAAAAGAATGGGGAAAACCAATATGCAGTTATAAGAATACTTACGGAATGAACCCAAAATAGGTTCAGCACCTATGTTGTAACAACCCGGCTACCTTGTTGCTCTTGTGCTTCTGATAGTCTCCATCTTCTCTCCATAGTGGTTCCGGCCGAAAGGATTTTCAAAGCTACAACAGTGATCAAAACAGGGGAAAAAAAACCACATTGTTATAAGGGTGACAATAACACTTCCGTAACCGGACAACCATAGGTGTACCTTCATCGCTGCATCAACACATTTTTGTTACTATTATAGCAATATCTCACTATTTTCTACATCTGCTATTCTGGGTCTGATTATATATATTGGGGAGTATACCTGTATACAATACAAATGTAAGAACAACTATATCCATAATTTCTCACTATGGAGGTTGACTATATTGTAGGCACAGTTTTCAATCTATTTATTGAAATGAGATGATTGCAAAATTGATAAACTTAGGAAGTACTCCAAAACAATGTTATGATTTCAAAAGCTGAATCTTTATAGCCATAAAGATACTGCACTGCCAAAATTCCTCTAAAGCTTTAATATCACAGAAGCCGAAGGGAAAAAAAACCATTTGAACATGATCGAAGAAAATTTCAAAAACTTCAAAGAATAAAAATATTACCAAGCAAAAGCAAAGAAAACCCATTTAGTTTGACATGATAAAAAGACAAACTTTACAACAGAAGAAATAGAATCAAAAACAAATCACGGTAAGGTGCTGAAGAAGTTGTGGTGGTTTAGAACGTCGGCGTCTTGTGTCGATGGAAGTGGCGAATATCTTTCTTCATCCTTCACACAGTATCGTGGCCAACTTTGTTATGATGCTAAAGAAGGAAATTCTTTAGAAATTTAGGGAAAAACGAAACCCTAATGAAGGAAGATAGAAGGAGTGATGGTCCATGGAGAGAGAGAAATGCAGTGCTCTGTTTCTTTTGATTTTCTTCTTTCGTTGCTTTGCGTTTTGAGTTGATCAAGATGAAAGAAGAGATGAAGGACAAACTTTTGTAGTTCATCAAAAAAAGATTGAAATTTTGTGATAGAAAGTGAGAGAAAAAGAAGGAAGAGGAATGTGCGAATGAGAGATGAAGAGAGATTGTCGAGAGAGAGATTGGATCCACAAAATTAGCATTGTATTCATTACTGGATCCACAAAATTAGCATTGTATTCATTACTTGTTTTTGTTTTTTTGAAACTGTCAGCTCCAATCAATGTTATTAAAACCGACTCGGTGATCGACCCGAGCAGGTCACTAAGTCATTGGGTCAATAGTCGAACCGAGGGTTCACTAATTGACCCGCATGACCCGATATCAATAAATTTGGTATTAAATTAATATGAGAATTAGAAAAATGTAAGATATTATAAGTCAATATTTTTAAATTTAATATAATTTTGAATTAAAAACAAATTTGAAAATCAATCAAATTACTTATATTTAATAACATTCTAATTAATAAATATATAGAATCTAAAATCTATGGAAAGTGATACAAAATATTAGATGTCAAATAAATATGGTATATAAATGTAATATATAAGTATAAGTATTAAAATACATATAAATAAATATAATTAGTAGGTAATAGGTTTTGCTAGAAAAAAAGGGTATATATTCTATAATACGTCTTAGTTACAACAAAATGTGGTTGCTCAAATGGTTAGTGTTGGAAGGTGCGGGTGTGAGGAAGGTGCCTATGTGGACAAACTCATGATTTATATTACTTATGATATGATATATATATTAATATTCCAATACTTCTAAATAGCAAACAAAATCAAAATTTAGGAAAACACATCAAATCAAACTAAAACTCATTAACAACGTAAATAAAATGAAGCTCAAATGAAACCTAGACACTAAGAAACCCTAAAAAATGAAGAAAAAAAATAAGTGAGTAAAACTAAAAAACAAAGGGTATGCGTTTGGTTCAAATTTCACAGGTTGACGAGTTTAATTTTTCAAATCTATAGTCAAAACAAAACCACTATGAGTCACCATAGGTGGGATCGGGTCTGGCCCGAACACAGAAAATATTCGAACAGAATAACTTAGTATGGACCAAATTGTGGGTTGATTTTGATTTTCCCAAAGAGGTGAACACCCTGACTATCATGCATTTTTTTTCTAATTTAATCATGGTGTTTGACTGGGAGATTGTTTTAAGTTTTAAATTTGGTCCTCAATCCTGGAAACAGAGTTGTTGGCTATTTATTAAAGTGTTTGCATTGGTCGGGGACATGGTATTAGGAGCCTGATGGTTGAATCTGATTCCGTTGAAGCCAGAGAGACAGTCCCCATTGAGAATGTTGCAGCTTGTGATGAGAGTAAAGTGTGGAAGCATATCCATGCATAGAGAAGCCAATATTCTTATTAAGGAATGCCTTAGTAGTTCTCAAATTTTTGTTGTATTTATTATTCTCCTCCTCGATCCATTCTGTTCTTGCTGAGGATAGAGACAGACTGTCTAATTTGAGTTAGTTGGTTTGTTGGGGCTGTTGTCCCTTAATTTCATTAAAAAAAACTCAATTTGTGTATGAATAAAACATAAATATTTTGTAGTTAAAAATACAATGAAACGAAAAATAGAAAATGGAAGAGGATTGGATGTTGCAATTAACCTCTAAGAAGAGGAAATGTAAAATATGTGCGAGAAAAAGGGTTTAAGGTTTTTCAATATATAAAGCCTAATTTTTGGTCGAGATCAAGATATCTACCGCCGAACGAAGTGACTAATCCCTCATTGGATTGCTCGAAGGGTGAGACAACTGGCTCAGGGATTTAAAGCTGCTTCATACCCAATGCGAGGATCGAACCTCGACACTTGGTTAAGGGAGGATGAGCCTCAACCGCTCAACCACACCCCTTTGAGTTAATTTATTTTAGATTTTAATCAAAACTTGGTTTTGTGTATTTTTGAAAAAATGTCTAAAACCAAAACAAATTAATGCAAATTAGTACAAAATGACCCAAGAGTACTTGGATGAGATGGTAGGAGTGTCTTCTTGCTTAACCAAGGTCCTGGGTTCGAATCCAGTCTTGGGCATGCAACGGTGAGAGTTTTGCCGCCCTTTGTGGTCCTATCCGACTTGAGGAATCAGTCTCTACATTTGCACGCAGATGATACCCAATTTTTGGCAATAAAATATATACTATTTTTTGTTTATTTTTTTTAAAAAATACAATATTAATATTTTTGTATTGCTTCTAATAAAGAAATGAGCATTTATTTATTTATTTACTTACTTTATATGTTGCAATTTATTTCGACTAAATAATGTTAAAATTAAAATAAAGATTTAATTTATATACATAATATGTGTATAAGAATTTTACACGAACTATCAATTACTGGTTGACACATCATTAAAAATAAATTGGTCAATTGGTAACCAATCATTCCATAAAGTGTGATTGGTTGTGGTTGTTTTTTGACAAAGAAAAAGTTAGCTCATATCATTAATAATCAAATTCATAATACAAGTTTGACTCAAATCTGTAACCAGAAAAGTTTGACTCAAATCAAAAACCTTGAGAGCTAGCATAGTCTCTTGGAACTCTAGCTGACGTATGAGCCACAAAATTGACTTACCTCCAAACGAAACTAACTTTGAAGTTTCTTATATGTGATAACAACAAAGTACAAACATGAATAATAGAGCCAAACTCGATGGCGATGTTACAAATTCCTCTGACGTCATCTACTACCGCTTTGCAGTCAAGCTCGATGGAAACTCTTGGAATTGTAACGACTAAAGCCACTAGATGGTTGTTAGTAAACCTTGTGCCTTTGCTTCCTGTGGAGTAGGAACACCTCTATAGTACCTATAATAGTACCTATAAGCAAAAGGAATTGCACACCCTTTAAGAAAATCATTATCATTATCATTAAATGTCTAATACGAATACTATAGTGTAATAAACGTAAACTGTGGCGGGCCTACGTTGTAATACTATAGTGTAATAAACGTAAACTGTGGTAGGCAAGGAAGTATTAAATTTGTCAGCCAATAAAAATATGTACTATTTGTTGTCTATTTATTTTATTAATGGTAGAATATTAATATTATGTATTTTTTCTTTCTAGAAAAGAAATGAACCTTTCTTCATTTTTATATGGTGCATTTTATATAGACTTAATAATATTAAATTTTTAATATTTAAGTGCCTTTTACCTTCATTTGTGCTTTTTATATATAGAATAGAATAAAATACATATTTGTTACACATATGGGATGAGCATTAATGAATTTCAACTCTTTTTAAGAAAATCATTTAAGTGCCTTTTACCTTCATCCTTAAAACCCAATGAAATACATATTTATGTTACACATATGCAAATATCCAAATCAAAATGTATATAAAATTTGTAGTAGTTTATTAGGGGGTTGGTAGAAAAAATCATTGAATCTTATTTATCCTCACAAGCTACACTGTACATGGATTTCATCCAATTTTTGGTAATTTCATGCCAAGGCTAAATAGGAAAAATATAAGGGGAAAGAAAATAAAAAGGGGAAATGAATACAACTCATTCTTCATCATCACTTCTTTTTTTCTAGACAGATACGCCACTTGAAACTCTCACATACAATTGTGAGGTCTCAAGTTCGAACTCAAAACATGATATCCAGTCTAATAGTTTCGTCATTTGCCAATTGAGTTAGACCTTACGGATTTCTTCATAATCACTTAACTCGTTATATTTGTTCACATTTGATTTACATAGTATTTAAATTTGAAAATTGTAAGAAAAAATTATAAAAAAATTGCATTATAAGTAAGGGAAATCCTTTTTATTGGTACACCACAACGTAAATTCAATTTTAATAATTCGCATGTGTGATGTATTTACCTTGGGGGATTAGTCTCTGCATTGCACGCAGAGAATACATTGGTTTACCAAAAAAACAAACTATAAACAATACTTTTCTTATAATTCGTACTAATACTTTTCTTACTATTCTTACAATACCTCAAACAATACTAATACTATAATACTATTGTATTGAATAGCATTGTTGTGTAAGTAATTTTTTTTGCTATAAATCAGGTTGGTAGGACCACAATGAGCGGCTAAGCTTTCTTTCAAGAGATTTAACATTGTTGGATGCCCAAGGTTGAACTCAAGATCTTGGTTAAGCTGAAAGAGACACCATCTCATCCAATTGTTATTGGGTTTGTATAAGTAAATTTTTTACTAACTCAACTAATTATTCAATATCCTTATTCCAAAAATTACTCGAGTTAATTTAACTTTAATTATCCTAGTGAATGAAAAATACAAGTACAAATTTAATTGTGAAGATAATTTATAATTACAACAATCAAGGTAGTTTTTTATTAGAAATCAAGAAAATTAAATCAACACAACTACCATCCTTAATTAGTCATTGTAAAATTAATTTTTTACATATAGTTGAGTTCAAAAATTGTATTTTTAGAGTATATTATTACTTTATCCGTGTGTTTAAATTTTAAAATAAAAGTGAAAATATATTAAATATTATATTTTAATTTTAATTAAATGAGTATTTGATTTTAATTTCCCACTTATAAGACTCAACAAGAGAAGTGGGAGTTGGTGGAAATTGGAATACAAATACAAACGAAGGGATTGGAGAGAGGCAGCAGAAAGCACTCAGCAGCAAAACCAAATCCCTTTCTCTCCTTTGATTTCGGTTTCTACTTAAACGAAGGGATTTCAATTTCCCACCTTTGATTTCGGTTTCTACTTATCGGTAAGTTTATGAATTCAGCATTTCCCAGTTACAAATTCTTCATACTGTGAAAATGCAAGTGCGGCAATTGACTTAGTTCTTTGCTTTTGCACAAATAATCGATTTTAATTTCCGTAAAAAGCTTAGTACTTGTTCAATGGGTTTCTGGATTTTGAATGTTGATGGGTTGGATAAGTTGTTTTCCCACTCTTTTGATTCAATAGCAATTCCATTCCAGTAGAGAGAAAATACAGCATCATAAATGAACCTAATTAGAAGATAAAGTAGGTCTTATTGCCGGTACAGTCCAGCTTCCTTTGTCAATTTGTTCTTACTCTGTGTTTGGTTTTGCGGTGGCATAAATTGATTTTGAATGAAATGATGTTATAGAATAGATTTTGAATGTGAAGCGATTTATGTTGGAATATAAGTTTGAGAAAATAAATTTTGGAAGCAAAAGCTGCAAATCCTATCTTCTGGTTAGAATCAAACTCTTGAGGCGCAATTAATTTTACCTGAGAACACCTAAATATGTCAAAAGCAATTTTATGTCCCTAGAATCACTTTTGGCTCTCCCAAAAGTGAATCCAAACATACTTGTTTTGGTGATATGTTATTTTATGCACTGGTTGAATTTGTGGTGGAATTAAGATTGTAGGTATTAGTCTTTCATAAAGATTCATCTGCTCACTCTGAGTAAGATTTTGGTGTGGTTTTGTGCTCTTCTTTGTTTATTTACCCTTGTGCTTAATCACATGTGCAACTCCTCAGTGAAAATTGGGAAGAAAACTGGTTTTTATGGCCATTGCCCTGAAATCATCTTGCTTCTTGCAACTGAAGAAACCCGAGGCCAGTTTCCAGGTCGGTTTCTCCTCCAAGAAAGCTATAATCTCATTTAAAAGACACTCTCCGGTGGCTGCAATCAAAACCATGGAAGCAGTTGGGCTCTCTGAAACATTCAACAGGCTGAAAAAACAAGGAAAAGTTAGTGTTTATAATTCTTACTGTCCGGGTTTCTTGCATGCTATTTCTTCTAGTTGTCCCATATCAACTTCAACATTACTGTATTTACTAGTTGTTTTTGAACTATAATTAATCTAATTTTTTGATTTTGCCTTCCATACTTTGTCAAATCAACAACTTTTCCTTGCCTAGTTATAATGAATTAGTAACTATTCCTGACTTCCAAATGATCATTTTCTAAGAACTATGTTTGTGTCTAGGTGGCTTTAATCCCATACATCACAGCTGGTGATCCTGACCTTTCAACCACGGCAGAAGCACTAAAAGTGCTTGATTTATGTGGATCGGACATAATTGAGCTGGGTGTTCCATACTCTGATCCTTTGGCTGATGGTCCTGTTATCCAGGTTTGCTTCTTTCTTCTTTTCTAGAGATATTTAGCACTGCCTGATTATCAAACTGATGTGTCTTTCTGTTCAGGCTGCTGCTACACGATCATTAGCAAGGGGGACCAATTTTGATGCGATTATTTCTATGCTGAAGGAGGTAAACTTATGCAGCTATTTGCCATTTATTTAATTGTTACTGTCAGAATTTACTGATAGGAAGCTCTGCTGCAATAGTTTATTTTCATTCACAAATCATTTATTAGTCTTTCCTACTAAAATATCACAAGTTTCTAATTTGTTATAAAATTTGAACCACTGATGTCTATCCTCTGACCTTGTTCTTGAAGGGGAAGAGGATGCTTTTAAGCCCCTCAACCCTTACTCTCTCAAAGAATAACTTGAACAACCCTACTTTTGTAATTCCATAAACCATGATGTATTCCACCAATTTGAACCTTTGACAGGATTTTTTTTGTGGCATTGATACCTAGTTAAAACTTCTTAGAAGCGGGAGTTTAAAAAACTTCTCATATTGTTTTGTCAATTGTATCTTCCCTTGGATTCATGGGATGGTGATCATTCTCAATGGTTGATTTTGCAGGTTGTTCCACAATTATCTTGTCCAATTGCACTGTTTACTTATTATAACCCAATACTGAAGCGTGGTACTGAGAAATTTATGTCCATCATAAAAGACACTGGTGTTCATGGTGAGACTCAACTGAAGTAATGGTTTGTCAAATAGCATAGTATATTAGAATTGTACTATACTACTATTGAGTCTATTTTCTAAACAAGTTCTATGACAAACAGCATCATAAAATGTGTAGACAAGGTAAAGAAACTGTTCCTGATTCTCTTGCCATGTGGTATACTTAAAAATTAGATTTTTGGGTTTTCCTAACTCAAGTGTATATATAATAGAAGATAGCATGTCAACACTCTCCTGCCATGTGCTTGTTAAGGTTTCTATGTTAGCTATAGTCCACAAAAAATTTCTCATGAAATAAAAATTTCTTTGTAATGTTTCCCAATTTTTCCCAGCTTGGTAGTCAGGATAATACTTTTTTCTTTCCCATATGCATGCAGGGCTTGTAGTCCCTGATGTTCCTCTGGAAGAGACGGAAGTTTTAAGGGCAGAAGCTAAGAAGAAAGGAATTGAACTGGTTTGCCTACCGTTAAAATTTTCTTTAATTTTATTTCTAGATTTCAAACTGATATCCTTATACTGTTGTTGTATACATCTGTTGGTGGTATATATTGTTTTAACATTTTCTAATACGTTTCTTTTTTGTTTCACTAAATAAATCTGTGTACAAGTTTATAGCCAGTTGATTTGTTATATTTTGAACCTTTGATGTCATTAAGGTACTCCTCACAACACCCACCACTCCAACAGACCGAATGAAAGCCATTGTTGATGCTGCAGAAGGATTTATATACCTTGTAAGAGCTTCTTTCAATCACGATTACTTCTTTTTTTTGGCTTACTCTTCTGAGTTCTCATTTAAACTTCAGACCTGCTAAGGTCTTGTTTTTAGAGTATATCTGTGAACTTTTAAAAAATTCCTTCTCACTATGTCCATAAACAAATAGAATTTAATATATGTTTATTTGCTTTCTATTTATCTTAAACGGGTTATTAGTGTAATGTGAGTATAACAAGGTGGCATGCATATTGGCTCCTACTTCTTGACTGATGAAATCAGAAAAAAAATTACAATGTTCTTTTTTCAGTCAAGAACTCTCTACTTCTTGTTGTTCCCTCATCTCTATTGGTGCCGGCATCAAAGCCAAAATGCCAATGGCTTTTAGTTATGCACCTTTGTTTTATTGATTTTCTTTTCGACATTATCTTTGAACTTTAAGTAGACAAGTGCCTTTTTTTCTGAGTTGACTCAAATCTCAGACAATACTGATTTCTATTCTATTTGTGTAGTTTCATAGTTTTACGTGCTTTCTTGAACTAAATATATGAATTACTAAAGTAAAGTTAAAAAGGTTTTCCTAGCTAAAGCTTTTAGGATGTTTTGTCTTTTCTTGAACAATGATGGTTGTTGCTTTTTGGAATATCTACTGAGCTTGGGTTAGGTCAACATTCAATGGGCTAGCCAGTCATATAAAATTTACACAATTTTTTACCTTGTTTTATGAGATGGCGGTGTTATCTAGTTATCAAATTGGGCCAGGAAGTTGATAGCAATAACTAATAGCAAGCAAGTCACTTAAGTCCCAAATATTGGGAAATAGTTTACAATGTTAATAAAAACCAAAAATATCTTACATAAGTTTCCCAGATCAATGATAGGTTATTAAATAAATAAATAATGTGTATGGGGAGGGAAATGAGAGTCGGTTGTAACCACTTACTTATGTGGCAAAGTGGAGGGAAAGTGAGTGAGTTAGTGGAGGTTATAAATAGGAGTTAAGGGGATTAGAATCATTAAGCAAGTATGAATTTGGGAAGTTATTCCTTTAGGAGAGATTAGGCCTCTATAAGTGCCTTTGGGAGATCCTAGGCTTCTCGAATTGCCTAGTTTATCGGTTACGTCATTGTGTTTCAGTTTTATTACCATTAATACAGTTTTATTGTTCTATCATTGTTCCATTTGAGAGATGAGAAATTCAGGATCCTATCAATTGGTATCAAAGCATACGATTCCGGGTGATAAAAGGGATCCAACGCACAAGAAAATGGAGGCTAGAGCAGAAGGTATAGAGCAGCGTATGGATAGTTTAGAGCATCGTGTGGAGGCTGCGCAAACCAAGCTTGAAGAAATCAAGCGATACCTCGAGATGTTAGATCCTGAACGCGCGAGACGCCGAACACACCGACATTAAGCTCCAAGTCGCAGAAGTGGGAGCAGAATTGAATCAAAAATGGTGAGTAGAAACCAACTGTCATTCACGAAAGAAGATTATGGTGAAACAAAGCAGACAGTTGAAAATAATTTCTCAGATTGGAGATCAAGGAAACCGGAAGGAAGGAGGGCGAGAGACAAATATGAGGAGGAGGGAATCGAAGGTTCTAGTGGTGTACCATGGGATGTTGATACGAAACCAGAGGGATCAGAGGGGAACGGTGACGATCATGAACCACCATCACTGACGCCGGAAGATTTGACGGCAACAGCGAGAGACGGCGGCGAAACCTTGGCTGAGGAGCGTTTTCTCTCTCTTGCCACGGTGGTTCGTGATAGGGAAGAGGGGAAGAACATTTGGTCAGAATTGAAGCCTGAAAAAGAGAAGCAGAGTTGTGGTGACGACAACGTGAGGGTGACGACGCCGGACGGAGACGCAATCACGGCGAAGGTGTGCGTTTCTCACAATTTAAGAAAACAGGTTCTCTCTTTCACGATTGAAGGATGCCACGCACAGATCGGTGATGAAGAAGAGGCGCAACCAGAAGAAGTATCGCCGGAGGCGCTGCCGAAAAAATCGACGCCGGAGAAGGAAGACGGTGGAGCAACCATGGAAGCGGTGGAAATCGTTCGCGATGCAAGGAAGCAATCTCTCTCTATCGTAACTGAATATTGCGACGTGTTTGGGAAAGAGAGGAAAGTTGGAGCGCATTGGCTTTCATGGAAATTGGGCCCTGTGACTGAACTAATGGGTCAGGCCCAATCTTTATTATTTACACCTCCCCAGTTTACTAATAATATGGGGGTGTTACTAATGAAAAAGGAAATGGACAATATTGAGCTGGTTGGGTCTGATTCGACTCAAAATCTATCTGAACGGAGGGAATTTGATCAGGGGGAAGTCTTTCAATTTTTTGCATTGCTTGGTCATCATGCTTCAAGTTGTGGGATCCCGGTGGAAACTTAATAATTGTTTGTTTCTAGTTATCTTCACCTTGAGGACAAGGTGAATGTTTAGGGGGGGAGTATTGATAGGTTATTAAATAAATAAATAATGTGTATGGGGAGGGAAATGAGAGTTGGTTGTAACCACTTACTTATGTGGCAAAGTGGAGGGAAAGTGAGTGAGTTAGTGGAGGTTACAAATAGGAGTTAAGGGGATTAGAATCATTAAGCAAGTATGAATTTGGGAAGTTATTCCTTTAGGAGAGATTAGGCCTCTATAAGTGCCTTTGGGAGATCCTAGACTTCTCGAATTGCCTAGTTTATCGGTTACGTCATTGTATTTCAGTTTTATTACCATTAATACAGTTTTATTGTTCTATCATTGTTCCATTTGAGAGATGAGAAATTCAGGATCGTATCAATCAATGTGTGCCGGCAACTGTCATTAACCATTTATTGATTTAAATCATAGGTGAGCGCTGTGGGCGTCACCGGAGCTCGGGCATCAGTAAGTGATAAAGTCCAAGCTCTTTTGCGGGATATTAAAGAGGTTTGTTAATTAACTATTTATTTAATTTAGTATCCACCTCAGTAGTATAATTTTTCTAAGCCTTCTGATTATTTCTGGAATTTCAAACACTACCACCTTTTCTTAGACTCTGCCCTACCCTTATCCTCCCAATTCTTTCTGGTTGCAAGAGCTGATAGCTGCTGAACTAAGAATGATACAATAGTACTTATGCTCTTTGTTGTGTTTTTTTTTAATCCAGGCAACAACTAAGCCTGTGGCAGTTGGTTTTGGGATATCAACTCCTGAGCATGTGAAGCAGGTTAGTATTTTGTCCCATACTCCCTCTTGGCCTATTTATAAGCAAAAACTGCATTTTTTGCTTATAAATAGGTCCAGTGTAGTATTTAGTACTAGTATATGCTTCGACTTCAATGTGGTTAATGGTCAATGCTTAATGATTAATCATATAACTTGTTACAGGTAGCGGGATGGGGAGCTGATGGTGTGATTGTTGGAAGTGCTCTGGTGAGGTTGCTTGGTGATGCCAAATCTCCTGAAGAAGGATTGAAAGAACTGGAAAATTTCACCCGCTCCTTAAAATCAGCACTTCAATGAAACCAAGTCTAGAAGAAAAGCTCAAAGTTATAGTAGTTTTTGTCGTCATAGATAATGAATTTAAAAAAGGATATTATGTTTAACTTTCTTATTTTTCACATGTCCATGATATTATAATATGTTAAAGTTTTTGTTCATTTTTAATTATGACAAAGGATCTCTTTGTTACTGAAATAAATGTTCTATGTGAGATTTATCTCCTCTGCGAAGCTGTGCCAAATGTTTCTCATAATCATTTCATTTCATGTATTGTATAAGAGCCTCCCTGATACTTAGAAAGGCAGCCTTAAGATTATTTAGCTGAAGACACTGATTGAATCATCTATATCAGTGTATCCTTGATAAGTTTGCTCAAGAGCATTTCTACAAAATTGTGCGGTCAAGTTTCAACCACTTGAAATGAAAGGACTTGGGTATACTATGTATCATCTTCATAAGCTTTTTTACCCTTATTTTTACACGTTAAAATGAGTACATCTTTTTTAAAGAGAAAACAAAAAACTTAGACCTAAAATCAGTTCATTTGCTGAAGAAACTACAACGACAAACCGATTCTTTACAGATTGATGTATTGAACTATATTCACAAAAACCTTTCTTGTAGAGTTTGAAACTTTTCTCCATGGTTTCGTATATAGATTATATTAATGGAGAATTATACTATATTCACAAACACTTTGTAGAGTTTGAAACTTCTCTCCATGATTTACAGTTTTAACTTTTTGTAAATCATGGTTAGCAAGTCATAACTTGGGAACAAATTTTTTGGGGTCTTTGAAGATAAAGAACTTGGACTTATCTATTTTTCGTTTTTAAAAAAATATTCATGGAAAATTATGACTCATTAAAAAGTCATGTTGGACATACCATTGTGACATCCATGTCAAGATAATAACGGCATATAGGTTTTTTTAATGGAGTTAGATAGAAACTGAAAAGAAAATGTCGTGTAAACATTATGAAACTTAGAAAAAACTTAAATGGAAAAAATAACTTAACTGGCCTCAGAAGTAAGTTTCCCTAGTTTATATTACTTGATTTTTTTTTACGTGGATATTACTGGGTTATTCTGACATACACGAGTTAAATTTGGCTTTGTGATTATTATTTGTACAGTAAAAAAAACGTTGTAAAGGAGGGAAAATAACGAAGAGCTGTTAGGAAAAAAGAAGGAAAATAGTGATCAATATCAATATACAATACATTTTGTCAAAAAAAAAAATCAATCAATATTCAATACAAGTAACAGAGAAAATGAAGACTTGAAAATATTGAATCCCTTTTACTCTTTAATAGTGATCAATATATTATACAAACAATATTGTAGAATCAAATTTTATTTTTGTTAGTACAAATGCTCATATGTGCGGGGATGGAGAGGAGAAAATAGAGCATTGTGAGCTGGAACTTAGCTCCTAACATTCACAAGAACTTGTGTTTTATCATTAAGTTCTAGTAATTTTTTATTACTATTTTCATGTTTCTTATTTTGTTTTATCGTCGCAATTTTTTTAAAAACAAAACACAATACAGGTAACTTTTTGCTGTCCAACTTGATAAAAATTGTCTCCTTCAAAAAAAAGCGTAGACATACTACCGTGATTTCATTCACAAAAGATTTTCATTTCGATGGTTATATTCTATAATATCAAAAATATGTAATTAATTATCACTAAGGATTCAACAACAATTAAACTGTAAATCAATGTCTTCACCAGCTCAATCTAGGATTTGATTTTCAAAACATCGATAACTATACAAGAACATGGTATTTAGTGGAACAGGGGAAGTGCCAGAAATACTCATTTTTTTTATTTAAAAATAATTTATCAGAGAAAATTCTGTGACTTTATAAACAACCACTACCAATGTGTTATCCCACGATAGAATTGACAATATGAATCAACTTATGTGACAAGTTGAATGAGTATGCGCCACAACCACAAGTGTGATAAGGATAACACATTGAACGGAAGCTAAGTTTGAAGAAAACATTCAAGACAATACCACTATTTACGGGATATTAATCCCTTGTAGTCACATAAGACTGCAGATGCTCGTTTAGTTGAAAAATTTAAGAAGAGAATACAGAATAATTATAATAATGATAATGAATATTGAAGTGACAAAAAGGTCCCTCAAATAGCATTAAATGTAGGAAACTATAGCAAGTATGACTGCAGCATATTACAATCCCTATGTACATGGCGGATTGATATTTAATAAATGTCCGTCGAACCTATGAAATCTTTGGACCAGACTGGAGGCCCGCTGTCACTTTGCTTTGAAAGTGGGATTCTAGCCTGCAAAAGAATGCCCGGATGTAAGGAACAAGACAAGTCATATGAAGAATAAGTAAAGGAAGAAAAATATTGTAAAGAGAAGGTTGAAGCAACATGCCTGGTAGCACATTTGTAATAAATGGTTTCTGGAGAATTATACGTTCGTGCATTCGCAAACATTCTTCTCACATCCGCAACAAACATCTCAAATGTGACATAATATAGTTCTGACTCCACCCTCTTACTCATTGTCTTCAGATCTGTGCTCAAAATAGGAAACTGTTTCAGTCTTGTCATGGCTTCAGTTGTGTGTGTGTGTGTGTGAGAGAGGGGGTTCGAATTAGAAGAAAGCAACGAGACAAATGGCAAAGATTGTCTTGCTTTAATTACCACGTGAGTACTAGTATGAAATATAAGGATCCTTCTTACCCATTGGATCTTTGATGATTTCATAATAATCAGGAACGTCCCGGGCATCAACAGGTTCCTTGAACGGCCAAGCGTCAATATGATCAAGCATTGACTGCTTAAAAGAAAAAAATTGATTGTAATTATTGATTCCTCCAAGGTGTAATTTTTCTCTCCAGCATATTTTGCAGTGTGATTATCTATGGATAAGGATCTTGGTATCGATCCTTAGATGGTCAATTTGCACGATTTCAATTATTATACTGGAAGTGCATGAATGAAAATTAAAGTCAAGGGGACACGTCTAAGTAACTTGCCTTTAGAAGCGAACGCATAAACGCAGTCAAATGTTTTAGATTTGTAGCAGTGTCAGCAGAACTACTTAAAGTTCTGAATCGCGAATGGCCCCACTGATCGGGAGTCCACCCCGCCTCTCCTGTTATTGCATTCAGCCATTAATTACAAGAGAAACCAGGAAATAATTACCAAACAAAATAGCAAATAAATAAACCATCTCATTTATAAGGAGGGGGAAGATAACCATTCCCTTGTGGGGAAGATTTTTATTTTGAGGGCTAGCAAATGGAAGGGGAAGGGTCCAAGGAGGATAAAGTGCTCATCCCATAGCAGGGAGACATGTTTTTTTTTTTCTCAAACTAGTTAAAGATACCCATGATTCACGGGTGAACAACACATCTAGGAAGAGGGGGAAAAATGGGAAAACAGTTTTAAACAGGTGAACGAGCTATGAAGCACGGACACTCCTCTAGAATGTCATGTCGCGTGTCCGTGTCGGATTCTGACACTAGTTGGATTTGGACACTGCTAAGACACCTATTGGACACTCTTACCATAATTTTTTAAACAAGATAATAATTTCTAGAAACTTTTTATTTTATTTTTTACTTATTCTTAGGTTATAAAATGTGTTATCTTCCACAAAGCTAGTAAAACATTTCAACTTTAATTCTCAATTAAGATTTTTGTCATGTTGATCAGATGTTGATAAGATAAATATGTGTTTATTGATTTAATTATCTCTATAATTATTTATATACATGCGGTGTTATGGTGTCCTACATTTTGGATATTAGCGGTGTCTCGGTGTCTGTGTCGGAGTAGGTGCTTCATAGTGAATGAGCTCTCTCAACACGTTATTAGTATGGTTAACTTTTCTAAATAGATCTTGCAGGTACGGAAATAAACTCCTAGTTTTAGCTCCCAGACAATGTTAAGAGAGTTTCCCTCCACTACTTAAACATTCAAACAAGACAAAGTAACACTACCCCCTACTCCTAGCTCAAGAACCTCCTAACATGGCATTTGTTAGTTTCTTAAATGCTAAATAACAAGAGAAAATGTCTAGATATGCAAAATCTATAGTGACCTTAACACTGGGGCCATGATGAGTATACAAGACAAAGAAAACATAGATAAGTAAGATGCCCCTCAGTATTCAGAAGCAAAAAGGTTAGGAACCATTCATAGTGTCTTGGAAGGGAGGTGGACATATCATTACAACGAAAACTTAACTAACCTATAAAAAGAGACGAAAAATATTGACACGGATGATGCTCTATTTGAAGATGGGTAGTAATGCATAACTTTTCCCACAGGCACCAATAAAAAATACTGGCAAGCTTATAAACTGAAATTGGGAAATAGGTACTTACTCAAACCGGGGATGTCATCAATAATCTTTTTAGGAACACCAGCTTCTTTCTGCATAGTGTGTAGATCACGAGGGGGGGAAATTAATACTTCATATGCTTTCTAATCAGACAAATATGAAATAGAAAAATGCATCTTTAAATAAAATAGCAGATGACTATCTTCCCTATCCTTACTCATAGTTAAGTTAGCATACGTGCACATCATGAATGTGGTGCAATTGTGCAAACATGTCAAATGCAATATGTACTAAGATCATGATACAATCAAAATTTAACAAAAATCACATGAAATGGGAAAAACTTAAAATGCCATATACAGGAAATGACAGAAACAAGATGCCGCATGTACCTTCTGAAAATCAATTCCAGCATAAACAATGTGACAGTTTGACAGCTCTCTGATCTTTTCGTCTATTGCCTACAATCGTAAACAACAATGACCACATGAAGTACTTAATGACTGCAAATGAAGAATAAATAAGGCAACCAGAAGCAAAACATATACTAATACACATCATATTGAAACTAAGATAATGCATTCAAAAATTGACTAAACTACGCATCTAAAAATCATATTGAAACAAAGTGCATTGGAAAATGCGAAAATGACAAAAACACAACAAAAAAATCGTATACAGACCAGACCAAGCCAGACATTCAAAAATATAAAAATGATTCTGTAGGTGGGCTAACTCAATTTTGATACATAGAATTATAAAATCGTAGAGTTCTCTAAGTTAACTCGAGTTCGTAAACCACAGTTTGCATCTACAAATTTTTGACAATCTCCATAAGCACCCTTTACACGCCGATAAAAAGCCCGTATCAAATGGGGGGGATGACTGAGGTATGTTTTACTAGGGGGAAAACCCAATTTAAGTGATATAGGTGAAAGCTTATATATAAACTGAAAAATATATATTAAAACCTTTAGTAAAAAAGGCCATTAATTTTACTTATCTGAGAGTACGGAAAATAATGCAAAGTAAAACTAAAAAATTAACTAGTAGAAATTATCTTACCTGCCTTTGACGACGGACCATAGTAGACAAATCAGTGTAAGGGAGCTTTGGATCAATCTTACATTCCATGAGAATCCCTCCATCATAATCCTTAATGTAACTGGGATGAGAAGTACATACAATGAGTTCTCATAGATAGCACACAAGAATACAACCAGCATAAATAGTGCATCATCAAATTGATATTCAACGAGGTATATGAAATCATAATCTAAATAAAAATCCTAGAGATCCCTGCAAAATATACTTTGCCGCTCCACGCCTTCAACAACCAAATATAAATATGACAAAATCAAAGTGCAAATATGTTGGCAAATGTGGGGTGGGGCATGAACCCCTCTAGTTATCTATAATAATCCCCCTGAATCCCTAAGGCACATTTTAGCTGCTGATGTTTTGAGAGTTCCATCTCCCAGGTTAGTCTCTGATAGAAACTCAATAAAACAGTAAAAGAGAAACAGAATTTTAGTAAGAATTGGAATATTCTATTACTTTGAATTCAGTGAAAATTACAAAGGAATAGTATAGTAGCAGTAGCTGAGAACCAGAAAAGAAGAAAGTGCAGTACTCTCACCCAGTGAGAGAAACTGACTCCTATGGCCCAATCCCAACCCAATTCTTGCCTAACTTTTTCTTACCTCCTTCCTACCTTTATACCATAGCTCAGCAAGTATGTGTGAGCAATTCCTACTGATTCCTTTCCTTTTCTCTCTCCTGCCAACTCAGCAAGTTGGTTACAATCCTTCCCACCCCACTACTGAATTCCTCATTAATCCCCTTTCTACCCTTTCTAGAATATACTTTACCAAACCTATTAACTTGCCCCGAGTTATCCAAGTCCAGGTACTCATCAATACTCCCCCCCTAAACATTCACCTTGCCCTCGAGGTGAAGATATTAAAACAAACAAATAATACTCTTCCACCTGGATCCCATAGCTTGAAGCAAGATGTCCCAATAATGCAAGAAGCTGAGTATAGTTCACCTGGATGCCACTGCTTGTGATGTGTTTCTGCCAATGACATTTTTGAAGATTCTGTCCCTTTAATCAAGTGTTCGACCATAGATATGTTGTGCCACCCAATCTTGGCAAAACAAGGAGCTCTTTCTTGACTTTGTAAACAATAATCAATGTGACTACATTCTCGGGATTCATCCACCTTTTTCTGGTTCTGGACAAAGTTCAAAGATGCTGCAATGTCTTCAATAGAGAGGTTTAAGATTGCACCCCCATCCGTCAAAACTCCCAGAATCATAACGACTACTTTGGGATCAATAAAGGTACCACATACCCACATGGCTGCCCCCTCTATAACAAAAGACAATTCATTGTGGTACAATTCTATACCTTCAGCAGTTATAAACCACCCATGAGATTTCTGGACTCGACGAAAAATGTCGAAGGATTGGTCTATAGTTAATTTTGTTTGGCCTCCATAAGTTGTTCCCAGTGAATCAAGTTTTGTGATCCAAGCTTGCTTTGCAATGGGGTGATGCACATTGATAAATTGTGACAGCATTCTTGTATCTTTGTGCCTTAGAAAATTAATAGACGCAGTTACCCCAAGTGTACAGTGATGATATTGTTTCTCTGCTATTTCCCTTTCTTGCATCCACCTCTCCTCATTATTAATCGGATCAACTTTAGTAACATCATTCTTGAGCATTTTGGATCTCATAAAAGCACCACCATAATTACCAACAAGGTTTATATTTTGCTGGAAATTCAAAAATACCTCACGATATTGATGTGTTTGAATTTCATGGCATTTCATAGCACTAGTGGTGGCACTCTCTTGTAAGTTCTCATCTCCTTTAATGCCACTTGGACCCCACTCATCTCTTGTAAAGCTACCCGGATCCCACTGAAGCACCAATAAAAACTCCATCATAATTGAATTTTCCTTCAATTGCATTAAACCACTGCAATAACTCCCACCAGCCCCCACTACCAACTTGATTAGTTTAACTCCTTTGAATAGTAGCTCAAAACCATTGTAAAAAATCCTTCCACTCTCCACTTCTCTTTCTTCACGCAGAATTTTTGAAAATAAAGGAGAAATGTTGAAGAGTTGATCTCTTTGATTGTTTAATCCTTCCACTACTTGCAATGTCCTTCCAGTATTAGTAAATATGGGAGGTGTAATAATAAAATTGTGGGTCTGGCCCATGGGATTAAAACTGATGTCCACTTTCTTTTGAGACCGGCCAAACCCCACCAGCTTCATTTCCTTTTCAGTTATTAATTTTAACACCCCCCTTTCTATATGAATTGGATCATAATTACTAACCAGGAATTGGGTAGGTGTAAGAATCAGATATTGGGTTGATTTAATAACAGGAGCTGATTTACTTACAATGACTTGGGCCTGGCCCAATGAGATAGAGACAATCCATCCTCCTTGGAAGACCTTCAGCCCAAATATCCATTCCTCTCTCATTCCCACTGCGCCGCTCCATCGTGAGAGAAAAAACTGCCTCTCCCACATCGCGAAGAGTTCTCACCACCGCCACTGTTCCTTTCCTGCTCGGCGCCGTTGATTTGTCTTCCCCACAACTCCGATCCTCTTCTCTCTCACTGTTACACGTGTCAAAAATGAAATACAGAGATGGCTCTTCCAAATCGCGAACTGGAGGTACCTTTGTCGCCGTTGCTCCATTTCCCGTCGCCTTCGCCGTCAGTTCCTTGTCACCTCCTTCTCGGTTCACAACACCCAGGCTTCTGCTACCGCCCTCAAACACGCCACCGTCCGGTGGTTCTGGTGGTTCTAGCGACTCCCCCTCTCTCTGTGCTTCCAACGTACTTTCTCAACCGGTGGTTCTAGGTCACCACCGATCCCATCTCCCTCTGGTTTTGCAATAGCATCCAAAGGTTTGCTAATGAACCCTCCGATTCCATGCTTCTTCTCCGATGCATCTGTTTCCGGTTTCACGACTTCTGGTTCTGGATCTCCTTCATTTTCCTTCGTGACTTCTGATTTCGTAACCTCAAGTGAGTGCTTGTATTTCAAACCTGAGAAGATCTTTTCATTTTTCTCCTCTACTTCATCACTGTGTCTTTTCTGAATTGGCTCTTCCCCTTCATCTCTTTTTCTTGATTCTGGTTCTTTGAACCTTTTGATTAGATCCACAGCAAACGATTCCCACTCTGCATCAAGATCCTCTTGACACCATGAAAAGAACCATTCCTGTGCTACACCTTCCATCCTCATGAATGCCCACTGCGTCTTATGAGATGAACGAATTTTCTCCTCCTCAAAAAACCTTTCTGCCTTAGAGATCCACCCAATTGGGTCTTCTCCCGCAAATCCCGGAAGTGCTTCATTCTTGAACCAATTTAACGACTCTGATTCTTCCATCTCTGGTGGTGCTAGTTCTTCCACCCTAACCTTCATGGCAGCAACCTTGTTCTTCCTTTGAGCACTCAAGATCGAATGCTTTGATACCATTGATAGAAACTCAATAAAACAGTAAAAGAGAAACAGAATTTTAGTAAGAATTGGAATATTCTATTACTTTGAATTCAGTGAAAATTACAAAGGAATAGTATAGTAGCAGTAGCTGAGAACCAGAAAAGAAGAAAGTGCAGTACTCTCACCCAGTGAGAGAAACTGACTCCTATGGCCCAATCCCAACCCAATTCTTGCCTAACTTTTTCTTACCTCCTTCCTACCTTTATACCATAGCTCAGCAAGTATGCGTGAGCAATTCCTACTGATTCCTTTCCTTTTCTCTCTCCTGCCAACTCAGCAAGTTGGTTACAATCCTTCCCACCCCACTACTGAATTCCTCATTAATCCCCTTTCTACCCTTTCTAGAATATACTTTACCAAACCTATTAACTTGCCCCGAGTTATCCAAGTCCAGGTACTCATCAGTCTCCATGAAAATACTCTATTGGGCTACAAACAGCCTACAGCCCCTTTTATTAGCAAAAAAATCAATTGGCAAAACTTTCAGTTCTCCTAATAGATACAGCACCCATAATAAAAACATGAAATGAATTGCCTAGTGGGAAGTGCTTCTCATAGATTTCAGACAAGAAGATTGAGTATAACCATACCCTTGCCATCGATCTTTCTCCAAGTGAATCTCTTTTGTGAATCCCTGAAAACACAATCAAGCATCATTGTCAATTTGTAATTTGTAAACAGTGTCCATCTAATTCAACGTCAGGGCATTTTGACCCAACCCCTCTGAATATTTGAAAACAATTTCCAGAGTATCAAAAGGTTAAAGAAAAAAAAAGATAGGGTTTACTATGTCACTACTACCATGCAGTGAAATTATGTTTCTGTAACAATTAGAAACCTGACAAACTTAGCCAGGAGAAGGAACAATCTTCGTGAAAGTTTCTTGCAACTACACTGAAATTGATAGCCTTCTCCTAGTAGCATAAAAGGAGTTCATGGCACATAACTCAACAATTATATTTTAGACTTGGGGCAGAAGGGCAAAAATGGATGGGTTTGTGAGCCCTAACAGTATTTGTATAATACACAAAAGGTCCGCCTTTATACTAAGGAACTTATAACACCCTATTTTCTAATGCCAGCTAGTAAAGCCAAACGTGTCTCTTTAATTTTTAACCAACCCAACAAGGACGGACCACAACGAAAATTTCCTTTGTCAGACAGAAAAGGAGGGGGGGGTGGCCAAAGTACTTTCTCAAACAATCTTCCCAAAATTTTGCTCCTTTAGCCACATCACCACCCTTTTCCTCCATAATATAAATTGATGCCCCATTTATTGGCACAATCTAGGTGGGATGTAATGCACCAGAATGCGACTCAAATAATACCCAGGTGATAAGGATCATAAATAGCGAACCTGTTTGATAAAATAGCCAACTGCATTATTATCGGCATATGTGAGAAAATGTGTCAGTCCATCCATATCACGTGCATACTGTTTTAAGTGATTCATCAATCTGGTGCCATATCCTCTTACTTGCTCGTCAGCTGTAATTGCACAAAAGGCTATCTCACCGAACTTCTGGCTATCAACCATAGTGCACAACAGTATTAATGAATAAAACCATGGACAAATTATTGAAAGTAAAGCTTTTTAATTTGGGGAGAGGGGTGATATTAAATTAAGTAGGCAAGAGACAAATGATGGGAAAAACATGGAAGCACAACATATATTTACAACTTAGGTATTTTCTATAAAATTATTAATCTCCCAGATTATTCACTAATATGGAACTTGGGAAGCATTTTTATCATAAGTGCAACCAAAGTAGAAATGTGATAATATAACAACTAAAACAGACACCAGTTAACCTTTTAAAGTAGCGAATCCGATCAGTGTCTCACGACTCATGCGACTCACATCATTATTTGAAATGAAACTGAACTTAATCTATACAAACCGGAGTGCGAATTTCTTTTGGAGTTGGACCTTTTTGATATTGATATTTGGGATATTTATGTCAACAATCTATGTAAACAATATCTGCTGATTAATATTAGGTAATTAGGATAGTCTGGTACTGTAGTTGTTTTGTAATAATTACTCACTACTTCCTCGTTTGTATATTGATTTGTTTTTAGAGCCAATAAAATATATGCTCCTGATTTATTTTACAATCTCAAGCCTCTGATTTCTCTCCTTTAACAGACTGAATCTCAACATGAACCCAAACTTGCTCAGTTGAATCGCAAATCAAGCTGAACCCTAAGATACGAATTCTGTCGTCAGTGCAGCCCAGAAACAAGTCGGCTAGCACGACATAGTTTCTGAAAGCCTTGCTAGCGCCGCGTTTCGATTTTCTTCTTAATTAATTAACTGCGACAGTACCACCTGAAATCCAACATCCCAAACAACACAAGTCAGATTCACAAATGAGGAGCCCTATCACTTCAAGTCTTCGATCCCCACGCCCTCCTACACTGCGAGTTTTTTATTCTTCCTGCATACATAGTGATTCACGCCCTACCTTCTCCACTGTTTCTCTATATTTTTGGGTCCCCCTTGTTTTGTTTGAAGACGGAGCTTCCTCTTGCTCTCTCTTTGGTCCCTACCTGCTCTCTTGTTGCATGTGTTGCTCTTCCGTTGATATATACCTGAATCTTGAATTATTTTGAAGTTCATATATTAGAAATCAACTTTTTTTTACTTATGTCACTTTGTTTTTACTTAAACACGGTATATTTTTTATCATGTATCTTACGATTCATAATAAGATTTAATTCGTGTTTTGGAAGAAGAGAAACTGTGTATTGTTAATGCAGATAGTAAAATGTATGCCCTTACATCACATGCACATTTCCCTTCTCTCTCAGCCACATCACAACGATATTGGGCAACTGATGTATTAAGCCCATTAGGGGCCCATACTCGCGTTTGGGTCCTAACAGATTCACAATTTGATAGCCTTGAATATTGTAAACCTTCTGTTCTCAGATATTGATACAAGAACAGTACATTAAAATGACACACTCATATTTAGGCGACAAAAAAACTAAAAATCAGAAACTGCTAGAACCAGAAGGGAAAAACATAGGGAAACAAATTATTACCTTACATATGGGCGATATGTAATACCTCCGAGAACATGATTACGCCTTATAACCATTACAGACTTATGGCTCCTGCAAATTAAACATAAAAAGGTTTCACAATTACAGAGACGAGACGATGAGGAATTCAAGAATAACAGGAAAACTTGTTAAGAATGTGTGTTTAGTGATACAAGAAATCTAGGATGCGACCATGCCTGCAAACTAGAACTTGTATCAGAAATATATCAATATTTCAAACAGATAACACTTACTAATCAAACTTTAATCTTAAATAAAAGAATTCAGATAATAGAGCTGTAAGACAGAGAACCAACGATGGCCCTCTTGGCATTGTGGCTGTTGAAAATTCCGTTTGCGGCAAGTTTTGGCTACCTTCATTGCAGCTTCCAGCACCTTGGCTGTGCTGGGTATGAGGGGTGCGTTTAGTGCCACATCGCCTAAAGGTATAGCCTAATTAGTGTTCATAAAGCTTGGACATTGTTCGCCTTACAAGATGGTTTTGTAGGGATGAGTTAGGCCAAGAACTCAAATTGGTATCGGAGCCTATTCTAGATCCACTATTGGACCACCTGTTTCGACCACAGGGTAAGTTGGAAAATCCGCTTTAATTGCAGTCTCTCCCAGTCGCCTTCATTGCGGCAACTTCGGGCTGCCTCCATTATAGCTTCCAACACCTTTATTATGCTGGATATGAGTGGTGTGTTTAGTCCCACATCAGTTGGAGATATGGCCTAAGTAGTGTTGATAAAGTTTGGGCATTTCTCAGCTTACAAGTCAGTTCTGTGGAGCTGAGTTAGGCTCTAAACACAAATTCGAACTTTCTAAGAGTACTCCACTTAGTACCCCCTTGGTAAACCTAGAGTGTTCCTCCTAATCAATTTCAGATATCTTTGAAGTAGTGATAGTCACAATATTATTAATCATGCAAAAGGAGGAATTACATAAGGCATTTATACGGTAAAAACAATCAAAAGATAATGAAGATCCTAGGTATATCCTGATATATATATATATATATAAGAACACAATGGTCCTAATTAATTCAGTATCAAATAGTTTCATGTCTTTCATTCCTATTCCCCATTTTTTATTGTTTGATGGCTGCAAAAACTTTGGGGAAACCATAACAACAAGGCTTTGTGCACCCCCACTTCATAATTAACTAGAACTTTATCTGCTCATTTTTCTACATGAAAATTTTAGGATGACAGTTTTAATGGGGAAAGAAAAGGAGCATAAAACTACAATCAAATACGTTTTCCAGTTGTTACTAAATCCAAACGCAGAACACTTTACATTTCAAACTAGGAACGAGTTAGCTAGATTATATTTGACGAACAAATAGAATAAGACATGTTTTTCACGGATTTTGTTGAGCAAGCAACTTGGAGTTATTTTTGATTTTGGGTGGAGAATTAACTGTTCACAAAATCTCAAACATACATAGACTGATTTAAGCACCATGAGTAAGAAAGTATATAGGTACTTATAAAGATTGTCGGCATTACCTATCCATTACAAGACGAACAATGTACTCCTTGGGCATATTGGGAAGTTGTCTGGCAAATATATTCTTCAATCCTATCAACCTATGGAACAAATGACAATGGAAGGAATGGAACACAATATTGTTAATGATTATTTTTGCCAATTATACAAAATTGAGTTTAAACTAACAAAAGAAAACAGCTAACTCAGTCTCATTCAGCCAGCACTTATAGGCTATAGGTAATGCATAATTCACAAGCAGGAACAGATGCAATGGGGGTGAGCACGTGTTTCGATAGATTGTGGCATTAATTTGTAATTGGTTCTCTATTATACTTGAAAAATAAAAGTAGTCAATGTCATTAGGTTAATAGGTATTTACGTTCTAGGTTATTTGGTCAACTGACTCTAAGTGACATTCTTATTGGGAGACACACGCACAAATTAAGAGAATTATGTTCAACTTAGATAAATGTATGATCCTTCTAAAGTTTAAATTAACTTTTGTTTTACTATCTTAACTTTTATAAACTTCATTTCACCCTTCAAATATATATTATATTTGGCATCACATTTTTCTTCCATTTATTAGCATCAAACCTCTGTAGTCAGTAGAGGTGGTGGAGGTCGCAATCGTGGCGGTGCGTGGCATGGCGGAGGTTCGGCGCTATGCAAAACCCATCAAGGCACAGTTTGGCGTTGTGGCTGTCGTGGCCATACCGCTACCCTGCTATTGTGTTTGAGGGGTCGGCCGCTATGCTACGCTATCCGCCATTGACTACATAACATCAAACTGTCCCCACAATGAATGTCAATGAAGACTTTCAAAGTGGTTCTTCAAGTTCCACTAATTTGATCAATTGACTACAATAGTATATCAACTACAATTTGGTAACCACTTTGATCACCCCTATAAAAAAGGGGATAAATGTAATGTCAATTACATCTTTAAATAGCTAAAAACGTTAATTTCCTCTAACTTTGATAATCCCCCCCCCCCCCCCCCCCCCCCCTCTTGGGTTAATTTTGGGATTATTCCCTGCTTATATGCAGTGAGGTGGTAATGTTATTTTTGCATAAAATGCTAGTAAAAAATGAGTAGAGCAGTCAGGGAAGCATAAATACTATACCAAATCATATGTTGATCAACATTATCATTCGATAGACATACAAATTTGAGCCTTCCTGCTTCCTCCTGAAAATGACAATATCGTCGCAACAATGAACACCTATCACCTCAAACTAGTTTGTCATACTAGTATCAAATACCACTATTTAACTACTGAATCAGTTTACAGTTTTCAACAATTCTCAAACAAAAATTTACAAATAACCACTAATTTGTAATGAAATTAAGTAAAAGGAGAGGAAAGGATTTACCTCTTTCTTGAGTAACTCTTCCCTAGCGCCATAAGCACCACTTGTCTGTAAATTATCAGTGAATATCTTAGTCGCGTCCTCCTTAACCACAATGCCAGGGACAGAGCCGGCAGTGGCGGCGGCACCAGTGACAGTCGTTCCGGAGTCTTTGGCAGCGTCAGAGTTCTCGATCTTGACGGTAGAGTTATCGGCCTTGAGCTTGGAGTTGCGAGGAGCGGAGGGAGCATTGGTGAGCCTAGCAGCAGTGAAATTGCGCATGGATGAACCATTGTCGTTGTCGTACTCGTACTCGTCCTCATCGACAACGGCGTCCTCAGAGTCTTCGTCGGAATCGGAGTCAGCGCCGCGAGCAGAGATGCTCTCGAGGTCGTCATTGGAGGTGAGGGCACCGTCACGTGTGTCGGCGGATAAGGAAGAAGGAGGGAAGGGAGGCGCGTGATCCTCGGACGCGAGTTTGCGTTTGTGAATGGAAGAGGTGGCGGAAGCAGAGGCGGAGTGTGAAGGAGAAGGGGACTGGGAGCTTCGCGAACGAAGGGGTCCTCCACCACCGTGCGTATCCATTTTAGGGCTTTCTAATCTACTCGTTAACTTCAATTACTTCCGGCTATCAAACTTCCCGAGCTATAACGACGTCGTATTCGTCTCTTCAACCTTCAACGTCGCTGTTACACTTTCTCAGACCAGAAATCTAGATGGTTAAATTTTGTTTGCATTCCGCGGGGAATTTTATAGCATAGTAGTAGCCTTAGCACGCGTAAGTTATAAAAAAAACCGAAGGATAAATATGTTTTTTTTACAATGAATAAATATGTTTTTAATCCTTGCCAATCAAATCTAGTTATTCTCTCAAATGCTATTAATAGTTAAGATTGAATCAATAAGTATTAAATCTCAACTGTCAATGAATTTTTATAGTAAATCCTACGGTTATACTTAATGGTTCATCGATGAGATATTTTGATTTGCTCTCTAAAAAAATTAAATAAATCTCTTGAAATATTATCTTTTTTCTAGTTGTCCATCTATTGAGTCTCCTTGTCACTATTTTTTATTTTCTTTTATTTTAAAATAGTGATAATGATAAAATTATGAATCCCCAAATTTAATTAGGGTTGAGAGAGAGAGAAACGTACGAGAGATGCAACTAAAATTAGAATAAAGTACTAGATTTTTTTAACTTTCTGCAACTTCAATTTTTTAGGCATAGTGGCAACGACAGGGTGCAGCAATGGATAGAGGCAACGAGGGTGGCGACGGCGGGCGGCACAAAGAGAGTTCCAATGTGGTTGTATTTACTTTAACTGTATTTTCTTCCTCTCTCATTTGCATATCCTTTCATCTTAGGGTGAGAGAGCAAATCAAATCCCTCACCTGTGAACCAATGTATAAAAATGGTAAAATAGCATGCGGGGTCCCTTAATTTATTTTCAGTTTTCGAATAGGTCCTTTATGTTTTAAGTGTAATAAATAAGTCCCTTAACTTTTAAAATCATTGCATCGTCATCCTTTTTTGTAATTTTCGTTTGACTCCGTTACAAAAAATGCTTATGTGGCTAGCGGTGCTGATGTGGCCTACCAGCTTGGATTTTATTTAATAATTATTGTTTTAATTAATTTTTTTAATCAAAATGAAAAGTGCACATGCATTCATCCCTTACCTCACTGCTACTGCACCACCGCTGCGTTTCTGAAGCTCCAAGCTCTCCTCTTCCTTTTCTCCATCCGCCTCTTACCTCCGCCGCAAGCTCGCCTTTGTCACTATCACCAGCAGCTTCCTTCGTGACGCCAACAGCTTCGTCAGCCTCCCTATTGTTGATTTTCTGCGATTTTTATGAACCAAATTGTTTTTTCTGTTTAATCTGTGATTTTGTGAACTTGTTGATTCTGGAAGAAGTGGTGCCAACCCCCAATTTCAAAATCTGTTCAATCTTTAATTTACCCTAATTCCAAAATCTGTGAACTTTGATTTCCCTAACTTTATCCCTTAAACCAAAAACCAATGAACAGCGGATTGAAATTGGGACAATTTGGATTGGAGATTGGATTGAAGGTGACGCATATATGATACCGTTTATCTTATCAGCAAATATATTATCAAAATCTGATAAAATGTTTGTTTTCTTACATACATATTTCAATCCCTAACCTTCTATGAAAAATATGTGTACAACTACTGTAAGGGAGGATTCGTCATGGGGAGATGGAGGTGACGACAGGGGAGGGGGTCGCCGGAATCTGGGTTTGGAGTTGTTTTTGGAAGATGATGAATATTTTCATTTATTTTGTTTTTTTTCAATAAAATCCAAGCTGGACTGCCAAGTAAGCATAAAAAAAAAGCCAAAGCCACATCAGACACTGTTTAACGTTAGTGTTAAAACGTTAAATAGGACAATAGTGCAATATTTTTAAAAATTAAGGGATTTATTCGTTACCACGAAAATATAAGGGACCTAATCGAATACGGAAAATAAGTTAAGGGACCGCGGATAGTATTTTGCCTATAAAAATTCATCAACGATTAAGACTTAATACTGGTTAATTCAAATTCTACAACACAAGTTTTTTAAGCAACTTGAAATATAATATTTTTCAATTTTCATCAAGTTCTGACATTTTCTTTTTAAATTATATAATTTTCAAACTTTATGATTCAAAACAAATTATATCAAACACAATGTCACTCATGCGGATGCACGGGTATACTATAGGTGTTAAAGAACTTTAACACAATAATAAAATTGCAAAAATATTCATGATCCATGATGGACTGTTCTACTTTTATCATATTTCAAATTTTCTACTCCATACTACCAGTGTTGGGCCATTTAATACAATCATCTTTTGCTATTCTAACATTTTCTTAACGCGATTTAAACAATTGAATATTGACATTCAAATAAGTGATCTGACAAAGTTAAAAATAACTTGCATCCCTCTAAGTAGTTGTGACTAATTGGCATTAGCAATATGGTCGAACGTGTAAACAAAATCATCTCCGCTTTAATCATATCATCTTTTTATATCATAGATAGATAGATAGATAGATAGCACGCATGCATGAAAACAAAAAGAACAAAGAATCAAGCTCTATTTCTTTTCGTGTTATATATTTACCTATCTAATGTCATTACACAATAGTGGCACAGCATAAATATGTATCTAAAATTCCAATTTACTTTTTAAAATGTGACATAAATAACTACCATGTATATATAATTCATTTCTAAAATCAACATGTTGCTATAAAGAACATTTTTGGGACACGTTAAGGTTACAGAAGCTGTCAGAGAGATCATTCATTCACCCTCTCTGCTCATCATTTTACACTGAGTGCAACAGAAGAATGTGCAGGCGGGCTCCATGTACAAAAAAGAAAAAGCTCGCCAAAAGGAATGAAGTGATGAACAACATACCAAATTTTAGAAGCATGGAAACAACTTTATCATATTTAATCTGTTCTTGGTCGATTTGGACCATTTTTATTGCTGCTATATAATGGTAATAGCCACCTTGATCCATGTTTCCTTTTACCATAACACCGCCAATATAGAATGAAAAAACATAACATTACAACAAGTGGGATAGCCCATCTGTTTCAATCAACAACAAAATTACCATATATCAATATCAACATCAATATTCCATAAAATCGTGTTATTCTTTATAATAAGATATTGAGCAATAAAGTGGATCTTAAGAGAATACTTGAATTTGATTTGAAGTATGAAAGGAAAATGGTTTAATTACCTGTCAAGATCCAGGATTGGGCTGTAAACAAGAGTTTCCCAAGATGCAACTATAAAATGCCAAACTGGGTTATAGTAAAGTGACTCTGCTGACCAAAACAACCTTGTGTAGGTTTCCAGAAATATAAAAAGCAGCCACCCTCCGATTTCGATCAAAATGAACTTTATAATAAAACGGCCCATCACTACCGTGACCAGGGAGAAGGCCACCAACCAATTGAAAAGCCTGTGGTTGTACTCCTGTATAAATAGAGACCTAGACTTTCCCAACATCTGCATATTCATTTGTTACATTCAGTTCTGTCATGAAACACTTGAAAATCCAAAAAACAAAAAATAACAAGAATAATATAGTTGCTTCATGAAGAATAAGAATAATTCTGCGTTTTATGACAAACAAGTATAGGGGGAAGATCATCTCTTTTTACCTTTGTCATGCGTCCCTCATAGTTTGGTTTTGAAGGTCCAACACACTCATGCTCAAAACTACGATTGCATTTCTCAAGACCTGCATTAAATTTTGCCATGGAAGGAAGTCTGAGAACTTGAAGCTGATCCATCATGTCCTCGCATCTGATGTACAGTGCCTCACAAAGCTTCGATGATTTAAATTCATTTTGTAAAATGACATTCTTATATACCTGCATAATTATTCTTAGTAAATATAAACTTGAAATTACCACATTGAAACTCCAAGCAAAGAATCATCTATCATCAAATCAATGGCTGCTAATTTATGTCAATTGTAGAAAAAGAATCCTGATAAGTGATAAGTATCTAAGCTCTTGAGAAACCCTCCCTTAAAAGCTAGCTATCAAGGGGGAAGAACAAAGCCACTTAAATACTCTACCGAGCTTCTCACTCTTGCTGACACTAACAAACACAGGATTCTTTGCTATTTATTAACTTATTTCTTTATTTTTGTAAAGAACTAGAGTAGTTTAAAACCAAAACTATAAAGACATATTTGAGAAGAAAAAACCATTCTATTAATTTCCTAGTATTATTTTACCAGTTAATTAAATTCCCAATAAGCAAATTTTAGTTTGCAACTTGCAAGCTTCCACTATACGACAGATATTCAAGCAATACCTTATCTATTTGTTCATCCAGTTGGACGATTGATTTCTTAGCATGGTGACGGCCAAAATGTTGCTGATCGAACGCTTGCATTGCGTCACCTCTAGCCTTATCATGTGACTCTCGTAGAGATCCTTCTGAAAGAGGTAGACCCAAGGTCGCCATCTTTTCACTGTATAACTTGAGACATCTTTCAAGAATATCTTTGTTGAAAATCTCCACAAGGGAACCTGTTGATGGAATCTCTCCTTTGTTCAAGGCTTCAAGTATCTAAATATGAAAAATGAAAACTAAAGCAGTTTAATGGAGATTTACAAGAAGAACTCCCACAATTCTAAAAGCATTATCTTATTTTAGTTGTGCAACTATTATCTTCAATCTGAAAACATTAGAAATGACAAAGAACTAAAATTGACAGAAAATATATTGCACAAGAGAAAGAAAACAGCAGGTGTACACATAAAATACGATATTTTTCCCAACAAAACTCAATTTTAGGAGTTAATGTCAAGACTATCCAAACAGAGATTCGGAGCAATTTATAGCTGCAAGTCAAACTAAAAGTTGAAAAATTAAGACAAATAAGGGAATGTGTAATTTATTACTTTTAATAAGAGAATGTGTAATTTATTACTTTTAATCCTTAAAAAAATAGGTATCTGAAAAAAAAATAGTTCTGAAAAATGTTAAAATAATGTGAATTGTGCTAAATTCAAGGTCAAAGTATTACTAAGAAAATAAGAAATGGAGTGATAAATTTCTAAAACTCTTCCACTTTTCACCTATAATAACATTAAATAGCATAAAATAAAGTTTTGGCCCTATTTGTTTTCTAGTCCCCATTACATTCAGCCTCCACAAAATCTTAAACCCAACGATAGAACTATTCCATAAATACTTCCAATCTTTTTGCACATTGTTGAGCAATCGTTGAGTCTCAAGAAAGTTCGCTAAGATATACTGAAAATAGGGCAATACATGAGTCAACAGCTACTAGCACATTAAAGCTAATATATTGGCACAGTCACAACTCAAAAGTCAATATCCCATGGACAGAAAATGAAGCTAAAATGAAGTCACTATTGCTACTTGATCGATTGTTGATCCTGATTCTATTTAAGGCTTTATTTGGGAGGGGAGGTTTGCAGGACAGGAGAGGGGAAGGTACGGCCCCTTGGTTTACCCTACCGCCCTCCCCTCCTAACTCTCAAACACAGTCTAAAGAAACAATAGATACCACTGACATGGAAAAAAATTATTTTATATTAAACTATGATTACTTTTATCATTTTCTTTAAGAACATGCAAACCAAGTACCTGTTTCAGGAAGGAAACAAACTCCTTCCCATTTAGAGATTTTCCCTGTACAATCTTTGGACGGATTATGCTGGCAACAACCTCTTTTAGTTTCTCCCTTCTACTCACATATAATGGATCAAGTTCCCCATCCTTCAAGTCACAAAGCTTTGTCCGCTGGAGATGTGGCTGTTTAAAATCCAATTTCAAGGATCAGTTAACCAACCAATGCAGTGTTCTTAATAAAAATTAAAGGTTACATTTTTTTGTACTTGACCCTCTAAGTGCCCCTAACAAAGAGGCCCAGAAAGGAAGAGAGGAATGGGCAAGGGATGCCATCAGGGGGTAAGCAAATGACTCAACCAAGTGAGCTAGGTAAAGGGTCATTTTATTAAAAATTGAATTTCAATAAAGCAATGTTCTCTAACTTGAAACATAAATATATGAATGCATACATGGACGGGAAGGTGGGTTAAGGTTGAAAACCGGACAGGATCCTCTACGGAGGCTGGAGGTCCAGTGAAATCATGGCCATAGAAAACGGGAGATTAAGTGTTTCAAGGATTGAGATTCTCCCGTGGGAGAAAACAGGAGACACTCCCACGCGGAAGAATCCGCTCCTGTTGTAAATAAACATACAGATAAATATTTTTGAAATAACACTTGAAGTCATGCATCAGAAATATTATTTCCAAGACTAAGATCACCTTCTTCACAACAAAAAAGAAAAAGGTATTTCTTGTTGAAGACACGGACTAAATCAAGATGGCTTTTCAAAAAACAACACATACAAAGAGCACAAATGCTTTTGCCAGTCTATGATATTGCACAATGACATTTCAGAACTTAGCGGTAGACGAGAAGAGACATGATTTAGAAGAGAACCGGATTTGTACCTATTACCTTAAATTGCGTGTAAAAAAGCCAAGAGTTGCAATTTGTGATGGATTAGTTATCATATTTCATACAAGCCAGGAGTGGGCACAAAGAGGAAGAGGATTTCTAAGTTCTACCAATTGTGGAGTTTGACAAAGGAACTGAAAAAGCCAGTGTTTTATCATTCAACAGATAACGAGGACTTCTGTCATGATCAAAAAGGTCCATCCAACAAGGCAACATCATGAAGTTTAATTCACATAAAAGAATGAAGAAAGCACCAATGCAACATGGAAAATGTCAGAAAAATTAGAGAAACATTGCTTTTTTTTCTGTCATATATGTGATTCAGACCACAGGCTTTGCTATCATCAAGAGTTAAAGTTTCTATACTCTTCTGTATAAACTAATAGATAAGTTCTGTTTTCATATGATTTCAAATGCAAAACAACTGGACTTACATACACCCAAAGGCCAAAGCTCCACATAATGGAATTCATTGAACTTGGTGACAAAAGAATTTCACGCAAGGGTACATACACCCAATGATCCACATAATAGAATTCATGGATCTCTGGGATAAAAGATTGAATTCCGCGTTGAGGGTTGAAGTGGTAAGGAATGGCAGATTTTTAGAAGACACAGGGAGGACACATACCTGTGGTAAGCTAAAGGCTGTACTGTTGTCACCCATTATAGCCAACGAGTCCCGGATCTGATTGACCTGATGATGTCAACTTTCAGTATCAATTTTCAATTCCAAACTAGTAATATTTTTACTGATAATTGGAACTTGAATTCCAGAAGAGAAAATACCATATCAATATTTTTGTCTCCTGCAAGTGAAAAATAGACAAATATCCTACTATCAGAAAATTTGCTTTAAAAAACATGGGATGAAGTTAATTTCAGTTATAGCTGCAAGCAATGTTACTGACTATCAGAATTGGGGACTTGTCGAAGAGCTTCATCCACCATTTCTTGCACTGATTTCCCTTCTGCGGGCAATTAAGGAAAATATAAGTATTCAATAGAGTGCACATGTTGAACAATAGTAGCAGCAGAGACCCATTAGCAATTATTCAGCAGTTACTAAAATGGCTTTAATGGCACTGTATCTAGGAGACTCGAGAAAAGAGAAAATCGCAGTGTAGAAAAGGTAACAGACAGCTTGCTGATATGAACACACATCAAAGAAAAAAAGCATCTAACTTACGCAGAAAATCACGTTGGATAAGCCACAGGAGCTTAGCAGGTTCAAATGCAACATCCTGGCCCTATAAAATCCAGCAATTGAAGAAGATCAAATTAACAATGAAAAAGCTTCATGGAAAATGTTGATTGGATAAATGAGGACAGTAATAAGGCCTTTGGATTACCTTCACTCTGTTCCAACGCGCATAAGTTGCAAATTATAAATATTGGATTTGCAAATAAAACAAATTAGTAACCACAATTAACCCAAAAAAATGGTTGCAATGCAAAATTAAAAATGACAGATAAACTAATAATAATATAAATGATATCAACAAATAAAAAGTTTATCAAGATACAAACCTCCCATAAAATTCTTCAGCAAGCTCAACCGCAAAAGAGAGTCTAGAGATGTCAGCTTCACGTATCTTAATAAACAAAGAAGAAAACATTTTAGTATGGCCTAAAAAGAGAAAAAAGAGGTATGCATGTGGGCTTCTCGATTATCCAGCCTTTAACTGGTAATCAAAGTTGATACTAGCAGACATGCATGTGCAGTCAAGTTCCTTAAAGTCGAAAGTACTTTGTGCATAGTGGTTCAAAGGTAAAAGGTAATTCAACATTAGCTTGAAATTGCAAACAATGGAGGCTAAATCAAAGGTAAAAGGTAATTCCACAATTCCTTGTAAACAATTGAAGGTGGGGTTTTATGACTCTTCGTAGATGATTACAGATATACTAAAGGCATATAGGCCTAAGATTGGTAATAATTTTTCAATTGATTTTCCAATTTGTCAGGTAAAATCAATATATAACATATAATTGGTTTCCATTCCTAATTCCACATTTTAACTCCACTTTAATAAAGTATTCATATTAATCTTTGTATTTCTATTTCTCCATTATGAGATTTTCCATTTCATTCGCTTTTATAGCAGAGTAAAGAGTATAATATTAAGGAGCTAATTTTTATTCAAAAAATTAGTTAATTACTAATATCATTATAAAACGAATTAAATAAACTCAGAAAGATGAAGGCACTAAACTTCTAGTAATTAGACACTTGAGAAATTTGGCTCTTGCTCTAGCTTTGTGCTTTTCTCACCTAGTATATACCATAGACCATCACGATACAAGGTTATACTCATCACTGAAACATTAAGTTATGTTTTTCTAAGTTGTTAATAGCTCTTATTCCAGCTTTATGCTTTTTTCACCTAGTGTATATCAACGACCACCAGGATACAAGGTTATATTCATCACTGAATCATTAAGTTGAGCTTTTTCAAATTGTTAATGCTCAAAAATTGGTTTTTTTATCTGCCAGTCTAACATTACAACAACATAAAAATGAGCACATATTTTTGAGGGGGTTATGATGACTAACCGTCTCAGGCAGATTATAGATAAGCACAGAACTTATGACAGTTGCCAGAGCAAATATCCTGGAAAAGGAAAACACAACGAAAGACCAGTTGAAGAATGGCATGTGATATCGACGTAAAAAACCACAGTAGATAAGACCAGTAAGCAATTACCGATCATCATATACATTTGATTTCCCAATGCTTTCAAATCCTTCCGTATCTATGTAAAAGACAGATGTTTTTACTCCATCAATTTCCATGTCTATGGGGGTTCCCCATATCCAAATTCCTGTAAGGCAAGACCAGATGAGATTAAAGACAGAATGAGAAAGATGGTATCTAACTCTAACGAAGCATAACCATGAAAAAATGTCGATATCTATCCACCTTTTGTTTTGGTGTCACGCATGTGTCCCACACCAAACCCTAAAAAACAAATATATTAGTTTACATTAAATTCTTGAAATCTGTCAATTTACAACTGCAACTAAAAGTGTAGGTGGGGAAAATTCTAGTAGTTATAAAAGATGCACCTTCATAACAAGAAAGAGAGAGAAGTTGATTAAGCAAAAAAGACTTTCCAGAGCGGTATGGTCCAATTACCTGATAGAAACAGCAGTAGTAACAATATGCAAGAGGGTTGATCAGTTATGGTAAAATTTATCCATTAGAAAGCATAAAATAAAATAAATCATAAAACACTTCACATAAGACTTCAATTTTCAACTGATAGACCAACACTAATCTTCAACATTTCAAATACCCAGAGATTCTTGAAACGAAATAAAAAATGTGAAATTGCACCACTTGAGAAACCAAATATCTAGACCAACACTAGTCTTCAACATTTCAAATACCCAGAGATTCTTGAAACGAAATAAAAAATGTGAAATTGCACCACTTGAGAAACCAAATATCTAGAAGCAAGTTGCAACGAAATTGGAAAAGAAAACGATAATCAACTTTGATAGTTTTAGTTAACCTTCTTAAACTCTAATTTTGATTTCCCAATGCTCACTATTGGGAAAAATCAAAGTCCCACATTGATTAGACATAGGCAATAAGGCTTCGATACTCCTTATCTTACAATTCTGTTTTGTAGGGTTGAGTTAGGCCCCAAATGTAAGATATTATCAATTATCAAAGTCTACCCTAAATCCTTGTTGGGACACCAACCATATTATCCAAGCGCCGGCCCAATAGCCTTGGGCGTGGAGGGTCAAGGGTGTATTAAAAAGGGTCCAAGTTCTACATTGACTAGAGATATATAAGGCCTAAAAACAGCTTATAAAGCTTGCGCACTCATCACCTTAGAAACTAGTTTTGTGGGGTTGAGTTACGCCTAAAATCTAAGACTCACTCTTATGAAGATTTTGTCTCATCTTTAGGTGGAGAAAGTTATAATATATATTTGTAGAAGATAAAGACTTTCGTGTTTTGACTTTTGACAACACTTTAGACGGTAAAGTTTGCCAAAGGCCAATTTACATGATATATGTTGTCAAACCTTGTGACCCATGCAATTGATTTGAGTCAACTTCCAAGAGCAACTTCTCGAGTGTTTTAGAACAAATAACCCTAAGTGGTCATATATGAATCAGCAAGAAACACAGAAAGTGGGAAGATGACTTATGCAAATGGAGGATGTAAATAAACATAGTATTACCCAAAGACTACTTCATGAAACCAATCAAAATCAAACATTGTTAAGTGTCACTGTCATGAAAATCCCCATTAGATAACAGATTAAGTTAAAAAAATACTAAAAACGGAAGCTTATAGTTGCGGTCAAACTTACTGCCACAGATGCAATGGGGTTTGTTATTTTCTCAATAGCCTCCAAGCCTTCACTTGAAAGACGAAGTTTCGTATGACCAGGATCAGGTTCGACGATGGGAAAACTGTGCAGACAAAAATTGGACAAGGATAAAGGTACAGCATCTTGACGTAAAAAGTACTTTGTAACAAACAGAAGAAACTCAGTCATATGATGCCAAAGAGGAGGTGACCAAAACAAGTAAAATGAGTGTAACAGAAGCAACATGAAAAAGTTGGTCATTATACTCACAAACAAATCAATAACGATAAATAAGAAAGAGTCTCAGTCCCAAAATATTGAAATAACTACATAAACTTAACCCCACGAAATGCAATATGCACATTACATTATGTTCCTTTCAGCTCCACCTAATATAAAGACAATTTCACACTACATCTATATACCACTTCCGAAATAAATATTCACTTGAATGCTTTGCTACTCCGGTGCACAAGTCCAAAGTGTGTTTCTCTCCATGTTCATACTGTGAATTGCGAATAATTCAGCTTATGTTCAATCAAGATTACTTCTGAACTAAGCCTATGCAAATTATTGTGTGTAGCTGCATCACCCTTTTTGTATATATATGAAAGTCCGACAAAGTCTTCTATATTCTTGCTACCAAAATGACAATTCCTAGTTGACAGAAAAAAACAATGTGTGGGGAAAAATCCAAAACTCTCATGAATTGAATATCTTAACAACTTAAACTGTACAATCTACAGTTCCAGCAAGAATAGCAACTAAAAAAGTTTTGGAAAGAGTATAAGCAATCTTCAACATTGGAACAACATCTTGCTTAGTACAATGCATTTCAAAGAAGCTACATTCATCTCCAAATCTATAAACCACGTCAACGCATTTACCATCTATACATTAGCTAACTATCCATTAAGTTCAAAGAGGGTCTAAGAGTAATCACCCTAGCTTATCAACATGCAAATCTTAAAAAAAAAAAATTGAAATTTTCAAACAATCTAAATACAGACAAATAGGAAAGTGAATCTCACATCATCAGCCAATGACGAAAGCAGAAAAAAAAAAGGTATTGAAAGGATCCAAAACGCCAAAAGTTTTCACTTTTACAAGCATGAAATCCAAACAAAAAATCAAAGCTTATTGTGAGATTTGAAAAGTTAACAGTTACCAGATCTCGGAAATAAAGACATTATAGAACCAAGTTGATGAAAAGAAGAAAGAAAGGGAGACTTACGGTTGATGAAAATTGAGAATGGAAGAGGAGGAAGTTGCAACGGTAAATAGGGAAAAAAAGAGGAGAAGAAGCGTGTTGTCCATGACCGTGACCATGGGGAAGCAAAGATGGGAAATGCGGTTGAAATGAAAATGAAATCCAAAGGAAACGGGTAATGTTAATTGAAAATCATATGAATGAATTTACTGAGTCTGAGAGCGTAGAAACTTGAAAGTTGAAACGAACATGGGTTGGGATCTGATTGTGAAGCAAGTAAGTCGTCTCGTCGAGATGAGTCGCTTCCGCACGCCGAGCCAAGGTAGTGTTGTGTTGTGTGTGGCTAATGTTAGAAAAACAACACGATGATTTTTTTGGTCACGTTATTACCCTTATTACTAGTGTCAATTGTCAAATGTCAATGTAATAAACCGTGCATTTCGGATTATCTCATTTTATTACAATTTTAAAAATAATTTATTTTTTATAAGATATATCCATTGTTTTTTTGGTATAAATATCCATTGTTTTTTTCTAAAGATTCGTATAAGATTCTTTCAATGTTTCAGTTCTTGATTGACAATAAACTAATCGTGCAATCAATCAGTTTATACGATTTTGCACTGTTTCAAGCAAGCGTCAAAACAGCGTGTTCAATCAATCGTGTGATAGTGAACACGATTGATTTAGGGTTTAAGCTTCCATGGGGCCGAGGCACAAAGATGAATTCAGAAAATAAGATAACGTATGGTTCTTTTTTTTGGATCCTGACAAACAAGTTCACATACGTCTAATACAAAACCGTAATTAACTAAAAATGGTTTCTTGGATAAAAGCCCATTAAAGTAGAGCAATTGGCTCATAAACCCGTAATTAATTGCACTACTTCAGTAATTCAGAGTTTAGACCTTCAAGACATCTGATTTGGGTTTTGAACTCAAAAGAAGAATTCTAGCTCTATTATCTTTCCAACGAATGTTTGCACGCCTCAATCAGATAAACACATCCGAATTCATGGCCTGCAGAGTGAACAATGGTCAATATGTAATAAAACTGAAAATTAATCAAGAAATCACATTAATGCTCAAATAAGATCCAAAGTCTAGAAATTTGGTAAAACTCAAATATTAGGTGCAGAACATAGTGAAAAACACCAGGTGTAAAGCTATAAAAAAAATGCATTAAAATGCATTAATCAACTTCCCATAAGAATGTCTCGTAAAATTTGTCCGGAGTTACCTCCAAAAATAGATGAATCATCATCTTGAATATTATGTCTCTAAGAGTCGTAACCAATGCTTCAAAATAATATTTGAGTGGCATAGGAGCTTCATCCCATATAATCAATTTTATTGCCTTAAAAAAATCTACAAATTCACATATTTATAACTTTTTGAATTAATTCTGTGCCTCCATATTATTTTAAAATTTTTGAAAGATTATAAATTTTTTTATATTAAATAAATAAAGTTCACATCTATGAGTTTTCCGCTTTCTTTTGTGCAGCAGCTGATCATGAATTGCATCTCCTATATACCATACCAGATTCTGATTAATGGGCAACCTAGCAATATATCCTGGAAAGGGGTCTCAAGTAGGAGAACCCCCTTTCTCCCTACCTTTTCATTCTCTGTGCTAATGTCCTTTCAGGATTGGTCTCTAAGTCCCTCTAGGAAAACCAAATTCATGGAATCATTATGGCCAGGAGGGTACCACAAATTTCACACTTATTTTTTTCTGATAATAGTCTCTTGTTTACTAGAGATAATTTCATTGAGGCTAAGCATATTTTGAGAACCTTGCCTACCTATTAGCTAGCTTCTAGACAAGTGGTCAACTTGGATAAATCTGAGGCATCCTTTAGTCGAAATGTGCTTGATGTTAATAAAATAAAGGCTTAAACACAGTTTTGGTCCCTCAAGTTTTACCAACTCACGATTTTGATCCCCCAAGTTTTAATTTCACGAATTTGATCCCCCAAGTTTCCCAATTTGTAAAATCAGGGTCCCCTACTAATCTGGTCAAAATTGATGCTGACCTGTCCGCCACTTAAACTACGTGGCAGCCACACTGGCATGCCAAAGTGGCTTTTTTATATTAAAAATTGTTATTTTTATTTTAACATTTTGTTTATATATATATACTTATATTATATTTTGTTTACAAAGTGTTTTTTTTTAATTTCTAATTTCTTAAATATAATATAAATATATTTATATATATATATAAACAAAATTTTAAAATAAAAATAACAATTTTTAATATAAAAAAGTCACTTTGGCATGCCAGCATGGCTGCCGCGTAGTTTAAGTGGCGGACAGGTCAGCATCAATTTTGACCAGATTAGTAGGGGACCCTGATTTTACAAATTGGGAAACTTGGGGGATGAAATTCGTGAAATTAAAACTTAGGGGATCAAAATCGTGAGGTGGTGAAACTTGGGGGACCAAAACTGTATTTAAGCCTAAAATAAATTTAATTTGTAATAGGATGGGTGTAAAGGTTGTGATGTCTCATTCCAAGTACTTGGGTTTCCCAGTGATGTTTGGTATATCCAATAAGGATATCTTCTTCTTTGTCATTGATAGTAGGCCTGGGCGGACGGGTGCAAACCGATCAAAACTCGAGAAAATCGTATCAATAATCATAATTGCGAATGGATCAGGTCTGGCATCAAATAGTTTGAAGAAACGAGTTGCAATAGAGTCTACTAAGACAGGCCATCTTATTGAAATCACACCCACTACTACCCGAAACCATCCAAAGTATTTGGTCACAAAGACCGCAAAAGTTATTTTGTTGGTCATGTGTTGGAAGTTATTGAAATAGGTACAGTTGCTTTATCATTTTTACTACCTCACAATACCCCATACACATCCTTTCAGATACTGCTTTGAAAGTCAATCAAATCATTTCACTTGTTTGGAAGTTGTTGAATAGCAAAACTTGTTTTATTATTTTTATTGTTTTGGAATTGGAAGTCATTTCTCTTCCTCTCTCTCTCTCTCTCTCTCTCTTTCTCAGGTTATTTGTTGTTCATCGTATTCCTCCTTCTTCTATTCATCTTTGTCAACTTATCTTGAGCCCAAACTCGCCCCTATCCACTCATTTACCCGAAAAACCCGCCAAATTGAACCCGTATAATCCGACAAAATGTTTGGTGGGAACTAGGTCTGTGTTTTTGAACTGCGGGTTTTGGCAGGATGAGAGGTTTTGTGCCCAAAACTGCCTGTTGTTCAGGCTTAATTGATAGAGTCTGGAAGAAGTTGAAGGGGTGGAAAGAGGTATTGATTAAAGTAGTTGCACAGACCATTCCTAGTTACATCACGAGCTGCTACACGCGACCTGAGGGCTGTTGCGACCAAGTTGAATCTCTTCTTGCCAAGTTATGTTAGGGATCTAAGACGGAGGAGAGGAAACTACACTAGATGAGTTAGGGTAAATTGTACGAGGCAAAGCAAAGTGGAGGTTTAGGTTTTAAAGGCTTCTTAGATTTCAATAAGGCCCTTATTGGGAAGCATTGCTGAAGACTAATGACTGAGCCAAATTAACTCGTGGGGAGGATCTTTTAGAGTAGGTATTTTCCTAAAACCATATTTATGGAGGCATCTGTTGGTTTTCTGCCTAGTTATGCTTGGAGAAGCATGCTTTGTGCAACAAAAGTATTTTTGAAAGAGGCTGTTTGGAAGGGAAATGGGCAGAAAATTCGAATTTGGGGTGACAACTGGGTCCCCTCACTTGCAGGCTTCAAGATCACGATCCCTACTACTGAATCTACCATTGATTTGAAGGTCTATGAGTTAATTGACCTTGATACGAAGCAATGGAAGCGTGATGTTATTGCCTCCATCATTTCTCCTATTGAAAGCTCAGCACATCACCAATGTATGTATCCCTTGGAGACTCCTTGAGGATTCTTTGGTTTGGCACTAGGAAAGGAATGTCGCCTATTTAGTGAGATCTGCTTATCACATGCTTGGGGACGACAAGAGGAGGAGTGGCATTAGCCCTTATAGAATTCATAACCAAGGCTTGTGGGGAGGTATTTGGAAAGGACACCTTCCAAATAAACTTAAGAATTTCATATGGAGGTGTTGTCGTTCAAACTTTTTTTCTTAGCCGCGAGATTGGCCAGAGGTTTGAAACTACGATTCCTCTGTTTCTTCAAGCAATTGCGTCGAGGATGGAACTCTGTTCCTCGACTATGGGTTCCCTAACTCATCCAAAGAGTGTTAGGTTAGATGAGAGGGACCCGTGGTTGGACTATCTAGTGGCGTAAAACATAAAGAAACGATAACGAAGATAGAAAAAGTAAAGACTTTGCGAAAAATGGTACATTTATTGGATTGATATGTGTTTTTTACAACCGCTGGCCTCTACTCGAGCCTACAACTCTCACCGTTGGATCAATTAAGATAAACGCCTCTGATCATCCATAAGCCCTAGAAACTCGGAGACCCTCCTCCACGACCTCACTGGCACAAGTTAGTGGGGTAAAACCTCTTCGCTCATAGTCCCACAACGTTCTTCTGTCCACTTACCTTAACCGCTTCAACGCTATGTCCATGTGCATCAAATACTTGCGCTTTAAAAAAGCTCTCCTCGCCTCAACTACAATCTTCCTCGGTCACGTTTCTTCCTCGGCCTTTGGTCGTTGGTTCCTTAGCTGAGCTGCTCTATAGTAGAAGCACCCTGCAACTGAGCTTTACCTTACTTCAATATACTTTATCATTTGGTCGGGGACTATGCCCTTTTGATATATCCCTAATGCTCTCAAACAGAGCTTTCCATCGTAATTATTCATCTGGCAAGTATTATTTCGTCCAACCCCTAATGTCTTTATAGCTTGCCTCGACTTAACCCCAACACTGGTTTCCTCTTTCTCCCTCAGCCAACAACCTAGATTATTTTGGGTGTCAATAGGAGGTTTGGGATAAACATTATCCTCATGCGCAATGCTTTAAAGAAGAAGGGTGTTCAATTGGAGGATGTCCTCTTTATGGTTTGACTAATGAAACAACAGTTCACCTATTCATGCAATGTCCTCAAGCGAAGCTTATTGGTTTTTGTTCCCCTCTTGGGCTGCATGTAACTCTTGACACTAGCATTCTTGACTAGATATTCAAATCGATTGAGTGTAAGGAGGAGGAAGGGTCTCAATTACCAGTACCATCTTGTGGATGTTTTGGAAAGAGAGGAACAAGGTGGTCTTCAAGCGACATCATTACAACCCAGTGGAGGTGACTAAGTCTGCTACGGATTTTTTTAAAGGAATATAATGTTGCTACTGCTAGAAGGCGTACACAGCTACCGCTCATGTCAACCCTACTGAACCTTTGCAGTTGCCTTCTGATTGTTACTCGGTGTTTGTGGATGTTGGCTGCTTCAATAATGGTAAAACTGGTTGGGGCTCTCTGCTAAAGAATAGCAATGATGTTGTGCCCATGCAACTTGTAGAATAGAGGAGTTTTCAATTGAACCTTTGGTGGCAAAGCTATTGGGATGAGATGGTGTCTTCAGCTTGGCATAGACCAATACATCCCAAAATGCCAAAATGATGGTTTCTACTAATGCTTTAAATGTTGTTAACTGGTTTATTGGAAAAACCTCTATTTCATCTATCTCATACATTATGCTAGATTGTAAGTTCCTTTTGGACAAGTTTAACTTTTTTACAGTCAAGTACTGTATATTGAAAGGAATTCCAATTGTGAGGCTCATGCATTAGCTAGTTATGCCAATTCAATTGGCTCAAAGTTATGGTTGGGGAATGTCCCACCCCTTAGCATCCTTATCACCTTATGTACTAATCCCACACATTAAAAAAAACTTCATTTCACTCGTGTCCAGACCCTCTACGATGTGTCCAAAGTCTGTATAACCGCAGCTGAGGATCGAAATTTTTTGATCAATAAAGGATAGAGGATTCAATTTTCAAATCCATCCATTACTCCAGGCTCCAGCCAGAGCAAATATAATGAATGAAAATAAATATACTAAATGAAAAGCAGATTTCAATTTACGAGGCACTGTGTATTCGCAGAATTTAAGGCAATGCAAGAAAACGACAAAATAACGCTCGCATCAGCAAAGAGATCTGTTTAGCGGAAGAAATGGGCAGACAGGGAAAGAAAAAAAAGGAAAAGTGCAGTACAAGATTCAAGAATTCCAGAGAACATCATTTTCAGTGTAAGTGAGCAACAACTATCCCTACAGTATGATTCACAGAAGAAAAAAACGAATACCCTTGACGTAATCATAGTTTACACCATCCATCCAAAAATCCAAATCAACGGAATTGTTCGCCATGTTAGTTCATGTCATTTTGCAAAGGATGATGATGAATTGGGAGAACTGAGAAGAAAATATTGTTGGATATAATCCAAACCTATGACTCAAGTAATATTTTATTTTACTTAAAAACTGCATCATTGATAGTATCAAATAAATTTGCTGATGTAGTTGAATGATACAAACAACACTCTTGAGTTTTGATCCTTTCAGTGTGTTTAAAGAACCAGCAGCAGCAGAATTGTTTGTTAGTCATCGTCCATTTCTTCTTCTTTAAGAGAAGAATAAGAATCAAGCTTCAAACAAATGAGTAATTTACAAATTACCTATCTTCCTCAAATCCACCCTCCCCCAAATACACTCAATCAAACAATTTGTCCCTAATACAGAAGGAATGGATCATAATTGAAGTTAAGCAAACAACACAAGCAATATATTATATATTTCATCAACTTTATTTAATTTCAGTCATATTACATTAGTAAAACTCATCCCTTACAATAAAAGCAGAAGAGGATAGAGCTATTAGCCTCCTATTACAATACTTACATTACACAACAACCTCTAGATTCTCCCTCTATAGAGATTTAAAAGCTTATATAAAAAACAAAGCTGATTTTTTAGCAAAAAATAAAAACAAAAACAAAATTTCATGGGTTATCAGTTATCAAGAAAAACAGCTGCCAAACCAGTTACAACCTTAGTCCCAGTCTGTGAACTCTTTGGTTTCAGCTCCGGTGGTTTCCATTCAACTACCACCATTGACTTATCCTCATCATCATTTTCACGGCGAGTTTTTGACTCATCCAACACACTATCACTTCCCATCAAAAGCTTCTGTTCATTCTCCGTTTCCTCTTTGATTTCGGGAGTGGTTCTCGTGTAAGGAGAGAGCCATTTTGCTCTAACGTATTCTACTTTTCTCCAAGGTGGAACGTGCAAGCCCTTTTTCTTCAAACTCTGTTTCCCTGCCTCTGATATTATAGCTATGATGCTTTGTAAACGATCACACTTGCCTACGAATACGTATGGAAGGGTTTGAAGTATTGCCTTATACGTCTTCGTTGATCGAGCAATCTCAAATTCTGATCTGAAGTCAACGTCAACTATCACCCTCTCCTCTCCCATTACCACATCAATATACTCATATTCCCCTGCAAAATGAATCAAACCACAAAGTAATTAAGTTAATTATCAAATTTTTCAAATCTAAAACTAGAAATATAAATAGTTAATCTATCAAAATCAAATTTTTATACAGATAGAGAATGTTAAAGTACCTGCAGGACAGAAAGGGGATTTTTCCCAGCGAGATTTGCAGATAGAAGCATCATATCCAAGGGTTAATAATCCACCAGTAACAAACTTTCTGCAATTATAATCTTTGCGTTTGCACAAAGTCTTGTTCTTCTCAATGATCTTAGTCGTATCTGTTAGTAAATTTCTTTCATGAAAACTTGTACATGCCACCAAACCCTATCAGAAATGGAAAGAAAACGTAACGTTTAATTCAGTTGCAAATTAAAAAACGAAACTACCAATTACAATTCAATTACTCTGTCTCAACGACCAATCGATTGTACAACATGCAATAAATACCTTGAGGAGTTCGTACGCTTCACTGGACGAAGAACCACCAAGCGCGTGCGATTCATTGTCAGAGCTATCGTCAAAGTTTCCGTTGAAGCAGTTACGTGAACACGTGACGGAAACGGAGTGTTTCTCTTCTTCTTCTATGAAACTCTGAACCATCTTCGCCAGACACAATGAGCTCGGCTCGAAATCAACTGAGCCGTTGTTCGAGCCATCCTTAGCTGGATGTTGCTCGTCGCAACCGATTCTCTCCGCCGCTGAATTCCTCAGAACGCTAGCGAATTGACGTTCGAAGAGACGCTTTAGCCGCGACTTGCCAACCGGCTTGACCGGCTCAAGCTTGGTCCCCTCTGCAAGCACCTTCGAATCAATTGGCTGAATCTGAATCTTCATAGTGAAAGGCATGACGAAGACGAAGATTATAACTCCAAAGCAGAATCACAGAGTTTTTCAGCTGTTGATCTCTTCCATTTCCAAATACCGAGCTTAGTTTTTAATCAGAAATAAGAACAACACAGAACAAAATTGCAAAGCTAATTCAACTGATTTCTAAAAATTCTGCATAAGCAGAAATACTTTTCTCAACAAAATGAGAAGTAAACAAAAGTAAAAGACAAAGATAAATGCGGTTCTGGAAACGAAAAAGTGAAGACCGCTGAAACTATAGCTAAACTATTTTTATTTTGTGGAATTATTTATACATAGAGAAATTGAGTTGGATTAGGCTAAGTAATGAATAACTTGAAAACTCTGCTAAGTAAAGTTGCTTTTGCTTAGGGCTTCTACCAGAGATTACAGCTCTCAAACACGATACGGCACCACAACGTCAGGAAATCAAGATCAATAGCGATCGTTGAAGAATCCATAACCTCCGGCAAGTTGTTGGAATTTCCCGACGAGGAGTTTCTCGCTGGTGATCGGAAAATTGAAAAGAGAAGCTTGTTTGATAGCTTGAAACGGTGGGTGAGGAGAGGATAAGGAAAAAAGATCAAAATGCATAGATCATTTTAAAGGCAAAAGAATAGAGAAAGAAGTAAAAAACTGCCACGTGTAAGTCCTACGTGGCGGATCATAGTCGCGTGAAGATGTTGTTGAATACCGAAAATACCCTCCAACAAGGGTAGTTGGTGGGCCCGCATTCGTGATAGCGATGGAAATAACAGATGAAAATACTCATACCTTTTTTGGGTGAGACAGTGTTGTTTCTGAAGCGCGTGACTCTAACGTCTACAATAATACCACGGGTCTTGTCACAGGAAAAGTTCAGAACTGGATTGGACTTGGGAGTTGGGAGATAAGCTCAGGGGTAATCTTGTCATGTGAGGCATTCCTGCATGCGTGGCTATGTGTAACTGAAGCATGGAACGGTGGTTAGAGTCCATGGGATTGACTATATTACCCCACAGAGAACACTGTTTCGGTTGGTTCAAATGTCAATATCGTGTTTATTAAGTTTTGCTGTTACACGGAAAATGGATGACCCTTCTTGTGATAGTCGCCAGAGGGGGATCAACGGTTAAACGTTTAAAAGCAAAGCAGCTATCGAAATCGAAGCGGTCGACTTGTCCTGACGTTAAAAAAGAAAAAACTTTCTTTTCAAAAGCATTTCTTCTGCGTGAATTGTGCTACAAATTAAATTAAATTAATTAGAAATTTATTATTTATAAAAAAAAAGATTCATATGTATTTGGTCTATATTATTGATCAGATACATCAATTATTCGATTAATCTAAAAACCGTTTTTTTTTGTAAATGAGTGATTTTATAAGCAAGGGTTGGACTGAGCAGTATCTAGATTCGCATCTCACCCCAAATCTTGGGTGTGACAAAATTCTATTAGGAGTGGAGAACCACATAAACAGACGAAGTCTTAGTATACATAACCAGTCAAGTTTCTCGTCGTAAATTAGTTCTCGGCAAAACCAGTGGAAATAGCCACCAACAACATGATAACCAAAAAACAATAATAATAAGTTTGACCAAAAATAATAATAATAACAATAATAATAATAAGTGGTTTTTTTAAGTAAGAAATAGGGGCTACAGTTCCAAAAATAAAATAATTAACGATAGATACAACGGAGAATGCATATTCATAAACTATCACCGAGCACAAGAGGTCCCACAGATGACGGTCATTGCTCAAACAAAACCAAGGACTCTTGAAGACTACAATACAAGGAAGCTAACTCGTCAGCACAACGTTTGCCTCACGGTAGATAGGCACAAACTTCAGCTCTCACTCCTAATTCATCATATTTTGAATCTCACTAACAAGGCCCCGTCCAACACAACCTCCAAAGCAGAAGATAAGGCAAGCCAAATCCACCAATCCACTCCCCGTATTGTTCCGAATGATTCCCCCACAATCAACAACTCGAGCTCCATGTTTAGCGGCTCCATCAATATTGAGAAACCACCAACCAACAGGAGTGCGCTCCCAGCAAGCCTCAATCCATCTTTTGTCATGAATTAGTTCCACACCAGCTGAAGAAGCAACAGAGAAGTTGATGTGAATTATTGTTACTAATTCAACAAAGATAGAGGATCGTTCCATAATCAAAGAAATATTGTAGACAATAAACAAGAAAAGGGAAGAAAATCAAAAGGATGGAAAGATAAGGGATGAATCTATGAGATGAAGAGAAGCCACATCTTTCATGGAAAGATGATAATTCTCATGCTTGGATCGCCACAAAAACCTAAGCTCTTGATAAGATCCCAAAGATGGTTCAAGGAAGAATCCTAGAGAGAGCACTTATGCTAATTCCTCTCAAATTAAAAATACGATCAAAAAAGGTTTTTACAACTTGCAAAACCCCACCTATTTATAGAGAATAGGATGTGGGCTCACTAAAAAGAAAACATAACAACTAAAAGCCCAAATTCAAGCCCAAACTAGGCCTTACACAATTAGGCTTTTATGAAAGGGAAATAACATGCCTAAAAATGTTTGGCTTATTACAATTATAAATTTCTATGAAATATTAACTATAAGAGCATTTAAAAGACATGGAACAATTTTAGAACATTTGCTATCATTAAGCAAATTAATCATTTGAGCTTCCAATTGTTCTTTAATCTTCCTTGCTCTTCCTCTTGTTATTGGTCCAAGTGTCAAGTCTTGAATCTCCATGCCCTTTGTGTCCATAACATTCCCTCCCTCTTGAAAAGAATTCGACCCCGAATTTGAATCTTCAATATCTTCAAGGTGCTCATGTGTACCTACATCAAAGGGAGAAATGTCACTGACATTAAAAGTAGCATTCACATTATACTCACCGGGCAAATCTATCTTGTATGCATTATCATTGTAGCGCTCCAAGACTTGAAAGGGTCCATCACCCCTAGGTTGGAGCTTGGATTTTCTTTGGGAAGGAAACTTTTCCTTCCTAAAGTGAACCCAAACCCAATCACCGGGTTCAAAAACCATTTTTCTCCTTCCTTTGTTGGCACTCTTAGCATAGTGCTCAACCTTTTTCTCAATATTTTCCTTGACCTTGGCATGTAGCTCTTGCACAAATTTGGCTTTATCTTTGGCATCCTTGTGTAGCACATCATCACTTATGGGCAAATGAATTAAATCAAGAGGGGTTAGTGGATTAAAACCATATGCTACCTCAAATGGAGAGTAAGATGTAGTGCTATGAGGCACTCTATTATAAGCAAACTCAATAAAAGGTAGGCATTCCTCCCATGCCCTCAAATTAGAGTGTAAAATGGTCCTAAGCATGGTACCTAAGGTCCTATTGACTACTTCGGTTTGGCCATCCGTTTGGGGGTGGCAAGTAGTAGAGAATAGAAACTTAGTACCAAGCTTAGCCCATAAGGTTTTCCAAAAGTGACTTAAAAATTTTGAGTCCCTATCCGATACGATGGATTTGGGAACACCATGCAACTTGACCACTTCCTTGAAAAATAAATTAGCAATGTTACAAGCATCATCAACTTTATGGCAAGCAATAAAGTGGGCCATTTTGGAAAAACGGTCAACCACTACAAATATAGAATCATGCCCATGCTTGTTCTTAGGCAAACCCAATACAAAATCCATAGACAAATCAACCCAAGGGGAGGATGGTATAGGGAGGGGAGTGTACAAACCATGAGGCATACTTTTGGATTTAGCCTTTTTACAAACAATGCATCTAGAACATATCAAATGCACATCATGCCTCATTTTAGGCCAAAAGAAATGCTCATGCAACATCTCTAAAGTCTTATGCTCCCCAAAATGTCCCATTAATCCCCCTTCATGCACTTCCCTAGTAAGTAACTCACGCAAAGAACATTTAGGGATGCACAATTGATTTCCTTTAAACAAATACCCATCATGCTTATAATATGAATTATGAGACATAAGTTCACAAGCATTAAAAAGAGAGGCAAAATCATCATCCAAGGCATATAATTCTTTCAAATGGTCAAAACCTAATAACCTAGTTTGAAGGGTGGTGATTAAAGCATATCTCCTAAAAAGAGCATCCGCCACTACATTTGCTTTCCCCTTTTTATGTTTAATGACATAAGGAAATTGTTCAAGGAATTCTACCCATTTGGCATGTCGCTTGTTAAGCTTTCCTTGGCTCTTTAGATACTTCAAGGATTCATGGTCACTATAGATCACAAATTCTTTGGGAATTAAATAATGTTGCCAAGTGTGCAATGCCCTTACTAAAGCATATAACTCTTTGTCATAGGTGGAGTAGTTTAAACTAGCTCCACTCAACTTTTCACTAAAGTAGGCAATGGGATGGCCTTCTTGAAGTAGCACGGCTCCTATGCCTATATTGGAGGCATCACATTCAAGTTCAAAAGTTTTTGCAAAATTGGGTAGCGCTAAAATTGGGGCATTCATCAATTTATCTTTGAGAGCATTGAAGGCCTCTTCTTGCTCTCTTCCCCATCTAAAAGACACACTCTTTTTAACAATTTCATTCAAAGGAGCGGCTAATGTGCTAAAGTTAGGCACAAAGCGCCTATAAAAACTAGCTATGGAAGCTCCTCACTTCACTTAAACACTTTGGTGTAGGCCAATCCTTGATGGCCTTGATTTTAGCTTCGTCAACTTTAACACCTTGTGAACTCACAACAAATCCCAAAAATGTAAGTTCGTCTTTGCAAAAACTACACTTTTCAAGATTAGCATACAACTTCTCACTTCTCAAAACATTCAAGACACTTCTCAAATGGTCAATGTGATCATGCATATTAAGACTATATATGAGAATGTCATCAAAGTACACAACAACAAATTTTCCAATGAAATTTCTTAAGACATGGTTCATCAAACGCATAAAAGTGCTAGGGGCATTAGTCAAACCAAAAGGCATGACCAACCACTCGTAAAGCCCAAATTTGGTCTTAAAAGCGGTTTTCCATTCATCTCCCTCTTTGATCCTTATTTGATTGTACCCACTCTTTAAGTCAATTTTGGAAAAAATGCAAGCACCATGTAACTCATCAAGCATGTCATCAAGTCTAGGTATTGGGTGCCTATATTTAATTGTGATGTTATTAATGGCCCTACAATCGGTGCACATACGCCAAGATCCATCCTTTTTGGGGACTAAGATGACCGGCATGGCACAAGGGCTTAGGCTTTCCCTAATCCAACCACTATTCACAAGCTTTTGGACTTGTCTTTCTATTTCTTTTGTTTGTTCCGGATTACTCCTATAAGGAGGCCTATTGGGCAAAGAAGCACTTGGAAGCAAATCAATTCGATGCTCAATGCCTCTTAAAGGGGGTAGGCCCTGAGGTATATCCTTTGGGAACACATCATTAAAAACATGCAATAGACAATCCAAAGCATTAGAGGAAACCTCTTGAGAAGAAGACAAACACAAGTCATTACAATAAAGCAAATATAAAGGTTGTCTTGCCAATAAGGTTTTCCTAACCACATGCTCTCTAAGAAACAAACTCTCCACTTTTGGAGTGGAATCCGCGGCACAAGATGGATTGATATTCAAGATGGTATTTCCTTTAGCATTATTTTTCTCTTGTTCTCTTTTTTGTTTCAAAATGATTTGATCATGACAAACTTCTTTGGGACTAAGAGGTAAAAGAGTCACTTTGTGTTTGTTATGCACAAAGGTGAAAGTGTTAGATTTACCATCATGAACTACCATTCTATCAAATTGCCAAGGCCGACCCAAAAGGATATGGCCGGCTTCCATAGGCACAACATCACATAATATTTCATCATTATACTTGCCTATGCTAAAAGAAACCAAAACTTGCTTGTCCACCAAAATTTCCTCATTTTCAGCAAGCCATTGAAGTTTATATGGCCTAGGATGACTAGTTGTTTTCAAAGAAAGTTTATTGACTAATCTAGAGCTAGCCACATTTGTACAACTACCACCATCAATTATTAAAGAGCAAACATTTCCCTCCACTAAACATCTTGTGTGGAAAATGTTTTCCCTTTGTGATTGATCATTTTCCTTCACATTGACTCCTAGGAGTCTCCTAACCATTAGAAGGTCTCCTTGCATGGGAGCCAACTCACAACCATTTTAATTTTCACTAGCGGAAGATGGTGAGGCAGAGTAATATGATGAGCCCTTTGTGTCCATAACAGAAGTGCTCCCAAACTTACCTATAGATGGTTTTTATGAGTATTAAGATTCTATGTAGAACATTTAGATGAGGTTAAAAACCGTCGCGGTAAACCCCACCCCCCTGCAGTAAAACCTCCGCAAATAGTCTCGATACCAACGTTTTCTAAAAAACCCCTGCAAAATGATTGCGGGACTTGAAATTCCGGCGGTTTTAAAATCCCCCGCTATTTGATCCATTTTTTTTGTAGTGAAGGTTATAATAAACGGATGAAAAACTTCTAAAATATATTATCTTTTTTAAAAAAGTGATTATTCTTCAAAAAAGTTGTAGCAAAAATAATCTTAATATTTATTTATCTATGCTTGTAAGAAAAATATCTTTTGTTCAAAAACAAAATTTATCCATTTATCTATGAATTAATTTATATGCATAGTTAGTGGATAAATATTTTACACTATCAACCAATTTTTATTTTGACAAAACCATCAACCTTTTATAAATTGTCATGTTATTGTTCTCATAAAAAATATATTGTTATTAAAAAAAGTGAGTCAACTCAAACATAAATTGTGATTAGTTGTGACTGCAAAAATGTTATACCGACAATGAGTAATGTACTGGACCAGGCCTAATGAACCAATCAATCAACCAAGACTGATAAGAGACTTACTACATCCAAACTCTTAGAATGTAATTCAGGTCTAATTCAACCCCACAAAATCGGCTTGTAAGGTGAGGGTTGCCTCCCACTTATAAACTATTTTGAGACCATATCTCTAATTAATGCGGGACTTAGGTTTTTCTCAATACACCCCCCTCACGCCCAACATTATTGGGTTTGGTGCGTGAATTATAATAGTGGGTTGCCCGAAGGATTTAGGATAGGCTCCGATACCATCTTAGAATGTGGATTTAGTCTAACTTAACCCCACAAAATCGGCTTGTAAGGTTAGGGTTGCCTCCCACTTATAAACTCTTTTGAAACCATATCTCTAGTTAATGTAGGACTTGGATTTTTTCCAATACAAACACATATAACAACTATATAAGGGGTCTCACCCACACATATAAGACATGTCTAAAACCCTACTAAAATTTTAGAAGGAGACCAAACTTAAACGTTAGAGTGACTTTGCAGTTACACGTACACCCAATCATCACTTCTCCAGTTTTGTCGATAGGTGGTGATTCCTATTGACAAAATCAGATTCACCACCTATTGACAAAGTCACCTCCATCATGGTGCACTCAAGATATCTCCAAGAATTGCACTTTTGAGCACATAATAATTAAACCCTTTATCTATCTATAGTAAATTATCACATATGAGATTTCCATAATAACCTTTTTATAATACTACAGCTTGACCTCATATTGTTATTTTCCTCTTGCTTCACCAATATATTCTCCTTCCTTATCTTGTCTTGTGAATGTTCAACCTGCACACTTCAAGCCATTTTCTCCTTCCCCATTTGCAACAATAAGTCCAACTTCAAACCTGGGTAGCTTTATCTTCCATCTGAATAACATGATAAATTAAAGTTGATTCTATACACAATATATGGCATATAATCATATAAAATATCATGAAATTCATACACGGAATAGATGGGTTCAAGATGTGTGCACTTGTCATAGTCACAGGATCCACTAAAGTCAGCGTGAACGAAAAGGGTGTGAGAGAATATTGTCCTATGTCTGGTGATGGCTGCCACAAGGATTAGGGTTAGATAAAATGTATGGGGAGTTCGTCCTTTTAATCACCAAATGAGGTTAGGGACCTCTCAAATAGGCTAACTAAAATAACGGCCCAACCCATCACCAGTGAGGGGTTGGGAAACCAAGCCGACACCAGGATAATCATAGGAGTGAAGATAGTAGAGGCCGTCATGGTTAGCCATCACAAGGAACCATCGGAAGAAGAAAGCGCTCATAGAAAAGATGAAGATTGCGAGGGAGACACTCACATACAGAGAAGAATGCGAGGAAGAAAGCGGAAGAAGTCATAATATATCTACTGATACCATATTAAAGTGCATGAATCAAATGTAAGTGATTCTAATTGAAATGGATTGAAATCTGTACAGGAACTCATCATTTTTATTGTAGATGATAATGAAAGGATTCAGTTGGCCTCAACTGATTCTATTAATTGAAAGAAATAAACAATAAACAAAAACTGAAAAATAAAACAGCCTACTAACTGCTTGATGAAATGCTAACACAAAACAAAATAGGCTAACTGGCCATCCAAAAATTATAACATCACAACTATTTACAAAACACTTGTCTTCGAATTCGTATAAGAAACATAAGTCTTAACGATGTATAAATGGTATCCAATAGGGGTTAAGCTTATATAGTAATTCATTTTCTCGCAATTTCTTTCAAAGACAACTATATTTTGGTCTTGTTCAAATCCCACCCCAACCTCTCAAGTTCGAATATCGGGTGTGGCAAAAACTTTGTTGGGAGGAGAGAACCACATGGACCGGCAAAGTCCAGTACTCGTGGTCAGTTAGGTTTCCCGACGTAAATTAGTCATCGGCAAAACCGATGAATACTACGCACCAAAGATGTGGTAACAAAAAAAAAGTTTATTATCATGTTTTTGGGGGAAGGATGAGAAAAAACCAACAAAAAAACAGAAAAAATTAAAATAAACTAGCCTCTTGCAAACTAAACCCGAAGGGCATCAGCCTGCAGCAGAGGGGAAATTCCGTCGGGGTTCCAACTAGTTTATTATCATATTCCAACTAGTATTAGGGATGCTATTTCTATCGAATTGATACGAGTTACTTTCGGTACAAAACAACAACAACACCACCACCACCACCACCAATAACCACATAATTAATACAAAATGGTGTCTACTAAACACAAATATAAATTTAACATAATATTACATTAACTTTCAGGCGAGCTTTTGAAATCTTTCAGATGATGGCATGGTGTTAACTGTTCAACATTCTACCATCTATGGAATATGGATATTCATAGAATAAAATAAAAAACACTAATATTCACACTGGATTGTGACTTGCAATATAACATACATTGTGTGTAATTTCCACCCATGGCTAATGGAAACAGAAATAAGAAAAGTGAGAAGGAAGGTTGAGATAAGGTTTTAGGAAAGAAAAAATAACGGGCACCACAGGAAGCAGAGTTGGACCCTAAAAATATCCATCCCTCTTGTCTTGTTCTTCAGCTTCCTTGTTAGCAGCTTGAACTGACTTGAACCACAGAAAGCCCTGAATTAAACATTAATACATTAACTCACTAGATTCAATTAACATGTCATCAATTGATGTTGATCAATATCTACTATAACTATATAACTATCTTCATGAGTTACATTTCAAAATTTTATAGAAATTGTCTCAAATTACAATTACAAATGAAATATTTATCTCAAAAATTCATATAGATTAGTTGCTAATTTGAATGCTAAGCGAGCCTGTATAATTTTTTATGTTATGACCGTGATACACATAATGTAGTTAGTTCAAACTTAGAAAGTTAGTTGGGTAGTTAGCTGTGATGGTTAGTAGTTGTTATTCTGTTACAAACAGAATGTATAAAACTCTTTCAATCTGTTTATATGGTATTGACAGTGCACAGTTCAATAAAAACACATTCTTTCATCATTTCTTCTTCTTTATACTTTTCACTATTCCATTACCTGTGTGTGTATCAAAACAAATTGATAGAGTTAGAACAATTCTAGGGGCGAAAACCAGCGAGGTATAGAGTGAATCTTCTTCTCAATGGAAATCGATTCCTTCTGTCATGGGATCATGACTTGGAATGAGTCTTTCCTGCGAATCTACCAACTCTTGATGGCAAGAATTGGAAACGATGGTATATCCAAATGAAGACTTTCTTCGGTGCTCTAGAAGTGTTTGAGATCGTGCAAGGAGGCTATGAGGAGCTAGGAGAGAACCCCACGGAGGCTCAAAGAACAGCATTCAAAGATGCAAAGAAAAGGGATTGCATGGCGCTGTTCTACATACACCAATGCGTTGATTCGAACAATTTTGAGAAGATCTCCAAAGCTGTAACATCGAAGGAAGCATGGGATATCTTGGTGAAATACTACGCTGGTAGAGATAACGGTGAAAAGGTTAAGCTTCAAGCACTTACAAAAATATTTGAGTTGATGCATATGGAGAAAGAAGAGAAGATAAATGACTATTTTACAAGATTGGTGAAACTTGTAAATCAAATGAAGAGTTGTGGTGAAATAATGCCAGATCGTTTGATTGTCGATAAGGTCATGCGACCTCTAACCCCTCGATTTGACTTTATTGTGTATTCCCTAGAGTTGTCAAGAGATGTGAGTACAATGACAATTGAAGAACTTCAGGGTACTTTGGAGGCAAAAGAACTTCGTTGGATAGAAAGAGGAGCTGAATCCTCAAAGAAAGGAGGAGGAGGGAATGTCAAAAACAATTCAAGAAGAAAAAGATAAGATAAAAGAAAGATTCAATGCTTCAATTGTGAGAAAGAACAATGAAGATGAAGTAATATGGTAGTCCAAGATGATTCAAATTCAGAACCTGTTCTGTTAATGGTGACAACATTTGTACTACCTACTCAATGTGGAATGTATTAAACTCTTTTAATCTGTCTATATGAGATTGATAGTGTACAAATCAATAAAAACATTTTTTCATCATTTCTGATTCTCTACTTTTACCTATTCCGTTACCTGTGCATCAATTTGTTTACAACAACACACATAACTATTGGTCCTAACAAAGAATCACAGCTTAATATAGCAATAATTTTACTTGTGTAGCTTCTGATATTAACACTAAAAGTAAAAGAAATAATGATTAAAAGGTGAATATATATGGAGTTACCGAAGTGGGAATGCCGGTGAAGGCAAAAAAACCAAGCAAAGGAGCATAGAAAACACTATCAGAGCCCAAAACTCCAAACACTGGCTTTTGGTTCACATACTCAAAAATCGAACCTATCTGTAATAGTAAAAGATAAAACACAAATACATAAGATTCATTGAATAATAAGTAGCAAAAAAAGAGACGAGGTTGGTTGGTTACTTACAGCGGCAATTGCGGTAATAGCAGAAGCAAGTAAGTAAACATAGAATGGGATTTCAAATCCTTGTTGAGAAGAAGAACTATTATTGTTCCCGGCCTCATCACGAGCCCAAGGTGGAGGTTCCTCTGAATCAGGCTTAGCCCATGAAGGGATTTTGTCCTCGGACTTGCTAGACTCAGCTGAGCCTTGTGTTACCGACACTACCACAAACCTATGCAGTGATTTCCTTTTTCCAAGGAACATCCTCTGACAAAGGGAAACACCCAAAGAGGTTGTGGGTTGGGATGCATGTCGATGTTGTAAAGCACATACAGAGAAGATTGCACTTGCACTCCCTACCCCTGCCATGGTGTTACTTGTTTGTAATACACAAACAAGGCCAGTGAAATCTTATCCTACAAAACAATACAGCATAGTGAGGATACTACTGCCTTTTGGCCCCACTAGACATAATACTCCCCTAATTTTATTTTATCGCACTTTACTCTCACAAGTTTTTACTACTTTTTTTTAAGTTGATTATAAGGTGAGAGAGCAAATCAAATTATTTACAGGTGAGAGATTTGATTAATTCCCTCACCCTAGAAACACCCCTTTTTCTAGGTAAATTATCGTATATATTTTTCCCCAATAAACAATAATTTCCGGAAAAAATGTTTTCTTAATTTTCCTAAATTCCAAAAAAAAAAAATTTAATAATAAATTCCGATAATTATTATTATTATTATATATATATATATATATATATATATATATATATATTAGAAAAACATTTTTCAAAATATTAATTTATAAGCCAGATTTTCGATGAAAAAAATTAATCTAGAATATAATTTTAAATCCATAAAAAACAATATCGGAATATTAATTTATATGTCGGAATGATCGCTTTGATTATTGATACCGGTGATCATATGATTCCCTCCTACTAGATACATCATACATTAGACGCACTCACCAGGATAACGATAATTTTAAATTTTAAATTATTAATTTTGAAAATAATATTTCTTATAAAAAATAAAAAATTGTTCATTATGTAGACTTTTTTCTACATACGAGAATCTAGTACATTGGGATAGAGAGGTTGGAAAAACGAATGGAGTAGTAGTGATCATTAAATCAAATAGAGCAACCAGTAAAAGGCGAGGAAAATAAAGTAATTATTGGTTGCGAAAAAAGGTAGAAGATGCAATGAAATAGAGACTGAGTGTTGTATTGCTGATGTGATTCTATTTTCATAGAACACACAAATGTAAGGATCTAACCATGAATTTGAATCAAACATTTACCAATGAAAGGAAGAAAATGTAGTAGAATTAAGATGAAAAAATAAGTGAGAATCACCACAATTTCCATAGAGAATTGATAAGATCAAACAAATCGCCACAATTTTCATGAGAAATTGATAAGATCCATCGAATCACCACAATCTTGAAATGATTGATAAGATTCTTCAAAAGTTTTATGAAGAACCTAGAGGAGCATCTTGCTTTCACTCTCCACCCATTTTACAAATGATTCTCCTCCCCCTAAAAGTACTACAAGGCCACCTCTATATGGGTGTCACCATTTACCTAAAAGAATCAAATGGGCCAAGCCCAAGTCTAATTGACCCATGACTAAAAGAAAGAAAAGTGCACAATACAAACTCTAAAATCAACTTACAAAACTATACCATTTTTTTTTAATATAAACAAGAAATACAATATAATTTCTAAAATTACTCTAAAGTTATTGACTTGAAAACTTCCTTGTTTCTCTTTGTACTCTTCATTCCTGGTCCGCATCATTCCCTCCCTCTTAGAAGAAATTCGACCTCGAATTTAGCTACATTATACCATTGAATTTCAAATGGCGAAGATGAAGTTTTATTACTTGCCCCAATAGTAGGCATTTTTCGGTTTTATGAATTCTTGCCAATGTGGGAGAAAAAAGAAATTGTAAAGAAGGAGAACAATTCTTTTAGGTTTAATAGGAGAAAACTCAAAGGAAAACTAAAACAA